>OX123204.2:31607543-32807543 GCA_944739405.2 Euclidia mi
ATTCAGACTGAGTCCACTTGAGTATGCCAAAGGAGTATACAAGAAGTGGCATGACCCAACCGTTGCAAGCACGAACCTTGTTGCCACCTGATAAAAGGCTTTTTAATACTTTTTTCAGGCGGCCAAAGAAACGCTCCTGCAACGATTGCTTCATGTCAGCTTCATTGATACTTAAAGCCTGTGACATACCCAAGTACTTATAGGTATCGGTTAAGAGAAGCGATCTTAGGTAAATGGAATCTGAGAGTTGGAGCCCCTCAGATTCCACCATCCTGCCCTGCTTCACATGAATGACAGCACATGTATCCACACCGAACTCCATATTGATAGACTTACTAAAGTTTTGGGTTACGTTTAGTAAATCTAGCAATTGGGCATCAGACTGGGCAAATAACTTCAGGTCATCCATGAATAGCAGGTGAGATATGACCTGACCGCCTCTCTGTAACCTGTAGCCTAACCTTGAACCCTCCAGTAATGTACTGAGAGGGTTCATGGCTAGGCAAAACCAAAGGGGACTCAGACTGTCGCCCTGAAAAATTCCCCGCTCAATTTTAATACGTTCGCCGTCCTCCTGGATCCTTCGGCATCCTGGATAGCAAAGAATCGTATTCCAGTGCCCCATACATGACTTTAAGAAGGTGCGTAGAGTAGTATTTACTTTATACAACTCTAGCACCCTCAAAAGCCATGTATGCGGCACGGAGTCATACGCTTTCTTATAATCTATCCAACATGCCGCCAGATCCTTTCGGTTACGGCGAACTTGTTGGCTAATGGCCATGTCAATGAGGAGGAGCTCCTTAGTACCACGAGTCCCCTTCCTACATCCATTCTGAGAGGCTGATATAATTGAAAAGTCTTCAACATGCTTAGCTATTTTAGCTCTCAGAATAGATGTAAGAAGTTTATAGACCGATGGTAAACATGTTATCGGTCTATAATTACCGGGCTCGCTAGTACTACCAGTCTTGTGGAGCAGGTGGGTAATTCCAGTCGTCATAAAGGCTGGCAGCGACCCAGATTCCACGGCTGATTGGAATTGAGATGCCAAGCGTTCATGCGAACTACGTAGCCATTTCAGCCAGAAATTGTGCAGCCCGTCTAATCCTGGAGATTTCCAATTAGATAATGGACGGACTGCTTGTGTAACGTCCTGGCTAGAAATGGCCACGCATTCCATTTCGGGAATATGTTCGCATGCACGTTCGACATCTCGCATCCAATCGCCTTCGGTATGACCAATGGGCATCGACCATATGCTACGCCAAAACGTGGTGTGGTGTCCGCATCCGGCCGCTGCACATTAGTCACACATTGATCTGGTCGTTCCCAGCTTCTATATACCCACCTCTGGTCCCTCTGGAATGTACTATTAATGACGTACCGGTCCACACGTTTTTTAAATCTACGAATTCGGTTTGCCCATGCATAGACTTTCTGTTTTAGGTAGTCAATGCGCTCTGTGACCCGGGCTATATAATCTTGAGGACTAATCTTAGTACCCGAAAAAGCCCGTTTCACAAAGCGCATTACCCTAGGGCGTGTATTCCCCTCCCTAAAACAGATTAGCTTGCCAATAAGTGCCCTTGCCTCGGCAATACGCCGCTCAATCCTGCAATGCCACGCCGGTACAGCAGACCTTTGTCGTACAGCAGTGTCAGTTTCAAGAAGCCTAACACCAGCTATACGACAAGCTGCCACGGCAGTACAGTACAAGATTGAATGCGTATCACCGAGATCCTCGCTATTATCTAAATAGTTTGACAATAACGAGTCAAGAGCACTTACCAGCGCTATATTTCGCCTATGCATAGGCAACCGCGGTAGACGAGGCCTGATATCTAGTGGAGTGTACCGGTAGTCCCTAATAGCACATTCCAAAGCGTCTTTTACCTCCTCATTGCACTGGGTACTTACATTATCAGCCATGTCATCCTCCTCCCTAACGGCACTGCCGCCTATTGGCAGTGCATTCAGCGTAGATGTTTGTGTAGGCTGGACAGGATTGGCATGGCTCGAAGGTAAGTACTCTGAGCGAATCCTATCAAGAACGGTATTATCCAGCTTGCCACTGCGCTGAATAACCCGTACCTGATCCGATAATCGTTGAGTGGTGACGTTGATGCTTGGTTCCAAGGCCTGAAACAAAGACAGCATGCGACTACGGTACGCAGTGAGGTTAGTGCCCCCCTCTGTCGCCCCAAAATATGCGCGCATGACTTGTTCGTTTATTGACGACGTCCACTTCATGCGCTGCACATTACCACCGGCAGCGGGAACCCTGTGGGAGGCCGGTGGGCCCCGAAGTCCTAAGCACGCTGGTGGCCGGCCTCTCCCACGCCGCCGCGCAGGTGACGGTGTCGACGGTGGAGAGAAATACTCGTCGCTGGAGCTCGACGCAACAGCAGCTGTCGACGTTACTGGTGCAGGTTCCGACGGCTGCGAGGCGGAGCTCAGCGACGAGTCCGGAGGTGTTGGGTGTGCTGTACGTTTCTTGGCTCTCGTCAACATGCTACTCCGTTTTTATTTTCATTTTCGTATATATTTTTATTGTTTGACTTGTCATATTGCTTGGCGTGACGGCTGTCATTGTATAAACTTTTCACTATTTCTGTTATTATGGTGGTTTTTATCTGGTATTTTCTTACGTTGCTTGTGTTTTATATTATAATTCAGATTATATATACTATTGCACTGTGGATGAGATGATATTTATAAAATATTAATATTTAAAAAATTTTGGTTGAATAGACACGTTGACAGTTTCGGTGTTGCCCTTTATTATTATTATTATTATAATTTACGGATTTTATCGCAATGTACTTATTAGTTTTACTCAGATATTATTGAAACCGCATGATCTAAAAACAACGTTTATTTATTATTGTCCGACGTTTCGGCTATTTTACAGGAATCGTTGTCACGAAAGACTAAGATGACATCAATCTTCCATGTGGTCATGGAAGATGGCTCCTGTAAAG
Organism: Euclidia mi; assembly: GCA_944739405.2. Classification (NCBI taxonomy): domain Eukaryota; kingdom Metazoa; phylum Arthropoda; class Insecta; order Lepidoptera; family Erebidae; genus Euclidia; species Euclidia mi. The sequence continues at coordinate 31,610,528 of OX123204.2, forward strand.
TCTTAGTCGCGATGAAAGCAATATATCGTGATAAAGTCCGTAAACTATAGTTAAATCTATACAATTAAATATGTTGAAACGGTCGAAAATCACTACATAGTATAAAACACAGTCTGCCTTCTGTCTGTCTGTCCCTATGTATGCTTAACCTAAAAATAGACGTATAGGATCCAGCGCAAAGAATGCCATATGAAATGATGATGGTTAAATCTTTTAAACTACGCAACGGATTTAAATGCGGTTTACGGGTCAGCTAGTGTTAATATAAATCAATACAAAATAAAAACAAATAAATCACGTCAAATTGTAGCAAATTAATAACGAATGGTTAAAAAGCGGACCGCCCTGTCAGTTACGGCAACCGCAGAACGCGGCTGCTGTCTATTATTTTTCAAAATTAAAAGGCCGCGACTCACAGGGTACATTGTTATTTATTACAGCTATAACTCTCGACAGTGCGTCCTAATGTTTATAATACAGTCAATTCTCGAATAACGGAGGAAATATAGCAGGTACTTTAAGGTAATATGCGTTGGTGTAAATAACTGAAGCTTTTATTGAACTGATAAATGTGTTGAAGTATCTATGTAAATGTTGCCATACTGTAGTGTCTGGTTTTAGTATTTTCTAGCAGGGCTTGGAAACGTTATTTAAAATAACGTTTTTAAAACGTTTCGAACAGTTCTTTGTATGTCATTTTGTTCGGAACGAAAACAAAATGAGAACCTTATTTCCGCAGGGTAAAAACCGGTTTATTCCGCAGGACGCAGCCGCGCACGGTGTGCGGCGACAAGCATGAACTTGTTTAATTGTATCGGGTTCCGCCTAGCGTAGTATGTTAATTATGTTATATTTTGATTTCATTGCATCAGTAATTCCAATGTGCTTCTAACGTATTGATCGAGATTGTGTTGTAACTTGCGTTGCGAGTGATTTGTTAATAAGTGGTGTTTGTTTCTTGCTCACAAAATGGGACGAAAGAGAAAAAAACAAATTTATTCATATTACATTTACAATGATGAAAGTAACAAATTAAAATGTCAGAAATGAGCGGCTGTAAAATATCAACTGAATGAATTTCGTGATATTCGTATTTTCATATTTATACCTGTTGAACCCAAAAATAAAAAAAACGGTTTTAAAACGTTTATTAATCAAAACCGATTTAAATTAAAATTGTTCTTCAAAAACGTTTTTATAACGTTCTGTTCGAACGTAAACGAAACAAATCGTTTCTTAGGTATTTAAGACGAAAACGTTTCGAAAAATATACCGTTATCCAAGCCCTGTTTTCTAGATCTTTTTCATAAAGCTGTAGATGGAGGGCTGGATTACTGTTTATTTTTGTTTGTAAATGTCTGGTGTTTATTAAAGTCTTAGGCTCAAGCCGGGCGTTTAGAGACCTGTCTCCTGCTTTTAAGAATGAGAATAATAATTTTATAACTTAATAAATAGGTTTCAACTGAGAGACCAGATTGCTTTATCTAAAACTTGACCTCACCCGCAGCTTCACCGTATAGTTTAGGTGTGAATTGTAGTCTTAAACCTTGCTCAGGCATCATACTATGCATTGGTAAAAATCGTACAAAAAGCCGTTCGGTAATTTTTGAGTTTATGATGTTCATGCTGACTTCATTTGATAATATTTATAGATGTCGGGATTGGCATAAACCACACTCAGATTGAACTAAATTTACACGTATGTATTACAGTAACTAATATGCTTATTCAGGGGTATTCCTCTAAGCGCACCTATTTTGGAACGCAACCAACAAGCCGCAACTAAGTTATTCCACTAACCGCAATCATCAATCGTCCTATCAGCCAAACGACGTCCACTGCTGGACATAGGCCTCCCCTAAGGTTCTCCACACAGACCGGTCTTGAGCCGCCCGCATCCAACCGCCTTCCGCGGTCTTGACGAGACCGTCGGTCCACCTTGCGGGGGGCCTACCTCTGCTGCGTCGTCCGGTACGTGGCCGCCACTCCAGAACCTTTCTGCCCCAACGGCCATCGGTTCTTAGAGCTATGTGCCCTGCCCACTGCCACTTCAGCATGGCTATCCGGAGAGCTATGTCGGCGACTTTGGTTCTACTGCGGATCTCCTCATTTCTGATTCGATCTCGCAGGGAAACTCCAAGCATAGCTCTCTCCATCGCCCTCTGAGTGACCTTGAGCCTTCTGATAAGGCCCATAGTGAACGACCACGTCTCTGATCCGTAAGTCATCACTGGCAACACACACTGGTCAAAGACTTTCGTCTTGAGACATTGCGGGATATTGGACGAGAATATATGTCGTAGCTTCCCGAACGCTGCCCAACCGAGTTGGATTCGACGATTGACCTCCTTCTCGAAGTTGGACCTACCTAATTGGACGACTTGTCCCAGGTAGATATACTTGTCGACAACTTCGAGCGTAGAGTTCCCAACCTGAATAGGAGCAGGTACAATATGGACGTTCGACATGATTTTCGTCTTGTCCATGTTCATCTTAAGACCTACTTGTTGGGAGACACTACAGAGGCCATCGAGCATTGTGCCTAGGTCTTCAATGGTCTCAGCCATGACTACGATATCGTCTGCGAATCGAAGGTGAGTGATGTACTCGCCGTTGATGTTGATGCCGAGCCCATTCCAGTCCAGAAGCTTGAAAACATCCTCCAGCGCAGTGGTAAACAGTTTCGGGGATATGACATCCCACTGTCTCACTCCTCGCTGGAGTTGAATAGGTTTCGAACTCTGGTCCTGGAGGCGGACTGACATAGTGGCGTTTTCATACAAGCACTTCAGCACTTCGATATATCGGTAGTCAATCCGGCACCGTTGGAGAGACTGTAGCACCGCCCAGGTTTCGATCGAATCGAAGGCTTTCTCATAGTCCACAAACGCTAAGCATAGGGGCTGGTTATACTCCTCGGACTTCTGTATAACCTGCCGCAGCGTATGTATGTGGTCTATGGTACTATAGCCTTTACGGAAACCGGCTTGTTCGGGAGGCTGGCAGTCGTCTAGCTTGCTCTCGAGACGATTCGTGATGACCTTCGAAAACAGCTTGTAGACGTGGCTCAGAAGTGTGATGGGTCTGTAGTTCTTTAAGAGGGTTTTATCTAAATAAACTTAACTTTTATATAGTATAGCATATAAATGATTGTATATACATCTTTCGCTTTACTTATATCAATATTCATAGAGCAATAGACATATATTCCTTCGCTTCGGCAAATACTATGTAAATCTTTTTGATTGCCCAAAGTTGGTATAATAAATGAGGCCTTGGCGAACAAAAGCGGACCTAATTTCATTCAGAAAAGACTATAAACAATTAAAAACACAAACGTCGTCCAATTATATTTTTACTCGGTTTTTTAATAGACATTTTTTACTTTAAATATATTTCCGGTATCATTTATAAACATTCAGTCAACAGACACAAGATCCCTAGACTTCACGTCAACTAAAACTTTGTAGCTAATGTAGGCCATACACGCTACAGTCTACCGGAGAGGTCAAACATGTACATAAAACTGCACAGGTGTATTCCCACACACACTCCGTTATAACTGCGCAGGTATACCTACACAGGTAAACCTCTCCGGTAAACCGTAGCGTGTATGGCGGCCATTAACGCAAAGTAGTGTCGACATATTGTGTGGGGAGATCAAACCTACAACACTCGACCAGGCCTCCTTCACTCGGCCGTACCTACAGGGATAAGTACCTACACTTTCGCGCGGCTTCGACACTGCGTCGTCACCGCTCGCGTGCAGGGCTTGCTAATAACGTGAATTTTAATAGTGAACAACAAAAATGTCTCATCACAAGTCTGGTGCAAAGTATTGCTCATTTAACGGATGTGTGTCGAAAGCAACTTGAAAATTTGATATTATTTATTTTACGAGAGCAATTTAAAAAAAAATTCTATTTTTTTTTTTGTTTGTTGAGATATCTCAACGATTATGGTGTCAAATTAAAGATCTAGTTCAAAAACTATTTTATCTGTTTGAATCATGTAAATCGGTCCACGCGTTTAGGAAATAACTAAGAATTAGGATAGTGAAAATGACCCGATTTTTTGTGGTTTTTGTTCTTCGAGCTCAAATAGTGGGATAGGATACTTATAGGATAATAATTTATTATTACGTGGTCAAGTAGATAGATAAACGATCCCCCCCCCCCGTGGGATCTCCACCTTGTCGTGGTGGGGGGGGTCAGTAATCGTGGATTGGTCACCCGCGGTGAAGCTAAGAGGGATCCAGGAGGGGACGCTCCGCGTGGGCTTGGAGGGGCCTGCGCAGGATGCGTCCAACGGTGCGGGTGCGGGGGACAGTTCTGTCTGTCCCTCGCAGTCGGGTGCGGTCGCGGGAGGAGAGGCGTGTCGGTGTTGCGTTGCCGCGCGCTCTATCTCCCGCGACCAAATGGGGGCGCACCATTATATGCGTCGCGGTGGGGCCGCAGAGGAAGAGGAGATGCGGTGTTGCGTTGCCGTCCTCCCTATCCTCTGCGGCCGCTGGGTGTTTTGGCGGTGGAGCCCAACACCTTAATCCGCCGCCAAGGGCGTTTTGTTCGGGGCTCGCCTAACCATCTGGCGGGCCAATGTCCGTCGGAGGGTGGCGCCGAATGCTTTGGCGATGCCCTACCCTCCGACACACGGGTACATGAGAAAGTCGAGGTGGTTTTTAGTGGAAACACCACATACTCCGGCTCTCATTTCCCCCAAGAGTCGGAGATCCGAAGGGATTTTCCACCTCGTAAAACAAAAAAAGAAAAAAAAAGGTAGATAGACGATGAATAAATATTATAGTAGCAGCGGCAAGTCGACAACCCTAGCGCGACAGCTAGCGCACCGCTCCGAGCCAGACAGCGACAGCGTTATGTGTAAGAAAAGAGCGGGAACGGTTAGGTGAATATCGCGTTAGGCACTAAGTGCTGCGAGCTGAATTGCACTTTGTTGCTTAGTAGCTAGAGTCGCCATTTCTATAAATTGGTTTGCAAAGTGATGCTTCTGTACGTTAGTACTATCTATTCTGTAACTCGACGCAGTTCTAGATGGCAAGCATCCACTTAAACCACTTCGCTATACGTGAAAACAAACCATTTTTCCAAAAAATACAATAAAGTATGGTTTACGCGAATGTTACACACAGAGATTATACTATAATTAGAGAGAATTATAAAGCCATGGATAACACCTGGACTTTTAAGGTGTATCCGTAATAGAGACTCTTTGCATAGGCAAACAAAACTTTCACCCAATAATCAGATTCTCTCCATCACATACAAAAGATATAGGAATTTTTGTACTAAAATATTAAAGAAAGCCAAACGTAAATATGACTCTGAACAACTCACAAACGCAGGACAAAATTCCAAGGAATTATGGGAAATAATTAGAAACATAACTTACACAAAGCATCAAAAACAGTCTTCCTCGCAATTACTTACACTTTCACAATCACCCAACGACGCTTGTAACAAGGTTAATAATTTTTTTGTTCAAATTGGTAAGAGCCTTGCAGATAAAATTACTTATAAGTCGAATATCCCAGTAACTAACTATACCTCTACTTTTCCAAATTTTAATTCTTTTGTTTTTGAAGAAATAAGCCCGTGTGAGATAGTAAATATAATAAACGCTCTTAGATCAAATGCAGCAACCGGGTGGGATAAAATATCCACAATTTTTTTAAAAAGGTATTCTAATATTATTGCGCCAGTTATCAGCCATATATTTAATAAATGTATTGATTTATCAGTTTTCCCCATAGCACTGAAAAGGGCCATTATACATCCCATCTTTAAGGGTGGAGACGGGTCTTTAGTAACTAACTATCGTCCAATAGCTGTACTCACCGGATTATCTAAGATCTTGGAGCGGGTTGTAAATACTAGACTAGTTAGCTACTTAGACAAATTCAATATCCTCTCTGCCAACCAATTAGGTTTTTGGAAGAACATGTCTACTTCAGACGCCGTCCAGGAATTGACAGCACACATAGTCACTAATTTAAATGACAGTAAAAAGATGGTGACTATTTTCTTAGACCTTGCCAAAGCCTTTGACACTGTTCCCATTTCCACTCTTCTTTTGAAGCTGGAAAGAATAGGTGTCAGAGGCCCACAGTTAGCATTCTTCAAAAGTTACCTCACAGATCGTACACAGATGGTCAAGATAGGTAACTACACTAGTGATGAGCTTCCTATATCCATTGGTGTTCCACAAGGAAGTATACTCGGGCCATCTCTATTCCTAATTTTTATTAATGACCTTTGTAATTTGAAGATCCCTAATTCCAAAATCACTTCATATGCTGATGACACGGCTATTACCTTTGTTTCTGATTCCTGAACTGAGCTACAAAAAACGTCTCAAGCCGGCTTAAACAATGTAGCGGATTGGTTATCTTCTCATGCTCTAACTCTGAACGTTGCAAAAACAAAATTTTTAACGTACTCTATCTCGTCCACCACCCTGCCTAATACCCCATTAGATTTGATATTTCATAGTTGCTTGAATGACTCTGTAATAAATTGTCATTGTCCTCACATAAGCTCTGTTGACAGTATCAGGTATCTCAGCGTTATTTTAGACAAATACCTAAACTATAAACCTCAGGTTGAAGCACTGACGTCTAGAGTTCGCAAGCTTATATTTATATTTAGATCGCTTCGTTACGTCGCTAATATTACAATCATACGTAGTGTTTACTATGCCCTCTGCAAATCTATAATATCTTATTGTATTTCTATCTGGGGAGGTACTCATAAAACAACTCTCAAATCATTGGAGATTGCTCATAGAGCAGTTTTAAAAGTAGCCACGTTTCGTCCTATGTTGTACCCGACTGACGATTTATATAGAAACTGGAACATTCTAAATGTACGACAAATTTACGTTTTTCACACGGTAATGTTGCAACATCGCAAGACTCCATACATACATTCTTCCAAGCGTCGCAGGGATAACATCTGTATTATACCTAGAATGCATTTTTCTTTCATTAAAAGATTTTTCTATTACCTGGGACCTTACCTCTACAACCAGATAAACAGGCACATTTATATATATAACTTACCTAGTCATGATTGTAAGTCGGCCGTCCTAAATTACCTATTGCATAAAAATTACGATGAGACAGAAAATATGCTAATCGCTTTGTCCTGATATATAGCTTCTATTTGCCTTTTTGGATACGGTTGCATACACTCACACACACTCACATACATACGCGCGCACACACAACACACACACACACACACTCACACACACCAACTTATAAATTTTTGCATAATATCTCCACCTATTGTCTTAATAATGCATGTTATACAAAAAGTGTTAAAACTGTAGTTTACATACCTTCTTTTATATTGCAACTAGTGTCGTTAAATATTATGTATTTTGTATTAATGCGGGTTTGGAGCTGTTTTTCCTTAATACAGGCTATTTCATAGCCTAGCTAGGAAAACAGTAAGGAAACTACTTGATACTGTAACTACTTAACATGTAATGTACTACAATGATTTACTTGGCAATAAAAATATTATTATTATTATTCATTTATTTCTTATTAATCAAATTTAAATTACATTTTTAAATATATCACAAAAAAATTTAAATACATTTAAAAATATAAAAAAAAATATATAAAAAAAACCGTGGGATCCCACCAGCAACGGGCACAGGGTCCAAGCTGCCGGTGGTTAGGGCTCCAGAGACAGGAACTTCCTCACAATACGTGCCGTGTCGAGAAGTACTGCCTTTTGCATCAGACCCTTGACCCAAGCACCCAACGCGAGCCTCTTAAGGTGACGATCGAGGCTCTTGGCTATTAGGCCATTAACCGTTACAACTATCGGCACAATAATTGCCGAGTCCACATCCCACATGTCGACAATCTCGTGAGCCAAGTCCAGATATTTAATCTGTTTGTCTTTCTCGGCTTTCACGAGATTCTCGTCATGAGGTATGGTGACATCAACAATTATTGCGAGGCGCTCTGATCGATCTATCACCACAATATCAGGTTTGTTGGCTACAACAGTCCTGTCTGTGACGATAGATCGATCCCAGTACAATGTGGCATGACCATTTTCGAGAACTGGCTCTGCCACATACCTGTAGTACGGTACCTCGATGTCTACAAGTTTGTATTTCAGAGCAAGTTGCTGGTGAATGATTCTAGCTACTTGGTTTTATCTGCAAGGCTCTTACCAGTTTAATCAAAAAAAATAATTAACCTTGTTACAAGCGTCGTTGGGTGATTGTGAAAGTGTAAGTAATTGCGAGGAAGACTGTTTTTGATGCTTTGTGTAAGTTATGTTTCTAATTATTTCCCATAATTCCTTGGAATTTTGTCCTGCGTTTGTGAGTTGTTCAGAGTCATATTTACGTTTGGCTTTCTTTAATATTTTAGTACAAAAATTCCTATATCTTTTGTATGTGATGGAGAGAATCTGATTATTGGGTGAAAGTTTTGTTTGCCTATGCAAAGAGTCTCTATTACGGATACACCTTAAAAGTCCAGGTGTTATCCATGGCTTTATAATTCTCTCTAATTATAGTATAATCTCTGTGTGTAACATTCGCGTAAACCATACTTTATTGTATTTTTTGGAAAAATGGTTTGTTTTCACGTATAGCGAAGTGGTTTAAGCGGATGCTTGCCATCTAGAACTGCGTCGAGTTACAGAATAGATAGTACTAACGTACAGAAGCATCACTTCGCAAACCAATTTATAGAAATGGCGACTCTAGCTACTAAGCAACAAAGTGCAATTCAGCTCGCAGCACTTAGTGCCTAACGCGATATTCACCTAACCGTTCCCGCTCTTTTCTTACACATAACGCTGTCGCTGTCTGGCTCGGAGCGGTGCGCTAGCTGTCGCGCTAGGGTTGTCGACTTGCCGCTGCTACTATAATATTTATTCATCGTCTATCTACCTTTTTTTTTCTTTTTTTGTTTTACGAGGTGGAAAATCCCTTCGGATCTCCGACTCTTGGGGGAAATGAGAGCCGGAGTATGTGGTGTTTCCACTAAAAACCACCTCGACTTTCTCATGTACCCGTGTGTCGGAGGGTAGGGCATCGCCAAAGCATTCGGCGCCACCCTCCGACGGGCATTGGCCCGCCAGATGGTTAGGCGAGCCCCGAACAAAACCCCCTTGGCGGCGGATTAAGGTGTTGGGCTCCACCGCCAAAACACCCAGCGGCCGCAGAGGATAGGGAGGACGGCAACGCAACACCGCATCTCCTCTTCCTCTGCGGCCCCACCGCGACGCATATAATGGTGCGCCCCCATTTGGTCGCGGGAGATAGAGCGCGCGGCAACGCAACACCGACACGCCTCTCCTCCCGCGACCGCACTCGACTGCGAGGGACAGACAGAACTGTCCCCCGCACCCGCACCGTTGGACGCATCCTGCGCAGGCCCCTCCAAGCCCACGCGGAGCGTCCCCTCCTGGATCCCTCTTAGCTTCACCGCGGGTGACCAATCCACGATTACTGACCCCCCCCACCACGACAAGGTGGAGATCCCACGGGGGGGGGGGATCGTCTATCTATCTACTTGACCACGTAATAATAAATTATTATCCTATAAGTATCCTATCCCACTATTTGAGCTCGAAGAACAAAAACCACAAAAATTCGGGTCATTTTCACTATCCTAATTCTTAGTTATTTCCTAAACGCGTGGACCGATTTACATGATTCAAACAGATAAAATAGTTTTTGAACTAGATCTTTAATTTGACACCATAATCGTTGAGATATCTCAACAAACAAAAAAAAAATAGAAAAATTTTTTAAATTGCTCTCGTAAAATAAATAATATCAAATTTTCAAGTTGCTTTCGACACACATCCGTTAAATGAGCAATACTTTGCACCAGACTTGTGATGAGACATTTTTGTTGTTCACTATTAAAATTCACGTTATTAGCAAGCCCTGTACGCGAGCGGTGACGACGCAGTGTCGAAGCCGCGCGAAAGTGTAGGTACTTATCCCTGTAGGTACGGCCGAGTGAAGGAGGCCTGGTCGAGTGTTGTAGGTTTGATCTCCCCACACAATATGTCGACACTACTTTGCGTTAATGGCCGCCATACACGCTACGGTTTACCGGAGAGGTTTACCTGTGTAGGTATACCTGCGCAGTTATAACGGAGTGTGTGTGGGAATACACCTGTGCAGTTTTATGTACATGTTTGACCTCTCCGGTAGACTGTAGCGTGTATGGCCTACATTAGCTACAAAGTTTTAGTCGACGTGAAGTCTAGGGATCTTGTGTCTGTTGACTGAATGTTTATAAATGATACCGGAAATATATTTAAAGTAAAAAATGTCTATTAAAAAACCGAGTAAAAATATAATTGGACGACGTTTGTGTTTTTAATTGTTTATAGTCTTTTCTGAATGAAATTAGGTCCGCTTTTGTTCGCCAAGGCCTCATTTATTATACCAACTTTGGGCAATCAAAAAGATTTACATAGTATTTGCCGAAGCGAAGGAATATATGTCTATTGCTCTATGAATATTGATATAAGTAAAGCGAAAGATGTATATACAATCATTTATATGCTATACTATATAAAAGTTAAGTTTATGTTAGTTATTGTTAGAGAAAATTTACTATGACGTTAATGAATATTTAAATGATACATTTATTTCAAATCCACAATATTGACATACGTTACTTTGATATTAATTTATTGAAATTATGACTCGACCTTTATGACATTTTTTTATATTAAATCGAATTGTAGATTGTAGACATAAACTTTATGATATTTTTTATATAATCCAATTGGATTGAAGTATGCCTACAGATTAATTAAGTCAAATAATTGCGTATTGTTATATTCAAATATTTAAAATTTACGCGCCTTCAATGGCAGAATATGCTGTAATAATATTTTATTGTTAAACACCATTTGTACCACCATATTCTTGAAAATAAAAGTTATTCTATTCTATTCTTTACTTTTTTGTCTCAGGGCTAGAATTGTCAGACTATTTCGGTGGCTATCGGACAGTCTGTAAACTCCGACAACAGAGTTCGCCACACTAACAAATGAAAATAATGAAATAACGCAACATACAATAATGACCGAAGCCTTAGTATTTGAAACTTTACTTTACTTTTAGTATTTACCTAAGGATCAATTTTGACGGGTCTGTTAGTTTAGTGGTACGTAACTACTACAGCGGTCTGGAGTTAGCTTTCCGCCTAGAACAAATCTTTGTGATTTTCCCAGGACAAATTAACTCGTTTATTTTTTCTGTGCTAGGGTGTAATTTATCTTTATTATATTTAAATTAAAGGATACATAAGTATGTTTATAGATTAACCGGTAGCCGTAGTAAAAATTTTGCTTAACTTAAGGTCATATAAACTTGTGTGAGTTGTCCTAGAACATATTTTTACTATTAAAAATATGTTCTAGGACAACATTTCGCTTTTGCTAGATATGCTATAAGCATATCTAGCAAATGCGAGCCCTACTCAACTTTATACGTCTCTCTATAAAACGAACGTCATTACGACATTCCAGGAAACGTTTGGAGTCGTAACATTGCACCTTGAATCGTTTGCCAGATTATCTTGAATGCATCACTACGGGCAGATATTATGCATACTAATCTTGGCAGGCGTATTGGCAATTGTTCGAGCTCCTACGGCTCTTCTGTAGATTTAGTTAGTTTATGTTTCGTTATTAAATTGTGTCAGGCGCTTTGCCTAGGTACCTTATGTAAAATATGCATATCATTATCACTCGCCATTAAACCCTTGTACCGAACAGTCGATATTTTAATTACTTTCCCCGAAGTTCTAATACCTCAAGAGTTGTCGAAATTGACCAGAAAAACCTACAGTCCACTACATAATGGTCCTCCAGATCCAGATAATATAAATTACGACGATTATATTGGAAAATCAGAACTTCAAGAAGTTATCTGCCATTTCCTAGGGAGTGTGAAGAGGAATTAAAGACATTTATTAAGGAGAAAGGAGTTGCAGGAGTGAAGAAATAAAAGTCGAATAAATCGTAAAACTATATTTATTAACCCAGCACTCTTAGGTAAACATAATATCAGGTAAAAATTATAGATTTTTTAAAAGGTGACATTGTACAAGGTCAGTAACGAACATTTTTAAATTTTTATATTTGCCTATGTTTTAATCTACAATTTTAATTTTATAATAGTGTTAATAAGTACATTTCAATGGTTATTGTATACAAATTTGGATTATTTAACAGGTGTTTAAGCATACAGCACAGTGACAAAAATTGTTACATTAGTTAAATAGGTGCCTAAAGTGTATTACAATCGAAACCAATACATTGTTTCTTTAAAATAACAATAAATTAGTACGTACATTTCCTTGTAGATTATTAGAATTTAAATTCATTACAATTTACTACCTTTACAATTTTTTTCATCACTTAGTAGGTACATCACAAGATTGTTAATATTCTAATTGTTTTAATCGAGTCAATCATCGATATTTTTATATCAATTTATCAGTATATTAAGCTATATAAACCTTTATTACAATATTGTTACAAATAAGTATAATTACTAGTTTATTAAAACTACCTATTGTAAAATTCCAGGTCGACGACACACCCACTTTCCAAAATGACCGACATCAAAGATCTCAAAAAGAAGCGTAGCAGTTATAAGGGCAGGCTAACCGTCTTTGGAAACTATTTAGAAACCCTAGATATATCTAAATTAACCGCTTGTCAGGTAATGGAGTTGCAGTTGCGTGTCGAAAGGTTGGAATCATTGTATGACGATTTTAGTGAGATTCAACTGCAGTTAGAATGCTTAGCAGATAACATCGATAGTGAAATCACTGAACGTTCATCAATTGAATCTAATTATTATTCACTATTAGCACAGGCAAAGAATATGTTACATATGTTTACAAAGTCCGAACAAGATGATTCTAAATCAGTTCACAGTTCCAAACGTCAGTTAGTCAAATTACCCACTATTAAGTTACCTAAATTTACAGGATCGTACGATAACTGGCTTGAGTTTCGTGATACTTACACCAGTCTCATTCATTGCAATGACGATATTGATGAAATTAATAAATTTCACTACCTAAGGTCATCACTGGAAGGGACGGCTGCTGTTGTGATACAGTCCATTGAGTTTTCATCTCAGAACTACACTATGGCCTGGGATCTCCTGTGTGAGAGGTTCGACAACAAACGTTTATTAATACAAAACCACATTTCCTCATTATTCAATGTCGAACCTATCACAAGGGAATCTTCTGCAGCACTTAAGCAATTAATCGATCAAGTTAATAAAAACATTCGAGCTTTATGTACATTAGGCGAACCCGTTCAAAGTTGGGACACATTATTAATTTATATTATTAGCCGTAAGCTAGATACAAAAACATTCCGAGAATGGGAGGAATGCAAAGGGCTTATTGATAAAAACCAATCTGTCACATTTGATAAGTTTATCGAATTCCTTAGGAACCGTGCCGACTTGTTAGAAACGTTAGAAGTTTCCCGCTTGTCACATACAAGGAAAGATAGCACACACGGTAAACACGCTTCAAACTTAAAGGCTTTGATTTCTATACCGAATAGCACTAACGAGTCTAACTCAAACACACATTGTCCTCAGTGTGATGGCAATCATAACCTTAATGTTTGTCCACAGTTTTTAGCATTAAGTGTAGCTGAGCGATTGGCACTATTACCGAAATACAGAGTGTGTTATAATTGTTTCCGACGTGGTCACTATCCTAAGCAATGCAAGAGAGCAGGGTGTAAAATCTGCACACGCAAACACCACACACTTATTCATAATGTGGATGTGGATAGCTTACAAAAACGCGGCGTAAACAATACGATCGGTGCGAGTGCGACCGACGCGAACGCGAGCGAAGATAATTGTGCAATCGTAACTAATACCGGTCCCGTAACATTATCGGCTAGTGTCCCTGCGCATAATAATATACCATGTACGACTGGCTCGGGCGACGTTTTATTATGCACTGCATTAGTGAAATGCAGAGACATAAACAATGTCGAACACATCGCCCGCGCTCTGCTTGATTCGGGGAGTTCGTCATGTCTAATCACAGAAAAGCTATTTAAACAATTAAATTTACCGTGTCATAAGATTAATAAGTCTATACTCGGAATTAATAATTCGTCGTCACCGTTAAATAAAATGTGTAGTGTCCGTATTGAATCTTTGTGTGAGGATTATTGCAACGACTTAGTTTGTTTTGTTTTGCCTACAATTACTGATAATGTGCCGTGCAGGCAGGTACAACTAGATGTACCGACGAATATTTGTTTAGCCGATCCTTATTTCCACAAACCGGCTTCCATTGATTTAATTATTGGAGTTGAAGTATTTTGGAACTTGTTAGGGTCCGGTAGAATTATGTTAGGGGACAAGAAACCCATACTGTGTGAAACTAAGCTTGGTTGGATTGTCAGTGGCCCAATTAACGGCGGCTATAATAATTGTATAGGTACACAATCGTCACCTATGTATTGCAACTTGAACCAACATAGTTCCACACAGTTTAATAACTTAGATGACACCCAAAACCAATTAACGCGTTTTCGGCAACTCAAACGGGTGTGCCATAAGTCATCTAGTTATGCATTAGAAAAGAAACAGTGTGCAGAACAAATTGTAAATAATACATCACGACTAGCTGATGGTCGTCTCTGCATTAAGATTCCTCTAAAGGAATCATTTAACAATTTAGGTGATTCATTCACTCGTGCTAAGCCTTGTTTTTATAAACGAAGAAACAAGAAACACGTTTATTATCACCATAATCAGTCGTGTGTCGAATTTCACAAGCAGCGTGATATGCTAAATAAAGGTTCAGACTTATCTTACCAAACTAATTTAAATGAGCTTCACTTTCCTAGAAATGTTCCCGTAACCAATAGGAAATACAAAACGTATGCTTGCAGCTATCGCACGCATCCTTGATTCCCTAGGTTTATTATCACTATTTGTATTATATACATATCATTTCAATTATATATAATTCTTATAGTAAAATGGGACGATCAATTGACTACGGATGAATGCTCAACGTGGTTAAGTATATATATTACATACTTTACCAGTTATTTATTACATTGGTATTGTTCGTTTCGTAGTTTGTGACTACTATAAACAATTTCAATTACATGAATTTACCTTCTAGCCTACCTAGCCTTCGTAAATAACTTTCTTAACTGAACCTGTAGTTATCCTTAGTTGGTTAAAAATACTCCAAATTAAATTAAATGGATTTGTAGATACGCAATCGTGTTGCTGAATTTACGAGTTCATGTACAGCACGTACAATTACACGACCAATGACAATCCTGTTGACTTGATTACGCGAGGAGTAGACTCATCTTCATCATTACAAGCCTTGGATTTGTGGTGGTCTGGTCCATCCCTTTTGCACAAGGATGCAGGCCTTACGTATCAGGCAATCCTGAGATGATATTTCCTGAAATAAAAGCAATCTTAAGTAGTCATGCTGTGAATCACATCATCACGTTACTTCAGATAGCAGGATAATCATTATCAAGCGATACTCAAACATTTTAAGATTATAACATACCTTTTGTCATGTATTCCGCTTGATTGATAAATGTAGATAGCGTTCAGTAGGCGTTTATCACTTTTCTAATACAGAATTGCAAAGAGCTGTAAACGTAATTATCGTACAGTTATAAACGGCATATTTCCCTGAGTAAGTATCAATTACTGCTACAAAATAAGAATATACAATTTAAAAACAGAATGTCAGAGTTAAGAAGTTTATGACTTATGGTAAAATTATGTGGGTAGGAGGTGCTGCATCATTTTGAATACGGTTTTAAGAAAACGTATTCAATAACAGTGCAATGCACTCATCACTTTAGTACGCTTTTATTTCGTCAAGGTCGTGGATGTAGACTGGTGAAAGTCTACATCGCTATTTTTGTTTGATTCACGACCAAAGCCATCCATTTAACACTAGTGGGTGATTTGACTAGCGCAAATTATTATAATAATTAGCAAAATTTATTTGCAGGCGTTATATATTTATGTTTAGAAGAGGAAAGCATATTCATATTTATCCTCATCGTGGAACTGCATTCGTAGGTCACTACAATGAATTATCTAGCCTTTTTAAAGCGTAATTGCGGCTCCATTGCCCAACGACGCAGTTTATGACGGAATAGATTTCCATATTGTACCCTTCTTATGCTCCTCATTTTGGTGGTCTTTGGGAAGCTGGTGTCTAGTTGACCAAACCTAGTCATGAGTGTTGGGCAATTGTTATTTAACTTACCTACTAGACCTAACTGAATTCGACGATAGTTCGAATTGAAGGGATATTAAACTCTCAGCCACTTACTCCCTTGTCGTCAAACCTGGAAGACTTGCTACCCCTTACTGGAGTAACCTGGAGGAGGTCACCTTATCATAGGAAGACCGTTCACTTCCTGTTAAGGACGTTCGCGACTTTTCCTCCAAGATGCTGACTGGACACAGCGCATTCAATAGCTGATGCACCATTTGTGGACCAGATGAAGCAAAGAATCCGTCTCTGAGTTGCAGCATCGTGTGGGATGGCACTGCTCCCTCGATACTATGAGGCTCATCACCCTTGTCATAATCAGGGATGGCAACCTGCCGCAGCTAAGCTGGAGATTGAGTAGAATCATGGCTCTTCACCTCGGCACGGATGGAGTGGTCCGGATGGCTGATATCTAGACCTGCGGTGGTGCGATGTGAAGGAAATTTTGCAAGTTATGTCCACTACTGGAAGATAATTCCTGTTGAAGGCAAGCCTTCAACGGCCGGGGGCATGTTCGAGAAAAAATATGTTCTAGGACAACATTTCGCTTTTGCTAGATATGCTATAAGCATATCTAGCAAATGCGAGCCCTACTCAACTTTATACGTCTCTCTATAAAACGAACGTCATTACGACATTCCAGGAAACGTTTGGAGTCGTAACATTGCACCTTGAATCGTTTGCCAGATTATCTTGAATGCATCACTACGGGCAGATATTATGCATACTAATCTTGGCAGGCGTATTGGCAATTGTTCGAGCTCCTACGGCTCTTCTGTAGATTTAGTTAGTTTATGTTTCGTTATTAAATTGTGTCAGGCGCTTTGCCTAGGTACCTTATGTAAAATATGCATATCATTATCACTCGCCATTAAACCCTTGTACCGAACAGTCGATATTTTAATTACTTTCCCCGAAGTTCTAATACCTCAAGAGTTGTCGAAATTGACCAGAAAAACCTACAGTCCACTACAGCAATTGTTGTCTAGTTAGTTGAAGTATATATGCTGTGTACAAGCTCGTTGGCGAGCCACTGTTAAAATTTATGTGAATTGGTGAGTAGTACCTAACTACGTATCTACACTAAAACTGACGTATATGGCGCAATGTGACGGAGAGAATATTGATGTAAAGACATCACATTTATTATAACTGTTTCTTCAAGGAAAGGGAAAGAGTATCCAAATACTGAATTCACTTTCATTCCTGTATCTTTTCCTCCGTCTTGCTTTTTGTAGGCTTCTGATTTAGATATTTTCACCCTTAATATAAATTATCATCAAGTTCAATTCTAAATAATGTATAACCTTGTCAATATCCCTAATGACGACATTTGCTTATAATGCGACACATTAACCACTAAACAGAACCTCTCCTAATTAATCATTGGCTACTGTTAGATAGTTCAAACTAAACGTGTTCATGTTCACGAGAGTGCTAGCTCTCGTGAACATACAAGAAACAACAACTTTCTGAACTGCACTACAACAGCCGTATAGAGATAATATACTTAACCACTGCACCGTATTTGCTGTCTCCTGTATTTCTCCTATACATCGTTTAATGTAATAATAGCTGTCATGATACCTGATAAGAAAATACGAAAAACGTGTACAGTCAGTTCTATCTTGACGCTTCCGTCATTGACGTATTACAAATGTGGCACGGTGTACGAAGGTAATACAAATGTGTTTCTTTCCTCTGGGGCGGCCGACAACAGGCCACATTATATTCTATAGAATAATAAACTAATACAGAGCAATCCACTTCACTGTTTTCTTAGAAGCACAAATGTGAGAGAAGTTACTTCAAGAATAGGAGAGTATTTGTTTGACAGTGAAAATAAGTTCTACGCCAAATGCGTAGCAGGGCTACGAAATTGTGTTACGTTTCTCGCGAGTAACTATCACAAGTTTGATGGACGCAAAAATAAATTATAAATAAGCCCCAATTTTTGGTATGTTCTGAATATATTTCTTACTATATAGTATGTTAAGATTATTTAACTGAATTATATACCTGTATAATACGTATGTTGTTGTTAAGAAATCCACTTTAAAATAAATACAAACTTAAAAATATCCACAAATTATTTCCCAATGTTAAGTATAAGATGCACACAGCGAAATTAGCATTTACGGAATTCAAAATAGAGTAAAGTTTTCTTTGCAAATTTCATCAGTGCAATATAAGTTTTAGGAACTGAAGGAGTGCAATAACTAAGTAAGAACATAAACGCCTGAATATCGTATGAGTCATATTATACTTCACGGCCATATATTTTTGCAAGTATTGCAACATGGTAGCTATAATATCTGTCATCATAAACATGTTCTAAGCTTATGACGCAATCGTGGAAGTCTATGTGAGAATTCACTCCACTATGCGTATCCTATTCAACATTTCATAATTTATATTCAACGCCCACATAACACATGTCCCCGCATAACAAATAAACCCGGTAATACCTTCTTATTGGAAATGCCTTCTATTTTCCTTGACGTATTAAGATTGTGTAAAAATCCATATTCATCTATAACTTTTCTAGTTCACACTATTCATCACTTTGGTTTAAAGCGCGATGTTCTTTGTAGCAAATTGCAAACTTGTATGCATTTGACGTCATATCTACACGTGTATCAGCGACTTGATAATAAATTCGTCATGAATGCGTGTGACTTTAACATCTTGTTTCAAACGTTCCAACAACCCATATTGTACCTACTGAACTTAACGAGTTTTTTGAAACTGTGTGTCTCTAAGTTCCCGTTTTATTTTACTTTGATACTTCAATTCATTGTTACAAATAGATAACTCCGCTTACAATAGTAATCAGATTTAACCTTAGGTACTCTAAACTTTTCAAACCTAGTAAGGCGGTAGATGCAAATAATATATTATGGATCTGAAATTTTAAACACCGTGTTCGTTTAAATTAATATCGTTAAAAAAATGTAAATGTTAAAGCCACAAATGGCGCGGTGGGTCGGCAGGAAAAGTGGCAAAACGCGAATGTTTCTCAGAATTGCTATTAGTCTTGCAGGCGCCACCGACTCGCGATCGATTTTATCATTTCCAACGACCGCCTTAATCTTGTTGAATAATACTTTTACACTGATCTATTTTACGTTAAGTGATAATTTAAGCTTAACGTAACAGAAATTAAGGTGAAATACTTATAATCTACTGAAAGGTAAACGAAATTAAGGAGAAATATAATCTATCGAAAATGTATCGTGTCAACGACCGGACGAAATGTCAAGAATTATGATAGTCGAGATTATTTTAATTTAAGGTTGCAAGCTCTCTTATGTTGTAGCACTGATTTTCTACGAATTTAATGCCAAATATTTACAATTACGTGAACTTTATTTCTTTTAAGGCCAAATTTATAGAAGGATTATATTAAAGTAAGAAAGATTTGGCATTACAATAAAAGCAACACAGGCACTAAAATACAGATGATTAAAGTGATGAAAATTAATTATTTGATACGAGAGTGTTCTTTTAATCTTTGATTTAGCCAATAAATAATCTTAAAGAATACGTACAAAATAAAGCCAATTATTTTTTATCCTGATCCTGATCGGAGGTCCCAGGTTCGGTTCCCGGGCTGGGCAAAAGTGTTACTGGGTTTTTCCGAATTCTCAGTAGAAGCACGGAGTCTGGGGGTATGCCCGATAACGGCAATATGCTCGCCCCTAGTACGTAGGACCTAAAAATTCATGGCCAAATTTGCGTGTAATATTAGGTACACCTCTGCCAATCCCCTTCGGGGATACAACGTGAGTCTATAAAATAAAAATACTTCCATCATTTAGGCACTCCGAAGTTATGTCAGTGAGGACAGATCTCCATATATTAGAGGACTAGCTTTTTCTCGCAGCTTGGCCTACGTGGATGTTAGTTATCGACAAAAGGTGCACTTAAGTGCTTTTCTGATGTATAAGCTATATTACGCAAAATTTCATCAATTATATTCAATTGGTTTTGCGTGGCACTGTCACAAATATCCATCTATCCTCACAAACTTAGTTTTGTTAATTTTTCAATAGTTGTAGGATTTATCCCTGAGCGCAAACCAAATTCTACATACATACATACATAGTCTTACGCCTATAACCCAGAAGAGGTAGGCAGAGGTGTATTTCTACACCCACTTTTCGCCAGATATACTTTAATCCCACGTAATAAGGGGCGAGCCTATTGCCGTACCGGGCACATTTCCAGACTCCGTGCTGCTACTGAGAATTTCGTGACAGAAAAACCCAATAACACTACCCGACCCAGGAATCGAACCCGAGATCCCACGCGCACATTTATGCCGCGAGACCAACGAGGCAGTCGTATAGGGTTTGATGTCGAGTTTTCCGTCTCTACGCAAAGATGGTATTTGCATCGTGTTATCCCTTAGTCGCCTCTTACGACACCCACGGGAAGATAGGGGGTGGTGACACTTATGTTCTATGCCGTCAACAACACGGCTAAACCAAATTCTACGTACACGAAATTGTGATTTATCTGCGCAAAATCAAAATCTCCTCTAAATATTTGACAGCCTCTGTATACTTTTTGTTTGCCTGTGCAGCGTAGTCTCACGTGTATGCTATGTGTACTACGAGTCTGTGTTTTTAAATTTCTTTTTAGACCTGCACTGCATAACCCCAAATGCACACCAGTGTGTAAGAGAGAGGCGTTTCATTTCAGTTATAAAAAATTATTGTATAGCTACGAACGAACTCACTGTGATATACATAGTAACAATTTAGTTCAGTTTAGAAAATATATTTATTATTTACATTTTTTAAATTAAATGATACTATTTTTCACTGCCACCACTGTGGTTTATTTTTTATATTATTATTTTGATTATTTTACAATATGATGCACATGATTATTATGCTTATATTGCGTACGCAAAGTATATTTTCCACTATAAACACTATTCAAATAAAATACTTATTACATAATAAAGTAATCAAGACACACGTAAGTGTATACATAACACATTGCGTGCTTATAAACCTAATAACTATTTAGATGTTTACTTAGGTATGTATCTATACATCTATCTATATACATAAACAATATACACATAAAGAATTAAGAAAATTCCTTGCTACGAAATTAACGTTTTTTCTGCCCTGTACATTTTCCACAAATTATACAATAGCAATATAGAGTCATCATAAAGAAGAATGGAAAATATCATGAAATGTTTTTTTTAGATACAATATAACAAATAAAGTAATTTCGGATTTAGAAAATATAACAATTTATCCCATAAAATCGGTTGTAGGTGGCAATAAAAAATAACGAGGAATTTCTTAGCAGATAGGGTTACTGACAAATAGAACACTACCTAAACCTCTCATAAACTCAGAATCGCATAAGCATTCTGCTGGATAACATCCAATGGTTAAGCGAAGGAGTATTACACCCACATTTCACGTGCTCAGTTAGGTCAGATGCACTAATGGATAAAGAAAAGTTAACCCTGTCATGTTCTAGACAAAACGTTATATTGTTGATACGTTGTAGCGGCGGATACAGGCCTTATTATTAAGAGCAACACTGTATATCTAAATTCATGTTGGTCACTGCGAAATATTTCTGCTGCCAAGCTTTTATAAGCCTCTCTGCCGAACCGGCTGTAGCAGTTCAAACCAAATTTTCAAACCGTTAAGCCCTTCAATATTCGTAAATAATAAAATATCTTAAGTACCTTACTAATTTTTATATCGATATGCCTGTGTCCCGTCATGCCCGGGGTAGACAGAGGTGTCATATTACACCCACAGTTCGCCTTATGAATTTTAGGCTCCACGTAATAAGGGGCGAGCCTACTGACGACCAGGCACTTTGCCAGACTTCTGTTGCTATTGATAATTCGAAAAAAGTGACAAGAAAAAGTTCGGTCGTTGATCGTCGTTTACCGAAAACGATCGTATTTCATACTAGGTATATGTATATGCGTGTACAGATCCATGCAATGTTCAAAGCACAAAATAAAAAACTACGCAGTTCTTTTATTCCAACATTTACTGTAACATTGTACTTAAAGGAGCAGGTCTTAAACTCAAAGTACTTCCGCATACACTCCTACATAAATAGTAGATAAGTATGTTTGTACGGGCTCAGCGTAAGTCACGCAAATGTAGGCACACACTCAACGTCCCCCGGGAGTCTTTAGATCCTCTGATCTTTACAATATTTGCTCGGAAACAAGTGTATATTCGCACCATTTTGTCAAACTGTCCAGAGCTTGTAACTTGTAGGTCTGTACTACTGTTTGAGCTCACGAAGTTGGAATATTAAATGGTGTGGAGTAGGATCTCTCTAATTTAATGTACTCGTATAAAATCTCGTGTTACAGTTTGCGGTCGCACTCCTCCGAAACGACTCCACAGATTTTTTTTTGTGTAAGTATATTTGGCACATACCTCTGACTTTTCGAACTTATGTTTGTATTAAAAATGTTAATTATCGCTCGCTTAATAATGTGCCCGGTAGGCGGTAATAGACTCGCCTCTTACCGAAACATAACTGGCGAAGTGAGGGTGTGTAATACACCGCTACCAACCCCTTCAGGGCTAAAGGTGTGAAGTTATGTTATATGTTGATTTGGCACAAAAGATAATAACGAGTATAACTCCAGATATTCACCTTTGGTGCCGGAGCTTATTGACCATCTGAATTGTTCTGAAATGGTCTAACGATTCTCGTCCTGAGACAAAAATAGAATCCGATGGCTTTATGTGCCCTTCAAAGTCATATCTCCGGTACGCAGCTGCCATCGTTGTAGACTAGAGCGCCCAAGAATGTACAGTGGTCAACGATGTCAACCCCTGGGATGATATTAGTTGATCTGGGGAGTTTTTCGGCACGGTCAACTACCATTAACTTCGTCTTGCTTCTGTTTACTGCGAGGCCCATGCAGTTGCTTTCGGTCTCGAGTCTCTGAAACAGCTCCTGCATGTCTTCCATAGACGTCGCTAAAAGGACCGTGTCATCGGCATATCTGAGGTTCGATATCCGCTTTCCTCCTATCGGAAATCCCTTGTCCCAGTTTTCGAGTACTTTGCGGATGATGTACTCCCCGTATATATTGAACAGGGACGGGGATAGGATGCAGCCCTGTCGCACTCCCATTTTGGTTTCGAACACATTAGAACAATCGGTGCCGATTCTGACAAAGGAGCAGTTCTCAACATATAATTGTTGGATCAAGACAATTAAATGCTCCGGAGCACCATCTCGCTTAACACACTCCACAACTTATCCCATTGCACGCAGTCAATAGCTTTTGTGTAATCTATGAAACATAAAACTACTGGACAGTTGAACTCCCTGCTCTTTTCAATAACTTGGCGGATGTTAAGAAGCTGTTCCCTTGTTCCTTTGCCCTTCCTATATATTCTTACGTACTAGGGGGCGAGCATATTGCCGTTATCGGGCATACCACCAGACTCCGTGCTTCTACTGAGAATTCGAAAAAACCCAGTAACACTTTTGCCCAGCCCGGGAACCGAACCTGGGACCTTCGATCAGGATCAGGATACAAAATAATAGGCTTTATTTTAAACGTATTCTTTAAGATTTTTTATTGGCTAAATCGAAGATTAAAAGAACACTCTCGTATCAAATAATTAATTTTCATCACTTTAATCATCTGTATTTTAGTGCCTATGTTGCTTTTATTGTAATGCCAAATCTTTCTTACTTTAATAAAATCCTTCTATAAATTTGGCCTTAAAAGAAATAAATTTCACGTAATTGTCAATATTTGGAAATATAATCGTATAAAATCAGTGCTACAACATAAGAGAGCTTGCAACATTAAATTAAAATAGCCTCGACTATAATAATTCTTGACATTTCGTCCGGTCGTTGACACGATACATTTTCAGTAGATTATATTTCTCCTTAATTTTGTTTACCTTTGATTGACTGATTGATTGATTAACACTTTATTGTACACCAGTAAACATGAGGACATACAATATTTACTTAAATAACTTAAAACTAGTAGTACAATAGGGCGGTCTTATCGCAAAATGCGATCTCTTCCAGACAACCTAGTTTGGAATACAATGAATAAAAGTGTAATAGTGTGGGTTAAGGTTTACAACTTTCAGTAGATTATAAGTATTTCACCTTAATTTCTTTTACATTAAGCTTAAATTATCACTTAACGTAAAATAGATCAGTGTAAAAGTATTATTCAACAAGATTAAGGTTGTCCTTGGAAATGATAAAATCAATCGCGAGTCGGTGGCGCCTGCAAGACTAATAGCAATTCTGAGAAACATTCGCGTTTTGCCCCTTTTCCTGCCGGCCCACCGCGCCATTTGTGGCTTCAACATTAAAAATTTTTTTAACGATATTAATTTAAACGAACACGGTGTTTAAAATTTCATATCCATAATATATTATTTGCATCTACCGCCTTACTAGGTTTGAAAAGTTTAGAGTACCTAAGGTTAAATCTGATTACTATTGTAAGCGGAGTTATCTATTTGTAACAATGAATTCAAGTATCAAAGTAAAATAGTACGGGAACTTAGAGACACACAGTTTCAAAAAACTGGTTAAGTTCAGTAAGTACAATATGGGTTGTTGGAACGTTTGAAACAAGATGTTAAAGTCACACCATCATGTCGCTGATACACGTGTAGATATGACGTCAAATGCATACAAGTTTGCAATTTGCTACAAAGAACATCGCGCTTTAAACCAAAGTGATGAATAGTGTGAACTAGAAAAGTTATACAAGTTAACTTATTTGGCGAGAGCAATTATTATGATCAATGGAGTATAAACATCATTTAATAATAATATTAGGTATGATTGCGTATAGCAACCATAATTCATATTACCAACAAATAGTAGAGCTATGTGTTAGACGCTGTTATAATATAAATCACTTACGTGACATAGGTAATTAATGTTTTACTGAATACTAAATCATTACTAGAAGTGAAAGGCACATTCATGAAATTGAAACAACAATAACGTAGTACTTTTAAGGGTTCCGTAGCCGAACGCTTATAGATTCCTCATGTATGTCTGTCTGTCCGTCCGTATGTCACTTTATTTATTCAAGTCTAACTTATGAAATGTCAACATCATCATCGTCCTAGCGTTTTCCCGGTTGCATCTAATACTTTAGCCTTGGTTAACAAATCGTGAAAATTTCTATACGTCACAACGTTGAATATCTATAAACATTTTCCTATTTTATATGACTTTAAATTCCACCGCGCAATTAAGTCGTTTCTAATGCAAAGCATTTTATATTTTATTACTAACAGTTAACCATAAACACAATAGTAACTAACGATCAACATTCTCGAGTTTAATTCATAATAAAAATTCTACAAAAAATTATAACAGCAACTAACATTATAAAGCTTGCTGTAGTTTTATTTGTGCATGTTGGTAATAAACTATTTCCAACTTTAACATAAATATTGCAATTATCGGAATACATTCAATAGGTTTTACGTTAAGGAGTATCAAACATCCTTAAAAACTTTCGCTTTTAAAAATAGCAGTAAGAGATATGGATTATCTCCATAATGAGTACGAAAATTGTTTGGCTGTAGTATAAAGTCGTTGAAAACCGTGCCGATACAGACATGCAAATCATAGCTAACTGCAAGTGCATGTCGTTTATGGCGGCTCGGCACATCCATTCACAGTGAACACACTCCATCGTCCATTGGAACTCATAGCTAGAACCGTTTGTGTGCCTGCGAATCAAAAATGACACGACAAAGACACACGACACTCTATGTGCTTCAGTTATGCAGGCAGAAAGGGATCAGTTTAGGTCATCGAGTTTTGATGCCGGTGCGTCTGTTTGGAAACACGTGTTGCTAACATTTACAAATGGAGTTCTGGTGTTTTTATTTCTGTACCTACTAGATTTACTTTGAATGATGCAATGGTACAATTAGTTTATTTGTTCTGTGCTAGGGTGTCATTTAACATTCTTATATTAATATTAAAGGACAGGTACGTAAGTATGTTTATAGATTAACTGATTGCCATAGTACTAATTCTGCTTAGCTCAAGATCATATAAAGTTGTGTGAGTTGTCCCAGCACATATTATTATTATTAATGCCTATAGGCATATCTAGCAGAATCAAGTATTTTCCAAAACAAAACATTCCAATATCATCACGAAATTCCAGGAAACGTTTCGAGTCGTAACATTGCGCCTTGAAATGTTTGCCTGATTATCTTGAAGGCATCACAACGGGCATTTATGCATACTTATCTTGGCAAGCGTATTAACAATTGTCGTACAGTTAGTTGCAGTATGCTGTGTACAAGCCCGTTGTTGAGACATGGCCACAACTTATGGAAAGTGATGAGTAGCACCTGACTATGTACACTGAAACTGACATAAATGGCGCAGATTAACTGAGATAACGTTAAGTCATGGTATTCATTATTGCTGTATAACGGCAAGATAAAGTGCGTCCAAATACTGAAACATTTCCCCTGACTTGCTGTCTATGGCTTTTATTTTAGATCAAGTTTTACACTTAATGTACAGTATTATCAAGATCATCTAAATAATATATAGCCTTTTTTATATCCATAATACCGACATTTGCTTATAATGCGATACATTAAAATACTTGCCGAATAATAACCACTAAGGTAAACCTCTTAATTAATTCTAACCGTTAGAACGTTCAAAGTAAAGCTAGCACTCTTGTGAACAAACTAGATACAGCAAATTTTTGGACCGTACCTATTAGTATAACACATCAGTGGTATGGAAGATAACGTATTTTTATGTTAAACATCGTTTAATGTAATAATAGCTGTCATGATACCTGATAAAAAAATATGAAAAACGTGTACAGTCAGTTCTATCTCGAAGTTTCCGTCATTGACGTACGAAGGTAGTATAAATGTGTTTATTTTCCCCTGGGGCTGCCGACAACAGACCACATTATATTCCATAGAATAATAAACTAATACAGAGCAATCCACTTCTTTATTTTCTTAGAAGCACAAATGTGAGAGAAGTTACTTACTTCAAGAATAGGACAGAAAATCACTACACTATGCGTATTATATTCAACATATCATAATTTATATTCAACGCCCACATAACTCATGTCCCCACATAACAAATAAACCCCGTAATACCTTCTTATTGGAAATTCCTTCTATTTCCCTTGACGTATTAAGATTGTGTAAAATTCCATATTCATCTACAAGTTTCTAGTTCACACTATTCATCACTTCTGGTTTAAAGCGCGATGTTCTTTGTAGCAAATTGCAAACTTGTATGCATTTGACGTCATCTCTACACGTGTATCAGCGACTTGATAATAAATTCGTCTTGAATGCGTGTGACTTTAACATCTTGTTTCAAACGTTCCTACAACCCACATTGTACCTACTGAACTTTACCAGTTTTTGAAACTGTGTGTCTCTAAGTTCCCGTATTATTTTACTTTGATACTTTAATTCATTGTTACAAATAGATAACTCCACTTAAAATAATAAACAGACCTTTCCCTAAGCTTTTAAACCCTAGTAAGGCGGTAGATGAAAATATTACGAATCTGAATTTGGAACACTGAACGTTTAAGTTAATATCGTTAAAAATTAAAATATAAATGTTAAAGCCACAAATGGCGCGGTGGGTCGGCAGGAAAAGTGGCAAAACGCGAATGTTTCTCAGAATCGCTATTAGTCTTGCAGGCGCCGCCAACTCGCGATCGATTTTATCATTTCCAACGACCGCCTTAATCTTGTTGAATAATACTTTCCCACTGATATATTTTACGTTAAGTGATAATTTAAGCTTAATGTTAAATAAATTAACGAGAAATACTTATAATCTACCGAAAAGTAAACGAAATTAAGGAGAAATATAATCTAACGAAAATGTATCGTGTCAACGACCGGACGAAATGTCAAGAATTATGATAGTCGAGGCTATTTTAATTTGAGATTGCAAGCTCCCTTAAGTTTTAGCACTGATTTTCTGACATTTTATATCCAAATATTTACAATAACGTGAACTTTATTTCTTTTAAGGCCAAATTTATAGTAGGATTTTATTAAACTAAGAAAGGTTTGTCATTACAATAAAAGCAACACAGGCACTATAATACAGATGATTATAGTGATGAAAATTATAATTTTATACAATACTGATATTAAAACCATGTTGTTATTTACCTAATAATCTTCTAGGATACCTGCGTCTCGAAAGAAAGCCAATCCCCATGTTTCCGGCTTCAGTAGTGTAGGCTATGTCACAAATATCCATCCATTCTCACAATTTTTGAATTAGTTTTGTTTAGTTTTGATAATTGTAGGATTTATCCCTGAGCGCAAACCACATTCTACGCACACGAAACTGTGATTTATCTGCGCAAAATGGTGTATCAATGGGTACCTTTTTTTAGGTAGGTTCTAACGAAACTAAAACATCATCCGGCAACAGCTCTTCTAAATATTTGACCGCCTCCGTGTACTTTTTGTTTGCCTATGCAGCGTAGTCTCACGTGTATGCTGTGTACCACTAGTCTGTGTTTTTATTTCCTTTTAGACCTGCATTTGGCGTCATGCAGTATGAAGCCAATTGCACTCGATTGTGTAAGAGAGACGCGTTTAATTTCAGTTATAAAAATATGGTTTTGCTACGGGTTCATTGTGGTATTATAACAATTTAAGTCAGTTGAGTTGAATATATTTATTAGTTTCTTTTTTATTTAATTATGGACATGATAATTGCCACTAATATGCTTTATTTTTTATTTTAATATATTAACTAATTTATAACGCCATGCATGTGCAATTGTGCATATTATGCGTACATTGCGTGCGTGAAATGTTCATATTAATATTTTCTGTTAAACACTATTCGATTAAAATAACTATTAGGTAAAAAATAAGGTAATCAAGAAATAGGTAAGTGTATACATAATGAATTGCGTGTTTACATAAAGCTAATAAATGTAAACTTGGGTATGTATTTATACTTTTACCTATTTACATAGTAGGCATACAATGTACACATTAACAATTAAGAAAATTCTTTGTTAAAGTTAAAGTTTTTTTTTCCCGTACATCTTCCAAAAATTATAAAATAGCAATATGAGATACATAAAGTCACTACCAATAAGGCTGGAGAGTATCTAGAAGTTTTATCACTACATATTGAAATTGCTTCTTGGAAACATTTAAGTTATTTTACGATTTATGCTTTCCTCTAAAATTTATTACAAAACAAGTCAATAAAAAGTCTAAATGGATATCCCGTGGCATCAAATTGAGTAGTTCTAAAAAAAGAGAATTGTTGTGGCAGGCTAGACTTAAGCCTACATTTAGTAATAAATTCAAATACAGTAGTTACTCGAAGTTATTAAAAAGAATTATAAACTTAACTAAACGATCTCAAAATATCTATAATATTAAAAATTCTAAGAATAAAAATAAAACTACATGGCAAATAATAAATTCCTCTAAAATGCGTGTACCTAGTGATTCTATAAGTAAAATTGTTATAAATGATAAAGTTCTTGTTGAACCACAAATTATTGCAAATAAAATTAATGATTATTTTGTTGATAAAATTGTACCTTTACCAGAATCAGGACAGAATCCTACTAAGTACATAAAAAAGTGTTTAAATTCAATGTTTTTGATACCAAGTACATCTAACGATGTACTTAATATTATTAAGGATTTGAAAAATAAAAATAGTGTGGGCTATGATGAAATCTCTACCAAAATAGTAAAATCTGTTGGAGATTTAATATCTGAACATCTCAGTTACATTTTAAACTTATGTATTTGCCATGGTTTATTTCCTGACCAACTAAAAGTATCGATTATAAAGCCTTTACACAAAAAAGAAAATAAAGAGCTTATTGATAATTATAGACCGATCTCACTTCTGCCAATCTTTTCAAAAATATTTGAAAAATATATAAATCACAGAATATATTCATACCTTGAAAAAAACAATATATTATGTAAAGAACAAAAAGGTTTTCGTAAAGATAACACCATATATATGGCTATATATGAGTTTTTAAATGTGGTAATGATGAATGTTGATAAAAGAATACCTATATGTGCCGTTTATTGTGATATGACACAAGCTTTTGACTACGTCGATCATAATATTCTACTTGAAAAGCTTGACGCTTATGGCTTAAGAGGTAATGTAAATAATTTAATAAAATCTTATTTAACAAACAGAAAACAGGTAATTGCAATAAATAAGTTAAATTTCAAGACAAAAAGACAAGATATATACTTATCTAAGGTACGTAAAGTATTATTCGGAGTGCCCCAGGGCAGTGTATTGTGGCCTTTGTTGTTCATCATATACATAAATGATTTACCTCAAGCAATTAAACATCCCTTAACACTATTTGCCGATGACAGTACTGTGACATTAGCTTGTGATAAACCCGATTCGTATGAATCGGATATTAATACCACAATCAGCTCAATAATTGCATGGTTGAATAATAATAATTTGAAGATAAATCTAAACAAGACTCAAATTATGCATTTCTGTCAAAGACAACGCTCTTGTTATCAAATGAATATCAAATATCAGAATAATAATATATGTGAAACAAATAATACAAAATTCCTTGGACTGACGATTGACAATCAGCTTAATTGGAAACAACATATAGAGACTCTTTGCAAAAAAATCAGTAGTTCGTCCTATGCTCTTTATAAACTCAAACATACAGTTAACACAGAAGCTCTAATAACTGCATACCATGGCATTGTTGCATCCGTACTTAGATACTGAATAATTTTTTGGGGCAACTCTGCACATAAGGAGATTGCGTTCAAAGCACAAAAAAAGATGTATAAGGGCTATGTTTGGTCTTCGAGTGACTGACAGCTGTAGATCATATTTTATCAAACACAAAATTCTAACACTTCGTATATTTTTGAAGTAGCTTTATTTGTTAAAGCAAATCCTCATTTGTTTCCCAGTTTATCTGATGTTATCATACGTAATAGGCGCAAAAATAATTTATGTATTCGGAAAGCTAATACTGCCCTCTTATGGAATAGCATGTATTGTCTAGCTCCTAAGATTTATAACAAGATACCGGAGGCATACAAAGAATTAAATTTAAAACTTTTCAAGAAAAGGCTTAATATTTTTTTATGTGAAAGATGCTATTATTCGATTACCGATTTTCTAAATGACACGTCTCAAAATGTTTTTAATTGATTTTATTACTTTTAATTTCTTTTTTTATCCATGAAATTTTGTACGCCGATAGTATTGGCAAGACACAGCGTTGCACTGTACTTTTATTTGTAAGATCTTTTTATTACCTGTGTTTAACAAAATAAATATAATTTGAATTTGAATTTTGAATTTGAATTACATAGTATAAAACAAAGTATGTCTTCTGTCCCTATTTATGGTTAAATTTTAAAAACTACGCAACGGATTTTAATGCGGTTTCTTTATACAATGATTCATAATGAAGGTTTATATATAAGCCGCTGGCGACGTATCAAAATACAATACAATGTCATTATTAAAATCATTGAGGACTTCGAATATATAAAAGTTCATGAGACACAAACCTTCAGGCTAATCACATGAAGATTAGTTTTAGACTTTCAATTCCCACAATCGAACCCACGACCAATGGCTTAGCAGGCAGATTTATTGACAATCAGAATAATACCTAAACCTTTTAGCTACCTACTAAGAACACAGAATCGCATCAGCATTCTGCTGGATAACATCCAAAGGTTAAGCGAAGGAGTATTACGCCCACATTTCACGTGCTCAGTTAGGTCAGATGCACTAATTAATAACAAAAGGTCACGCTGTCAGATTCTAGACAAAACGTTATAGTAAACGTTGCTTTTCTTTTGCGCCCAAGATACGGGCCATATTAATAAAGAGAAACACTGTCTATCTAAATTTGTTAGACTGTCTGGCGAACCGATAATACAAACCAAATGTCTTCAACAATGGTGTACCTAAAGCTTTTCAATATTAGAGTTAATCGTTTACAAAATTATCTCAATTACTTGGTCAACTAACTACTTGGCAGCAATAGCCGACTGGAGATCTAAAAGAAAAAACCCAATAACACTTTGCTCGACCCTGGAATCGAACCCGAGACCTCCCAATCCCACGCGCACATTTATGCCGTAAGACCAACGAGGCAGTCTGGAGGTACTAACAGGCTCCCATTCAGAGGGTATCGGATTCAAATACGCGGCGCGCACCACTGACTTATCTGAGTTATGTGCGTTTTATATTTTTACGTTAGAGAGCCTGTTAAGTCGTCGGTGCCGGGGTCAAGATGATCCTTAACAGTCGTCGTGGGGGGTCAGTACCCCTGGATAAACTGAAACTTATCCAAACCATGGATTAAGTTTGCTAGATACCGAATTACAGTACAAATCCATGTTCAATCGCACAGAATAAAAAACTACGCAGTTCTTTTATTCCAACATTTAATGTTACATTGTACTTAAAGGAGCAGGTCTTAAACTCAAAGTACTTCCGCACACACTCCTACATAAATAGTAGGTAAGTATGTTTGTATGGGCTCAGCGTAAGTCACGCAAATGTAGGCACACACTCAACGTCCCCCGGGAGTAGGGCTTGTAATTATTCGATGTTTTTAGAAATTCGAATATTCGATATTTTTACAGGAAGTATTCGAATTATTCGAATATCAGCTGTTTCTTTTAAACCTTAATAAAACCATGCATAAACACTTAACAAACAAGTGACAGTTGAATATTTTTATTTATTATATAAAATTGAATCACCTTTCAGTAACATACATACTTTGGCATTGGCATTCTAATTAAGCAAAAAGTAATAGACTGTTTTAAAAAAACAAACAAAAATAGTTTACTTAAATAAAAATTACACCCGCTGCGTAACATAACAAAACTTTAGTCTAAAATTCTTAGGATTTTGAGAATCATGGTGATAAAATCGTGGTTGCGTAATTTTTGACATATCGCTCTTGCTTTCTTCACTCCCATCAAGTTCGTCTGCTTAGGGTACTTCTTACCTAGCGTTTTTTTACTGAACGTATCTGTCTATACTGAACGTATCTGAACGTCCGCCTAAGTCTTCCCCTTCATCCTGTCCCATGCACACTTGCCCTAAATATCTTCTTTGTCAGTCTTTCGTCATCCATCCTCCCCATTTCTCTACAACGCTCTCTTATCACACAACTCTTCACTCTGTCGATTAAAAATACACCACACATACTTCTAAGTGCTCATTTCTACAGCATTTATTCTAGAAGAGACTAGATCTCTTCTGCCATACCCAACTTTCACTACTCTCTCTCTATTCGTGCCTTTTTGGACACATTTTAGCTGTTGATAAATGCCTTCAGAGCTCCATTCACTCTATTACCTACATTAACCCTTCTTTCAGTATTTTATTCATTCTTACCATCTCTTGTAAATAGCGTACATAAGTACACAAACTCATTAGCTTGCTTCACTCGTTGTCCATCGATCATAAATCATAACATTACAAGCCGTAACGTATTCCTCCTTTTCAAAAACCATAACTTACATTCACTTTCATTCCTTTCCTCTCTAACGCACCATGCATGATTGTTACCATCTCCTGCAACTCCTCCGCTGAAGACGCAAGTATAACCTGATCATCAGCATAGAGGAGTCATTTGACAAGTAACTCATTCATCCTTAATCCACAGTCACTATACTTTAGATCTTGCAAAAAACTGTGCGTGAAGACATGGCGCCGCTACACATCCCTGTCTAACACCTGTCTCGATGGTAAACCAGTCAGTGTATGCCCCGTTTATCCTCACACAAGCTCTAGAATCCTCATAAAGAGATTTCAGAGCTCAAATGAGGCTGCTGTTCACCCCATACATTGACAGTACCGACCACATTTCATTCCTCACTACTTTATCGTAAGCCTTTTCACAATCCACGAATGCGCAATAGACCTTTTAACCTTTGGCCAAAAACTTTTCGGCTATCCTCCGCAAGTAAAAATCCTGATCCGTACACCCCATACCCTTTCCGAATCCCGTTAGTAAATCCCATATTTTCTTGTCGGTTATTTAGATAAATACCACAACTCTTTCAATCAGTAGGTACCTTTACAATTTTTCAACAATGCTGAAATAGAAAGCAATGATAAGTTTTAATTAAATAAATATAAATTAAATATCATAAATCACACCTCAATCACAATAATCATTCGTGGGATTGACGTAAACTTTGGTAATGCAATCTAAAAAAACGTAACCATAAATCATTCGAATATTCGAATTTAACACAACTCAATATTCGAATAGTAAAAGTGAACGAATATTCGCATTATTCGAACATTCGAATATTCGAATTACAAGCCCTACCCGGGAGTCTTTAGCTCCTCTGATCTTTACAATATTTGCTCGGGAACAAGTGTATATCCGCACCATTTTGTCAAACTGTCCAGAGCTTGTAACTTGTAGGTACTACTGTTTGAGCTCACGTAAGTTGGAATATTAAATGGTGTGGAGTAGGGTCTCTGTAATCTAACATACTTGTATAAAATCTCGTGCCAAGGTGTTTGTGGTCGCACGCCTCTGAAACGTCTCGACTGATAATTTTTTGTGTATATTTGGTACCTTGGTATGAAAATAGTTCAGATGGCATAATATGTTAATGCTATGTGATGAATTACTGTCCCAACCCAGAAGTAACTTTCCACTTTATATGACACTAAAAATATTTTCGTACTTTTGTGTTTTGCCACTTGAATAGCTCTGAAATGTCCTTACGATTCTTGTACTCAGATATAAAAAATATATATATAGAATCCGATGGCTTCGTGTGCCCGCCGAAGCATGTAAATACCACACAGACTGTCATCCAAACAAACTGTGACCTCTGTGAACATTGGAAATTAAATAAATACATACATAACTTCACGCCTTTACCCTCGAAGAGGTAGGCAGAGGTGTGTTTCACACCCACATTTCGAGAGGTTCTTTTTTCGGTCTCACAATGTAATAGGGGGCGAGCCTAATTCCATCTACCGGACACATTATTAAGCGAGCGATTAATTAACACTTTTAATGCACACATAACTTCGAAAAGTCAGAGGTGTATGCCCGGGGTAACTGGAGATCGAACCCGAGACCATTGTCTCCGCAGTCCGTTACGTACACCACCACTGGGCTATCGCCGCTTTAAACTCTAAAACAACGTGCAACGGTATGAGATTGTTAAGGTAACTTGTTGAACAGTCCGGTACAATTTTCAATAGGATTGTTTCACTGTCATTCCATGAATGAGTGAAATGGTTGTCGTGTGTAAATAAAAATGTGATTCTAGTTGTTCAGTGCAATATTGGATTTTGTTGTTCGTTGACATGTTTGGATTCTGGTGAATTATGTTACTAGACGATAATTATGTGAATTATACGCCAGATTATTTGAAGCCTTAGGTGTATCACACTATTGGTAGGTAATAATCTTTTCGGTTGTTTTTTTTTATTCATAAACTCACGCCTGTATCCTCGAAGGGGTAGGCAGAGGTGTACATAGACTGCATTAACAGTATCGGGAATGGAATATTTCCACTGTTCCTGTCATATTAAAATCTTTTTAATTGAAAACTCCTTGGTTTTAAAAATCGAATACCATTTATTTATTTAAAAAAAGATTCTCGGTGTTATCACAAGGTTTTGTCACACTCAAACAAACAAGGAATTGACTCGAGAAAATTCAAGAGCGATGATTTATTATGACTTTCGAAGTGGTTTAACACAAAAACAGTGTGTTGACCGGATGATTTCTGCATTTGGTGATGAAGCGCCATCCAAAATCACAATTTATCGCTGGTTTGCTGAATTTCAACGTGGACGTGTCAAGCTCAGTGATGATCCCCGTCAAGGTCGTCCAAAAACTGCAGTCACCCAAGAAAACGTTGATGCTGTGCGTAAGGTGATTGAGGAAGATCGACATGTGACATACCGCGAAATTCAGGCAACTTTAGACATTGGCATGAGTCAAATACAAATAATCTTGCATGAATAATTAGGTTTAAAAAAGTTTTTTTCCCGATGGATACCGCATTCGCGCTGTGAAGAGCAAAACGGCTCGCGTTACTTGGTGCGTCAGAACTCTCGAATCATTCTATGCAGGATCCTCAAATGCTGTATACAACATTGTATCAGGTGACGAATCCTGGATATACGCGTACGAACCCGAAACAAAAAACCAGTCGCGAGTTTGTGTGTACGAAAATGAGTTAAAGCCAACAAAAATTTTTCGTTTGGCTCCAAAACCGGCCATGTTACGACTATTCCTCTTGAGGGACAAAGAACGGTTAATGCAGAATGGTATGCTAGCATTTGTTTGCTACAGGTCGTTTCTGAACTCCGTGAAGAGAACTGCAACCGCCGCATCATCCTCCATCACGACAATGCGAGTTCTCACACCGCGTACAGTACAAAACAGTTTTTAGAGCAAGAAAACATAGAATTATTAGACCATCCGCCGTACAGCCCCGACCTAACTATACTTTCCCTAAAATAAAGAATAAATTGCATGGATCGAAATTTTCATCACCTGAAGAAGCTGTGGACGCCTACAAAACGGCCATTTTGGAGACCCGAATTTCGAATGGAATGGTTGCTTCAATGATTAGTTCCATCGTATGAAAAAATGTGTCAAATTGCGGAGAATACTTCGAAAAGCAATAAATACATTTTTAAATAGTAATTGTTGTGTCACTTCCTTGATTCCCGAAATTTTCAGTGCCGCCCTCGTAAATATTACACCCACATTTCGCCATGAATATTTAGTTCCCACGTAATAGGGGGCGAGCCTATTGCCGTTACCGGGCACATCTCCTCACAGACTCCTTGCTGCTACTGAGAATTTGGAAAAACCCAGTAACACTTATGCCCGGCCCGGGAATCGAACCCGGGACCTCCGACCAGCAGTCGCGTACAGAATACGGAACGGGAAGGGCGTATGGGAATATGTATAGGTAGATGATGCTTGCATCAAATTAATAAACAATTTTATTACAAACAACCAGGGATATGACAATACCGGTGCGTTTTCCATTGAAATCATTAGCTAATCTTGTTTTACTCGGGGCTAACAAATAAAAAGACTAGTTTTTGTTGTTTTCGTTTCTGTATTTACCGGCAGGTTGATGTCAAACTGTCGCAAGATAATTAAAATCAGTGTAACGCAAACCAATACGGTGTAAATAAAATTTAATTTGATTAACATTCACATGCAGTAACTGCACGTGATTAACATTCACATGCAGTAACTGCACGATTTTACAACACTACGCAAAAATCTCTCGACGATTTCAACTGAATGATAGAAATTTAAAAAAGATGGCACTGCGTCGACATTCGTGCTACCAATACCATAGTGGTCTAGTTAGAATTTGATCAGCTTGCCAGTCGTTTCCCGATGGCAACAATAATCATACATGTTCCAAATGCCTCCTAGCGGTCTCTCCTAAGCATTATTATGCGCTAAGGGCACTTTTAAAGATGTATGGTAATTTTAAACATCTAAAAACAACCTGCAAGCTAATCAAGCCCTATCCCCTATTTCTTCTCCCTCATCCCGCTCCTCATCCTATCTCTTTTCCCCACCCCAAGGGGCGGCAACGCACTTGTGACTCCTGTGGTGTTGCTTATGTCCATGCGCGGCGGTAATTGCTTACCATCGGGCGATCCATCTGCTCGTTTGCCGCCTATTACTATAAAAAAAAGAAACTCTGAATAGTCCCCCAAACAATAAATACTGTAAAATTATTCGCACTAAAGAAAATTATTTATTTACATGTACTAAGAAACGCATCTGTTCTATAGCAAGCTACTCGACTTCACCGAAGGTACAGTGATTAAAGCGGTCACTCGCCGGTTACCACTACACGGCGCAGTGCCTTCGATCCTCACACGTTAAAATCTTTGTGTGTGGTACAATTTGTTGTTTAGAATCTAAGTATTTTTTGTGTCCGTTAATTGAATGTGTCCACCGCATCATTAGAATATTCCTAGTGCGAGAGTGACCTAAAACAAAGATGAAGAAGAAAAATAGTAAAATGGCCAAAATTCGCAGTGAAAAAATAGTCAGGCCTTATTTGACGAGAGCAATTGTTATGATAAATGTAGTTTATACCTAATTTAATAATAATATTATGATTGCGTATAGCAACCATAATCCATATTTTTATAGACTCACGCCTGTATCCCCGAAGGGGTAGGCAGAGGTGTAATATTACATCCACATTTCGCCATGATTATTTTAGGTCCCACGTAATAGGGGGCGAGCCTATTGCCGTTACCGGGCACTTCACCAGACGCCCGGGCTGCTACTGAGAATTCGGAAAAACTCATTAACACTTTTACCCGACCCGGGAATCGAACCCGGGACCTCCGATCAGCAATCGCATACGCTATCCACTGGACCACGGAGGCAGTATAATATCCATAATTCACATTACTAACAAATAGTAGAGCTATTTGTTAGACGCTGTTATAATATAAATCACTTACGTGACGTAAGTAATTAATGTTTCAATGAATACTAAATCATTACTAGAAATGAAAGGCACATTCATGAACTTGAAACAACGGAATTATGTAATACGACTGTACTTTTAAGGGTTCCGAAGGCGAACTTATGAAATGTCATCATCATCATCATAACCTTCCGTTATTCCGGTTGCATGCCCGGGAACCAAGGTCTTGGACTTGCCTTGGTTCCCGGGATCCACTTCCTAGGCAAAACAGATATGGGAGAATATTAGCTTTTCCGCAAAGCGACTGCCGTCTGACTTCTGCAACCGAAACGGATAGTGGTATTTTGTGGCCTAGAGCAGCGTCAGTATATTCAATAACTCTCCAAACCGCCTGCCACAAATATTTCTCTCTGAGGCACGAGGCAAACGATAATTATTTATAATCAAAAAACCATTGTTTGTTTTGTTTGTAAATGTGTCGATTGTTACTGCCGTATTAATAACGATGATAAATTGATTAATACGGTATTTCTATCTTTATAAAACACTAGTCGACGCCAGCGGCTTCGCACGCACATATTTTCGAATTTCCCGTTTTGCCCGATCCCGTGGGAATTTCGGGAAATTCCGTCTTAGTGCACCCCTACGGTGCCCAAGGAATATACATGCTAAATTTCATCTTCTTGCGACCAGTAGTTCGGCTGTAGCGTGTCTGTCAGCCAGTCAGTAACGCAAGGATTTTATATATTAAGATAAGAATTCATCAAATAGAATTTTTTTTTTCCTACGGCACGACGTTGAAAATAAATATTTTCCTATTTTATATGGCTTCAAATTCCACCGCGCAATTAAGTCGTTTCTAATTCAAAGCATATTATATTTTATTACTACAATTCTCCATAAACACATTGGTAACTAACGATCAACATTCTCGAATTAAATTCATAATACAAATTGTATAAAAATTTCATAACAACAACTACAAAGCCAGCACTATAAAGCTTGCTGCAGTTTTATTTTTGCATCTTGGTAATAAACTATTTCCAACTTCAACATATATATTGGATTGATCGGAATCCGTTGAGTAGGTTTTACGTAAAAGCGTAGCAAACATCCTTACCTACATACCTTAGCATTTATAAACAGTAGCAAGAGATGTGGCTTATCGCCATAATGGGTACTAAAATTCGTCGTAGTATAAAGTAGTTGAAATCTGTGCCAATACAGACATGCAAATCACAGCTAACTGCAAGTGCACGTTTATGGCGGCTCTGCACATCCATCCACTGTGAACACACTCCATCGTCCATTGGAACCGATAGCTAGAACCGTATGTGCCAGCGAACCGAATCAAAAATGACACGACAAAGACACACGACACTATCTGTGCTTCAGTTAGCAGGCAGAAAGTGACCAGTTTAGGTCATCGAATTTTGATGCTGGTGCGTATGCTTGGAAACACGTGTTGTTAACATTTAGGTACAAATAGATTTCAGGCATTTTGATTTCTATACTAGTTTGTCTTTGCTAGCGTTCTGGGCACGCTTCCAGTTGACGGCGATGTGGATGAATTTCATGACGCCCCCTAAATTATTTTCTTTTCATTCTGTATATATTTCTTTGTATGTTCTGTATATATCTCTTTGTATAGTATTTTAAGACTTAGTTAGTTTTTATTCGTATTATTGTTCTAAAATATATTAGCACCCTTATCAATATACATATTATACTAAAAAGATTGATAAATATAACAATTCTAGGTTTGTCTTTCAATTATGCCATGGTACTTATGCATTTTGATAAGTAAAACAGAAATACGATCGTATTTTATATTTAACTGTAGAGCCAAGCTCTTTTAAGTATTATCATTTTATAGTCATTATTACAATTTAACAATTAGCAATAGTTTTTACCCTCAGTGTCATACCTACGATGCCAAACAACTATTTTAAATGTTAGGTAACATGTAAGATTAGAGAAATATACATCTTTAGTCTTGTTTCCGATGTTTTTAGTGAATAACCATTACATGCGTATCAAGTAACTAATTTACTTTATTGCCAGCAGTCTCCTGCGTCTGTATATTTATTTTACTTAAATAAGTAAGTACTTGATAATGCTAGTACGAAAAGATGAACTCTAAATATCTAAATTAAATAATTTCGCTATCCACGCTCGTTGCAAGTCCATATCAATGATTTATACGCAGCAAACTCAGAAACTAGAGTATTATATATTATCTATTCCATGCTAACTTGTGTGCATATTCAACGCGCACAACTTAATAAAATATTCATATCTGCTAAATGCATCCAAATCCTATTTACTGAAAGTTCATAAATTGTATAATACCTACCTACATTAAGGTATTGCTTTTAGAAAGTTTGTAGGAAAGTAACCGTCATACTGATACAATCAAACGAAATATTTTTGGTAAACTTTACGCAGAAGACAATATAATGAAAGTTTCAGTTGTTTGAAAATTGTTTCCATGTCACTCTATTTAGTTGAATAAAATATATTGTTATGAAAGCAAATCACATTTTTCTACAACATAGTATATATGGGCGCAAATTAATATATAATGATTATATTGTTACGAAAATGTTAATAATAT
The DNA here is from genome assembly GCA_944739405.2 of Euclidia mi. NCBI lineage: Eukaryota > Metazoa > Arthropoda > Insecta > Lepidoptera > Erebidae > Euclidia > Euclidia mi. The sequence continues at coordinate 31,652,034 of OX123204.2, forward strand.
TTAAGATTGATATTTAAATAACTATTTGTGAACACAGAACTAAGAACTTCGCTACTTTACAATATTAGACACTGTTTTGGCTGCTTAACTGTTTATAAAGATTGGGCATTTAATTTATCGCTTAATTATTAAGATAACTCCAGAAACTTTCAAAGTAATATCAATTAGTATTAAATAACATGATTCTGACACTTATTATTATGTTTTCGGTAATAAATAACATGCTATTATATTTACATCCTGTTGATAGCGCCATCTGTTGACCGAATGTTGTAAAGCAGCGTTTGGCTATTAAAATAAATTTGTTATTCGTATAAAATAAATCATTTGGTGTTGTGCAAAATTCATTACAATATTAATGTTGGTTTTTGATAATTAATTGTACAGTAATTTCAATTATATGTTGAAAAGGAAGTGATAGGTGTTAAAAATTGTGTAATGACGGTTAGTGTATAAAAAAGGACTGTAAGTCACATTTTATTTCAATTCTGTGCTAGAAATCAACTTATAATAAACCAAGTAATATTACGTGAGTATTTTTATTATGGTATCTGGACACCATAACCCTGGCGTATCGCCGACATATACAATAGCTTGTATATCGACAGACGGCATTGCTTTCTAACAATAAATGTTCACGAGTTCAAAAGTAATACTAAGATTACTCGGTCTTAATCCTCGTAAGTGACCTCGGTGTAGTAATTAGTTTCTATTAGCTTCTTAGTTCATCATAAGTCAATTATATAAAATATACAAATGCCAGTCAACATTCATGCACTATGACTTTATAGTCCACAACTCCGTCAGAAATTTGTATAAAAGCGCATATGTCAGCTTACTACAACACAAAGATCTCGCATAAATTACATTATTAAACGCAAACTGTGTGCTTCAGACGAAATAACATTATAAATTCCCCTAACTTTAAAAGCGCAAATCATACAACGTAAAATTACAGAATTACAATTTTATAAAAGGGAAAGCCTGGCCTTCGAATTTATTCGTTAGTACGATGCGCAGATTTGGCAAAAAATAATTTGGCGTGTTGCCAGGCGGCCGCACGCATGTCTGTCGAGTACACTAAATCTTCCAGTGACGTTGTACCCATGGCCTTCTCGCTATCTCGTGTATAGATAAGATTAGCACAAAAATAAGTCCTTCTCTATGATGTTTGTCTGCATTTTGATAAACGTTACTGTTAATATGTGTTTACTGTAGAAGGCTGAATTAATATTTGAATGCCTCAATCTAGATTATTTTAATGATATAAAATTGCTCACAGATTTGCAATTTTAAAAATAAATATCACAAAGAGTTAATATTTTCGGAAAATAAAGCCAAAATCAATAATTACGAGTGTAAAAATACGTAAGCTCAAAAAAGGATAACACAGTCACTTCTAAATCTCAATTTTCTGAATAAAACTGACACTTATTAAAATAAACCACTTTCTCACTGACACCCACTCATATCAAGCCATCAAATACCCATTTAAACTACATTTCAATCTATAGCGTAATTATGTTACTACCCTTGACCGATGAAAGAAGTAGTGGAAGTCGGCGGGCCGAATATAGACCACTTGTCCATTCAATGCATCGTCGGACTCGATTTACAGTTAAACCTATTACCTCCTCACTACGGAACCTATCAGACAACGTCTCTCAATAACATGAAGTCACCATATAAAAAAAAACATAATCATAATCAGCCTTTAGCAGTCCACTGCTGGACTAGGCCTCTCCTTTACAAGGAGGAATTGGCCTACTATACCACGCTGGCCAAACGGATTGGTATAGGGTTTGTATCAAGTTTTCCTTATCTTACAGTGCTGTTCTCTGCATAATATGCTCCCTCTGTCGGCTCTTACGACACCCATGGAATGACATGGGGTGGTGACATTCCGTATTCTTAATCCGTCACCACACGGTATAAAAAATATCTTACCATAAATAACGTTGCTTAAAATATCGCTCGAATTTGAAATATAGGAAATTTACTTTTCGTCAGCGTCAATGGAAGGATCATGATCAAAAACAAATAAATGATAAAGTAGACTTGTACGTAAGCGAGGGGGATAATTTTCCCCCTCGCTTACGTACACGTCTACTTATAACGTACTGCTCCTCATAAAAAAAGAGAGGCCTTGTTTGGCTCGAAGGTGAATGGTTAACACGGCACCTGCAGCGTCGAGTTTACTGATGCGTTGCGAACCCTCCGATACTTTTATTTAAAATCCTATTACACAAACATGGGCAGAACCTCTGGAAAATGCTCTTTTCCATTGAATAGATAGTTTTAGTATCATAACTATATGTTACATGAATAGTTGGACACTGAGCTTTCAGCTTTACATTGCTTCAGGGTATTTGGGAATTAGCGAGTGTTGAGTGACATTATAACGATCGTAGCAAGCGAGATCACATAAAATGGAATTTGGCACTGTAACTTAATAAATTGCATGAAATGCCTTACCGTATTTCAGATATATTTTATGAGCTATTTAGAAAAGTAAAAGTGAGAATAAGAATAAGTAAAAGTTTAGTTTTGAGCAAATCCGACAAGACAGGAGAATAAGTATAAGAAAGAGAATAAGTAAAAGTTTAGTTTTGAGCAGCACCACTTAAAAATATGTAGAGTTATTGTTTTTATATTATACCTCTTTTTATTACATTAGATATATCTTATTTCGTTTAAATTACTGTATTTGATGAATTAATTAAAACATTGTTTAGTTTATAAATTTTTAATGGACTACTTTAGTTATAAATTAAAACTATTGTAAAAATAATACTAAAAATAGTCTGCAGTTAAAGCCGTAAAAAGAAGATTAATATTTTGGACGAATAATAAATTAAGGCGAGAATTAAATAAATTATATTTTTACAATCTTCATGATACCTGCATATTATATATTTTTTGACAGTGTATTTTTTTATTTCATTTATATTACTTAAATATGGTCGGCGATTATGTTTAACACTACGTTTGGTTATGGGTTTATTAAAAAGACGTTTTAATTTCCTATGTGTTTGTTGTATTATGGGGGTGATTCACTAGGTAGTCTCGGAAGCGATACCCGTGTCGTACAAAAATTATATTTGCTGTTTTTAATTATTTTTCTTAAGATCCATTCAATAAAAGCTCAGAGTCAGATAGTTGGCAGAATAAGTCCAATGCCTAACAGGCACATTAAGTCATTGTCCCTTTCTACAATCTCTCTCCTATCTTGTCGGATTTGTCGCCCCGTGTAGGACCATGAGGGTGAGGGAACGGAGAGTGCCCTTGTATTTACGCACACACTTCACTGTCTTCATTGAGACTAACCACTGGAAATTCATTATGGACATTATAATTATTAATTTTTTCACACGTCCAAAATAGAGGAAGCTTCAGTTAAGCACATATCGAATACGTACGCAATTTCTTTTAATAAGTTATACTGTAAAATTATATTACTAATGCCTTAAGTAGACGATTAATGTTTATATATCGTGACCGAGTCTGAGACATTGGAGTACCTAAGCTATATTAATTGTAAAGGTTTGTCAAGCTCAGAATTCTATTTATGAAAATCGTGTTCATTTTAGTTATTCCAACTTTTCTATTTTGTAGACAATTTAGCGAGAATCTCTAAACAGACAGCGGCTGGGGCTAAAAGCTTAGACTTAACAACACTGGCCACTTAATACTTTGAAGCTTTTAAACCCGACGCACATACATCGTCCATTTAAAATGAGAATTCGAGTTGTGGATTTGACAATTTTAAACAAGGAACGACGAAGTGCTTATTTAAAAAGTTATTGCTTTGATTAACATTGTTTCATAGACTACCTGAGATGAAAAGTTTGTTGGTGCTATTATCAGGTGTCCAAGAGAAGCAATTTGCCAGCCACTCGTAGTTAGAAATAATTATAGTTAAGATAGCGCTGGGACGGACGAGGTCTAAATTATTGTTAGCTAACTGCAATACAATAGCCTGCTCAACTCCTTCGAAACTCCTCAACTTTCACCATTAGAACGCCGTAACTCAACAGTGTTTTCGTTGCTTTAGTTTTCATTTGAACAAGCATTGTAATTAAAACTAAACTTAATTCAGCCACTTGTAAAACTGCGTAATCATTGTATCTATACGGTTTAATATAAAGTATCTTTAAAAAATGAGGACAAATCTTTTATGTACTAAGTTATGTTCTATTAATACAATAAAATATTAAGGTGCATATATTTTGTAAATTCCATTTTATACGTAGGCTAATATTTTATTAAGTTCTGTCAATGTCCTCAAAAATAAAGAGTAGAATAGTATTTCTAATTAGGTGATTCAATAATTAAGCTACTTGGAATACCGAATAATTACCGAATAACCGTTGTACTTAAAAAAATAAGAACATTTTAACGTATTGCGAATGTGCGACGTCTGCGGAGACATTTCCAAATAATTATACTTAAAAAAGAAGGGAGGCATAATAATCATATAAACATTATTAATTCACATTGTAAATAGATTATAACGGATTTATACTTCATGAAGCGATGATTTCTCAATCTGTAATCCTTTTTAAATCGAAATAAAACTTACCTTTCTACGACGTCATTGTATAACTCCCCTATCTTCTACGAGCAGTCATACACTAGTCTGTTTCACAAAAACTTTAACAAACAACATCTTTACCATCACTCACACACTTTTGTTTTCATTTCAGTGTTATTTCGCACTAACATTTAACCCATTGTTGAAAACTTTTTTCCGAACTCAGACATTCACTATGGCAATAAAAAATTAAGTTGTATTTTAAAATAAGAACACGGCGAGGTTTTAAAACACGCGTTATTTTTAATTGTCTGTGATAAGTTTTTCGCGGGAAAGCTCGACAATGGCGGCAAGCTGCGACGTAAGGACGGCGCGCTCGCTTTCCATGAAGGTACTAGCGCGTTGAGCGGGACTTAGCCCGCTACACTTGTGCGCGGCCCGATGCGCGGAATGACTGAAAATTCTGCACTTTTAGATTATTTCTACTGGTATTTCTAATTTGTTGTTATGTATTTAATAAATTATTACTTGAGATTTTAATTTAGAGAGCCTCTTAAGAATAAATCCCTTATAGAAATAGGAAAAAAGACAGTAAGTACTAAAATATATAATATATAAACTCTTCTCGGAAAATTGTAAAGCCACTTATCCACAATGTTCACTTTTGTATCAGTCGCACTCAAATATTGAAGTTCATATGACGTAATTTATTGCTCTAAAAAGGTTAAGAACTCATTGTTGTTAACATTTTAATTTAAATATTAATGAGACCTTTGCTTTACTAGGGTGATAACCGAGATAACTTCAGTTACGCTTTTTTTAATAACATGCGACCTTTTTCTAAACATGGACGTAAGCAAATCTACACACGATAATAATTTTATTATGGTAACTAGAACTAACAATGTAAATTCGTATTAGAAATAATTACGTCCTGTAATTTTTTCTTCAATTTCCCTTACAAAAACGGATCGTCGTTAATACAAAATCCTTATAAAAGCTCTAAGATATTTTTTAAATAATTAATTGGAATGGAAGTCCATTTCTTATCCGTCTCGGTCCGATTGTACTAACTGGCGAATTGTGTAAACCTTTGTAGAGCCTTTAACCGTCCGTATTTTTCTTTAATCCAGATTATAGCAAAGGATTTAAAAAGTGGCCCGAGGCTGTTTCCTTTCGGACACCATAGATAATATAAAATACCTACTTTATCATTGTTCTATTTGCGTTTCAAGCCGCATTAAAATAAGGAAAAGGTTTTGGTTTAAAGTATGTTGAGCTTTTATTTCATTAATTTGTTTTAAGATTTGTTTATATGGCGATATAATTCGTTTGAATTAATTGCTACTTGATATAATTTAGTACACATATTGTACTGCATCATAAATTGATTCACAAATTACATGAAAATTGTAAAGTTTCTATTAACGGCCCAACACAGAGCGATGAGTCTATCGGTTCGCGTGATTTAGTGCTTTAGTCATCACGTGTTTTACCAACGGGTGACCACTGACCACTAACCAGTTATAAAAAAGTCCTCCTGATTTGGTGTGCGCTTAAACGCGTCAATCTGTCATGAAAGTTTTTGACAGTGGTCACAAATATTCTGGCACTGGTCCTAGTCTAACAATATTGCTAATCTTTTGAGCTACGGTCATCAGTCGCCCCTGAGAGAAGAAAATATACTGTCAAACCCGCCAACTTTTCAACAATCATTCGATATCTCAGTTTAGCTACATTGCGTAACGAAATTTAGGCAACTTATCAATCTTAACAAAATATAGTAAGACTTTATAGAAGTGTTGCTTTTAAGTATATTTAAACGCATATTATCTAAAGAAAAATTATGTATTGTACCTACTCACGACAGTAATAAGTTGGAACGCTTGAATCTATTCTATGTCTCTATCAACTGAATTTACTATCATGACGTGAAATATGAAATATTTTAAAATACCGTTAGCAAAAATTATGCCATATAAAATGGAGAATATTATTCATTTGCCGTTTTCTTAATTTTAGTAGAAAAAGATTTTCACAAAAAATACTGGCGTCATTAAGACAATAAAACGAGAATTTACCTATTATGCAGCGGAAACCACCTACCGTTACTGTGCCGTCAAAACAAGTTTTCTTTTTACGTATACACGCAAATATAATGTAATTAAAAACGTTTTTCAATGATAGGATAGAAAAATAAGAAACGTGTTTCTCCTTTCGAGAGCTCTTCAAATATTTAATGTGATCAATTCTTACATAACAAGAAATTCATTAAAGCTGCAGGTGTAAAATATTTACAGTCGCCTTTTGCCTAAAATCTGTCTCTTTCATATTTCAAGTTTCCCTTCATTTATACATTTTCATGTGGCAAGCTATTTTAATTCGGCATAAAATTAATTATCTAAACTAACCTTTGTTTATTTTGAGCAGTGAACTAAGTAATTCAACGAACTGTTGCTATTATTCTCTAACACCATATTTAAATAGGGTTGGGCTTACTAATATTTACATAATTTTAACTTCTCACGCACGTAGGTTGGGAAATAAAATCAAATATTTCCACTCAGTACAAGTATAGCTTTATACAATATAAACGTTATATTTATAACGTAGGACATTGAAAGTGTGATATTCATTTTGTATTGTCTCTTTTATAATAAACAACTCCATTTTAGGACACTATTGGCTTCGTCTCTATCGTAAAATCATTGACATAGTTCGAGGAACTTTTACTTTTCTGTTTAATTAACCTTATTTATTATTTGATGAACTTATTTGCTCATGTTATGCAAGATTCCAAGTAAAAATAATAAAGGAGTTGTTAAAGCTGTTATTAAAACTGGAAGGTAGCGCAGCTAATTTCAAGAATTCGATAAAGGAAATCTTCTTAGTCAAAAGCGGTGTATTCATTCAAAAAACGAACTGTAAATATTCATTTGATTTTACATTTTCCAGGTATTTCCCGCAGCGTTATACGAAATGTACCTTTGTTATTTATGTAAAATCGCTGGGCCAATTTTGATATTTATATGTATCCTTTCACTTGGATTGTTTAGCTTCACAAGAGGATCCGACCGATCAATAGCGCTTATGTTTAGTCCTAGGATATTTATTTTATCTTATTTGTTTGGGTTTACTGGTTACGCTAGTAATTTATAAAATAAACAGAAATCAAAGCAAATTGTTATACATTTTCAGCACGTAGGTAGATACATTTTAAGCAAAAAATTATATAATCATGCTCAACAAATACAAAAATATTTAATAGCAGAATATTCCATAAAAATAACACGTATAGCTATAAACATAAGCCAAATATAAATACAGGTTTAACGTGCACTAAAACTGTACTGTTATCTTAGTAAATTGATATGATAACAATCCATTGATTTAGTTCATGTGAGCCACAACATGTTTGATAAGTCTATCAACTACTCCCCTGCATTGAACTGAAGTAAATAAATAATTGTCCGTGTGATGACGGATTAAGAAAACGGAATGTCACCACCCCATATCATCCCATGGGTGTCGTAAGAGCCAGAGGTAGCATATTATGCAGAGAACAGCACTGTAAGAGTTGAGAGTTGATACCAACCCTATACCAACCCGTTTGGCCAGCATGGTATAGTAGGCCAATTCCTCCTGTCAAAGGAGAGGCCTAGGACAGCAGTGGACTGTTAAAGGCTGATGATGATGAAATAAATAATAATAATCAGCCCTGTACATATACTGACCCACTACTGGGCACGAGCCTCTTCTCACTGTCAGAAGGGTAAGCTACAAATTCTCCACGTTGCGCGCTGGCCAAGTGCGGGTTGGCAGACTTCACATGTCTTTTAAAAACATTATGGAAAACTCTCAGATATGCATGTTTCTTCACTATGTTCTACTTCACCGATAAGCAAGCAATAATTAACAATTTAATACGCACTTAACTTCAAAAAGTAATTGGTGCGTGCCGTGGATTCGAACTCGAGACCCTCTACGTAGCAGTTTGCCAGGCTGAAGTAAAAACTGATAGAATATTATAAGCTTCCTTAGAGACAACTCTTGCTCTGAGAAATTGTTATAGTTGCAAGGTAAAGATTACAATCATATAGTAATGAATAAATCTTCAGATTCAGAACAAAGGCAGTCGCGATAGCCTAGTTAAGATACATGAAAAATACATGCAGCGAGTATGGTGTTGGAGCCCAGTAACTTACCTGCGAATGTTAGACTCAACTTGAGTCAAGGCTCGACTTATATCGGATCACACATGCTTTTCTTAATTATATAAAACACTAGGACGGTCCCTGGTTTCTAAAATAGTTAACAAAGAGTGTTGCGTAAGTCTGTCTATGAAAAGAGAAAATCTACTACTATAGAATCAACACCATGTCGCGACATCGATGAACACACACAAAGTAATCGTACTTTGTCATGTTTCTTCAAATAGTACGTGCTATTTAAAGCAAAGAAACACTATGTAATTACAAGGCAGGGTTAGTCATACCAGCTTATGTAGTATGGCTAAGCCTGTCCTGTAGTCTCAACAAAGCAAAGTTAGAGCATATCTTTACGACAAACATTTCGTTAGCTCTGTTTGTGTGCTCCTCGCATGAGCCAGTAACAAGCCAAAACCACCACACACCATCATGCTAGTAGTATCTAACGATCTACAAAGCAAAACTGGATAGCTTTGGCGAAAATTTCAAATCTGCGCCTTTAATTTGGAATATAAATCAAGGAGATTCTCTGAGCCTCCGTGGTCCAGTGGATAGCGTATGCGACTGCTGATCGGAGTTTCCGGGTTCGATTCCCAGGTCGGGCAAAAGTGTTACTGGGTTTTTCCGAATTCTCAGTAGCAGCACGGAGTCTGGTGATATGCCCGGTAACAGCAATAGGCTCACCCCCTATTACGTGGGACCTTAAAATTCATGGCGAAATGTGGGTGTAATACCACACCTCTGCCTGCTTCTTCGGGGATACGGGCGTGAGACTATAAATAATGTGATTCTCTGAGAGCAGCTATGATAATCTATTATGTTGCAGTTTTACTCCGCTGGACTCCTCATTCAAGTCCTTGTGGAAGTTTTAAATTATATTTTAATTTACCCGTTTTGGTGTCCCCAAGGAACATACATGCCAAATTTCAGCTTCCTGCGCCCAATAGTTTCGGCTGTAGCGTGTCTGTCAGTCAGTCAGTAACGCAAGGATTTTATATATTAAGATTTCATATTTATCTAATTTTACAAATAAATTATCATTCCTCTATACTAGGTATGCACAACTAAATAATATTACAAAGCGGTATAGTGTAACCTTTTGTTACAAAGGCTTTATTAAATACTGTAAGTAAAAGATACATTTGAAAGATGATGATATTTTTAATTGGGAGGAATTTAATTAATTTCAATCAAGGTCATGATATAGTTTGAAACGTTTGAAACTCGTACCTTTGATATTTTGATGAATCCGTACTCACAATCATCCAATACATCGAATTAACAGAAACAATATCACCGCTTGAATTATAGACTAGACTTCAATCGCGGCAATATTACACCTACACCTTCCTCAAGAATCACACTACCTATTGGTGAAATCTGTACAAAAATCGTTAACAAAGAGTGAAATCTGTACAAAAATCCGTTCGATTGTTCTTGAAATTATCGTGTTCGTACAGACAGGAAATAAGGTAATGGGATCGATTCCCACTCGGTCCAAAGGTGTGATGAACACTGCGGCGGCTTGTTCATTGTTTGGCTGTAATTTGTCTATAGTATATATACATTTAAAAATATCTTTTTAACTATTAGGTTACCTTGGCATGGACCGTTGGTCCGGTTGACCATTTTTGGGGTGTCCTAGGATATTTCAATTTCGTTTAAAAAAACTCAAAGAAACCCTAAAACTATACTGAAATGTACAAATTATTTATCTATTGTCTAATAAGCGTATTCAATTAATTTTGTTATTAAACTAATTTATAGCGCTGAAACCGGTTGATATTATCAAAAATGAACCGGTTTCAGCACCTTGTTGGACAATGGATATTTGTTTTCTTAATTGCTGCCAAATTGACAATACCCGCATCCTTCATTTAATCTTTAAAGACAAAGTAACATTGCTTCTTCAAGACTACAGCTTTATTTTAGGAACTAGCGCATACACATTGATAAAAACCTATGCGACTAATGATTGCATCTATTGTTTATTTAGTCCCTGTAGCCTACGACCAACTTATTTAAATAATTCTATAAGAAAAATATGACAGTAATAAATTTCGGTCTGTCCAGCAATTGACAAACATAATTGATAACAATAATCTACCACGCACGTCCAACATAATTACGTGGATTGCTTGATTGTACACAATTCTTTCTTACGACTTCAAGATTAGTGTTGTAAAAATACCGCATAATACCAAAAGGCTACGTATTAAACCGGTATTTTATAATAACTTACGGTATTATTGGTATTTTATGTATTTTATATTCTGATTCAGTTTATAAGACCCTGCGATATTGCGACGAGTTCTAGTTTAAAACATTAAATATATTTTAAGTTTCGATTGTATTCTTTGTTTTAGAATTACTAATTAATAATTTTGAAATTTTAACTTTTGGAAAAGTTCATTGCAAAGTCCGAAATTCGTATCGTCGAAACACGTAGATAAATCACGTGTTTCTAAATTGGTCTCGACTTACACAAATCTTGGTGTTTCTGACAGCACATTCGAAGTTAAAGAAAGTGACGATGAAGATGATTTAGCTGAAAGTATGTTGCTAGAATACATTACTGCGTCGTCATCTACCGAGAACGTAGCAACACAAGAGGATTTAGATATGGAGGTAGAAGATCCTCTAAATTTCGGGTTTTCGAACTAGGAAGACAAAAGGCGTGGGCCACGTTTTTGCTTTCCTTATGGATCTTGTATTAAGGTTCGGGCTTTACGTGTCTCCACGCAGAGAGGAACATAATGTAATTTAGAATAAATAGAGAGATGATTCAAATAACTTTAAGGACCCCTTTGCTCTAAGGCACCTTAAAATGTTACGTGTTTTTCTTTAAATCATATTTTGACCTTATTTTTATGGTAATATTGTTGTAGCTAATAGTAATTATGTGTCGGGTTTCGAAACGCGTCGCCCGAATTTGAGGGTATTGGTGGTGTAGGGGTCTTAAGGGAGTTAGTTTTAATCCCTTAAAAGTAATTTTGGCTGCCGGAGTTGCGTCAAAATATTTTTAAACTATTTCCAAAAACTCTTCATTTAAATATGAAAAATGGAACGTAATTTTAGGTTTTATGTGAAAGTAACTAAATAGGTTGTGTTAGGTTCTATTTTGATCCTCAACCCGAAAATAGGAGCCCTGCGAAGCAGGGCTCCGTCAAACTCAGTTTATTAAACTAGTGGAATCAATAAAAGCGATATTTAGGTTTTATGTGAAAAACGTGAAACGAAACGCAACCGCCATCTTGTATGAATTATATTGACAGCTAATGTCAAATTTGTGCCTCATTGCTTTCGAGTACCTAGGGTTAGGTGCGACTGTAATAAGTAACTAAATAGGTTATGTTAGGTTCTCTTTTGACCCTTAGTCCGAAAATAGGAGCCCTGCGAAGCAGGGCTCCTCCAACCTTAGTTTATTAAACTAGTGTGAAGAATGTGGAAGTTGGCAATGCCATACACACCGATGTCTGGAGATTTTTTTTCCAGAGGCAACCAAGTATTTCCGGCAAGTGAAAATGGTAAGGGGTGGTTCCGAGACCTCCCCCCTCCCCCTCCAATCACTCACAACCCCTAAAAACGACGACGTATTTCGAAACCTTAACCGTAATTATTAATAATACAAACTTAAAATATAATTTCTTGCTTTATTCCTGTGCAATTCTACCGTATTCAGTATTTTTAATGATTTCTATGATCATTTACTTCAAAAATATAGAAGAATTGATTTATACATAAAATACCGTAGTAAATGGTATAATACCGTATTATACGGTATTTTTCGTTTTATACATTTCAGTACAAATGGTATAATACCGCACTTACATCTCTATTCAAGATACCTACGCGGGTTTTCTTGCGATGTGTGTTACTAACATTCTACATACAGTTTAACAATTCACACGTAAACTATAGGACGTTATTGTAGAAGACTTCTGTGTAGCTAGAAGATTCAACCGTATCTTCACTAAGATAAACCTCTTTTCTGTCAACCTAAAAAAAAATTAACAATATCAATGGCGATGCAAAGATTATCCGCGCGCCTCTAGCGGCAAAATTTGGAAACTTTGAACTTTGCTTCGAGCATAAAGTAAGGAAGTAAATAATATATACAGGGTGGCGCTACCATAGGGGCACTTTTTGAACAGAGGCATAGCATACAACATTCTGAAGCCTTGTACCAAAAATCAATTAAATCGGTGCAGTAGTTTAACCACAATATCGATTTTAAGTTCCGCAATTTTTGCACTTGCTTTGAATTCCACAGAGCTGATACAAAACGGTCAACGACCCTACATTGCGCGCTGCGACTCGCTACGACGCGGGCGCCGACTCGACGCCGCGCGAGGATTCCCGCGTATCTTCGAGGACGCGCGAATGTTTTTTGTGAGGTTCATTTATGCACTTTATTGTAAAAAAAATAAAGTGTATTTTGAAGTGCGTTAATAAAATCCTCTCCACTGCGCTTCGTTTTATCTGCGCTGAGCCTAACTTCGGATGACGTCAAGGCGTCGCGTCGTAGCGAGTCGGGGCGCACAATGTAGGGTCGTTGACCGTTTTGTATCAGCTGTGTGGAATTCAAAGCATGTGCAAAAATTGCTGAACTTAAAATCGATATTGTGACTAAACTACTGCACCGATTTAACTGATTTTTGGTACAAGGCTTCAGAATGTTGTATGCTATGCCTCTGTTCAAAAAGTGCCCCTATGGTAGCGCCACCCTGTATAGTCTAAGGCTTCGAGGTTAAGGGTATGGTGGTAATTGTATTGAGAGCTGTCAAAATGTCAAAAGTAGTAGTGATATGTGACAGAGGCGTACATGGACGACTTCCAAATTTCGCCGCTGGAGTCACTAGGTAGAATCTTAGCATCGCCAATAGCTAATCAACAGCTGTCTTGACATGACACAAACAATCTACTCTCCTATAATAGGACACTAAATATACATTACATACTTACATAGGTACAGCATAATTATTCTGTACCTATGTAAGTATGTAATACCGGGTAATGTTGGCATCATTACCCGGCCAAATAGTTGGGATTTCATTCGATCACTACACGGATCCCTTAAACCAATAGTTTAGTCAAGTGGAGTGTAAATCTACGGTAGAACCAATATACGATAGACATTCTACATCAGTTCACTCGGGCCACAGACAAGTATCCGATAAATGTTGGATAAATGTAAGAAACACGCTGTCTCATACCTCCTAGTTCTGTCTCTTTCTATGCTCCATTTACAATGTTTCGATTGCCAGTTGAATCATAATTGATGATGAAATGGGTTGCTTCGTCTGTTTTACACCTATAGATAATTAGTCATATTTCTAGTATTTATACAGTAGTTTAGCTAAGCATCAATGGATACTATTACTTAGGATTTTAGTTGGTGTATAATTCTTTATTTTTATCCGAGCTACTTGTTAATTAATTACAAAATAAATAATAATTATTTATTATTTAATCTGTTGAGGATTTGGTTATCAATCCTTGTCGCTGATTATAAAATTACATGTGAATCATAAACTAATAAAAAATACTTTACTACTTACTAAATGAATACTTTTAAACTTTCGCGAATTGTAGTAATAAGTATTTGTTATTGGTAAAATACCTTATATTTCTGTCGACGTTTCTGCATGGATTACACCAGCCACCAGCAGTCTGGTGATACCTACCCCGGGAAATATAAGGAACCTATATTTAACAATAATTACGCGATATAGACCCGTTACACAAACAATCATCAGCCGAAAGACAAGGCTCATAAATAATTCTAAAATTAAAATTAATTTGCTGACATTTTTGTAAATTAAAGTACATACGTTATACCTACTTCTATTCCATTACATTCAACAGTATACAAAGTAAAGGACTTAAAAGCGGTCTCCATAGTTCATTAATATTAAAATTTGTTTTAATATTCACAATCTGCACCTCACATAGGTATCACGGATGTATAATAATTAATAGACACTGAAAACATCGAATAATTTATCAAATTCTTTGGAACTTCTAAAGATTTTAATTGTTAATTCCTAAATCTTTACCATTATTGAAAATACCTACTTATCAATTGAGTAGCATGATAGCATCTTTTTATTCGAACTGCAAGATCGACGTTTTTTAAATCAAAATGGTTGGTAATCAAATTGTACTTACTGATTAGTTTATGACACAGAAATCGGTAAACGACTCTTTAATATAATTTGGCTTTTATTAATTAGTGCAACATTCTTCATTGATTCAAATTACTTGTGTCTTACTGCAGTAAGAGATCTCAAGCGTAGCTGAGAGAATCCTTTAGTGCCTATTTAATAAATATAGCTCTAATCATTCTAATGGCTGCTCATATGCCTAACGAACACTTTCATTATAGTTACAATAAGTATTGTTGAGACTATTGTGTACTGCTAGCGGAACGTGACTTCTCAAATATTTCGATACCGGGTTGTGACGTCAGTGCTTATGTGTGTGGGCGAGCCTTTCTCTTTTAGACGCGTCGACTAATGTTTAATTTGAGTGAACTAGTCAGCTGGCTCGTTGGTCTAGGGGTATGATTTTCGCTTAGGGTGCGAGAGGTCCCGGGTTCAAATCCCGGACGAGCCCAAATCTTTTTGTCTTCGTTGATAAATGTTTCTTTATAGAATTTGTTATAATTGTTGGCAAATTGCCGGAATATGCTTGGTTAACAGTATGATATATTTATTTATTTGCTTTTATATGTGTCTACTTTATTTAATATTACTTTATAATATTTAATTTAAACATTGTTCAGATTTTACTTTTATTTTTTAAATAAAGTATAATTATCATGCAAGGTGGAGCCTTGGAGGAAACCTGATCTATCAACTATTATGACAATGGTGATTATGATGATGATGATGATGATGATGATGATATGCAAGGTGATGTTCTTCGAGGCAGCGATTTCCTACTGAGGATACCAACAGATTGCCATACAGAAGGTATCGGGTTCGTATCCACGGCGCGTACTAGGTACTGACTTTTCGAAATCTTGCGCGTAGAAAATTGTTAATTATCGTTTGCCCCGTGCCTCGGACAGCACGCTGACCGGTCTCGGCTGTCATGAAGATCTTTAACAGTCGTTATCGGGGTTCAGTACCATCGAATATACTGACACTGGCCTCAACCATCAAATATCACCCTTTGTAGTCCAGTTTTCGCCCTGTAGTAAAGTTAATATTCTGTCGAATCTGGTTAAAATAGTAAACGGACCCCGGCTTCCAAGACATGGAGGTAGCCGCGGTAACGCTAGGCCGAAAACCACCTTAAAGGAATAGAATAATTAATAATAATAATAATAATAATATTCTACCACATTCACACAACACCATCTAGTCCCAAACTAAGCAGAGCTTGTACTATGGGTACTAGATAATGGATAAACATACATATATACTTTTTTTTTTTGTAAATACATACATATTATACATAATTTTAATTATATCAAGCAAACGAATATTGCATCTAAAATGAAACTTTAATGAAAGTAACAAAGCGTAAATAATACATAATTAAATGTAGATTACTACATTTAATTATGTATTACACTACCACCAAATAAAAAATATAAAACAAGTTATTAACATGGCAGTCATCATCATCATCATCAGCCCTTTATACTGTCCTACTGCTGGGCACGGGCCTCTTCTCACTATGCGAAGGGTAAGGCCATAGTCCACCACGCTGGCCTAGTGCGGGTTGGCAGACTTCAGATGTCTTTCGAGAACGTTATGGACGTCTCTCAGACATCCACGTTTCCTCACGATGTTTTCCTTCACCGATAAGCAAGTGATAATTAACAATTTAATACGCACTTAACTTCGTAAAGTGTGCGTGCCGTGGATTCGAACCCGAGACCGCTTTGCTTGGCAGTCTGTCGGTCTCTCCACTCCGCTATTGCTGCTACGTGGCAGTAGCGCAACGGTAAGCGACTGCTTAGTGTTGTGGGTTTGCACTTGTGTAATCTAAAATCGTAGTCCCAAGCCTGAACGTTATTTGTGTCCGTAATTTCTACCACTGCGCAGTCATCGGATGGAAAAATCTTAATATAATCTTTTATCTTTAATCCATATTTGAATCATGATCATAAAGGAAGCACGTGAGGATAAAAGCAAGTGGCGTTCTGTTGTCTCTACATTCACCGAAGCCTGACGGACAAAAGGCAGGGTACATGTGCATCATTCAAGTCTTATAATATTGTCCTTGGTATTATATTTTTTAAATCTACCGTAGAGACTAGGCCACGTAAGACCGTGGAATTCTATATTATAAAGATATCTGCGAGCCACTTTGACTCTTTTAGTTTTATCAAATTAATTTCTAATGCATTATTCACCTGCCGATCAACGGACGAGGCTCTGGCAAACAAAATATCCCGATAAGCGGCAATAGGCTCGCCATCTATTACGTGGGATCAAAATACTGGCGAAAAGTGGGCGTTTAATATGCCTCTGCCTACCCCTTCGGGGAAACAGGCGTGAGTCTATGTATGTATGTATTCTTCTACTTTCTAACCTTTTTCCATCTTAGCTTATATTATCTGTACTTTTCATATCCGTCCTTCGGCATAATTTCCGCAAAAAGGAATACAGAGTTTTAACCTCACGTATTAATACATAGACAAGTATAATAAATTATCGTCTCTGCATCGACTTGCCAACATTCAAACTAAAATAAAATTTAACGCGTCCTTTATCATGGTATCCATTTCTCTTTTCCGTATACATCGACATTATATAAATCCACATTCACGATTCCGTTATCCTGTTACAAAAGTCTCATAATCAGTATCAAAAGAGCGAACTTTTTATTGTTATTATTATTACCAGCTACCCACACACACACACAAATATAACGTGAACACCAATGACTTTGTTTATCACGATAACGCTACTAAAACGCATGTATATTGAGTAATAATAACGATGACTTTACAAAGGTTAAACTAAGATTAAAATACTAACTGGAGTTAAACAATAGGTGTACCTATTAGAGGTATAATAATTCTACGTCGTAACATTTTAGTTTTAAACGAAAAGGGAGTGCGGATTTCCTGTTCAAGTTTGGAACTCTCGTGCCATTTTTCTACAATAGGTAGATTTTTAGAGCTTTCTAAGCAGGCGCCTGGCTCTGTGTTGTCAGCTAAAATCTCAGTGACTTTTGTTCCTAGCGCTTTCATAAAGCCGTCAAGACGTGAGTTATAACCGTTTGTGTTATGGCTCTATGTAGGAAAGATAATTTCAGGTTATTTTTATGTGCAAGGTACCTATAACCGACATTTATGTTTGTGGTGGTAATTTACGTAGGTATGACAAAATCAATTCATGTTTCAACTTAGCTTCTAAGGCAAATATCTCGTTTTTGACGACTTGCCATACATAGTTCGTAATTTATACCAGCAATTCCTTTTTCTAGGGTTCTAAGTAATATCTAACGTGTGTGATTGTATGCTAATATTCTGCATAGAAATAAAACTATGTCATTAGGTTTTATCGTACTAATAAGATCTATACAATTTCATTAGGATATCTGAAGAAACAATGTAGGTTTTTAATATTCCTCAAAGAAAAAAATATCGTGGAATATAGAAGATCGTTCATATTGACGACTCACCGCTAGCACTTCGCTTTCTAATATCATTCGCCGCAATAAATAAAAGAAAATAAAACAAGACAGAGACATTACTGAAGTATTTTACTGTAATTGTAAAAGTATTTAGGGCTACTGCTCCACTCCGGTGGCTCATAGCGTGATGTTATATAGCCTTTCTCGATATCTATCTATCACTGAAAGATTTTTCAAATCGGATCAGTAGTTTCTGAGCTTATCACGTTCAAGCAAACAAACAAACTCTTCAGCTTTATAATATATGTATAGATAGTGGGCAAAGGGCTCAAGAAGCTGAAATATGGCATGTATATTCCTTAGAGGGTGTATGAGAGCGCTAAGAGAGTTTTTTTTGGAAATTCCCATCCTAAAAGAGTAAGATAGTCCCAATAAGACGGAACTGGGGGTGAAGTCTACTTAATTCTCAATCCTATCTCACTTCGTATAGCCTTCACTTTACAATTTTCTCTTACAATCTAAGTTATCGTATATCTGCAGAACAAAATCTAAAAGGCCACGCTTTGTAATGAATTAATTAATGCTTAACGAAGTGTTAAACCTTGTTACGAGCTGTGAAAACTTTGAAGTTGTGAAAGAGGAGCGTTCGCTATGTAATCGTGTAGACACTCGTTATAGTCGTACTAACAGTGTAGGTACGCAATATAAGTACTTGCTTATATAAGTACCTGAAAAATAGTTCTTACTATTCAGTCAAAAAAATACGTAAACCTGAATGATCTCAAAATTTTTTTAGACATTTGTTGTTAAATCTTACTGGGTTAAGCACGAAAGGTACTTAAATGATAGGTACTTTCACGAAATATTGTCGCCGGCTACGGATTACTACAGTGATGCCTGAGTTAGCTGAGAGCACCGTAACTCTCTTCTCATCCTCTTTTTCCTTTCAGGACCCCCTATATATATACTAAAATAGTGCCTATTTTGGTTATGCTAAGAGAACACAGCCAAATAATAGTCCTCAACACACTGGGACATTCATTCAAGTGTTTTTTAGCACTAAACTGTAAAATAAAAAGAAATTATCTCAACTAAAATTGCAACTAATGCGATGCGGCCTTGATGTGTATCTAAGGCCGCATCTCTTTAAAGAAGTTTGAGTTGGTGTCAATGTCGGTAGCATGCAAGTGTTAAAGATGCTTCAGTTCAACAATTGGACAATCTTCCATACTACACAATACGGACAAGTTTCTTCTTAATCTTCACCATCCACAAACTAGAATTATAGTGATGGAAACCTCTTTCCATTCCAGTAACAGAATTCTATTTCTATCGCTAATAAATTATGTGGGTGGTATCAGATTTTTATTAGACTAACTGTTACAACAAAAACAATAAGACGCCCTAGTTTGCCTTTCAAGGGGCGCCCACATTCAGTAATGTTAATCAGACTTTAACAATTTTCTTCTAAATAGGTACGTAAAGGTCAGGTATAAATACTTGCATACGGGCGAAAAGGGGCAAATATATTTAACTGTGAGGTCCGTAAATAATTAAGGTCGATGCCGCTTGAGGTCCAAAGGCCAGGATTTTACGCGCGTTTATGGATTACTAGGTGTCAGTTATACTAAGCCTGGGGTAAAGATCACATTCTCGAATTTTCAGCTTAATGGCAGGATCTTTTGAGTATTATTAGGCGAGCAAATTGTATCAAACCAGCAAAAATGTGTTCATGTTGAGATGAATTTTTTGTCCAAATATTTTTGCAGGTAGAATTTTTCATACGTCTTGCTTTCTTTGTGTTTAAAGAAAATTGCGTAATCATGTATAATATGGAAAATTAAAGTAAATAAGACTTATTATAGTAGGTACCAACACGTATAAATTCGCTAATGAAAATGAGTAGCCTTGACTCAGTTCTATCTATAGACACAAACTATGGACAAACTAATTAATAGTTACTTACAGCACAAGAATTTTATACCCAAGACCCTTTATGTGCGCGCTATTAAAAAAATACCCAGCTAATTTTATCATAGCTTGTATAATAAGCAAATATTATGTTGCGGTAGAGACGGAAAACTCGACTACGAACTCTATGCCAACCTGTCTGTCCAGACAACCAACCAACTGGTCAAATGCTACTATTACCAAATTTCTATTGTAATCCAAATTAGGAAACGGCAATGTCCAGCGGTGGACTGGTGATGACTGATGATGATGGCTGTATTATTTATCCAAGTAGGCTGTACTATTTAGTAGGTACGCATGTTTTTACTGTTTCAGGGCTTACGTACTTTTTAATTACCTTATGTTCTTAGGTCTTTCTTTCTTGTCATTAGCCAGCTACCTGGTCCAATTTCTTTCAGGTCTGGTATGGTCCATAGAGAAGAAGGAATCCGCCATAAGTAATAAAAACTGCACTCAACATATTATTGCGTGAAGGTCAGAATCACTGTACCATTCTTACAAAATTGAGTTCACAATAATTTATTGCATACCTTTGCATTATCATTATTCAATGCAATTATCTTGATATACGTTAAACTTGGAGAGAATATTTAAAACAAAACACATAAATATTTTATTCAATTTATGATAAAAATAACCTTCCATGTCCAATATCGATGTAACCTTTCAGACAAGTACATTATTTATAAGAAAAGTTTATTCATAATACTGTATTACTTAAAAGAAAACCTTTTATATGTTTCAAGGATCATAAACATAGCCCACTTGTGCGTTAACGAATATATAAATATGAGATCTCTAAGACAAAAGAGTAACATCTTAAAAGGGTTCAAAAAGTAGGACAGTTGCCCATGTTACCCCTTTGGATACAAAGAGGCAAAAAACGCGTTTTACGTGATTTAACCACAAAATGTAACTATAGATGTGATTCCTAACACGTATTCAGTGATAAAAAGCGCCTGATTCTTTCAAACAAGCAATTCAATATACACAACACAACATTATTGTGTATCAAGGAAATAAAGCAACAGGAACTGTTTATCTGTTTCATTCACAAATAAGATAACTCTATCCTGCAGAGAAAAATATTTCCTGCCAATAGGTTTCTACAGTCCCGTTGGGTGAAGCTGATTTTTTTATTACAAAGATACTAAGTATTTGCTTCTTGTATTTGCCTTAATCACCTCTTACGAAACCCACGAAATGAAATGAGTTAGCATCATTTTGCTTCAAATATAATACGTAGGTACCCAAACAGATTTTATTAATTAAATTATGCTAAATTATCGCACAAAGAAAACATGAAATTAATTTCCAAAACAATGTTACTCGACAGGCAAGGAGGAATAAATAAAAACTTCACCAGGTGTTTTACATAATTTATTTTCTTAAAATTATTAAAATAAATAAATTAAGCTAAGAAGGTTAAGCAAGCGACCACTCGCGACAAGTGAGGGGAAAATTCATTTAAATCTCCCAAAAGCCGGGGGAGTCTAATTGGCTTCCGACTCGAAACAAATTTATAAAATAAATACAATTCTGCTGACATAACTTTATAACAGTTGCTGAATACAGTTATCGACGGAAACTTCGGTTCTTTACAACTAAAATGAGCACATAAAACTGTCCATGTTTCTGCGAGAAAATAAACATATTTCAATACAATTCAATGCTTAACATATGAGAACTTATTTTTATATTTATTTCTATTCAATGCAGTCTTGTACACTACACGATATGTTTTAGGCAGTGCTATCCTAATAATCTCATTTTTCTTTTCTTTTTAATTTACAAGGGCTGAAGTAATTGAGCAAATGCTTCTTAAACCAAGGACGTTGAAAGTCAAGCTTGGTTCGCAATCAACTCAGCTTACAGTCTCGTGTTCGACATTCTCAATTAAACGCACCTCGTGTTAACCGAACACACTATTAACATAAGTAAATATTTAAACTTAAAATCACACGGGCCCTAACCACTTACGCTTAAACATTAGTTGTAAAAACATTGGCGTATTATGTTTTTGCCGAAACGAAATACGACAATATTATTTAGATAAAATTCATTTGAGCTTAAAATATACGTTTATGAGAGAATAGTGATACTATTTTATCAAAGTCGAAAAGATGGACATGCTGACAAATTATACAAATGGGCACTCTGCGACTAGCGTAACTACAGGACACATGTATAAAACGTTAATTAACAAACCAGTTACCGCTAAACAAATACGTTTCAAAGTCTTAGAGCAACTCTCATTTGCTGAGTACCACTTTATTAATGGATATGTAAACCTGCACGGTGCCCAGTGCAGTATTGGTCTCTTCGACCCGCCGGGGGCAAAACATAATTTATCAGCTGTCTTGCAAGTGGTGTACGATTTTGATCAGACAGTATCTCTAGAATGACCTTTAAGGTCGCCTGTTCATGGAGCGATTACTCTAAACCTTGCAGTCGGCGCGGTCAGCATTGTCAGGCCAGTCGCAAACATTCAACTTGACGTTGAACACCGTTCCTGGTTGGCAGGTAAACTGGACGCCTTCACCGTTAACGCATCTCCAGTACTGAAAAATAAATATATTTTATTTTCGCTGCTACATGACTCAGCCAATTAACCTTAATGGTTTGTAGAAGATTTATAAAGCTTATATCTCTGTTAACTTTTAACAAAGTTTTGATTGCCGTTATGAGTTTACCTTATCGCACTTTTTCTTGTCAGGAACGTAATCCTCCTCTGAGTTGCAAATGTCGGGATTATCGATTTCATTTTCCTGTAAAAGAACAAACATTGAATTACTTCTATATATTATATTTAATATTTGCGTATTCTTTGATGGATGCCTAGATGATGATTTACGTATTATTTGATGATTACAATTCATAATTAGGTATCTAAGTTAAAGATTAAATATGTACATACTATAAAACCAATTTAAATCTTGTACTCACAGTTGGGTGCTCAGGCGCTTCTGGGATCTCCTCTGGCACCTCCACAGGCTTCATAGGCTCCTTGGGAGGCCGTACAGCAATGTCATTCTCATCATCATAAATCGGGTTCTGTGGTGCCCTAGTCGTGGTGGACGGCTTGTAAGTGGTAGTCTTGGCTGTAGTGGGCGGCTTTACCGTCGTAGTAGTCGGGATTGGTTCTCCCTCCGACGGGTCGGATGGCGTCGACGGCGGCCGCGCCCATTCAGGCTGCAGATTTATATCAATATGAGTAATGGTCTATCCATTTGTTTCTGTTGCGATTTATCGCTCGTGTCTATTCCGTTTGAACCGTCAGAAAGTTTATTAGTGAACGTGTTTGTGATTGCGGAAATAAAATTGGCGCGAGATAAAATTCGGATCGGATGTAATGGTCGAAGTTTCTGGAGCGTAAGTTCAATTTATTTTACTGCCAGCAGATGAAGTTCTGTTTACTTAGCGGATTTTATTTTGCAAATTTATTATAGCTAGATGTTTCATCATAAATCTAGTCTGTCGGAAATTTGTGTACGCTTTTGTTGTTTTGGGACATCAACTGCCATGTCTTTAATAATAAAACCAAAATAATTTATGCATTTTCCAATAAAACTAGCGTTAAGAGGGTTGATGTCCTAAATTTGGCTGGACTAAAAATCGGTCTTCAGGCTCTAAAACTTTCTGACCGAGACAGATAAGAACGTTACTGCCACGAACATTCGTTGTTGTAAGAAAAATTGTATTAATGAACACTTTTACAAGGTTTTTACGAGCAGGGTATATGTGAAGAATTACTGCATGAAGTTCTTACCGTGGGCGTAGTATTTCCAGTCCTAGGAGGAGGTACGGCATAAGTGCTCATGTGCTTGTGCAACAGCTTGATGAGAGGGTTCTCTTCACCACACAGTCCTCTGAAATCGTCCATGTCGATGGCCCAGGTCATAGCGCCGAGGTAACCCTTCTCCTTAATCCAGTCCATCTTGATCTCCACACTCTTAGGATCTTCGTATCCAACCCACTGGGTGCCCTTGTAAGCGTAGGGGCATTTGCCGTGGTCGTCCCATTTCTTGGTCCATTCAGTGCCGTCTTTGTCGACCTCCGTACAGATCTACAAAATAAATAAAACGAAATCAGTATTATTTTACCTACTTCTAAGATATGCACCCAACCTGAACCCAGCCCTTTTCTCAGCTCAAGCAAATGGTTGTACTGGAAACTATGCATCTGTTATCACAACTAAACGTTTTCAAACTTTATGGAGTGCGTGCCTCATTATTAAAGCAATTAATATTCGATGACAAACACAACTTGAACATTTCTTTTCCAAAGTAGGTTAAACTACAAAACGAACAATAAAACCGAATTCCAAAACATATATGATTCATAAAAATTTAAATTTAGTTCAACACTTATCCTTTTGTATTTGACGTAAAATATATGAATCATAACAAAAGTACTTTAACTTAACAATCAAAAAGTACCTTGTGGTTTTAGTTACGATACAATAGCCCCAATACTTTTATTGTGTGTCATGAAACTGGAACAGCAGACAGTTTTCCTAGTCAACATATAGATAAATTATACTGACAATATTTTTGCTGATTCATCAGTACCACCCTCTTTTACTTTTGCGCCATATTTTAGTTGCAACTATTGTACGTATATAAATGGTATTCTCTATTAAGATAAGCAAAAACATAGCTTTCAACCAACATACCATAAAACGTCTGAAAATGTATGGCTAGTCGTCAATCTTAGATAATTTTAAAATCACGTGTCGTAGTCGTAGTCGATAGATTTGTGAAATGGCGGCGAAAAGTATACTTGTAAAAAAACACACTGATTGATAATGCTTTTTAGAACTTGTACATAGAATTGTATGTATGTGCTAAAGTTTTTTCTCTATTATGTTTTTATAAGACTAGTAAGTTAGCGGAGACCGGGTCCTAAGTCATTAGTGACGGATGCAACCGGGTTAAATGCTAGGACTATGATGAATTTATCTCTGTTTCTCTGTAGATCATTCTATCGTTAAAACGAACAAACCAAGCATATTCTAAACTTCATTATACTTGGAGCTTAATCATGACGCCGTCGAAGAGCGTAAGTTTTCTTTTATCAGTCTAAGTATACGTACCTCATAATAAGCCCAGAATCCAGTAGCATTAGTGTAAGGAGCAGGGTCACCGCCTCCAGCCTCCTTGTTGATGTAAGTGCCAAGACCGTAGTTGTTGTTGCCCGCCGACAACGTGAAGGAACGACCGTAGAACGGAATACCGACGACCAGCTTGTTGGATGGACAACCCTTCTCTTCCCATAGCGCAAGACCGTCATTCTGAAACAAATAGCAAGATATATTTTCAAATATTTTATGCGACGCCTGGTCTCCAAGGCGTCTTCAAGAGCGTCTTGGATCGCTACGGGGAAAAAGCTAAGTTAAAGATGATGATGATTTAATAATTTTTTACCACATTATTAGCAAATCAAAAGTTATACCTGTAAATATAAATAGCAAACCTAGAATGTGCCTAACTACACGATATGTTCAGAAGTGTTTATAAAGTTCTCTGTGAAAGTCGATATCCTCAAGCACAGAGATTTACTAAAACGACATGATACCATAATGTATGCAAGTTAGTTATGGTTTATGTAATAATGGTATGTTATTAATGAAACTTTACAAATGAAAAGGCATATAAAATTATAACATTATGAATACCTGATCAAATTCAGGCGTTTCATTTTTGTCGTATATCTTTATCCCGTAACGTTTGCACCAATCAAAGTTTATCTAGTGAACTTAAATAGTTTTTAGTAGACATTACCTACCCGCCAACTATAGAGCAACGCAGTAATTAATCGATTCAGGTGCACAAAGAAAACGATGGAAACAGATTTATCTCAATATTTATCCATTGAGATCCATTAAACATGATTTCCTTTGGTTGACGACGTTTAAATCCTCAGTGAACACGATTATTAACCGAATAAATAATCAAATTTAAATGCCAGTTAACGTAAACACGTTTGTTTTAATAGCTTATATAATTCATTGATGCCTTCGAGATGTGGTGTTGGAGGCGAATGTTGCGCATTCCCTGGACCGCATATCGTACCAACGTGTCAATTCTTAAGGAGCTCAGAATAACTATGAGGCTATCCACTATCTGTTTCCAGCGAATACTTAGGTATTTCGGACACATAGCTCGCAGAACCCCTGACAATCTGGAAAAGCTGATAGTAGTTGGGCAGGTCGATGGGAAAAGACCACGCGGTCGCTCGCCTACCCGTTGGTCAGACTCAGTCAAACATTTCACCGGCCTCCCAATACCTGCAGCTTTAAAGAGCGCCGAGGACAGGAACAAGTGGAAAACTGTAATCCAAGAAGTGATCAAAAATTGTACTTCTACTGGACACGACCTTCATCAATGAAGACAGCGACTAAGAAGAGATAATTCATTGTCATCGGAGTCCATACGAGTATTATACAAATATTACATTTTAGTCTCACCAACCTGGTTTCTGTAGAAGAGCCGACTATAGGTACTATAAGGCTTCACATGTTTCAGTATTTGTTAGAATGAAACCCATTGCCGTCCAGTAGCTCAACTAAGAAAATATTTAAAGTGCCATAACTGTGCAATAATTTTTCCCATGTGTTTTGTCAAATAAAACTTGACATCATCAAAGCCCTAAGGCATCTCTTGAAGAATGGTTAACTATAAGGATAGTCGAAATGTCTCCGAAAAAAGCAGTGTGGATGAAGTTAAAAAGGGTTTAGATATGATAATATTCCACTTACCACATTAAGTTTTTCATAGGCCCACTGGTCATGAGGTCTCTTGTATAAAGGCGAGTGTACATCAGCGAATCCAGCCCAGTTACCGCGGAGGTCATAGGACATCACGTGGATAGCATCCAACTCCCTGCAATAAACTTCACTTTTAACACTCACGAACAAAGTACTTTCCTAACGATGTTTTGCTTCTTTACACTCCCCTAAGCCATAATTTATATAGTTTTCAGAAAGTTTAAAGCGAGAAAAAGTTTAAACTTAAGAGTTTCCTATTTTAGCATTTTTGCTTCGTTTACGCGGTAGTCAGGCAGCGAAGGAACGTTGCGAATTAGATAGAATAGGGTTACATAATGTAAGTAGTTCTCTTTCAGCAAAATCTCGGCTTATCAGTAAAAAGTAACACGATAAAACTTAAGCTCTACTTTAAAGTATTATAGGTATTTTAAATAAGATCATCACATTCGTTTTAATCAAATTCTAGCGTTATATTTCAGTTATGCGCCTACTTCTACTTCTTCATTCAGTTTTTTACTTCACGTATGATGGTTTGAGCCTTAGATTGCCACTGCCTATGTGTAACATGTCATAGGTTAGATTACCACACAAGACAACACTTTTCCTAATCGAAATGTATTGTTCAAATGTTAGAATCATCTCACATGACACCTAATTTATTCTAAGCGCGGCAGTTGTTAATAGAACCAGTAAAAAAGGCAAATAAAATGATACTCACTGGCAAAGATCAGGCACGTGATATCCCTCCATTAGTCTGAAGTTCGCGAGTGGCACGGCAGCGGTCAGTTCCCAGCCCCTGCCGGTTCTGATGAAGGCCCTCTTGAGTTCCTGCACGAAGTACAAGAACTTGTCCTTGTCGGAGAAGGAACCACCGCGGTCGGCGGCCCCGGGGTACTCCCAGTCGAGATCCAAACCGTCGAAGTCGTATTTCTTCATGAAGTCTGGAAATATATGAGATTTTAGAAATCAACACTGATCAAATAAAGTTAATGAGTTTGTTTTCTTGAATGCGCGATTATCTAGAATTACCAATTGGATGCTATTTTTATTTTGTGATAGCTATATTTATGAACCCATAGATTTAGTAACATCCCACTATGGTACTTGGAAGCTGAACAAAAAAGTTACGTGTGAGGGAGGTAACGCTGCGACACTTCAATGAAAGAGGATACCTAAGAATTGCTTTCCACTTTCTTCGCAATTGTATTGAAGATATTGGAGCCCTATGGCTAAGCTATTAAACAAGAACGAGTGATTATATTTCGCATCGAACTTAAGTTTGTTGAAGGGCTTAACTACAACACTAGTAATTATCCGAGTACTCAATTGATATCCAATAAAGTTAGGCCTAACAAAATTAATATAAGTAATTCTAGAATTTATGGAAACATATTCAAAACTTTTGTAAGTAAATACTCCGTACTAAGTACTTTTGTGTATACTTCTTTTCAAGAACACTTTCTCTGTACATAGAAAGTGTACTTAAACGAACTATTCGGTACATTTTCTTCATTGAATTTGTCCAACTTCTACGTGAATAATATTGGAGGTTTTATGTCCAGTCGTCCGTCTGTACGCTGTAGGTATATCTGCTCCTTCGACCGATAAATCTTTAGCGTTAATCGCCTTTCACCCATCCTTTCCACTTGACCGGGTCACCTAAATATATCTATCTATCTATCTATCCTTTTTCAAGTCTTATATCGACCAAACAAATAGACTTTTTTTATCAGAGTTTCTTCTAAATACAGCACCTTTGATATTTATATTCTACAGGACCTTTGATATTTTATATTCTACGGGAGGTATATATATCGGATCCTATAATTAAGATCCAAAGTCCGGCCTCACAAAATATGCGAGGACACCGTTTCTGCGTCATTAATTAATGCGGAGCTATTTTTCATTTTATTAATTAATTTTTCCTGAACCTCCCACGATCCGTTTCATAATAAATGAGACTCTCACTCTTTACTCGTCACGGCGGACTGAACATACTCCCTAAACAGAAAATCACCGAATAACTTTATACGACTGAAATGTACTACACTATCTCTGGCCTGCAGCTTCGTCCTCGTGGGGTTTGTCGGAACTAAAGTAATATCTTTGCTATTTTGATGAATAATTTTATTTCTGTAGAAAACTCCGTCAAAATCCGTTCAGTCGTTTTTGCTTAAAAGAGGCACAAACATCCACCCATCCTTAAAAACTTTCGCGTGATACTACTTTTACTCATAATCGTTATAAAATTGTATAGAGGTACTTCATAGTTGGTTATTGATATTCTCACAAATATTATTTACTCATGTCCCGCCTTAGAATATTAGGTATATCGATATTTATTAGTTTACATATTTTGGGAGATGTAACGCGAATGTTGATAAATAGATTAAATTGTAATTCGTGGCTTACGCGCTACAATTTAACCTGCGATAATATACGATCTAAGTAAATATTAATATCTTCGCACGAGTAGTTCGTTATGTTCCAAAATATATTAGTTTCCACTACGGCAATGTTTCCGCTCTACCTACTGGCTGTAATAAGTAAACTCTATAGTACATACTCTGTACCAAGCAATAGTCGTCGTAACTTTTTATCTTCTTTTGTGTTTCCTATAGAAACCACAAACACTGAAGCAATCGTTTTCTTGAGTAAAGATCGCGATTATTTTTTTGCAAGTAGCGTTATGGTGGCTGTGCGTATTTTTTTCTTTTCAGATTAATAATTATGTAGGTACTAATATTTTGCTTTGTTTTATCGTGGCTACTTTAGCAGATACGCTATGTGTTTAAAAATTTATATAAGTAGTTACAATGGGTAGCTTGCTAGTTCTTTTTCGCTTAGTCTCAGACACTCTTCTAAATTAGCTGATACTAACTGTATGGTAATCTGATGGTAACTAGACAAATTTTTCTTCCTAAATACCGACAAAGAAGACGGACATACCGACAATTATACATTTTCAAATCAGCATTACTTTAAAGTACTTCAACCAATATAAACAGAGCCCTGTTACTTACCAACGACGCTTCTGATGAAGGTCATCCTGCTCTGTTTCTGCGCGACCATGTGAGAGTACTTGGAGCCGCCCTCGGCCCATCCTCCTACAGCCACCATGAACTTAACGCTGGGATGCGTCTTACGAAGGGCTGTGAAGTTGCTGAAGCCATTCTTCTCGACGTCCAACTGTTGAAGGCATCAAGTGTTTAGATTAATTTCACGAACAAATTTAAAAAATGTTTATAATGTCATTAATCACAATTTTAATAATAAATACAAATGAAGTTAATATTTTGGCTGCTGATTTACTGAATATTATTTCGATTAACTAAAATAATTAAAATTGAACTAAAGAAAAATGTATCAAAATTTCATAAAAATTGCATCAGTGAAACATGTGCTGAACAACAAATAGTGCAACAAAAACCAAGTAGTCTTACCTCAGGATCAATAATGAGTACTTCATGGCTCTTCTCGGTGACACCAATGAATGAGTAGATGATGTGAGTGCAGAGGTCCACGGGAATGTCCTCGATGCCATAGCGGCCCACTCCCGGCCGGTACACCGCCCAGTTGCTGAAGTAGCATACTATGCGCGCTTTGCTGTCCGCTGAAAGGTAAAAAATATTTTATAAAATATAGATATATTTTAAAGGTATCCGAAGAATTAAGCGATAATTTTCATTTCGATTGATGACTGTAGAAAGTATCCTAACATTGCTATGAGCCACTCGATAAACGGGGTAATACCTTCACAATATATAATTCTTATTACCATTCTGTAAGAAGATACAAAGCATTTGCCTGCTGTTACCTTTTTTGTTCTATGACTATATCAGAAACATAAAAGGAGAGAGAGAGCAACACCATCTCATAAAGTGTAAAATAAAATAAAAATGCTTTCAAATAGCTCGAAAAATTATTTCGAGAAAGTCAACAAATCATGAAATAGCCCAATTAATTGTCACCACATGACCTCAATAAACACCAAATTATGTAGGTGAATTAGAAACATATTAACATAGCAATAAATAAGGAACAACTACAAACATAACTTGGTATGATAGTCGCAATATTGGTTAAGTTCAGCTTAGTTCGGGTCGCAGCTAAATGCGATTGATTTATGCCAGCCAACCCCTTGTATCAGCAAGTTAATCTATTCTAAACTCAACAAATTGTTCGGGATATTGCTCCGCCATCCGAAATTATAATGTAATTAATAACTGACTGTAGTAGTGGAGCCTTGGGTAGTTATAAGATGGACGGTCAGAAGTGAGACTGAATAATTTCATATATACCAGCTAGTACCTTATTTAAAACACAGACTAAATATAGTTTGAAGTAAGTTCTAATTTTAGCTGTGTCAAAGTAAATTAAAAGACATATTTTACAGCCCTATTTTTGAGAAGCGTCTAAGTCTCTAAAATTTGATGCAACAAATTTCGAATTGAAATAAACAAAGACTGCTTCTGACAGCTGGACTAAAATGGTTTACATCTAGGCCTTATACAGAGTCTCCGATAATCGATTTTAAACTTTGGCAATTTGTATACATCATACAATATTATTTAGTGGGTCTTAGTCGCGATAGTCCCTCCGCGACCACGACCGTTGCAAGCCGGTAGAAACGTAAGAGAATAACAGAGGTATTTATGCCTTTAAATAAGTAAATTATCGCAACAGAGTCTGTGTTTGTAATGTACGGAGTCTCTACGGAGTATTAAGATCTAAGATTGAAAAGTTACATCAAACATAAGATCGATAAGAAAATTGAACCCTTAAGAAAATGTACAATATGTACTTAAAGTAACTCTTGAAGTCAAAGTCTAAGTCAAAACCTTTTATTCATCTAGGTCACAAGGTGACGCTTATGAACGTCAAATTTAAATGTACATTACTTAATGCTTCTACATTTACATTTACTGCTTGTAAACGAATTGCTATTCTTAGTTGGATTTTTAAATGTAGAAAGTCTGTGCATGACTTACCTTCAATTGCAGTCGTAAAGACCGCCAGGACGGCCAACGTCGCTAGTAGTGCTCGCATTTTGAAACCTGAAACAAACATTAAAACCATTATTATCATTTGATCCCTCATAAAACACAGCCACAAAATACGTGGTGCGTCCAGGTTTGTGACATTTGTTCTAGTCCTGTCTCATCGCAAACTTTTTCTTATTTACAGTTTACGACGCAATATAGTTTACTTTTTTTGCATTTCAAACAAAACAGTACTATCGAATCATTCATAGCTTTTTGAATTTTAGTAAACCAAGTAAGTTTCTATTTTGGCTGGAAATCTGTAATCTTCATATTCGTACTAATATTATTCAAAGAATCTATCATTGTCATTGTTACAACATCAAGATGTTTCGAACCAAAGATGTACACTTTGTTTATATACTAAAGTGCTTGTGAAATACTCGCATAACCACACGATCTTCGTGCGAACTACGACAGGTACAAGGCACAGTTATGCATTTCCCATGGTACTCCGGTGTCTGGTGCGAATGTCAGTGCTACGACTAACGGATATAAACAGGCTACCATTGGTATCACATTCCTCTTTTAATTATAGTTTACTTAGCAGCCAGTTGTAAATGTTGCTTCTATCGTCATGACAGTTACGTAGATAGGTACGCTTTAGACTCAAACATCGATATTGAACTTTAGTGGGACTTTACAAGAAAGTTTTATTGCCTTTTAATCTGTTACCCAATACTTTTATCTTTTATAGTTCTTTTGATATTGAATAAACAATACCTAAGTACCCACTTTCATGTATAGAGGCTTATGGCTGAATCATTTTTCTTTCTTAAGTAATATCTAAGTTTAATGGATAGTGTTAGATTTCTTGATATGAGGTCTAGAAGTCTTGCCTTGACTTTTTCAAATATATTATATTTAAGAGAAATATGAAATCGTTATGCTATTGAAGCATTTTAAAAACAAAGATAAAAAAAAAAAAAACGCCAAAGGCAAACACAAAGTTCTTTGAAATAATTGAATTTTTAGTCACCGAGAGTTGAAGTTTCCATCGTACATGAATTATTAGGATTTCGTCCGTTTTATATTTTATATAGTATTCTGTTAGTATAACATTTATTAGACTCACTGGTTTTTTTTTTCGGTGAATCACATTATAATTTAAACATCCATAGGACGATAGCGTCTTTACACGATGGAGTAAAGAATCGAACTCCTTTGTACATTGACATATTTTAAATATCTCGTGACTAAATTAAATATTATTTCGAAACCTAATTTACCAGTTCCAAGCTAGAAGAATAATATTACAATTATTTTCGTATGACAATCGGTGTGCCAAATCTTATTTAAGCTAATAATAGCTACTTAGTATGTAAGTGTTACGTCGAGAAACAGGACTTTACTAGACATAAGACGTATACTTTACGTCAATAATGATCGGGTGGAACTAGTAAATAATGTGGAGTGAGTCGCGAGTGAGAATGTTGTGAGAGTGTATAATAACGGTGTTTATTTACCACGCACTAAGCCGCGTAACCGCGCGCGTAAAAACGCTCACGCTAAGATATTTTTTACCATATCTTTATCATACTGTAAGCATTTTTGACTTAGCCGTATTTCATTATATTAAATTTCATTTAGGACATTTTGCTAGACAGATTAGGGTTTAATTTAATGACCAAGTCTGGGCATGGTCTGATTTGGGATTACCGATATACCTAATATAGATAGATAATTATATCATTGTATTGTAATCCGACATCTCCGTTCAAAAACACAACTGTTCGGTCTTCTATTGTTATTATCTAATAACAATAGGTCTGAGATCGAACAGATGCGTTTTATATAGGCAACAGCATCTCAATTTCCTCATATACCTAATATGTATGTCACTCGACGAAACAGGGGCAAACTCACATTCCTTGACAAATTTATCGAAGTGTAAAATTCGTTGCAACTTGTCTAACTACCTTCAAACTTAATAGTAGTACATATTATTATAATTGTTTGGTTTACTTGTAAAATTTCTCACAACCCAAACTAGCGTTTTCCAAAAGCAATCATCAAAGTTTTCTGTTTAGTGCGTATGTATGTAACGGTAGTATTTGCTCCAGATGTGTCTCGTAGTATGCGCCCACTGACCCACCGCACTCTCATTGTCACTAACTAGGCTTAACCGATACCTACTTAAGTCACAATACACTCTCAATACTTTCATAGTTTTTGTCACTACGTTGTACCGTTCGTGACAAAGTAAAAGTTCTATCTAGAGCGTTACTAATGCGAAAGTAGTGACATTATGTACATTGTCGACTAGTTTTTATTATAAACTGCATTTTCATAAACAAGAAAAAAAGTGGAATCCTTCGGGAATCTCTAATCCCCTAAATCCCCCATACAGATGGGTTATGCAAAATCGTTACTTAGTGGATGTAGTATCCTCTATCAACAAGGGCATCTAATAATAATCTGCGGCGTGTTATGACTTCGATGATTACTGCTATGTCCTCAATGAATGGCAGTGCATTGTCTACGATGCTTGAATAGTTAGTACCAAATCGTTCTTTTGTGAGTCATGGCTTTGTTATAACTCGGCATATACTTTCGCTCGGTAAAAAGCTTTTAAAGGTGTGAATTGATTTGAGCCTTGTTATTTTTGTAAACATTACCCTGTTACCCAAATAAACATTTGCTTAAACTTGTCCTACCTGATCTGTTGCTTTATTGTCGCCAAACTCGAACCAAAACACAGTATTTTTTTCGCAAATTGTTAAATTAATTAATGTACAAGAAGTTAACTTTATGTTAAATATATTCGTTGTATTCAAAGTTCTACTTAGGTTAACCCATTTTATTAAAAGACGAATAAAACAACGTAGCAGCAAAAACAAGTTAAGATAAAAAATAAAATCTGTAAAGCAAACTGCCAAGTAAAGACCAAAGTAAGCAAAAACTTCGAACGAAAGCAATATATCTGCAAAACGTTCTAAAACCGAGGAAAAAGTAACAATCACTATAGCTCTCTTTGGCTTTACGGAAAGTGGCTTTCCCAACCATTTACTTTTAAACTTGTTGATCGTTAGTAACAATGGGTATATATCGCCTTCAATTTACTCCATGGCCTAATTCAAGCTTTGAAAAACATCCTAAACTTAATCTCCTAGGAACAAGCAAACATATATCTACATAGGTATATGGCGTGTGTATCTTCTTCTTTCTCTTAGCGTTATCCCAGTTTCAATCTGGGGTCCGCTTTCTAGTCTAACCGGATTTGACTGAATATTAGCTTTTCCACAGAGCGACTGCCTGTCTGACCTCCGCATCCCGAAGGGATAGCGATATTCCATGGTTTAGACTAGTGTCAGTTTTATTTAGAAGGTACTGACGCCCTGTAACGATTGTCAAAGATCTTCATGACAACCGGGACCGACGGCTTAACGTGCTCTCCGAGGCACGGAACAAGCGATAATTAACAATTCAATACGCACATAACTCCGAAAAGTCATTGGTGCGCGCCGTGGATTCGAACCCGATACCCTCTGCATGGCAGTCTGTTGGTATATCCACTCGGCTATCGCCGCCTATGGCGTGTGTATCTGGTAGAATATTATATACATTTGTATGCTGGCTCAAAAGATTAAAAAAGCATCCAAAATCAGGCAAGATCGTAGCGATCAAGTCATGATAAGTTGTAAAAAGTAACATTCTGACCAAGGATTGTCTCTACTTTGTGTCGATTTCTAAAATGAGTCAATCATCTTCGAGCATGGTTACATTAAATCTTAATTCACCTGATTTACGACGATGAGATTGCAATAGCTACGTTGAAAAAGTAATTCGATATTTTAGCTGCCTGCCTGTCTGCGCACATAAGGTTAAAATCTTTTCATTTATCTTTTTTTTCTTGCATTGAAGGTGGACAACTAGAAGTAAAACAATTATACCAATGATTTATAATCCACTGCTGGATATAGGCCTCTCCAATGGCAATATGAAGTAATGCCATACAAATAATACTTTGAAGATTCCATCGATGTGGCAATAAATTAACTGCTAATTCAAATAAAGCATTCCATAGTTCAATATCAGCAATAGTTCGTGTCGCAATAAACCCAAAGGCGTAGGTGCAGCCTTGATATTATTTAAGAATCTTCGTTCCCTTTCTCGCCCTCACCATTCAAGTTAAACTTAGGTCGTAGTACTATCGGAATGACAATATATTGGCTTTGTTACATTATATCTATGTAAATGATACCCTAGTTTATTTGAGTTTGAGTTTATTTGATGAGTACTACACGTAAACCGAGAGCTTCGCCCGCTCTTTGACTTCTGTATACCAATTCGAGTGATAGATAATATTTTTTTATCTTATTCTCCAGATATAATTTTATGTTACAAAGAATGTTTAAAAATTAGTCTAGCTCTGACAAAAAGATATGTACTTTAGAAGGCCTCATTGTGTTTTTCCAGGCAACCTACGAGAGAAATGCTTCATGATGGTGATATATTACGAAAACAGATTCAGTTATTTCGAGGTTCTAGCTCACAAACAAACAATTATTTTGTTTTTGTAATTTATGTAGGTATAGATTTAATATTCTACGCAGGAGCCATGTCAGTGAACAAAATAAGAGCACCTCATTTAATCTCATTAGGCGCATTGTTTATAAATAGAGCCCTCGTTTACATTCTATATCGTTAATTAACATTGTCTACGCACAAATGTTATACATGTGAGCATGTGCTTAGATTTTTAATATATAAAGCGATTTTATGTTATAATATTGACACAAAGGAAAGAAAACCCAATCTTAAATCAGGTTGAAAAGAAATCTCATGTTCCATGAAAATTAGTTCTGTCAAAATTAAATTATTACAGAAACATTTTCTAACTCTGGGCTTTTCCAATTAAATTTTTGGCAATATCAGTCGCACCTACAGCCTACACTCTGCCATAAGAAATCAGTTATCCATGACGAACAAAGCTACGATCATTATTGGGGGTATGACTATGATGATGCACTTACTATGAACTCCATTATTACATACATACATAGACTTAAGCCTGCTTTGCGAAGGGCTGAGTCTACGCCTGTCTACCCCCCATTTGCTACGATCCTGGCATCGCTTCATTCAATCTCATCGGTTTTTTTATTAAGTTTATTATTTAATAATATCTCTCATAGTAGTTTTTTATAATCTTATAAAATATTCTCTATTAAGCTATCAATTGAGGTTTTAAATTTACTTTCTAATGTAAAGAAAATAGAAGCACTCTTCAATACTTTCTTTTATTTGTGACTATATATTCTCAAATCTACCAATAAATACCGCATAAATTGTAAAACATTTTCAATATCTTGTGTATAAAATAGTATCTATAAATACAGTGATTTACATACATTACTTTTTACTTGGCTAAGATAAAATTTGTGTAGAAGACGAGTAACAAAATGATAATATGTTATAGATTACGGGTCGAATTTCAACTACTCTATATTTTAGTCTTGTCCAATACGTAGAAACTAGCATAGATACTTCTAGTTATCTAGAACATATAAATTAGACTTGTTTCACAGAAGATATTAAAGAATCTGCCATAGATTCTGATACTGTAACCAGTCCGGTTGGTCAGTCGATGGACTATCTGCGACGTTTCCTCGCATAATTACAATATTTCAATTTCCATAAATTCATAGCCGTACTAAGATATCACATTAGATTAATAGTCAAGTTTACAGTCATTAAACGAAGCAAGATCAAGCTGATTATAAAGACACTAATTGAGCCCGGGGATACACCCGCATTTTTAGAGCTACTGCTCCGCAATCTATATATCCGTCATATAGCATAAATAACTTTCCTCGATAATACATACATACATACACAACGTCACGCCTTTTATCCCCGAAGGGGTAGGCAGAGGTGTATTTCTACACCCACTTTTCGCCAGATATACTTTAGTCCCATGTAATAAGGGGCGAGCCTATTGCCGTACCGGGCACACTTCCAGACTCCGTGCTGCTACTGAGAATTTCGTGACAGAAAAACCCAATAACACTGCCCGACCCAGGAATCGAACCCGGGACCTTCCGATCCCACGTGCACATTTATGCCGCGAGACCAACGAGGCAGTCGTATAGGGTTTGATGTCGAGTTTTCCGTCTCTACGCAAAGATGGTATTTGCATCGTGTTATCCCTTAGTCGCCTCTTACGACACCCACGGGAAGATAGGGGGTGGTGACACTTATATTCTATGCCGTCAACCACACTGCTCGATAATAAGGCTGGCAATAAAAAAAAAACAGTACTTCACGAAATTAGCTCGTTCAACCAAACAAAAAAAATACAAACAATCTCTTTAGCTTTATAATATTAGTATAGCTTTTGTTAACATCGATGGTCTGTGTTTATTCTGGG
Source organism: Euclidia mi (assembly GCA_944739405.2). Lineage (NCBI taxonomy): Eukaryota > Metazoa > Arthropoda > Insecta > Lepidoptera > Erebidae > Euclidia > Euclidia mi. The sequence goes on from OX123204.2 coordinate 31,690,528, forward strand.
AACAATAAAGAACCGGTTGAACATCTGTTAAAACTCAAACGTCAAGTCCATCAGCAATGCAAATCAAAAATCAGCCCCTGAGTCACTGTGGAAATTAATCATGTGGTAGCGCAATTTCGATATCGATTTGTGCCCAACCCTAGGGATGAAACAAAATTGTGTTTTCTATAATTTATTTATAAACATTGGTTGTGCAAAAGTATATTTTGTAATTTATGTATTTTTCTGTCGTGCTCAATATAAAGCTATACGAGAGTATAAAATTCTCATATTACCATCTATCTATATATAATAACTATACTTTAAAGTTTGGCAAAGACTTTGTGAACAATTCGAATCAGTCTGAGAATGCGTACTAACATAATATTATAATTACTTGTTAGGTAGGTACAATTGGTAATTTTACTAGATTTTACATTGATAGACAGCATTATTAATTATAACAAAACTTAAAAATAGCTACAATTTTCTGTTGGTAAACAAAACATCACTTATTTATTAAGACATAATAATTATGTACCTACGTCATGTAGTTCGTTTGCGACGTAACTAGTCATCCCATATCAAATCACGGTCAGTTGAATTCCGCTCTCTCCTTTGAGAATTATTCATAATATATGATATCGAATACTAAATTATGTTTACCATTTGCTTTTTCAGATAGTAATGTATATCTTTTTACCTTTATTGAAAACGAGATTATTGTATAGCCTTTATTTGTTACTTTAAATATTTTTCAAGATTTGAGCAAAATAATTGTTAATACCATTTTAAGTAGGTAAGTTATTCATTTAATAAAATCCTAATAAATATAAAAAATTTAATGCTAAGTAGCTTGAGCTTCTTTTGTCAACATTATTTATCACTAAGGCTCTTGTAATTAAATCGTCATTGAAATTAAATTAAGCTAAGTTTACACTTAGCATTTCCATAACTAAAAATAATTGTTACCATGATTGAATAAGAAACAGTTCCTGAGCTAAACTTTCTTTTTCATATTATAAAAAAGCATTTAGTTCAATTATTCAAATATTGTCACCAACCGTTACATTGGCATAACTATGTCATAGATGTACTTAAAGGTCATAATAGAAATTATTTTAACAATGAACTATTCCGTATACTTCGGCGTACGGCAGCCCAACAATAAAAGGACAATAGTGTTAATAATAATAAAATGATCCATAACAAGGCATCACCCGTTCCATAATCGCTTCGTTAACTTACTTTGCATTCGAAGCCACCGACACCCGCAATTACCGAGAACTCATAAAGTGCCAAAGGCTTCACTAGTAAATGTCAAGAATGTCCCAGCGCCCTTCCATGGTACTTTAATAGTACCCAACAAAATTATTTCGTTTTAGTGTTTAGACTCAATGTATGATATCAAATAATAGAACTTAAAACCGAGCAATCGTAATGCGGAACACGTACGTAGGTACGTTTTGATTTTGATACTACAAATATTACAAGACCTTTCGGATATTATACGTGAAAAATAATCTTAATTCAGTAGTACCTACAATAACATTATTGATGATTTAAGAATAAATTAAATACCTACTTAATGTGCTTGCTAACGTTCTACCAACATTATTTATGAATATGATAATTTCTTCTTGAGAAAGTTTGACTTTTGTTCTAGTTAAACACTACCTTAGTTATAGCTGAACGATTGAATACATAATATAGGTAATAATAATGCTATCTTTATGACAAACTCTATCTTAAAGTTTTGAGTATAAACTAACAAAATTGGCATTTATTCTAACTGATAACTGCCGATTCTCTGACATAAAAGTTGTTAAAAATGTATTCAAATTATAAAGACAATTATAATTCTTGTTTTTATTGGTATTCCATAGAGATAACAACAGTTGGCGCGAGTAGAGAGCTTTACCATTAAATCTTAAACCTATCATGGATCGAAACAAACGTTTTTTGCCTGACTATCATAATAAAGCTCTACCTGCTTCAACAAAATATTATAAAATCTTATTTGCCTTATCATGGTATAAACTATTATTAGGCAGTATACTACTTTTCTCAATAACACATATACGTCTTAAAGTTGTTTTTAAATCCTAAGTCGAAAATACATTATTTTCATTTTAGTCATTTTATTATTTCTAAGTGTTTGAATCCTACAAAAACAAGTCACATTTTATTTGACATTATTGCTGGGAAATATTTACGACCCTTATTTAACATATTTACAATCCTGCACTAAGCAATGTTTACGCACAAACTGCGCAGTTTAAAAGTTCGCAAATACTTACGAAAGAACATTTTCGCGGTCATTGACAATCGTTTGCAGTAAATAATTCTTCCCTCATGTCGGTGCGTGTAATAATTTCGAACGCAATTCCGCGTGCGCTGTCACTGACTTACGATGACTCGCATATACGTATCAATCGCGACTGCAACCACCACCTGCATACTAAGGAGCTGATGAGTTGACTCAGGAGTCGTTATCCTACCTCTAAGGTCACCGGCCGAAAGTGAAAACCTTTGTCCAACTCGGGCTTAGGTGATCCCATTATAACTAAAGTGCGATACCCTACTATGGTGTGTTTCATAATACATATTATATGTGAATACTGAGTGAGTTTAAACCCGTGGTATCGTGACGAGAAATCTATTCAGGGGAGAACAAAGTAATAGCTTTAGAGATACAAAAGACCAGATGACGTTGATTGTTAGATAAAACTATTTATGTCATTCAAAATTCTTAATCTTGGGATATATTTGAGAGTATTGTTTTATAACAAGTTAAATTATGAAATAAATCACAATTCAATGGTCATTAGTAATAAAGCAAGTCAGTCCTGTTATATCTCTCGAGCCGTAATTTTAATGGATGGTTTTATCGTCAAGCAATTTTAAAAATGAATTCAGACAATCTATCATTACTAAGATAGCTTTTTCGTGACATCGTTTTTATCTATATTTCACTATGACAAAATCTAAAATGGATAATTTCAGCTGATAAAAGGTATGAATCTAAAATTTAAAAAAAATAACTAAAATTAAGGCGTTCAGATTAATTTTTTTATGATTAAAACATTTCGATATCTATTACCAACAAAGGTGTTGATGAACAACCCAGTTGATTTTAAGTTAAGCTTTTGTCTACAAATGTCAACGCGAAACTGAAAATTCATAGCGACAAATATATTTTTATCGTCTTTTGCCACAACTATATTCACGAATTAAGTATTCGAATGTGGTCGAAATACCTACTGATATACTAAGGCCTAGGTGATTGAATACTCAACCTTTTTTAAAATATCCGAGCGAACTTTTACAAATAATATTCAGAACACGTATCTAAAGCTAACATTACCTACAGAAAACTAAATCCCAAAAACCGCAAATGTATATAAAAACGTATGTGCGTAGAAAAACTGTTGAATATGTCTATTTTGTATATATATATTATAATAGACACTTCTAGAGTCGTCGCACTGGTATATGAAAGATACATTTTATTTTCCTACATTGATTTAAGAAATTATATTATTTTCCCAACCGTAACATACCTATTACGCCTGCCACCTTATTCCTCCTAAACGGCTGGACCATTTTTGAATGACTGTTTGTGTGTTTATTTCAATGAGTTCCTGGATGGTTGGAAAATACAATGGGCCCGCTAAAAGCCGCTGCAGAGGACGTTTACCCAGTCCTCTTGCATTCAAATATTTCGCGTGAAGGGAATATTCATGTTTTCGCTTAAACTTCAGTTGTTTACTCAATATAGACACTACTCTTCAAAATAGAATAATACATTTTGAACTGCTAAAAATATAGAAAATGTTTTTAAATATTGTGATATTTACTGTCGCCGGCCAATGACAATGACTACCTGACTACCGCATAACTTTAGGTCCTGACAATATCCAAAGGAAACATCGCAGTCAAATACGCAAAAAAGGTTTTTGAAAATTCACTATCTAGTATTTGTAAAATATATGTAAACATACTAGCTCCCCGCGGCTCCAGCAGCGTGGCAGTCATGCCGGCAAAGGGTGTAAGCTATTCTGATGTATCAGCGACATTACTGCAAAATTTCATAGAAATGCCTAGTTGTTTTTGAGTCAAAGAGACGCAACTCAATCATTTATAATAGGCTAGGCATTTAAACTTGCGTTTTTTTCGGTTACAAAATCGTTAATGATGATCAAATTTTTGTACATCTATTATATTATGTAAGTAAACTTTAAATAAATGTACTTGATACGTAACAACACTAAGTTATTTTCTACGTTTACGTAAATCAATTATAATCAATTATAAAGTACTATTATAGAATCAATGTTATAAATAAATAATTGACATGTACACCTAAAAATGTTACTAATACTACTTATATAAGTAATTATTTATGAACACTTAACAGTATATAATTCATATTAATACAATTGATACTTTCGCCTACCCAGCTTTTACGCGCAGTAATTTGTATTACTAAATTAATTTCTCTTGAAACGCAATTTCATAGGAACTATACGGAAGACATGTACGAACCTCTTACGCAATATGAGAGCAACATGAACATCCGTTCGTATTTTCAATAAAAAGTTACGAGCAATTAGCATACCATCAAAATGTGTATTTGCATGTTATTGAACTGATACATGCACGCGATAACGCTTACGAACTTTTTATTATACCATACGTGCATTTATTTGCGACAAAAATACTTAAAAAGGAAATTAACTTCAAAAACAGTATTTTTTTACGATAAAGTTAATCTTTATAATTCAATGTGCACCAGATATTTCAATAGACACCCGTGTCTTCAGTTCCTTAAAGCAAAACTAAATGTTTTGTACATGTTATAAGTAGGATAATAGGTATACTATCCTCAGAAAATTTACACACGGTCTTCAGATTTAAAAATAGACAGACCCTGTACACTGGCAACCAGATGACTGATAGACTATCTACTTATGTTTTTAAATATACAATGATTTTAGATAAATTACACACAGACACAGAACTATTTATTCTGCGTCATGCTCATCACACAAGCATTTGTCCTGGGTGAGAATCGAAACCAAAATATTTAAATTTCTAAGCGAATTCTTAATTAATTCATTGGTCAATAAAAATAATATACTGCTAAAAGAAATGCACGATTTCATACATTAAGAATGATAATATGATAATATTAAAGTATAGCAAATATTTTTCCAGTTAGAAGTAGGTTTTAGTGACAATTAAAACTCGATCGAAAGTCAATAAAATTATCATAATTCTAACACTTTCACTGAACGGTTCAAGTTTAGAAGAGAACAGAACATATTTAAACAAATGTAACTTAGATACATAGACAAATATACATTATTCATATATTTTTTTAATTGGCGGTTTCATTGCAGTTCTAATAATAGTCGTGTGTAGAGTTGCGTGTCTACGATAAATAAATTAAGTGTCTTTCATTAATTCGTTAATTACTTCATTAACTCTGTCAATATTAAAATTATAGTTTGATTGGTCAGCAATAAAAAACAAGGCATTTTTTGTGACAAGTGGTAAATTTTTTATGAAAGTATCCAAGTAACACGGAGCGAGTAGCCTATATCTTATTGATGATTAGGCAATTTTATTTTATTTTTTTTATTAATATAAGAATTTAAAGCCATAAATCTATTAGGGTTTAAAATATTATACAACGAGATATTTTCGGAAACATAATAAGACTGCAACGACTTCCCATAATGCCACTGACAAACCAAAAAAGATATTTTAGCATTTTATTGTTTGTTGACAATTTTGTTGTTGTTTATTTACATGTTTATATAATATATTTATAGTACTCACAGTTGCGGTGTGGCTTCGGCGGCCGGCGTGTGATTGTGTCGCCTTCCTCGCTGCACCGCGGTTATATGCGCCGGCACACCGATACAAACCATCCACAGGGTGCGCAAAATTTTAATTTTTTTCCTGTTTTATTTTTAACTATAACGACAGCATAAAAACGAATTCTTCCAACAGAATATTTATTAATACGGTGAATAAAACTGCCAAATGCTCGAATTCTTCCAACAGAATATTTATTAATATGGTGTACAAAATGAAACCACTTATAAGATACAACACCCTAACCCTTTTACAATCGACGAACCTCAAAGGGTATTCTTGATTAGATTTATTTAATTGCTTTATTCCACCAATAACTGCAGTACATATTAATATTTAAATTCGTTTGACAATAAACCGACTACGAGATATTTTGTCAAATAAAGTTGTGAGAACGTCTTAAATTAAGTTATTATTTCGCCTCAAAATATGGTATCGATATGATATTTTGCCCTCGACAAGCTATCATTATTTTATTGCATCTCTGGCAAAGTCGACAAATCTTTTGCTGTTAATAATTATAAGTAAAAAAGAAGTTTAAGTAGGCAGCGATAGCCTAGTGGAGATACCAACAGACTGCCAAGCAGAGGGTATCGAGTTCGAATCCTAGGCACCACTGACTTTTCGGAGTTATAAGCGTATTGAATTATTAATTATCGCTTGCCCCTTGCCTTGGATAGCACGTTAAGCCATCGGTCCCGGTTGTCATGAAGATCTTTGACAGTCGTAATAGGGAATGTCGCTATCCCTTTGGGTTGCGGCGATTAGACAGGCAGTCGCTCCGTGGAAAAGCTAATATTCAGACTAGTAAGCGGAAACCGGGCTTAAATTGGGATAACGCTAGGAGAAAGAGAAGTATAAGTAGACCTTCTACTTAAAAATGCTAAAGTGGCGCCTAATAAAGAATCTGACAGAGTTTACTGAAGAATGTAGCGTACAATAATATATCTTCCTCTTTATGTTGTAGGTATGTGAATAGCAATATAATACACAAACGAAACTAAACTATAATCAAAATAAAATGTGACTACTTAATAGTAGAATAAGTTATGAAAATAGTACACCGAGAATTAAATATACCTATATAAGAGCAATAAACATCCTGTATAGACATTGATCGATCGAGGATGGTGCGCGAACGACACTCCCCAAAAGTGCAATGTGTCAAACAATGAGATCAATGGTGGGTGCCCGGGTCGACCAACGGTACGAAAACCTGTACCAGGGGAAAGGTTTTAAATAGCTGATTACATCGAATTTATGCCAATGATAAAAATGTCCCGTTCGCGCGATCCAACTCCCGAATTTAATCGTCCCTTGCACACGCAGCTTTTAATGAGCAAAATAACACCAATATGGACTCTCCACGGTGTGCACTTGTAACTGTACATTAATTGATTTTAAATCGGAAGACATAAGCTAAATTTGCTTTCGGAGATAAGTGTTTTGTATTTACGATTTCAAAACGAGCAATATATTTTTTTTTTATTATTTTTGTAATTTTCTTCAGTGAAATCCGTTTCTATATCGAAATTACTTTGTTCTAGTTGTACCTACCGTGTCGATTAATTGGATTGCTCTAGATTTTTCTAGATATCTATATGAGTTCGTAATATAAACAGAGCACGAACTGCTAAGAAAACATTTTATTACGCACCAATTAGAATTACAAATCACACGTGTTGACTTATTTATAAATAAAAACATATTGTTTATTTAGACGGATCGACACATCATCTTTCATTTTATGTTTACTATCAACCTAAAGAAAATATAAACAGGCTCCGAATAAAGTAATAAGTCAACAGAAAAGTAGATATTTATAAACGCTAGCATCTAGTAAAGTCAAACGACAGAACTCCACACATAAGCACTAAAACTCCTCATAAGCTTTCCCTTTTAGCTTAATATCATCTAACATTACCTACTTGCATCAACAAAGTGGTCTTAGTGAGAATATATACGAAAAACAAGTCTGATAATGACCCACTGGCTAGAGATATTCTAATGTCCCATTTACCTTCACTCAGATCATAAAAGCGGCTCTCACCAACCGTAAAATTAGGATATGAATTATTATAATTACTTTTGTAAGCTTATCCTAATTTCGACTTAATGAAACCCTATTTAGTAGACGACGAAGCTAAGTAGCCAACTGGCGGCTCGCTTAAAACGCTGAAAATAATTTATACCGCTGTTGTTACTATTTTATTTGGGTTTTGTTATTTGTAAGTAGCTGTTTAGTAACTTTTTATTTGATAATTAGGTTGTGAATTAATGTGTTAATAAAGTATTTTTACTAACATTTGTGAAAAAGGATTTTTTATCGGTATAACCGTTTAATATTACGTGGAATGTTATTGTTATTGAAGACTAAGCGTTTTAAAGGATTGTGGTCATAATGTTTGTCGCATTCTTTCTTTTTTTCGGTGAACACACTGCAAAAGTGATTTATTAATCATGTACTTGTTATTAGGTATACACTGATTTATTTTTCACAATAAACCAAGAAAGTCGTAATATTGTATTTTGTACATGTAATTATAAATAAATTGAGTATGCATTTCAATTTTAACAGCTCATTAGTAAATCATGTTTTGCGTGGCGTATGACTGTCTACGTTTTCATTGAAATCATATTTGTCTTTATTACCATGATATAATACGCTTAAAAGCCATTAAATAAGTGTTGATGCACACACAGCTAAAAGTTCTATTGCTAACGATAACATTAAAGCCGTAAAGTTAGTTTCATAACCCGCAGGAATTAGTCTGGCAAAGGCGATTAACCCGTCAACTTATTAGGCTGACTAATAGCCCTATAATTTTCCTTGTAATTTACAAAGTTTGTCACTATTTAATATAATAGGTACACACACTAACATAGATTAAGTTGATAGGATTGTACCCCTTTACGTATATACGTTCTGTTTTAAATAATCCCCAAAAAGTTTTAAATGGTGCCGGTAAAGTTTTAATGGTAATATTCTTGTAAGACTTATCTAACGAAATAAGAAACGACGAGAAAGACAAATAAAATATACTGTGGCATTTACTTATTTGGAAACTACAGAACAACATTTCCAAATTACATTTCAAATTTGTAGGCTTGTACCACTTTTAAGTGGTTATAGTAAAATTTTAAGAGTTCCTTTTAATTTACTACGGTACCCTAAAATATATCTAGACTCCAAAAATAGAATAGCAAGTTTTCTAAATGTTGTACTTTTTATCAAACTTATAGGTACCTAGTGGACGATCGAGGTTGGCATAGCGTTTTCTCTTCGATTTTTAAATTGACTCTTTTTATATACCCAGTTAAATAAATCCAAATCTTTAGAGCGTTACTAGATATAAATACGTTTATAAACCTAGATTTTATTTGACAAAACAGCACTTGAGATACATTTTAAACGGAGTGCAAAAAATATTGTCACACTTTAAAAATTAATTACATCAAATCGAGGTTGAAAGTATCCCCCGTAGTTCACCAAACAATGCTCACAGTACCGTACGACACACAGGCATACATTATCTTAATATAATTCAATTGCTCTATTGACATTTAAGATGAATGGTCGTACACGTCGTACGTCTCTCCGGTAGATAACGGAAGGAAGGCACTCGACATTGAACTGCAACCACGTATAGTCGTGAACGCGCCACGAATCACAATTGCGAAGAGACAAAGACGGTTGAACGCACCGCTCCTTCATACGTACCTTTGTAAGCACCTCGTGGTCGATCAGGAAGTCGGCAAGACCCAAATTTTCCTTCTTAAGCACTTAATATATTACACTAATAAAAGTGCCGACGCCTTGCAAATTAGGATGTTTTATTCTGTTGCATTATTGAGTATTGCTTATTTAGTTTTGATAATTTTATCGTGATTGGATAGATCGATAAAATAGAGAACTAGATAAAATACAGAATGATTTTTATTTCGTAGAAAACTACAAACTGTATAAGTATTTTGTTTCGGTTCAACAGAATTGTTTTGTCTTTATTATATGATAAAACAATAGAAATATAAGTTCGTATATTTCAGTATAGTATCACTATTTATAACTAGAAACACTTTCAGCCGATACGAAAAAGTCTATGCAACTGTGCGTGCGCAGTCAAACACTTAGAAATACGGGGAAGGGTGGAAAACGGAAACGCAGCTAAGTCACGCCATACTGTTACCAAATAATTATATAACAATACGAGAATATATAGCTTATTATTAAATGTCTAACCATTCTTGTGTGAAATAAGAACTATGTATGCAAAAAAGAATTCAGGCATAAATTATTATGCATGATGATAATAATTCAGAATATGAAAATCTTTGATTTATGACCGACTAGAGGACGCTAGCAGCTTTTTGGCCGATCCCGTGGGAATGTCGGGAAATCCCTTCTTAGTGCACCTCTACCGTCCCCAAGGAACATACATGCCAAATTTCAGCTTCCTGCACCCAATAGTTTCGGCTATAGCGTGTCTGTCAGTCAGTCATTAACACAAGGATTTTATATGTATATTAAGATTACTTAAGATTACAACAACAATTTTACCGTCTCATTACATCAAACTGCAGTTCTGATTTATTTTGTGTATTCATTGCAAAACCGAGTAGTTTAGATTAGTCAAGGTAATTAGATCAGATCTGATCTAAGCACTGAGATATCGTAGATACCAATATCGAACTATATAAGCATTTAATGGTTAACATTACCAGTAATCATTTGTAATGTTGATAGCAACCCTAGTAAGTATCTTAGTTTTACATATTAAAAAGTTAGTATACTCATAGAATTGTAACAACATTACAGTTCATAGTTCGTACTACTTACTACCTAAAAAGAAAGAATATGCATTGCCATCCGACGTAACGATAAAGCCACTCTTCTTGGCAAACTACCGGTCGACAGCGTTGAGGAAGAAGGTATTTTTTTTTTCATGATTTTTTATTTCCTATTTTGTTCCCCTTTTATTATTACTCCCTAAAATTATTAAGTATTCCTGTGCGTACAAAATTACTACCAATGCTTTTTAAAAGTTTTACTCTACATGACTACTAAAATGTATTTGCAAAATGTATGGTTTAAGGTTAAAAAAATAGCGTTGATAAAACGAAGAATAGAAATAAAAGAAAAGTTTAATTAGGTCGTTATTTAAAGCTTTCGGGAACAAAAAGTCTTTGAAGAAAATTTTTACTCATAAACTAAACGCTTTTCTTTGTAAAAAGTTACGCAGACTGAGGAATATAAGGTAGTCGGTTTGGCTGGTTGCGTTGTCCCTTATATGACACTTTTACTTGGTCAAAAAGTATACGAAGTGAAAATAAACTACTTATTACAATTAGTCTGGTCTTCCTTCTTTGGGTCTTCTATGCAATTTCTGACTATCATTCACCAGCCTTTAACAGTCCACTGCTGGACTAGGCCTCTCCTTTGAAAGGAGGAATTGGCCTACTATTCCACGCTGGCCAAACGGGTTGGTATAGGGTTTGTATCAAGCTTTCCATCTCTTGCAGTGTTATTCTCTGCATAATATGCTTCCTCTGTCGGCTCTTACGACACCCATGGGATGATATGGGGTGGTGACATTTCGTATTCTTAATCCGTCACCACACGGACGATTTCTGACTATAAACTGTAAGAAATGGGTAAAATATATCATATTGTTCTGTTTCTGTTGGATTATTTCTATACAGTTATTAACACCACAACCACATACCGGCCGACGCAGAAGGGGTAGGCCTCCCACAAGGTTGACCGACAATCTAGTTAAGATTGCGGGAAGCGGTTGGATGCGGGCGGCTCAAGATCGGTCTGTGTGGAGAACCTTGGGGGAGGCCTATGTCCAGCAGTGGAGGTCTCTAGGCTGACATGATGAAGATATTGATGACACTGGCAGTCCTGTTGAAGTCGGTAGTCGATATTTTAACTCCTCTCACTTCTTCTACGACAAACTTCAAATGTGACGAATCTAATATTATTTCGGGTACATAATACGCTGAAGACCGTTTACAAAGTTGTTAAACTCTTTATATTCTTTTTTTATAGACACACGCCTGTATCCCCAAAGGGGTAGGCAGAGGTGTAATATTACACCCACATTTCGTCATGTTTTTTTTAAGTTCCCACGTAATAGGAGGCGAGCCTATTGCCGTTACCGGGCACATCACCAGTGCTACTACTGAGAATTCGGAAAAACCCAGTAACACTTTTTGCCCGACCCGGGAATCGAACCCGGGACCTCCGATCAGCAGTCGCATACGCTATCCACTGGACCACGGAGGCAGTCTTTACATTTTAGTACTATAATATTAATAAGTGAAATAAGAACTTTGTTGATCATACAGCCTATCGCAGTATTTAGATCTTCTAATTTGTTTCACAATAGCACTGTGAGTCAACAGCAGGATTTATCGTTTATCTGCATGGCAGTCGGTTGGTCTGTCCAATAGTGGACAGACCAACCGACTGTTTGTAACATAGGTTAACGGTACTTTCTCCAAGACAAAACTTAAGTTATAACATAGCTATAATATCGCTTTGTGTTGCAATGACACCTCGATGTGTAATGATGAATATGCTTACGCTGTCGTGTGCATTTCTTTATGAACCCGGTTTTCCCTATACCTCATTTTCGAATTGAATGTATTATGACTCTGTATGACTGACTGATCCATGCTAACTGTACTTTCCTTTGTCGTAAATGGACTAATTTTGCTTGAATTTATATTAAGCTCTGTATTAACCTCTTGTATGCCGGAATGCCAGACACTTTTAAAAAGCTATTGTGTCTCGCGTAGATCTGCGTTCCGGCATACAAGGGGTTAAGGTCACTTTCTTACTAATACCTTGCTATTTTTATATCAATCACACACTAATAAGTCAATACTGGGCGACGGAGGACTTTCCAAACATTGGATAAACGGACACAAATAACACTTTGAAACGATAAAACCATTTATAGACCGCACAAAGTGCTATCCACTGTATCGTAGATATCCGTCAAACCTTCGTTTGATAGGCAAAAATAATATCGTAGGACACACACACGGTCATCTGATGCCAAACTATGGAGAGCTTGTGCCTACTATGAGTCTAGTATGGCAAACTATGCAAAGCTTTTTTTGTTTATTTTTTTTTATAGTCTCACGCCTGTATCCCCGAAGGGGTAGGCAGAGGTGTAAATATTGCACTCATATTTCGCCATGAATTTTTAGATCCCACGTAATAGGGGGCGAGCCTATTGCCGTTACCTGGCACATCACCAGACTCCGGGCTGCTACTGAGTATTCGGAAAAACCCAGTAACACTTTTGCCCGACCCGGGAATCGAACTAAGGACCTCCGATCAGCAGTCACATACGCTATCCACTGGACCACGGAGGCAGTCTGCAACGCTTGTATTATGAAAACCAGATAACTAAAAACCAAACGTAATTGCCATCTTCACCGGTGTCTGATATGTTTCTGTTAAATTAATCCATCAGATGGCTTGAGTCATCCAACAAATAAACTGCTTGTCTTGTGGATAACCGGGCCATAATATATATTTTTTTCTTTCCTATTTTAATCTGTCTGGCAGATGAAGCCTATACAGAGGTGGTGAAACTGGGCCTAAATATTCTTTAATCATCTAGAAGATAAATTAAGATAGAAGATAAAGAAGATAAATCAATCTAGAAGATACATTAAACAATGACACATAACAAAATAAATAATCGTGCTCACATCGCTCATCTAAAGGTGGTAAGAATTGAAGCCGCGACATACGACTTAGCAATCACGTTCACAAACCACCAGACTAACAGGGTAACCTTAAGTGAATGTACTTCTTGAATAGTGACGTTGGCCTTATGGCGCTGTGACGTATTGGTTTAGTAAATTAAACCATTTCGTCAAACGATCCAGCACTATGACTCACCGAAACAAACGCAACATACATACATAGTCTCACGCCTTTTTCTCGGAGGGGTAGGCAGAGACTACGGAACGCCATTTGTAACGAACCTGACATATTTTCTACCACATTCACACAACACCATCTAGTCCCAAACTAAGCAGTCTAGTACCCATAGTACAAGCACTATGGGTACTAGACAATGGATAGACATACATATATACTTTTTTTTTGTAAATACATACATATTATACATAGATACACCAAGACCAAGACAAACATTCATGTTCATGCACACAAATGTTTGACTTGAGCGGGAATCGAACCCGCGACCGTCGGCGTAGCAGTCGCCTACACTCCCGCGGCACCAACCGGTCGTCAATATTGCTTCATTCACTCCCATCAGATTCCTCATGTATGCTCTTCTAGGGTACTTCTACGGTCTTCAGGGTACTTCTAACCTGTCCTGTTTTTAGGATGTCTCCAATCTGGCCAGAGAACGTCCGCCTAGGTCTTCCCCTTCGCCCTGTACTATTCACAATTTCCTTATATATCTGCTTGGTCAGTCTTTCGTCATCCATCCTCTCCACGTTTCCAAATCACCTTAGCATACCTTTCTCGATGCTTGTCACTACATCTTCTTTTACCCCAGAACACTCTCTTATCACACAATTCTTTACTCTGTCAGTCAGTGGCGTAGCGTGGGGGGGGGCCGGGGGGGCCATGGCCCCGGGTGGCACATTTAAGGGGGCGGCAAAAGAGGCCGCGAAAAAAGAAATTAATACTTGGCGTGCGCACTGGCACGATTCCAGTAGGACCGTGCGGCCGGCGGCGGGGGTGCAGTAGAAAGAACAACAATCGAAAACAAAATCATCATGATTTTCATTACGAGAAGACTTGCTTGTGTCCGTTTATTAATTCTTGAATAGGTTGCGATATTCCGGTGATCTGCGAGCCTGTTATGAGTAATTAATAAATCCTTATATCAGGGCCGAGCCGCCCCTGTGTGCGATGTGTGCCACCCCTATTGCCAGGGCGCAACTGGCACACACAGGCGCCAGGGCAATAGGGGCAACGCGTGCCAGATAAAATAATACAACATAATCTTTATAGTTGAATAGGGAAGAAAGCAGGTAAAGGTCTCCTAAGACAATAGTCACACCTGCGGTTTAACTATACGCTATTTGAACTTTAACTCCAATTTTTAAGTAATATAATTTAAAAAATATTTAAGTATGATATTTGCGTTAAAATAAAAGCCGATTATTTCACATACTACAAACGCGTTCTGCAAATATTTGGACGCAACAGCCCCAATTCCCGGCAGCTTCGTTATTCCCGGCCAAGGACGTGGTGGCGAGTACGGCGGTGCATGTTGTCTGCAAGGCTACCGGGCTACGGCAGGTTACCAAAATCAATTATACCTCGGGTCTTACAACAAACATAATCTACGGCAAAAGAACACCTCGCTGAGCTCAAGGTAGAATAAAGTCACATAACGTGGCACATATCTACTGCGCTGGTACTGCCATGGTAACTTTAGAGTCAAGTGACTTTTGCTACCATCGAGAAAGCGACCTACTCTTGGGGTGGCGTCGGTTTCCTGGTCAGGAGGAACATTTTGTGGAAGTCGGTAGTGTGGCGACCCGGGTAGCGTAACTCAACTCACCCTTACGAGATGGCTGAGGCCATGTACCAGGACACTGTTAAGGCAATACCTACTAAGACCAAAGCTCAGTACTTCAACGCGAAAGTGGAACTACAAGAACGCGGCAAAACGAAAATCGGAAGCCACAGCGTGGGGCACGAGAATCATATGGCCGCATGCTGGTTAACTACCTCATAGCAGAGGGCCTTTTCCTAATGAACTCCTTTTGTAAGAAGAAGCCTCACAAGCAGTAGACGCCAAGACGCCAAAGTGGTGGCCAAACCGCGATAATGTGACAAGCAAGGTGAAAGACTACATCAAGACGAACCGAAACCACATATTTAAAGACGGTGATCAATACGATAAATACCTGAAGCGATCACCGACGAGTACGAGGCTCTCTTAATATAAACAATAATAAACCTCAGAACTGAAAGGGCCTAGTCAATGAAGCCTACTCTCAGACTTACATTACTCCTCCTACCGACAGCATTAAGCAGAAGACGGCCACAGGGGTCACGACACTAGGAGATTCGTCTCGAAAGATCTGCTCCGCATAGAGAAAAAACAAGTAGTCTAAACTGCCAGCCGGGACTCTCGAACTGATGAAAAGATGCGAGATGCCATCCTGTCATCTGTCTTCGCCGGAAGGACGGGGGATAAAACGACAAATACGAAATCGACGCATTAACACTCGGGACATTGAGGCTGCGCTCGGAAAACGCCGGGATCATGTCTTCGCTCTGCAGTTGCCGCATCGTGAACTCAAAGTTCGAGATTCTCGAAGAACTTGAAAGGTTTTGTCGTGTGTGTTTTTTACCCACAGTGGCTCAAGAGGGAATGACGCAGCCGACGTACTTGCCAAAAGAGGAACCACTTTGGAGGTGGTGGGAGCCAAACCCATTATTCCCCTCCCTTCTGGTTTTTATCGAAGCCTGGTAAGAAATAGGACCAGAACCCAGCACAACCAGTCCTGGATTGGTATTGAAACATGTAGGCAAGCCAAGGAAGCTCTTCCCGCAGCAGACGGTAAGATAGCCAAACAAGTCCTCCGGCTTTACAAACAACAACTACGGACAGTCACGGCCGCCTACACAAGACACGGATTCTTTACTATAGGTATCACCGACAGCCCGCTGTGCAGGGCCTGTATGGCAGCAGACGAGACGGCAGCCCACCAGCTCCTCGACAGCCCTGAGGTCGCACAGTACAGGCAGCAGTACCTGACAAGACACAGCACCCTGAGTGAAGCAGTGGGCCACATCAAGCTCAGAGCTGGGGTGACTCGAATGACAACACCATTCCCAACCGCACGCAAAATACACGCCAGGACGCAGAGTTGAGCAGTTGCGGCAACAGCCCATGCCACCACATACCAAGGTTTTATCGACACTTGTTTACCTCGCGGGCAGACCGACGACCACAGTGCCCTACTGACGCACCACTACACCGAAGCCGTTCCGAATTTCGAACAGAGTGAGGTGTGATCGGCTCTTAAAACAACAAAGCATCTAGTGATGACGGAAATACATCGACATTTAACTTATTAAAATCCTTTAAGCCGCCTAGGCCTAGACTAAGCTATACATATATTGCAGCAGAGAATCGGCCGCCGCGCTGCTGTGAGCGACCCATTAACACCGCTGAGAGCTGCCACATTTTGCCGCAAAATTACACGACATACTAATAAAATAAACATACAAACATACTGAAACCCGAAAAACGTTATAGGTACTTTCGCAGAAACATTGGGGTAGAAAGGGGGCGGCGAATTGCCGAACGGCCCCAGGCGGCAGAAACCCACGCTACGCCACTGCTGTCAGTCAAAGACACACCACACATACTTCTCAGTGCTCTCATTTCTACAGCATTTATTCTACTTTCATGACTCTTCTGCCATACCCAACTTTCACTACCAAACGCAACAATATAAAAACTGTTACTTTACGTCAGTATTGTGTGAGAAGGTAGTGTTTCAGCCGCTGTGTGGAATAGCTAATATTCAGTCAAATCCGGTTAGACTAGTAAGCGGACCCCGGGGTTGCAACCGGGATAACCTTTTTAATAACATACAACGAAGGCACTTGGTGTTGGTGAATTATGTTTACTATAAATAATTTGACTATAATTTTTAATCTATCAATAGGTATCTATTATTATTTTAGTTGCTGGACAGAACCAGAAAACCACAATTTGATAAATTTGTACCTTCTTGATTTCACTCCCTTCATAATTATTTTTATTTCCATAATTTACTTGCGTACATAATCAAATTATAATGATAAGATGGAAACACACTTCCTGACAAAGTTTAACAAGCTGAAATTATAACGAAAGGTACTATACTTATCTTAAAAATAAACACATAAATATATAAGAAGCAGGGAGTTTTTCTCGAAAACATCATCAATCAATGCAGCAGCATTCAATAAGCGATGTTAACGGAGGCTTAACGATCATTAGCACATTAATACGTTGAGCTCAGATGTTCTGATCTATTTCTTCAATACGATAATGATATGTTAAATCTTTGCAAACATATTGTATGTAGGAAATTTTGTTGGCCTATATTAATTGTAAGTAATCCACCCAGCTTAGCTGCTGATGAAGATTTCCCGATACGATAAATAGAATTAAATATACAGTGACTGTTTCTCTGAGACATTCTCACGTACAGTTAGAACCATAAGTTGATATACATTTCTTGAATTTATTGTACAAAATAAATATTATTCCCAGGATCTTGTAAGATTTCTGTACGAAAATACCTAACCTAAAACATCATTTATAAATAAAGAATACATCATCATTTATCAATGAGCTTTGACACATAAGAGACTAATCCAAAAGGCTGAGGCTGTATATATTTTCAGTCAATTTGATCCATCGACAACTGTTGAGTGTGTCAAGTAATAGTTGTAGTGAGTTTCAGTTTACTTTTTGTCATTTACTTACCTAGATTTATTCACAAGAGACATCAAACAATATTGTGGTCAGCTTTGTCATACCTTTCATTATTGACCTGCTTTGACACAACGTATTTTATTTAAAATAAACGTCGAAAATAGTCGTGGCCAGCATGGCTCACCGTTCATTTACCTCTTTGACTCAGAAAACACCGAAAAATCCAATACCTAATGGAAATAATATTGTCATGCCAAAATCCTAATATCAACTCTATTCGGGACATTTTATATTATGCACTTATGCTTATAGTTTTAATCCTAGGAAAAGTCGCGCGGTCATCTGATATAAAACTAAGTAAGCTTGTATGTATGCTATTTTATGACAACTAGCTAAACTGATAAACATACTTATATATTTTTTAATTTATATATTAAAGATAAATAAAACCCAGACATGATACAGTCGTATCGATTTGCCCTAGGTTGGAATCGCACCCACGGCCTTAGGCTTAGCAGGGTCAGTAACCACTACACTAGCGAGCCAGTTATAATAAAGTTAGTCTTTAAAAATCAACACTGTAACATGAACTAATAATACAAAGGAATCGCGATATTTGCCTTTGCTACGGTTATGTTGACGACCCGGTGGCGTAGCGAGAGTGTAAGCGACTGCTGGGTTCGATTCCAATCAAGTCAATCATTTGTATGCGTGAAAATGGATGTTTGTATGGTCTAGGTTTTTCTATATATGTATAAAATGTATTTACAAAAATAAGTATATGCATGTTTAACCATTATCCATTGACAAGTACAAGCTCTGCTTAGTTTGGGGCTAGATGGTGTTTTGTGTACATACACACATAATATTCTAACCACATGGTTAGAATATTATTATAATTATAATATTATTTAATGTTATCTTTACAGTGTTTTAATCATATAAATGGTCGGAGCGCGAGTTATGCATACAGTCTTCGATTTCGTATGAAGTTAAAATACTGTATAGATAACATTACAATGCCATTAAAGTGAGAAACATCATAGATCAAAAATATCTTTCACATAACGGTAATTCGACTGCGATAACAATTAATATCTTACTTTCATAAGCTTACGTTTTATGGCTGAGGAGCAGCTTTTTTATTATTATATATGTATAGGATGGGGTGTTGAACAAGAAGGAAAATCCACAGTACATTTTCATATCATCGAGAAGAAGAAAGTAAATTAGAAATAGCCTCAACCCGCCGGCAATTAATAATATAATGCGAATGAATCATGCAAGTAAACAGGTTTGTCAAGATTGTGGTAAACGTAAATCTGCGGTTTCTGCTAACCCTTCGAAACAGGTGTATGTCATAAATCTCTAGTTTATATAAAAAGCTTTTTATTATGCGAAAAAGTCCACATTACATATTTTAAATAACATTGTGTATACCTACATACTGTCGGTGTGCTGACGGATTACAATACAAAGTGTCACCAGTCTCGCCAGCATGGGGATATTGTGACGTAAATTAGGAGAAGCCCATCCATTATGGGGGCCGGGTGGTTCGTGCCGACCCCAGTAAGGTCTAGTGCCCAAGCTTGAATTTTGGTTACTTACACATTTGAAATGCTAGGCTGCACGCCTAATGAACTACACAGCATTGTTTTATAAAGAGTCAGGCCCACGCTTAAAAAATAACCCTAGATATGCCAATGAGCCCATGTCCAGCAGTGGACTGCGTAAAGCTGTGCGATGATGTGTATATGTTACCAGAAAATAATAAGAACCGTAAATTTCCTAGGAAATTTATAAACTTTCGTAGGTTTCTAAACGAGAGATAAATTGTATTATTTTACGCTCAGATTTTCGGAAATTGATAAACTTACCGAACTCACTCGTAATATAATACGTAAGTAATAACCAAATGCCATGTCCGCTCTGATTGGTCATAATCATTTATCATAATCATTTATTTCGACAAAATTGGTTGAATAAGTCACGTGTTCCATTGGCGTCCTCTATATCGCCATTTTTCGCCACTTTAACGATGAGCCGGAACCTAAGCGATGTTTATAAGAAAACGTTGGTTGTCAACCATCTTCCATCCCTTCAAAGCAGCCGGACTGGACAGCATCTTTCCAGCGTTATTACAATGGGGGGGTGAACCTGTCCGTAAAAGACTTCTGGCAATCATAGGGGCTAGCCTGGCCCTCAGATATATACCGAAGAGATGGAGGGAAGTCAAACTAATTTTCATACCAAAACCAGGCAAAACAGACTATACCAATGCAAAGTCTTTCAGACCAATAAGCCTGAACTCCTTCATGCTTAAAGCCTTGGAAAGGTTCTGCGAGAGGGAACTAAGAAGTGGGGCACTTAAGCACCTACCCCTACATGCCAACCAACATGCATATAGCTCAGGGAAATCGACGGAATCGGTCTTACATCAGGTTGTGAACCAGATAGAAGCAGATAGAAGGTCGTGAAAAAAAAAAGCATCTGTCTGGGCACCTTCATTGACATAGAAGGAGCCTTCAACAAGACAAACTTCTCCAGCATAAGCAACGCCCTAGCCCGATATGGTGTGGATCAGATGCTCATACAGTGGATCCAAAACATGCTCAGCAAAAGGGTAGAGCGCCTGCACAGCGACACCCAGACAGCCTTGATAACTAAACCCTCCCCGCTATTGTGGAACTTAGTCATCAATGAACTCATAGACAAACTCAACGCGAGATACTTCTACACAATAGGTTATGCAGATGATCTGACCATTCTCACCTCATGTACCTAAGGTAACCAGTACAGTATGCGACCTAACCCAGCAAGCTCTACGCATAGTAGAGTGGTGGTGTAATGAGTACGAATTATCTGTAAACCAGACCAAGACCGAACTAGTTATGTTCACACACAAACACGCGCTGGGTTCTTACCGACCGCCCAGGTTATTTAATACAGAGCTTAAGCTGTCTACCGAGGTCAAGTACCTGGGTGTCACTCTCGACAGCAAATTGATATGGAACAGTCACATGGAAAATAAGCTGAATAAAGCCAGCATCGTCTTCTGGCAGTGCAAGAAGATGATAGGCAAACGCTGGGGCCTATCCCCCAAAATTGTCTTATGGCTCTATAAGACAATAATACGTCCGATGATAAGCTACGACGCAGTAGTGGGGTGGCCTCGGACCAACCTAACAACGGCCGCCAACAAGCTTCAAAAGCTTCAAAGACTTGAATGCTTAGCGGCCACGGGCTGCATGAAAACTACACCTACAGCGGCACTCGAGGTGTTGTTGGACCTGCCTCCATTGCACCTGTTCATACAACAGGAAGCTACAATGTCGGCGGAAAAAAAATATTGTCTCGAAAGACACCAATACACCGCACACTAGCAACTTAAATACACTCTTCAAAGAAGTTCCTCTAACACAAGCCATTGGCGACCGAATACCGAAACTATTTGTGTTCGACAAGAAATACAAAATCCAACTGTATAAGGATCTACACGGAGGAGCGGTTAACCACAACGAGCTCACGATCTTCACAGATGGGTCTAAGACGGATACAGGTACGGGTTCAGTAGTATTCTCCGAGGACCTAAACATTAACATCGCAGCACCGCTGGGTGCCTATAACACGGTCTGCCAGGCAGAATGTTTAGGCATAATCCTAGCTGCCACAGCAATCATGGCACGTGAGGTAAGAGAACGATCCATTAGGATCCACTCAGATAGTATGGCTGTCCTTTTAGCCCTCAAAAGCCATACTATCACCTCGGCACTCACACTAGGATGCCACCAGAAACTAACAGAAGTAGGTAAACTAAACAAATTAACACTGCAATGGATCAAGGGCCACAGTGAGGCTCAAGAGGGAATGACGCAGCCGACGTACTTGCCAGAAGAGGGGCCACTTTAGAGGTGGTGGAACCCGAGCCCATTATTCCTCTTCCTTCTAGTTTTTATCGCAACCTGGTAAGAAATAGAACCAGGACCCAGCATTACCAGGCCTGGATTGGTATCGAAACATGCAGGCAGGCCAAGGAGGCTCTTCCTGCAGTAGACGGTAAGATAGCCAAACAAGTCCTCCGGCTGTACAAGCTACAACTTCGGACAGTCACGGCCGCCACAGGACACGGATCCTGCAGAGCCTGTATGGCAGCAAACGAGACGGCAGCCCACCTGCTCCGCGACTGCTCTGAGGTCTCACAGTACAGGCAGCAGTACTTGACCAGACACAGCACCCTGAGGGAAGCAGTGGGCCACTTTAAGAGCTTGCTGGCCTTCCTCGAAGAGCTGGGGTGGCTCGAATGTCAAAACCATTCCCACCCGTATGCAAAATACACGCCACGACGTGGAGTTGCGGCAACAGGCACGGGCTGTATCCGCAACACAAGTATGGTATTTGTTGAGTGTTTGGTCCATGTTTGGTCAAAAATTCTTTCACAATGATGGCCTTGTGCGAAAGCGCATTATCTCGGTGCAAAATTCTTTTGGGACTAGCCGAGCGGCAACATGTTTCATGCCCAAATGATTAGTTAAAATGGTACCTACGCTTCGACTCGTGAGATACAGAAAGTTCGGCGGCTATCCCTCTCAAAGTTGAATGAGGATTTTTAGTCACTGTTTCCTTCACTTTTGAGATGTGAACATCAGTTGCAGACGTTGAGGGCCTACCAGAGCGAGGCAAATCTTCCATCAGATCTCGACTGCTTTTGCACGCTATGTACCACTCATAAGCACGAGTTTTTAAGAAAGTCGATTCGCCGTAAGCCTACTGTAACATTTTCATTGACTTCGAACACGAAATTGACAAACTATTTGTTCGATGTTTTTGTCCATTATAAAATTTGCTATACATACTAGATATGATATAACTAAAAACAGCACTGAATACTCAAACCTCGCGCCAAAATGGTAAACAGTTCTGCCAATCTAACAACAAAAAAAACAATAAATTGAATTTGGAACCTCCGAACCTTAAACAAATAATCGATTCCCGATACTTTTTTGACTGAATGTATAACTAGTAGTAACGTTAATTGACTACTTTATTTTTGTAAGAAATGAACATATGTTGTGGTGTATCTTTGACCGACAGAGTAAAGAATTGTGTGATAAGAGAATGTTGTGGGGTAAAAGAAGTAGTGTTGCCCAAATTCAGTCTTGGTCTTGCAGTCTTGGTCTTGTTCTTGCGTTTTTGCAAGACCAAGACCAAGAACAAGACCGCGTATTTTTAGCAAGACCAAGACCAAGACTGATCGTGCAAGACTTGAGCAAGAACAAGACTAAGCCTGCAAGACTCTTGCGTCTTGCAGCTAGGACTTAGCGCTATTTCACGGAGTAGTTAGGTGTAACAGTTCGGTGTATAGGTACGCTTA
Organism: Euclidia mi; assembly: GCA_944739405.2. Lineage (NCBI taxonomy): Eukaryota > Metazoa > Arthropoda > Insecta > Lepidoptera > Erebidae > Euclidia > Euclidia mi. The sequence goes on from OX123204.2 coordinate 31,714,216, forward strand.
GGAATTCTATGAGACGCAAAAAACTGTATCAAAGAATATGAAAAACTGGACCTATGCGCATTACTTTGTATTAATTCTTGGTCAAAAGAATTGATATAAAGTAATATAACCTAATGATAAAGCTGTTGTGTACTGTTATGTTTGATTTGTGTTGTATTTTATTTTTTATTGAAATAAATGATAAATCGTAAAACTCTTTTATTAAATTTCATATAAGTTGAGGGTTCAATCTCTTTCTAGACAGATATTGTTCTTTAAAATACAGTCAAGTTATTGTAATTAATTTGTTTTTTTTACATGTTTTAGCAAATGTAAGCTTATAAATCATAAATGTTTATTAAGAAACAGTTACTTCCATGGAAAACGACATATAGGTCAGTTGATTTTTCGAATTTCTTATCAAATCTTCAGTTATTTATTAATCTGCTTGATCTTTACTATGGCTGTGTTAATTCAAGCTCACAATGTTCCAATTCTAATACGTTTTTCTAAGATCTAAAAACTTTAATAAATAGTAATAGACTGATAGGTAATTGCAAGACTTGCAAGACTCTTGCTGCAAGACCAAGACCAAGACCAAGACTGGGAGCGCAATACCAAGACCAAGACCAAGACCAGGTGTATTGGCGCAAGACCAAGACCAAGACTGGCTAAGTCTCGTCTTGTTCTTGCATTTGGGCAACACTAAAAAGAAGATGTAGTGACAAGCATTGAGAAAGGCATGGCTTGGGCACATGGAGAGGATGGATGACAATAGACTGACAACACAGATATAGATCTACATAGATAATGCAATTATCACGATTTGTATTGAAACCAAGCGTGCCGACTTTTGAGTCGAAGCGATGCGCGACAGTATCGCTTGTGCGATATTCATCGTCTCCTAACACACAACGTCAGATCAAACGTCCAAAGCAAACGCGGCAACGTAATGTGAATAAAGTTTACTTAACGGTAATTTATAGTTAGGTATATTCTGGAACGACACGCAGCTTGGAATACTTAAAAACAGTTTTAATATGAATTTACGCATAATATAATTTTAAAATAACTTACCTGTGATAGGAAATATGTTCCTGCCTTTGGGTGCTCGAAATTTTTGGGCTATTGCAGTTAATTATCACGCAACGAGGCATTTTTTTAGTTTTTTGCGGACGTTCGGCTGCAACAACGGATGCGCGGGGACTGAAGTTAATCTCGACGCTTGGTCGGGGTTCAGACACGCGAAGTGCATGCATTTGCGTTATCTATGTAGATCTATGTCTGTGACTGACAAAGAAGATATATATGGCAAGTGTGAATGGGAGAGGACAAAGGAGAAGACCTAGACGGACGTTCTCTGACCAGATTGGAGACATCACAAAAAAGGACAGGTCAGAAGTACCCTTAACAGAAGAGCTTGCATGAGAAACCTGATGGGAGTGAATGAAGCAAGAGAGGTATGTCAGGATCGTTGCAAATGGCGTTCCGTAGTCTCTACCTACCCCTCCGGGAAACAGGCGTGAGTCTATGTATGTATGTATGTATTAACATATTGTTGAGAATGAAAGCTACGAGTACATATCTGTCTATTGAATTCTAGGCCAATCTTGGGATTCTGGAATTCTTGTTATTTTGTTAGAAATAAGCTCAAATCGTAATAATTATCATCGCTATCCCAGCTATAAACTAGGGTTCGCTTACTAGTCAATCGGATTTGACTGAATATTAACATTCCCGTACAACAACTGCCTCTCTGACCTACGCCACCCAAAGGGATAGCGAAATTCCATGGTGGAGACTAGAGTGAATTTATGCAGTGGTACTGAGTACCCTTCAGTCGTTTGTCCACAATGAAGGGTGGTGACCTCTTTTGGAACCCGAGTCACTCTGCATAGCAGTCTGTCGGTATCGCCACTGGGCTATCGCTGCCTTAAGCTCAAATCGTAATCAAAGAAAAAGAATGAAGGTGTACCAATATTTATCGCCAATATGTGATGTTTTTTAAATGCATAATTGCCTGTTTTAAATGCTCACAACATAGTAGGTATACTTTTACTATACTAGTTTAAATATATTACGACGGTTTATAAAGAAAACCGCAAAACAAGCTTAAAATTTGATGAGCCACTTAATATTGCACACCGGTTTACACATGAATAAATAAAAGTATTTCGAGCATAATTTCGCTCACCTAATTGGCAATATAGACACACAAATTATCTCAAAACAGTCAGAGTGAATCACTTTCTTAAAAAATTGAAATCTATTTTGTTTGGTAGAATCGCTTTGTAAATAAACACTATCACTATCATAGCCTTGTGCAATACTAATTTTTTACAATGTTGACCTACAATAATCATGGCGCTGATACACTTGATCATTCACCTGTAATGAGCATTCTCGCCAATGTTACAAAACAGAAAAACAAACGAGTGTGTTTTAGCGAGCATTCTCACGAAAATTTTGGCAAGCCTTAGAATATAGAAAATTGGGCAAGTGCGAGTCGGACTCGCGCGCAAAGGGTTCCGTACCATCATCTATAAAAGAAAATCACGTTCGTTGTATGTATACTTAAATACTTTATAAGTTTCTACCTGTTTATTAAGATCGAGTAACAAATTGCTTAAAAATTACGTTTGTTGTATGGGAGCCCCCCTTTATTATTTACTTTTTTTTAATTAAATTATTTATTTTGAAAGGTAATATACAACTACATATTCTGTAAAAATTTAAAGCGTCTTCCTGTAACAGTTAGTAATTTTGAGCAAAATATACGAAAAAAAACACGTTTTTTGTATGGGACCCCCCCTTAATTTTTTATTTTTTTTTATTTTTAGTATTTGTTGTTATAGCGGCAACCGAAATACATAATTTGTGAAAATTTCAGCTATCTAGCTATCATGGTTTATGAGATACAGCCTGGTGACAGACAGACAGACAGACAGACAGACAGACAGACAGACAGACAGACAGACAGACAGACAGACGACGGAGGCTTAGTAATAGGGTTCCGTTTTTTACCTTTTAGGTACGGAACCCTAAAAAAACATAGAAACCGCGCTACAATGGCGGTTAAACCCAATGGGCCTTATTACAAAATATGGTTTAAAAATAAAACTAGGTTTAGACCTTAATGGAGAATTTTTAAAAGGACTTTTTGAGGCAGAAAGTTACTGATTTTTATTCGAAATTTGTTCCAAAGACTTTTAGTAACAATAGTTTTAGAAAAATGTGTTTATAGTGCACGTAAAATCAATTCTAAGCAAGTAAGCTAAGGGCTAAACCTCGATTTATATTTAGTCCATGTTTTGTAATAAGGCGGAATATATTTACTTCACTTTGACTAATGGTTTTAATCTAACGTAAGAGAAAGCTAAATATACAAATTACATTTCCACTCTTTGTAGTTAGCCACTCATTTTAACTTGACTAGTGATAGGCTTACTCAGAATAAATATCGATAATGTTTACAATAAATCCTTAGAATTGGTTTACTCAGAATTAATTTCAAAAGAATGTTGATAAGCCCTCAATATCGATAAATAAATTTGAACGTAGGAACAGACACTTGTGTGATTTATTAAACCATTGCATTTTATAATTTAGAAACGTCATTTGTTTATGTATAATATATACTGAAAAGTGAAACTGAAAAATATATTGGGTAAAAGTGCTGTTGTAGTGCGGTTTCCATATTTTTCTATATTCTACGGATTAGAGTGTTCGCTAGAATGATCGTGAAAATGTTCGGCTCTGTTCGTTGTTCGGTTCGACAAAACGAAAAACGGCGAATGCTCGCTGTTCTGTTACAAGTGAATGCTTAGGTGTATCAGCGCCATTACAAATTCTATCACATATCAAATTCATTAAAGGCTGTAAATAATTATGTTCAAAAGATTATGAAACGCACTGAAGTATGTTTGTATGTCTCTCATTTTAGAAATCCAAAAGTCACGTTGGTATACTCACGTTGTCTTTTTCTACGAAATAATAAAAATTACAAAGTTGTGACGTAATAAATGTATCTATGTCTATAGAAAAGGCCATATCTAATACTAGTTTTGGCAGAATTCGCACAACTTTGACAAAATTATAGTAGGTAGGTAAGCGAATAAATAAGAAAGTAAGTAGTATTGTCTTCCTTGATTTCAAGCGAGCAATAATTACTAATTGAATGCGCACTTCGAAAAGTCAGTGGTGTGGGCCGATTATCCAAGATATGTCCGTCAGCTCGGTGTTATATACACCTACTTAATCATCAGTCGCCGCAGTTCGAAAGTTGGTAGTGTTTCACCTCCGTGTACTTAGTAGGTTAAGGGGACTACAAGAGCTAAACGCGAGTTTTATAATGATTTAAATTATATGATTCAATGCAGTTAACACAATCACAAAAATATATGATATTCTTCAGGATATAATCTAGTTAAGTAGTGTTTTTTAAAACATAATACAACTAACTTTAATCGATAGAAAAAATCACAAAGATACCTCTAAAAAAATATTTTAACGAATAAAAACCATATTAAAATACATACAATCATTCTGATTTTTTGACAAATTATTAAACAAGTAACATACTAACGAAATACTGTTTTATTTTTTTAATCCAATCAATATATACATACATACATCCATACATAGACTCACGCCTGTTTCCCCGAAGGGGTAGGCAGAGGCATATTAAAAGCCCACTTTTCGCCAGTGTTTTGATCCCACGTAATAGGTGGCGAGTCTATTGCCGCTTATCGGGATATTTTGTTTGCCAGAGCCTCGTCCGTTGATCGGCAGGTGCACCACTTGCAGGCGAGGTTGACTTGGGACTCCTAAGTTCTTGGTGGTAACCCTTTCAATACATTTTCTGTAATTAATTTATTTTATGGTTTGTAAAAAGTTCTGAACGTCCCGTCGTCGTCGCGCTTCTCTTTCTTATTTATACAATCCGACAGTGACAGCAACAGCTCAACTCAATAGGTGTTGTAAGCGCCTTAATCTGGGAGTCCCAGCTGTCATAATATACATTTATTGAAGTAGGTTTGCCTCATGTGATGGTGACAGCTAAGCTGAATATCGTGGTTCGATTCTCACTCAGGACAAAGCTTTATGTGATGAACACGTAATTTTTTGCAATTCAATTTTTTTTAAATTTAAGAATATATCCCTAAGTTCATCAGTTATCTCGTTACCATCATAAAGGCTTTGCCTTATTTGGGATCGGATAACGTTACCTTAGACAAAAAAATAAGGATCGTTTTAACTATTAACGAATTGGTATCAAAAAATCAAAATACGGTATAGTATAGCATATTATTTATTTTCAGATGTGAACAACAAACGCTTTATAATTACAAGGATTGATGTATAATTGGATAGAGTCAATAATATAAAACAATATGCACAATTCCCTGTAGGTATTTACACAACAACTCATTCTAAGGCAGTCAAAATATTACCTTTTTATTGATTATTCTGTTTACACTTTGTTCGAAGCAAGCACATCGCGATTCATATTTAAATGATGCCCCGATTTTGGTGTAAAACAAATTATAGAAAAGAATCCTGTTCTGAGATCAACTATAACATTTACATGGTGTTTAATTAACAAAAAATAAAAGTCAGTAGAAATATCAACTTTTAAAGTGTTGTTTTAATATAAAATCGCAACTTGGATAAACATTTCAAAGTAAAATCGCTTGCTTCGACCAAGATTGTGATTTTGTATTAAATACATAATTATTTAAACTCTATAACAGTCAAATAAGCTTTAACATTTAGCTACATTTAACGTTTGCATAGAGTCATTCGTTGGATACATATGTTACTACAAATCTAATGCTATAAATACATACTTTGTATATTCCAAATTGATTTCGAATACATACAGTCTACTTATAAGGCGATAAATATTAATACGAGGAAAATAGTTTATTTACCTGTTAATGGATGATCCCTTTTTAAATCGTCCATTGTTCATTTTTATTTTTCACAAGTACATTTTTTTTTATCGTGTCAAGGATACAGAAAATACATTCTAGATAAGTACATTTTATAATACATGTTAATCAGTAGTTTTATTAAGGAATTAGGTACAGTTTTGTAGTTAGCGTCGTACTTAGCAAATTGTCGTTAATGATTATCAAAATTCCTACAATACAATAATTCGGGAAAACCAGTTATTCAAAATGAAAACACTTTAAATCGAATTTTAATTCGGTGATCTACAGGTAAATATACATTGGAATAGGATTTTGGAACTATATCCCAATTAATTTTGTATATAGAACATTAAACTCTATGAAGTAAGTATATAATTGACAGTATGAATAAATTAGGGATATTAGATACTTAGGGTGAACAAACTCAGTCTTTCTCGCTGTTGGGAAGGTTTAATATTTATTTCTTAAAGGAGTCATGGCAGCTATGCGAACCCGCTTGAGCTCTACATTATAATTTTATATAATTATTTGCCAACGATAGTATCTAATAAAAGCGTGCTAATTGAAATGCATACCATGGCACAGTATTATTTAAAAATATAACCAATAGTCTCTTAGGGATCGCTTAACACTTTGTTAGTTTCCCAAAGAGTGAACAAAGTGTATCTGGATTATAAATGACTTCATATGATAATCCGCAGACACGAATGCAAATTTTATGAATAAAAGAAAGAGAAACGTGAAATTTCTATAATAGGCAGGCAAATTTAAAGCTTTTATAAATATTATGAACACTGATACTGTAAGTATCTAGGATTATCGTTTAATCTTAAATGTAAACGATTAAAATGATTTCGAAGACTTTTGTCTGATATCTCGAAGTTTAAATGAAAGTGAATAGCATAATACTTTTATTGATTAGATCATTTTCTATTTTTGTATTGTTTTAAGCGATGAATGCAACTCTAAGTTATTTTGTTCTTTCTTGTTCTTACATGTTAATTTCTACTACTACAGGGGACGACATGACAGTTTTGGAAATAATTATTCAACATACATTTTACATGACACGTGCATTCGTATCACAATCCAATTCGTTGCTTCAGCTGCTAAACAAAGTGAAGCAATTTATCAAACATTTAAATACATCAAGTTTTTACATAAATCCATATATTACTAGGTACAAAAGTAATTGACAAGCTAGTTGCATACAACAAACTTATAAAGCCATAAGTACACAAAACAGAAAATAAGTACAATATTTTTATTTACATTAAACTACATAAAAATAAACGAAATAATACTAAAACGCATTGTTATTCGTTTCCGTAACTAATATTAAATGATTGTAATGTGCACTTTCTAATTAATAAACATGGCAACTGTATACAATTATATCATCTAGGTACATTTCGCTATATATCTTAATTCTACAATAACAATTGAAGGCCCTTTACATAGAAGACTTGTATTACATACAAAAACGAATGTAAATATGCCGCTATATTCATTTCAATGCTTTGAAATTAAAACGTGTCACTGGAATACATACCAATAATCAGAATAAAACTTCATCTGGTAGTAATCTTGACATTGATCAAAGAAGATGAAACATAACATATCGAGCTATAAAAATTTATATAACGGTATATTCATATTACTATTTAATCAAAAGTAGTTTCTTAATATTATATTGAACGCCGTGTAGCAAATACAATAACATGTTTATTACAAGTACGCTCATGGGCGTTCAAAACATTAAGTATCATTTGGGATTATTAAGATATTGTGATGTTCCTAAAATATTAAGGAATGTCCACAATGTTGAGCAAACGCTACAAAAAATGATGCCAAACCTATTTTATCTAAGCACTTTATTATTGATATGATATTTTATAGATATGTGACAAGCACTATGCAAGTCCAAATCAATTTAAACAGTTAAGATAATATAATCTGATTGTTTTCAGTTGCAAATTAGGTGCTATAGAGCTAATAATTCTCAACTGTTTAATATATATATTCTAACCGTTGTTCAGGTCAATTTTTATTTTAAAGATTTTCTTCTGTTGATCATAATTCAGTATCACTCATTTTTAATTCCACACAAAAATAGTCATAAGAATGAAGTTAATGGCATATCTAGTAATTTCATAATTATAAAAATTAGTTTCAAATATATATTAGTTTTTCTAATAATGTTTTTCTAACAAAGTTTGATGTACAAAGATGAAAAACAAAATATGACAATTTTATTTCTATTAATTGAACCCTCTACATTGACCGCTTATTTTATTTAAAGCCCAGCTTGGTTATATGTTCCACTAAATTATAATCTGTAAATACACGCTAGTTTGTTCGCCAAATAGTAATTTATAAAGCCAAGGACAGGCAATTACCAGGTTACATATTTATCATAATATTAAAGTTCCTATTTAAAGACCAAATTCGAAGAACTCGATAAAATTAACCGACAATTTTAGGTTCTTCGTGATTTGGTTCTATTTATATTTCGTCAATGCCAATAAACACAATTTAATATTAGTATTATGTGAAGAAATTGTCCCTTTGTTGGTATATTGGTAGTTCTACGTCCGGTGAACGGTCATCCAAGTCATCGCCATTACCATTTTGCGGTAGTTCTTCTAACGCTTTCACTGATGATAAAAAACTTATATTAGATTCATTGAAAACGTATCTAACATGTTAATAAAACTCATCACAAATACAACAAAATGCCTAAGAACAATGCAACTAAAATTCTTTAAAATTAAACTAAAAGCATAAATAAGTGAACTACTCACAACAAAATGCACATAAAGGAAACCATGCTGCAACACACTGGGTGGTAGGCATCTTCTAAGGACCGCCTGAATAGCCAATTTACTTACATGTTTAAATTTGAGGGACTCCAAGCGATATAAACATAAGAAAGTTATGAGAATTTAAATACATACAAAATGTAGAAGTTATAAATATGTTGTGTGGATAGTGGTGTAAAATGTGCTTGAGGTGTAAAATGTAAGAATATGGCTAATCAGTGGTTGGATGCAGACGGTCCTTGCTCAGTGTTGGTTCCTGCACAAAACGGGACAAACGACATCAAGCAAACAGTTGCTGGCGTGAACACACGTGATAGTTAGTCACATCAAACATTAGAATTGTATTTTGATAACTATTTCCCTGTATATCAAATAACAATTTCTAAAACATATTAATTAAAAGATATTCAATAATAAGAAGACGTTACTCTTAAATTTTGAGTTAATAATATAATCATAACAAATCACATAAAAAGTCATTTGCAGACAGTTTTAAACGTACATTAAATGTAAGTAACTTTAGACAAAACTTCAAAAAATAAAAGTTCACTCTTGCAAAAAATACAGGAATTAACAAATTTCTGGTCATTTAATGTACTAAAATGTGATCCATAAGTCCAAAACATTATTAATAAGTTTTACGCCTAAGTAAATAATGGTAAACCTATCTACACGTACCACGAACAAATTTTTAATTACACAAAGATAAATAACTACTGAATGAAATAGGATCAAACCATAAACATAGTTTAGGAATTATGGAAAATATTATTATGAAAAAGTTATTTCAAAAAACATCCAAACTAGAGTTATCTATGGAAACGCAAAACTATTAACAAGCATCATCCTTACCGGCGATGATTTTGCTCATCTCAGTGACCTGCTTGGCGAGTATCTGGTTCATTTGTAGCAAGTGCTCCCGTTGCCGCTTCTCATCAGCGTCCGGACTCTAACGATCATCATACAAGCACACACATGTAGGACTGTGCCGATTTACATATTTACAGCCCACATTCTAAGCGGCTATACAAGCTCCCGGTGCTTGCAGATAGAACGACATTCCAAAGTCATTGAATTTGAACTGACTCAACGAATTTTAACCTCGGACAAATCAGGTAAAACCCAACACTCAGAATTTAAAATCTTGTTCTTAAAAGTCGTCTATCTGCAATCACTGAACTATTTTAAGTACCTACATAATATTTAGAAAGTGGTAATTTGTAAAGAGGTAAGAATGATCATGCAGAAAGAGTAAAAAGATCATTCAGAACGACAACGAAAGCAGAGCGAGCGAATACAGGGTGCACGATTTGTATAGTGAGAAATGAAGTTGATACATTTGATGTACAATATCATCTACATAAAAAGGTACTTTTGTTGTGTACTAAAATGGATTCTTGAAAGTTAATCATGAGGAAAAACTATGAAGAAGCGACGCACAAAAAGTTGGAAGAGAATTTGAAAGAGTGTCGCATTCAATGAACATACGTACTAATTATAAATCAGTTCAGCTCATTAATGCTAAACCAGTGTCAGTAGTAATCGGAAACAGTGATAATTTATTCGTATAACGCAATGGTTATGGTCATTATTAGTCAGGAAGTTACGCTTCATAAATAATATCTGCGTTCGGAAGTGAACGTGGATTTATACAAAAAGTAACGAAAGTTACCTTGCTATTAGGATCTGCCGATGAGCTGGTTAACATTTTTTTTATCGATTCCACTTTCTCTTGTCTCTTCTGTTGTTCCTCCGGGGACAGTTCCGGGGGCTGTGAATACATTTAATTATACAAACTTATATTTAGCTCCATTAGGATCACAACATTGATGATTGTTTTTTTTTATAGTAATAGGCGGCAAAAGAGCAGACGGTTCGCCTGATGGTAAGCAATTACCGCCGCCTATGGACACAAGCATCACCACAGGAGTCACAAGTGCGTTGCCGCCCCTTGGGGTTGAGAAAAGGGATAGGATGAGGAGAGGAATGAGGGAGAAGGAAAGGAGATAGGGCCTCCGGCACTCTCACTCACTGAACGAAACGCAAGAGTTTAGGTACTGTTACTTTACGTCGATTTTCGAAATCAGCAAGGCTCTACTACCTGTCATCCAACTTATATATTATATCTACTATGCTTCATATTAATAGGAATTACTTTTGATAGAAAAGTAATTTGTATAGTTTGTTGTTTATTTGTAAAGACTAGGAGTAAATTACTCCTAGTCTCACAAGAAATTCTTGTGTCGCGGGGGACACAATAATTACTCCTAGTGCGAGTGTGGTCTTATAAAAAACTTGATTCATTTATTTGTTCATAAAGCAGACCTTGATCAACGTAAGATAGCAGAACGTAAACTATTGAAGCTAGAAATATGAAATCTGGACAGTATTTTCCTTTTATTACATAGGCATTCTTAATGGCAGGGTTTTGTGATATTTCGCCTTTAAGGGTACCCTCTTAGTAAATATAAGTAATTTAGGTTTGGATGTCGATCTGTTTATTTTGTAGCTCTGTGAAAATGTGATCAACAGAATATATTATATGCACTACCTATTACCTGTCCGGCAGATTAAGCTGTTAGACACTTTAAAAGTTTCTTCATTTTCTTGTGACATAAAAAACCGTTTGCCAAAACTTCATTATTTCATCTTCAGCACCTACTTTAGGCTCTGAGATGATGAGTAATGGTTGAGAATAAAGCCATCTAGCGGCTAATGGAAGAATAAAAAAAGCGTGATCTAGAAGCAAGTAGAAGAAATTATATATCAACTAGATGGCGTAACTGCATCGATACATCTATTTTCGTTACTGGTATATTCGGCCCTGTGTGCGAACGATGTGAGAATGTTCCAGAATTGACTTGAACGTACTAGAGATTCTACTCTACTTCTTATCCGGCCAATATGATTGCGTGAAAGGTTTGCCGGAGGACAGTTTAGTTCAAGTTAAGGAGCGATCTACATCAGCGAAGGAAAGCGTCTCGGAAGTGATCTAATGGTAAAATTGATATTTTTATAGTGCAATAAGGTATTGCTCAGTAGAAATGTACATATTTTATTTATCTCCGAAGCCGAGCTCAAAACAATATAATACTAGTAGGCGCCCGCTGCTTAGTTTACCCTAAGCTTTAACCTTGATCCTTGTAACTATGATGATTACCTTCTCGGGGATGTAGCGCTCAGGTATGAGTATCTTCTGCGGCGCGGCGAGCAGCTGGTCGATGGTGTCGGCGAGGCGCGCGGGCGGCGGCAGCGCGGCGCGCACCACGTCGCGCACCACGTCGGGCGCAGCACCTCGTAGTGCACGCTCCATATCCGCATCGTCTGCCGCGCGGGACACCTTCTGCACATACATGCACACCAATGTACTTACAATTGTTCGTTTAACCTGATCATAACCTATTTGAGTCTTCGTTTATAAAACCAAAAAGGTGTAATACAGTGTGATTTTCTGAACAAACGACATGTTCACGTGGAACATACGGCTAACGATCCTCATTCCAAAAATATATCATAAGTAGGGCTTTATTTTTCATTCAAAATTGTCCTTTAAACTCCCCTTAGAGATATTTACTCTAATCAATCAAAGAAACATACGTTCGACATGAAGTAGCTCCTCACGACAAGCCACACTACACCATGATAGAGATATAAAAAGCGCGACCGCGGCGATCTTATTGTTGTTCCCTTTGAATTACGGCCGGTCTCAATAACGTACCAATGGTTAAAAGTTAAACCTACCAGAGTTTAACTGTAACATTTTATCTATCTATTACTGTCGTTTCAATAACAAAATTGGCGCATCGCTATCTACAGTTAAAGGTAGATAGCTCGCTTGTCCTTAGATAACACCTTCCTCCATAGTGTTTTATTTTTGCATTTCAACTAAATTGTTTCTTGTTTTTTAATGTAAAACAATAATTTGTTTTACCGATGCAATAATAACATAAGTAGTGTTTTACTTATTTTAAACCTTTCTTTCATAATAATACGTAGACAGTCAGTTATGTTATTAATGATTGCATTATTGACACACACACCCAAAGTAATAAAACGCAATTTGACAACAGATGTCACAGATGACGCTAACGGTTGTGCCGCCTTCACTTGTATTATTGTTTCTTTCATTGTTCGTATCTATACAATTGAATTATAAGAAAGATCCAGCAGAAAGTAAGTTAAGTTGTAAAAGGCATGCTGGGTATTGTCTAAAACTTTGACATATTCAGGATACAATCCAACTATCGCACGAGACACATTCGACACAATTCTGCTTGCTGTAGATTTTTAGACTCATATGAAGTGTGCAACAGACAATGACGTATTATTGGCAACAGACACAAGCATTGTGCTTATGCCTAATGCATAGAATTTTAGGGTGTACTCGTGTTGTGAAACATTTTACTCACTGAGAAGTGGTAACGTTTAGAGATGATAATATTTTAATAAATAATTCGTTATCACTCGTTTTATTTAATCGGAATCTGAAAGTAAATTCAGCATTCAGACTGTAAGTTCACTTTCATTTGATACGAATAGTTATAATCTCTGCGTTCTTCAGATCCTGCTATTAACGCAGAATGAAATAAACCGCCTTCAAATAGTTCATTATCTCTTTTATCATTAAACAGAACCATTATTTGTTTTAAAACTAATGTTTAATCTCTTATCTACGGTGCTTAACGCCCGATTTCGAGAGATAACATTTTTTTAACAGTTAGTAATAATAACAAACCTTAGTAAACTGTCAATACGATATTGAAACGCTTAACTTTTTTTTCTATCGATCTACTTAACTTTGGTAAGCGTCCCGCCCTCCCAAAGATAGACCAATGGTAAAGATAGAAATTCTTATCTAAGTAAGTTTATTGAAACGCAGATACGTGCCGACCGCTACTTTGGTAACGAATTCAACTGATAGTTAAAGGTAGTTAGGTTATTGAAACCGGCCGTTAGCCGACTGTAGTGTGTATGCACCCTAATTCTTGTATTTAATAGTATTTAAGATATAATTATTACAATAAACGAGCAGTATCATCTCATACTCGTTGTTTTAATCATCTCTCCTAGCAACCCGCCTTACATGGCGACCCTGCCTAAGTTCGGTGGCAGTGGAAAATCTCCGCGTATGTTTTAAAATTCCTTTACCTTATACGGTCGGGTTCGGACTTTGTCTCAACATGTGCGGTACAAAGACTGGATGCAATCATTGGTGCAGCGGCGTAATACTGTGTGCTGAACAATTCTTATTTAACAACGAAAATGGGCGCAACTAAATCAAAAGAAGAAGTAATCATAGCCCAAAACGCGGCCGGAGGTACCAATCAGGCGTCGGTAGAAGAGATTAGGACGCATATTGGCACGACAAACATCATCTTGCTGGTCATGCTCACCGTGATGTTGCTGGGCATGCTATATGCTGTGTACAGAGTGTACAAGAGATGTCACCTGCAATGGATTGACCAACAGTTTCATCACCATACCCTGCGGCGTTCGTTTTTACGCGCGATTCCAAACTCTTCAAAGTCCAAGGTCAGTGACGATGTCTAGGCAGCGAAACGGTATGATAAAGTATTATACAAGTACAAGTGGCGGTAAAATATAAAGTGTTCAAAGTCCAAGGTCAGTGATGATGTCTAGGCAGTGAAACGGTATGATAAAGTGTTATAAAAATACAAGTGGCGGTAAAATATAAAGTCATTGCGTATAATTCGTTGTGCGAGTGCGTTATAATTTCGTGTTCGGCTATGTATCATCATGAAACGATCGGCATTGGACTTTAAAAAGACTCATAATTTAGCGATGCAGTGTAAGTGCGAGCGACACGTATTTGATAGGTATAGTTATATTATATTTGCTATGGCAAGCTATGACATCTAATTTAGAGTTATTGTGTAACGAAATCAAAAATGTTAAAGTTTATTTGATAAAAATTGGCCCTAGGCGCAGAACCGAGACCCTATTAAATAAAAAATTTTGTGAAGCTAATGAGATTTTCGTAAGATACACTAATTACGTATCTCAAATTTTAACTGAAATTAAGGAGGGTAAAATAAGTAGTAGTGATTGCGAATTAGTTTATGGTTATATCGAGAAGTTTCAGAACATATATGCTGAGGTAACTGAGCTGTGTAAACCGAATAAGAGTCAACATTTTGTAACAATGACTAAGTTTGACATTAAAGTTGCGTTAAATTTATTGCCACTCATGACAGATGAGGAGGCCAATACCAAACAGTTAATAGATGGAATCGAATATTATAATTCTATTATTTCGACCCCTGAATGTAAAACGCAGTTGGTTAATTTTGTATTGAAGAGTAGATTATCCCAGGCTGCCAAATTGCAATTGTCCTCTGAATATCCCAGCGTAGACGATTTACTTAGCGATATGAAAAGGGTTTTATTGCCTATAAAATCTACAACAGCAATACAAACCAAGTTAACGTCTATAAAGCAGAACGATTTGTCTATCCAAGACTATGGCAAACAAATAACCGAATTATTCGTTAATCTTACGGTTTCGCAGGCCAAGGGCAATACTCAATGTTACAATTTTATAAAACCTATAAATGAGCAGCAAGCGATTAAGAGATTTGCCGATGGCTTGCGGAATCGCAGATTAAGTACAATAATCGCTTCTCGAAATTTTAGTTCTCTCAAGGACGCGATCCAGGCGGCGCAAGATGAAGAGGTTACATCGTCTTCGTCTTCCAGCGAGCTTTTCGGTATGTATAGCAATAATAGAGGTTTTAAAGGTTATAGGCAGAATTTTGTGAGAGAACATCGGGGATACGGAAATCACACATTTTCGCACCGCAGGCCGCAGCGCGGGCGAGGTTACAACTACAATGGGCAACGCGGTGGATGGAACGCTCATCGCGGTCAACAGCAGCAGTCAGTTCATTCCCGTGGCAGGCCACACAGAGGTAGGTCTTATTATTATAATAATAATCGGAATTCAAGGATGAGCCACAACAATGTTAACGTTATATCAGAACCGTTAGTAGCATCGGCATCTACCAACGAGCCGACTGATACGGAACCTAGTACATTTTTTCGAGACTAAAATTTTATCATGTAATAGTAATTGTTCAATAAATTTATCCGTAAATAATCAGTCATATAATTGGTTACTTGATACAGGAGCTTCAATCTCAGCCATAAAGTATAAACATATACTCGAACATCATATTTCATATTACAAAGAAAACATATCTATAACAGGTATAGGAGGCAAGATTACAACAGTAGGTTATTGTTATTTAAACTTAGACACAAATGGTCATCAATTGAGACACAAATTTTATATATTTGACTTCTTGCCAATTAGAGCGAATGGCATCATCGGTCAAGACTTTCTGACTAAGTACAAAGCGCTATTGAATTTCAATCATAATGTAGTCAGTTTGTACAGTTTTGATACTAAAATAGAATTGCCAATTTATACATTCAGCCCGAATCGAATAGAGATACCCGCGAGATGCGAATCAATTCACTACATACCAACGGACATATCGGATGAATGTTTAGTTTGCGCGTCAGATATCAGCGATGGAATATACTTAGCTAGTTCATTAGTTAAACCGATATGCGGTCGAATACCTATTAGAATATTAAACACTACGGAGAGTAATTTTACACTTAATGAATTACAACCGATTATACATAATGCTAGCGATTATGATATATGTACGTTCTCGAAGTGCGAGGCGAATGCAAATCGCGTTAAGAAATTGTTTTCAACGTTGCATTTAGGACATTTAAATAAGGAGGAAAGGAGTTCTGTAGAGAATTTATGTGCAAAGTATAATGACATATTTTATCTACCCGGAGATCACTTAACTACAACAAATATTTATAAACACTCGATAACTTTAAAGCCAAATGTAACGCCTATATTTTCTAAACCTTATCGATTACCCCATGCGCAAAAAACCGAAATTGACAGGCAGATAGGTAAGATGTTGCAAGAAGGAATTATAGAAGAATGTACAAGTGAATGGAGTAGTCCCGTGATATTAGTTCCCAAAAAGCTTGATTCCAGTGGTGAGAAAAAATGGAGATTAGTAATAGACTATAGAAAATTAAATAACTGTATCGAAGACGACAAGTTTCCTCTCCCAAACATATCGGAAATACTAGATTCTTTATCGGGATGTATTTACTTCAGTCATCTAGATTTATATCAGGGTTTTCATAATGTAGAGCTCGATAAAAATAGTCGAAAATATACAGGATTTTGTTCAGGTCGCTATCAATTAACCAGAATGCCTATGGGATTGAAAACTAGTCCGTCATCATTTTCCCGCATGATGACAATGGCTATGGCAGGCCTTACATATGAAAAATGTTTAGTATATCAGGACGATTTAATCGTATATGGGCGAAATTTGTCAGAAAAATTAAGGAATTTACAGGATGTATTTGAAAAATTACGGAAAGTCAATTTAAAACTTAACCCCGCAAAATGCGATTTTTTCAAAAAGGAAATGCTATATTTAGGACACGTAGTTTCAAAAGACGGTGTCCTGCCCGATCCTGCGAAGATCGAGGTTGTCAAAAACTATCCTTGTCCAAAGTCAATCGACGAGGTTAAGCGATTTACAGCTTTCGTAAATTATTATAGAAAATTTATCCCCAATTTTGCGAAAATAGCTTACCCTCTAAACAAATTATGTAGGAAAAATGTATCTTTTATCTGGGATTATGAGTGCCAAAAATCCTTTGAAACCTTGAAACATTGTATCACTTCTCCTCCCGTATTGCAATATCCGGACTTTTCGGAAACAAACGAGTTTATCGTACAAACAGACGCTTCGGGTTACGCAATAGGTGCAATCTTAAGTAACAACAATAATAAACCAATCGCATACGCTAGTAGGACCCTCAATAGCGCGGAACAGCGGTATCCGACTATCGAGAAAGAGTTACTGGCAATAGTTTGGGCTGTAAAGTACTTTCGCCCTTACCTTTATGGACGTAAATTCAAAATTATTACAGACCATCGCCCATTAACTTACTTGTTCAATATGAAAGATCCCTCAAGCAGACTAATCAAATTCAGATTAATACTAGAAGAATACGATTTTGTTGTAGAATACGTAAAGGGTTCGGACAACGCAGCTGCAGATGCATTGTCTCGAATTTCTTTTACTACAGAGCAGTTGAAAAGTATGAGTGAATATCATATAAGTGTTACCACTAGAGCGCAGGCGAGGAAAAATCAGGCGTCTCCGTGCGATATGGGTTCTAATCACAGTTGGACTGATCACCCAAATGTGATTGGAAGTCATATGAAACCAAAAGAGGCTGTAGAACTTAGATTTATAGAGAAAAAGGAATTAGATAGTCTTAGAATACAAAATAAAATTACTGCTGAAAGAAACGCGTTTTGTTATGTAGAAAGCAAGTTGACTATTTTTATTAATCCCGATTTCCGATCACAATTGACGCGAGCCGCATTTGTGAGGGAATTGGATAATTTCTGTAAACAGATAAACGTCGACGGCATATATATTATAAGAAATAAAAACAATAATGAGTTTGTTAAGAAATTGTTAAATGAAGTTAAATCGTTAGGAAATAGGTGCGCACCACGATTCTATATATTAAACGATATACGACGAATCGATGATAAAGATGATAGAAAGGTTATCCTGAATGACTTCCATCTCTTGCCCACAAGTGGCCACGCGGGCATGAGAAGGATGTTCAATAATATTAAAAAGTATTTTTACTGGCCAGGATTAGAGAAAGATATTCGAGCATTCATTAGAAAGTGTGAAAAATGCCAAAAGGAAAAACACGCTATACGTGTTAAGGAACCGATGGTTATCACTTCCACGGCAACAAGTGCATTTGAGAAAATTTATTTGGACTTGGTAGGTCCATTAGATAGGGATTGTTATAATTACTCATATATTTTTACATTACAATGTGAGCTGACTAAATATGTTGTGGCACACCCTTTAATTTCTAAAAAAGCAGAAGAGGTAGCTCAAGCCTTAGTTAATAGTTTTATTCTTCGCTACGGGTTACCACGAGAAATCGCTACAGACAGAGGCTCTGAGTTCATGTCTTCAGTATTTCAACAGGTTTGTAAACTTTTAAAAATTAATCATTTAAGCTCAACTGCTTACCACCATCAAAGCATTGGAGCGTTAGAGAATTCCCACAAACACCTAACCTCATTCTTACGTATACAAACAGACAATCATCCAGAAGCATGGAGTCAATGGCTGCCATATTGGTGCTTCTCTTATAATACTTCCGTTCATACAGAAACAAAATTTACGCCATTCGAATTAGTCTTTGGAAAAATCTGTTCACTTCCTAGTAATTTAAATAATAATATAGTAGAACCACTGTATAATCATGAAGATTACCCATCTGAATTAAAATACAGATTACAACTATCTCAAAAAGAAGCAAGGGATAATCTAATCATAAGTAAAAATGTAAGAAAATGTAATTATGATAAATATATCAATCCTATAGTGTACAAACCTGACGACTTAATTTTAATAAAGAATGAAAATTGTAATAAAATTGCCAGTGTATATTTAGGCCCTTATAAAGTGGTTAAAGACATGTCACCAAATGTACAAATAAATAAAAATGGTAAATTAGATATAATTCATAAAAATCGTACGAAATTGTTTACGCCAAATATGTAACTTTGTCACAACAACCTCACTTGTATTTATATAGGTACTTACTCACTATTATTTTATGAACATGTGTATTGTGTATCCTTTGGTAGATTTTTAAGGAATTGTATAACCACAAATGTGTAATCAATGTTTAATAAAAATTATTATATTTTTAAAATGTATAAAAAAAAATATGTACCTTGTCTATTTTTTTTTCTTTTAGGAAGGGAGGTGTAGTGTGTATGCACCCTAATTCTTGTATTTAATAGTATTTAAGATATAATTATTACAATAAACGAGCAGTATCATCTCATACTCGTTGTTTTAATCATCTCTCCTAGCAACCCGCCTTACAGACAAACAATTAGGCGCAAGTCAAAACGTTGTTTAAAACAAATTCCTGCCACGCGTGCTCACGCCTGCCACTGCAAATTCGTCAAGTTGCGTAAGCGGAAACGGCCGTGGCGCATGTTATCGTTACATCGCGCTACATAAAAATGTGTACTTTTCAATATTATTTGGTGTACAATAAAGAGTATATCTATCTATCTATCTATCTATCATATCACCTACGTACTTAACGTGTGTGTAGCGCGTGTATGTGAATACGTAACAAAACGTTTACATAGTATGAGCACATGTAGACTTCTTATGCCATATTTTACGGTCAGGATTGCATTATTCGCATTTGTCTATATTTTTGTTTGTTTGTGTTTTTTTCTTAATATAATTTTACATATTTCATTTCAGAAACCAGATTCTATCACGTTCTTGATTATATCCTTTGTTCACAACAACACACTGTAATTTTTAGAGACAATATATTTCAAAAAAAATTTCGTCAATCTCAAAATACATAGGTATAAACAACACATATCGAATACTTACATCTTGATTGTACGCATCCTTTGGCATTTCATTCAATGTTTTTGCACTTAGATGATGCGGTGCCGTGTAATGTCGCCTCTTTTCCTTCGGGACCTGTCTCCTGTGCAGCGAGCCGTTCTTAGGAGCGTCGCCTGACATCTCCGTGATGATCTGCTTGGCGGCTTCACTCTTGAAGATTGGAGATAGCTCCATGTGCGACCTTGTCAAGCTTACCACGCTGCTTGTCTTTGACAATGGATCGTTAGTCAACGTCCTAGAACTATCCGTAGGACTATTCAGGTACTGCGTAGATAAAGAGATATTCCTGTCGTAGCCGGATCTATCGTAACTCTTATCGTAGCTGTTATCGTAGCTCTTGTCATAGCTCTTGTCATAACTCTTGTCATAACTCTTGTCGTAACTCTTGTCATAACTCTTGTCGTAGCTCTTATTATAGCTACTGCTGAGAGAGGACATATTTTGTGAGTAGTCATAGTTCGATAGAGATGGACTCGAAACATATTTGGGGCTGAGATCCACGTTCGGCTGCAGGTAAGATTGATCTGGTTGTGGATAGTAATGCTCGTATTTGTCCCCGCGTGGTAAGGATGACGACCGTGAATAGTTGACGGACTGTATCAGCTCTTCTTCTAAGAACTGATCAAGATTAGCTGTGATGTTGTTGGAAGGCCAGTCAGACATAGGCTGCAAGGAACGTTCTCTGTCCCTTTGACGTCTTTCACTTTCTCGTTTCACGATGCGAACGGTTTTGATTTCTTGTTTTTCAACGTTGGAGAGGTTATCTAAAAATAAAACATAATTTAATGAAATATATCTATTTCTACGAATCTATCTATCTATGTATATAAATGCTACGGTTCAAACACACCTCTTTCGCTTCCTCGACATTCATTCACCATACATGCTCACCGGTTAATGGTACTTTTAATTTGGCCCTTTTTAGTACGTCACCTATTCAGTCGGCGTACGTCCGTTTTGGGCGTCCCCTGCCGACATCTCCATTCATTCTTACACGATACACTTCTTTCGTATTTCTTCTTTCATCCATCCGTTCCAAATGTCCAAACCATCGCAACATTCCTTTTTCAATCTTTATCACTACATCTTCTTTTAGACCACACTTCTCTCGTATCACACTGTTTTTTACTTTATCTGTCAGCCTTACT
Organism: Euclidia mi; assembly: GCA_944739405.2. Taxonomy (NCBI): domain Eukaryota; kingdom Metazoa; phylum Arthropoda; class Insecta; order Lepidoptera; family Erebidae; genus Euclidia; species Euclidia mi. Next base: position 31,735,662 of record OX123204.2, read on the forward strand.
CCGCACATACTCCCCAAAGCTCTCATCTCCACAGCATTGATTCTACTTTGATGGTTCTTCTGCCATACCCATGATTCGCTACCATACATCAGCCTTGGCGCCACTCCTGAACATTTAATGTACTACTCAGTAAGTGCAGAGACCAGTTAGTGCAGATAAACGTAATATGAGTCTGAATGATAAAATATTCGATAAAAGGAGATTTAAAAAAATAATCATGGGCAGAAACTTACTGAACCCAGAATGTTGGAGATCTTCACTGTTCAATGGGGAGGTAACGTCATTGCCAGGCCCTCTAGTATCCACATATAATGGAGTTTCAACATTGCTAGGCTCATAGTGTCCGGGCAGATGCAAGGGACCGATATCGTAATCATAGTCTGACTGACCATGGTCAATAGTATGCCCTGTATCGAGATTAGTCTCTTGCCAAGAGGAAATTGGACGACGTTTGCCTGTAAATACGAAAATATGTAAAATGTAACTACCTTTTACTGATAGTTTAACTCGATTTATTTTTGTATCAGGCACTTGTATCAGCAGCACGACATCTTTTGAAGCTAAGTTTAAAAGGATTTATTAGGTATCCCAATCGCTAAGACTAAGATCATTTGATTAAATCTTACTTGGAATAAGTCTTTGTGTAAAAAGCAGGACGATTTTTCTCTTTTTAGGTATAAGTTATCTATAATATCTCCTATAAGTTCCCTGACAGTCAAACTAAGGACTATAGCTACTTCAGGATATTTTGGATTTACTTGTATAATTTTATACAAATGCCTACCTATGGTCTTTTAGAATCTCATCTAACCTTTAGAAACTGCATTAGCTTATAAAGTTGGAAGACAACTTTCATAGCATGTGCTATGTTCAAATGAATAATAGTACATTAATAATAAAATTGTTGCCTATCAAATATTTTAACAGGAGTCTATTACTAACCAGGCATAGCATTGTGTGTAGTCTGCAGCGCATGTGACTGTTGCGTCAGATGTCTCACGGCACGGCTCAGCTCCTGACGTTGTCGTTGCAGCGCAGACACAAGTTGTTGTACACGCGACACTTCTGTAATTCACATGAAAACATTTCAGAATACGGAACAAGCGAGACACCTATAATGAAAAGGACGTTTGCGTAAAAGTCCTTTCAGTTGCAGGTATAAATAAAGAATTATAGACGAATTCGAATTTAATTTAACGGCATCAGACACTTATTCAAATTGCTAGATTACTTGTCGCGCAATATAAATTACAGTTTTACTATAATATAGATCATGCGACTACCAATATACTTGTAGTAACATTATAGGTGTCTTGAATTAAATTTATCAGTATCAGACACAATCAAGCAAATAGTGCTAAAGGTTGGCGGAGTAAGATGATAACTCAAATATTAAAATTAATGAAATATTTATTTTTGACATAGATTGTGTCGTAGCATATCATATCGAAAGTCAGCTTCAAATTCTCCTCGATGTAACAATATTGAGCAGTGGCCAACTGGGTCATCTAATTTACCTATGCTCTTTTCTCGTATTCAAACTTCTTTCGAGAACCGTATTCCCAACTACTGAACTCAAGCTGTCTGCCAAATTCTATCAATACATCGACTTAAAGCATAAAACGCATTTTTATATTGTACGCTTATGGAGATAAAATTCGCAGCAGAAGTAGGCCAAACACCGGACGATCACCAGGCTTGGATCACGGAAAGCAGTCGAATGCGAGGTACTCCCGGGGCATATATTCAGCAGTATTTCATCAGAGATGATGAATGGAGTAAAATAAGGATTCGAAAGTTTGTTTGGAATCCGTGGATTATGAAGCAAGCACTACAAGCAGGTCACAGTAAATTAAAAATATGCATAGAGAGCTATACGAACCGTCCTCCAGCATAGCGGTGGGATTAGAAACTTGCGCGTGATGTTGATGTGGACCGGCAGCTCTTCGCGCCTGCAGAGCCCTTCGCAGTTGTTGTAGTTCACGCTCCAGCCGTGCGTTGTCAGCGACAGTTTGCTCCAGTTTCTGTGTACATCATTACAATTTGACAATCTGACAACAATACTTGTGTAACTCTTCATGCTGGATACTTGTGAAAAAATTAAAACATGCATCGCCCGCAAAACCTTCAACTAATGAACATGCGTTTTATACAAAAGAAAAAAGACGAGATATACTTATTTACAAATTTCAGTAAAATCACTCAACGTAAAAAGGCGTGCATTGGAAAATAATACAGATTACTCATATTTAATACCACTATCTACTAAAATAAATAAAAATAAAAGTGCATGGTATAGACGAAAACCTTATAAACCTTAGAATTGTGCGCCAACATTTCTTGCACCCGTGCTAGCTCTGCCTCGAGGCCAGCTCCATGGCCGCTGTTGTTCTGTGGAGCTCTTCGAGTCATTGCTTGCGCGTGGAGATCAACCGACAGTTCACCCTTATGAGCACCGTCGAATTTACCACGTACACCTACGAATGAGTATAATAGTTGTATTTTTACCATTTATCATAAAATTACTGTTATTTTTATATCAAGCAACAGTAAGTTACTCTTATTTACCAGAAAGCAAATTCTCAATGGCATCTTTATCAGTTTTCATGCCTTGTAATATAGCGGCCTCATCGGCTAGTTCTTGCTCCAATGCCCATAACTCAGCGACTCTAGCTCTTGCTGCTTCTGTTTCTAAAGGTTTACCAGCAGCAACACTTTCTAACCACCTTTAAGAAAGGAAAATCACATTATTTTATATTGATAAAGTTAGATCAAAATCCCGTCTCCATAAAAATAATACGTACCTTTGTTGTTCAAGGGCATGCTCAGCTAAGACCTTTTGCCTCAACCTCTGATTCCTCTCAAGACGTTCTATAGTTGATCCAGGTCTATTATACAGAGAACCCAATTTTACCATATTATCTACCAACTGCACGAGTGGTTTGCTTTTCTCATACTGGTGCTCCAATTCCATCAATTGAGCCTTTAGCTGCTCCAAGCGTTGAAGACTTTCTTCCCGTTCCATTGCCTTCAAAGAACTGAGACAGTCCTATAAAAATGAAAATAGATGTTAATAAATATTTGTCCAACATTTTTCTCTAAATAATTTTATAATTTTAAGTGATGACCAAACGTATAGATTGGAATTTAACGGAAAACACTTCAAAATTACATAAACACAAATTAGAACTACAGTCTAATCAACGAATGTTCATTAGAACAATTACATGTACTACAACTCAAAAATATAAAAAGCATAAACAAACACCTCAATGCTACGAATTTGGGCGCAACACTGCTCGATGGCTCGATGTGTGGCAGCATGACGCCTCCGCAATTGTATCAAGAGTAACACCAACTCTTCGTGAGTTCGACCCAGAAGCTCACCGGCGGTAGGAATCTCGCTCAATTGTTCCGTCAAATTTATCTGCTGCGGCCCTCTTTGCTATTTAGGTAATACAAAATGCAACACAAATGATAAAGCAACATAATACAAAAAGCAACATAATACAAGAAAGCAACATAAAAGTACAAAATAAAATGACCCATAATGTGTGTCTAAACAAACATACTTAAACAGCTCAATACATTTTGAATCATACCATATCGTCTGTTTCAGTATTTCTTCGAACTCTTGGACTAACGGCTCTAATAGGCTGCTGAGAAGCTCTAGACGGTGATCTCATTGTAGCCCAAGAATCTTCCGTATTGGACAATGCATGTAACTGCGTCACAACAAATAGCATCAAAAGCAAACACAAAATAAAAACATTAACTACTTCCTCTATATTTAAAAATAATATCACTTACATTTTGCTGAGATGTGGACATTTGTTGCGAGCCATAATGGTCAGTAGAAGACTTATCCTCTACCCATCTGACCCTAGGGCTTACTGCCCGTACTGGTATGTTGGCATCCCGACTATTCCTTCCAATAGATGTATTACTTCCAAGAAAAGCTTTCTTGGACAGTGCTTGCTGATTTGTTGAATTATTATTTGTACCAGATTCCGTATGCGTGCCTGACATTGTCATAGAAGCTGAAATAATTGATATAGAATATTGTATTGAATACTCAAGTAAACTTTGAATAATTTGCGAAACGGCTTTAATCTTTCCTTTTGTTTTTGTTATTGGCAAAACATGATAAAGTGTGCTTCAGTACATACGCATATTAGTAAAATACTATTTACAAAAACACAATCCATGTTAAATTCGCATGCTTATTTTGCTTTACACCTTATCGTGTTTAAACCCTATTCCTTTAAACCAAATCTAAATTCTTTATTAACTCCATAGAAAACGTAAAAATGCCAAATTATTTACAGATCACAAGAGATAATGACTTTGCTTTGCTTTAATATTGTAAAAGAAATATAACTTACATAGTGTACCTTACGGGACCATAGAATGCTAGAGGATACCTTCATTGCTTGCACTGTCAGTTCCAGTGTCCGTACTACAGGCAGCATCTCCTATGCCCGCACTAGCACCCTCACCCCGCACACGGCCAACTCTACCCTTCATTAACCCACTTGACATTAAATCCCACTGTCTTAGCTTTTCCCTATCAATTTCGAACTTTTTCTTATTCCTTTCTACAATGTCTGTACTACCTCTTCTGTTCCTAACTAAAATAGGATTAGGCGACGAATTTACAGCCAATTGTTCATAAACTCCTTCATCATTATGTTCCAATGATGTTTCGGCACTCTCTGCAAGGCTTACGTATACATCGTTCTCATCCAATTTTGGTTCTTCCTCCAACAAATGGCAGTGAAAGCTGGCGTTACTTTCCCTATTTCTCAATACTCGGCCTTGTATATCACAATTAACGTACGTAACATTTCTACAAATTTTATTTATTGAATCTTTTTTTACTCTTTTTATGCTGTTCATACCACAGGCTTCTATATTTAGTTTTGTCGACAGTGACGTCCCTGCCGGCATTGAATCTAAATCATCCATGGACCGTGCATGTCTATGCGATACTCGCCTTAAATTGTCTCTCCATAAGGAATCTTCGTCCCAGTGCTTGTCTCCTTGACATATTACATTTTCGTAGGCACCAGCGTCTGCCTCCGCATCGTAATATACAGTATTTGACGAATTGCCACTGCAGTGCGATGACATGCTTGTGCTTGATAATTTTATTAAAGCACTTGCGTTTACAGCATTAGAATCTAATGAAGAATGTTCATGGTGACTATTACTGCTAGAGTTTCTTTTACAGCCTAATCCTGACAAATTCATTGATTCCGGAATTTTTGAATGCCGGCCTCCAGTAGATTCGTATATATTTTTCATGTCGATTTCTGGATCCTTATCAGCTGCACTTAAAAACTCCACAGATACGCTTCTGGCCGAAGCAGCTAATTCAAAAGGTGGTTCAGACATTATAACTTGATTGTTCCGAATGGGATTATGGATGTGCGAGATATCATTTTTCTTATGTAATGGACCCCTACGTCGTTGGTTATTTAATTTGCGATGCAGATTAGTATTTTTTAAGTAATGAGAAGTAGGCAAGACGTTTATATGCTCTTGTGAGGATAGATCAGAATAATAATATGGTGCACTATGTTCAGTAGAACTATCTCTACTGTGAAAACCAGTCGACGTAGAAGATGCATTCGTTTCATTTCCTGATCGTATAATGGGCATTTTTTCTGTTTCAAATTCTTTCACTTTATCAGAAAAAGCATCATTATTTAAATTCTTGCTTAATAGTTTCTCTTCATCATAGTTCTTACAATAATATGACATGGGTGACCTAGGTATTCCTGATGAGCTACAAGAACTTTGTGAACTCATGTAATTATTAGTTTGATCATTAATATGTCTAATTTGAGATCCAACCGAACTCCTGCTTCCATAACTGTTTAACCTGTTATTGTGACTGACTGGAGTACTCGAACAGCGACTGTGCGTCACAGTTTGAAAAGCTGCCTGGATAACATTATCTTTATAATTAGACTGCTCGGGTGCAGAACAATTTAAAAGATGATGATGTCCGTCACTTGTACTGGGCTGTAAGTTATCTAAATATCTATCCAAATCAACAAATGTCGGCACATCGTTATTATGCATAGGTATTTCGGCTTTAACCAATTCAAACAAAGAATCGTCAGACAGTGGTCTTCTTTTAATCATCATTTCCAGGTCTTTATAACCAGAAGAATTTCTGAAATCGACTGCTAACTCACTATCATTTAAACTAGTAACCTCAGATGACATGTTTGAAGGTGCAATGTCAAATTTACTGCTAACATCCGACGCCAGCGAAAGTCGAGAGGAACCTCTATCTGCACTACAACTTCTTAAAGAATCTGTTTCTATACTACTTGAATGGTTATAATCAAGTAGAGTGCTGCTTAATAAATTAGTAGAACTCTCATTCATTTTGTTCCTGTCATTAAGACTTGCTCTACTGTTACGAATTTTCTCACCTCTAGAAAGTGTATCATGTATTGATGTTCGACTACCATAGATCATGAGTGAAGTCGTTTTTCTTTTGACCGTATTCATCTTCTGATTTTCACACGTTAACATTTTTAAAATAGAATTATCTTGCGACATATCCGACTTGTCCAGTTTATCCAATATATATTTGGATAGTGCGTCATCACATAAATCATCACAAGGTGGTGACGAAGTTGGCACCGGTGGAGGAGTACGAATTACACTATCGGAACTATCATGTTGATCTATAGTATGTTTGCTTCCACTTAAATAATAGGAAGCAGGTCGAAATGTATCAGAAATACTAAACCGACTAAATGGCGTTTCTAATGAGAGATCTTTATTTGTTTCATCATCAATATCTGAGCTTTCTAACTTCTCTTTTGATGTTTTTTCTGTCTTTGTAACTCTTTTTAATGTTTGATTCTTAGAATCAGCGAAATTCGACGCAGTGTCTAAAGGTTTGATCGGCAATGGACTACTATTTTCGGTGAGTTTGGTTTCATTACACATTATATTATTTAGTTCCATGTAAACTGGTTCAACCTTTCCATTGTTTACACACACTATTTCATAAGTTTGAGTATCTTCTTCTTCGTTTCCTATATTCATTTCAACGTATGGATTGTCTTCGTAACCTTGCGGCATTGACTGATCGAAAACACTTAAGCTTTCGAATATGGCTTTATGAGGTGGCTCAATCACTGACATTTTTCTAGGACTCATAGGCAGATAATGGTTTTCACCGGGAACCGGGGGACAGACTGGTGGCGTTGCCGATCTTATGTCAGAACTTTCTTGTTTAGTATCTTCGGTTTCTTTTTCAATGGGTTTAATATCATTATTCTGAATGTTATTAGGAGTTTCTTCATCGGAATGAAGTAAAACTTCATCTAAATCATTATCTGTATATTCAATTTGCGTCTCGGATTCTGCCTCACTATCATTTGTTACATATCCATCTTCTTGTACATCAACTGCACGATCAGCCTGTTCAGGTAAACCATTATTTTTTTCAGAATCTAGCTCATTACTTTCAGATTCTAATTCTACTTTTGGTATAGATATTGTACAAAGGATATTTTGATAAGTGTTTTCTACTTTATCAATTATATTTTTTTCTCCGCTTGGATCTTCTGGTGTTATTTGATCACTGTAAGGCGCGTGCGGGGTTTTAGGTCGCATAATGATAGGACTTGTAAGGTTCACATTAAGAAACCTTCCTGCCTGCATATCTCTGGGTTTTTGCAGATCAGTGCCCGGTGTTTCCTCTGAGGTGCAAAAGTGAAACCGATAATTACTATATCAATAGTAATTATTCAATACAAAATAATGATTCAAAGTTTGCCTAATGGTCACCAGTTGTTAGTAGACGTTGATTCGAGTGTTAGAGCGATGCAAACTACTCACAATTAAACCAATAATAACTATTGTATAACCCACCACCGGAAGTTAACCAGTAAAATCATGTTAGTGGCAAAATGTCACCGCAGGCAGGAAGGTACCTCTCCGCAAAGCGAAGTCATCATAATGCTACTGCAGGTTTCAGGTATATGATAAAAGATTATACATAATAATAATGAATTTGTTTTGTCAAATGGCATTTTTATAGTTTTATGTAAAGGATTTAGGAATGAAAACATAATTACTCAAATTAATTGTTGACAAATGGTTTAAAATGTATGGATCTGGGATTCAAATTTAAGTAATCAAGGGATAATAATGATTTTTCTTTTTAATTACTATTAAGTGAGATGTTAATTCTATAAATAACGCTGTTTATATAATAAAACTGCTGAATCAGTATGTACTATTTTAAAATAATCAAAGTCTCTTTATTCATGCACAACAATATTTAAGTATTATAATTTATAAAATAATAAAGACGGTCCATGCTTTTCTGAATAAAACTTTGAACACCAATAAATATCGCAGAATATTTTTTAATCATGCTACATAATAAACTACCTATAGACACATCACTCACAAAGGATAGAGATAATTTAACAGATTCTAGAGACATACCTTCATCGTCAGAAGAATAACTGTTGTACGAAGCATTTGTGTAGGTCTTGGGCTTATATTGATCAGATCTAAGAGACTGGCGACTTTGATTGAGAGATCTTGCTAAAGATATTGTAGCAGGCGTACTCTTTCTTGTTAAAGGAGATTGTAACATTCGTTGCTTCCATTCAAGTAGCCGTTTCATTGATTCTTCGCGCTGAAATGAATTTACATAACATAAGGATAACATGTTAAAATTAAATAAAATAAAAAAGTTAACATATTTTTACCTGTTGGACTTTCTTTTCACCTTCTTTTTCGTTACCAGTAGAAGGCAATCTTGCACTAGCAGATCTCATGAAACCGTCAGCTGTGACATCATATCTGGCAGCGTCCTTAACGTACCCGCTGACATTTGAACCATCACTCATTACACTCCCACTTCTATTCAAATACTCTTTTTGATTTTCTACTTTTTCCTTAAGCGTCCAATTAGAGTTCAACCCTTCCATATCACCATACTTCGAATTAAAACTAACGTTATCCCTATTTGCGCTCAATTCGGCTTCATAATTATTATTGCCTATCTGCGAATAAGCAGAACTAAGTTGCTTTTTCGCTAAACCGCTAGCATATTTTGCAAGTGGAATTTCCATATTTCTTGGACCTGCTACTAACCCTTGTTGTAAATATAAAGCAGATTGTCGCATTTTTTCAGCATAACTTTCTTCTGAATAGTATCTATCTGAGCTGGGGTCGTAATAAGAGTTTATATCTAAACTTGATTTAGGACGCTGTGGTTCTTTATATGAATCGTAACCTGCACGGGATGGAGTGGTATTATTCAGTATCTCGGCCTTAGCTTCATATTCTAGAAAATCTGCACTATGTGGTCTAGGCATTGGAGGTTGAATGCCACTTGATTGCATTTTTTTTCTTCTTAGGACTGAAGGTCCACTGAAAGTCTTTTCCTGCGTCTAAAAACAATGTATAATAAAGTAAATTAAACATATTATTAAAAACAAATGAAACATACCTTGTGTATAGATTAAGTAATATTTAAGAACATAACTTACATAATTTCCAGTTTGTTTTTGTTGATTTTGTTGATGACTAGAAATACTAACACCGTCTCGATCTTGATGAGATGGATTGGGCGACTTTGCGTATGTTTTCCCATACTCGTTTTCTGTTGCATACTGCCCGTACACGTCCTCATAATCTCCAATTTTCCCCTTATTATACGCTGCCATAGATGTAGATCTACCATAAGCGTCAGGTGTTCGTCTTTCTGCTAACAATCTCTCATTGATAGCACTACCAGCCCTACTAGGTCTCTGATTCAGTTCTCCATATACATCTCTACTATAAGCACTTGCGTCAAGGTTTGTTTTAGAACTACTCCTATTTTCAAGCCCAGTTTCAGTCTGTGGCAATTGGGATTTTTCTTCCGGAGCACTAGGACGGGCATTTCTATTGTGCATTTCATTATTTTTAGGTAAACTTTCTCCTTGCGGAGTTGTATCCTGTAGGAATGGGTTTCGTTGCGGTTGTCTGTCGTAAACTTGTTCCATATTTTCTTGTGCCACTTGTTGTTGACTTCGATTCCTATCAAAGTAAGGTGACTGAGGATTAGACTGATACAAACTTGACGTGCTTGGCTGACTGTTCTCGAGTTTATCGGTGACTGTATTTGTTAATGGCAGAGAAAGATGTTGCGTATCGTAGGGTCGTTTTGATTGATACTGTGTTTGATGCTGTACTTGTGGTGGAGACTGCGGACTGCGAGTGTATGTGGGCTCTTGGTTTGGACTGGCCGAGTAGTTCAGATGGTCCTGGTATCGTGGGTGATTAGTGCCTTGACTGTAGTGTGATGCTGGCTTTTTGAGTAAATCGTAGTTTGGATCGTACCTGTAATGTTCGAACATTAATAATGTATGTGGTTTGTTTAGAAATCGAACTATAATTTGAGACATTAAAATTCAATCATATTTGTCTAATCATCCGTGTGGTGACGGATTAAGAATACGGAATGTCACCACCCCATATCATCCCGTGGGTGTCGTAAGAGCCGACAGAGGGACCATACTATGCAGAGAACAGCACTATAAGAGAAGGAAAACTTGAAACAAACCTTATACCAACCCGTTTGGCCAGCGTGGTATAGTAGGCCCATTCCTCCTTTCAAAGGAGAGGCCTAGTCCAGCAGTGGACTGTAAGGGGCTGAAGATGATGATGATGATGATATTTGTCTAATACTTACATATCCGGACTAGGTGAATTGTAACCTTCATTAGACCGTCTGGGCTTTGGCGGCGCATTGGCATACGTAGGAATTTCATCAGACTCCTGTAAAAACAGAATTATCTCTTTATATATGCTGATATTTTCATCGCTTTGAATTCTAAACTGGTTGTTAATGCTACAATCAATTTGCGGCAACATCTACACTATTATCTGCAGTTATAATGACGAGGTAATGGCTGTCCTTGGTTCCGCTCTGACAAACTAATTGCTGATCACCTGCACCGGTACATTATACGTGCTTACTATAATACATACCTCTGGTTTTGCAGCTGTCCGATCGCTTTGTTTTTGTGTCTGTTCACTGAAAGTAGAAATATAGACAATGTAAATACATTATTATTTAATAACAATATTTTTATACATTTCGTAAATATTTAATATATACGCTATTTATAAAAAGTATATACCATGAGAGCGAATTTACTACTAGCTGGTGGTATAAACCAAGATTACCTTACACTGAAGCCAAATCGTTTATATGGTTTTTTAATCTCATTATGCATGCTGCATAATTTGTAAGTAAAATGCAACGTGAGAATGTATATCTGCCACTACACTTTATCGAAGACTAGCCGTAATTCAAAGCTATTTTACGTACACGGCAATTTTAAAATTGTCTATAGAAACTAAAGTCAAATAATCACTAACTTGGGGCTTTGCATAAGTGCGGCCATCGTCAACGCCTTAACCCACTTCATCATAGCTTCCTGATCGGGCGCCGCAAGTATATAAGTCCGCATATTTGCATGTTCAAGCTTGAATGCAAACTTGCGAAGTACTTTGTCTTCAGCGGTACAAGCCGAAACCTTGTATGAAGGTAGAAGAACTGATCCAAGAAGTTTCTCTTCATCTTGACCTGTTGTAAAAAAAAAACGTTTTTTATAATACAACCTGGGGAAACTTCAATACAAGAGAGACTCCATTGTTCGTTCGTTAAGCAAATGTAAGCTTGCATAACAATACAGCATTATACATTGTATGCGTATTTGTTATATTCCCTCACAATCACTTAAGACGAACAAAAAGTTACTTACTTTTGTAGTAAAATAGGCAGTATTCCGATAAAACGAACCAACGTTTCCTCCAAACTTTCAGGCCATCCGAACCTTGCTTGTAAAGTATACCGGACATGGTCACTGGAGCGGAGGGTATCCGTTGTGCTATTGGCGATCGCAAAGCTTGATTACCACCGCTGCTTCGTCTACTTTCAGAAGATGGTGACTTAACACTAGGAGTACTTGATTCGCTTGACTTCATAGGCGATACAACCCCGACATTATTTTTTTGACTTTGATTATTATAATCGGAAGGGGGTGACTGACTTTTTCCTTTATCCATTTCCTGTCTCTCTTGCCTTTCTTGTCTTTCTTGTCTTCTATACTGCTGCTCTTGTTCTCTATATTCAGCTTGTTGTTGTTGTTGCCATTGAGATTCCTGATATTGTCTATGTTTTTCATATTCTTTGTACTCATTATTCTTAGCAAAACTATCAATATCCTTTTGTATATCAGGACTACTGAACTCTTTAAAGTCGTTTTTACTACTGTAGCGATCTAAATCTCTATATGAACCATCAGAGTATATACTGTTTTGTAAGTTCGGTGGAGGTTGAACACCATGAATTTGTTGCAGCAGTAATTGTCGCTCGGCAAACTTTTGTTGTTGATGCATTTGTGCCTGATTTTGATAGTGAAGCTGTTGTTGTAATTTCATTTGTTGAATTTCGCTATACTGGCGCCTTAATAATTCGGTATTACTCTGTGGTCCTATTCTACTTGAATATGGAAGATATGGCTTGGATCCATACGGATTAGGATTAACATTAGGCCTATACGTAGGTTGATGATTTTGGTATATTTGGTTGGTATCTTTCGGTGGGTTGCGTTTTAAATAATCTTGATATACTTCCGCGTTGTATCCTTTAGGGATATTATGAAGAAGTTCGTGATTTACATTATGATCGGTGTGCACTTCTGTTCTTTCGTGCCTTGGAGGAGATTGGGGATAATTATAGTTATCATTGGCTCCATAATGTCTAGTGTAATCGTGATTGTGGCCTGTACCATATAAATCGTGTCTATTTTCAAGGAGCGGAGACCGTGCATTCATATTTGAGTGATACTGACTCTGTAGCAATTGGTGCATGACGCCATTTGGTTGAATTTGACCTGTTTGTGAAGAACTGAGGTGGGTTAGTTGTTGTTGTGCGTAGATCTGATCGGGATGAACGTGATGTGCCATGAGGTGTTGCTGTGTAAGCGGCTGTTGCGTGGCTGGTGCTACTTTTTTGTTCTCCATTTGGTATTGTGACTGTGCTGCGGGTGGGTCAAGCCTGTAACAATAATAAAGTCAAATGAAGCTGTTATACTAGAAAAAGTTTATTCACCGTTGACACGTATAGAATAATAAAATTTGATATACAATGTGTTCGCGTGCTTGATAGCACATAAACCGAAACGATTCAATTTGAGTTGGTTAAACGAAGAAACGTTATCGTCGTAGACCTGATAACGTTGTTCGTAAATGTAACGTAGTTATAATAATATGTTATAATAACCACATGGTGTAGCATAAGACGTTTTGATTGCCTACACTACATAAACAATAAGTGAAATGCAGACAACAATCGGTCTATGTCGCACTATTTATACGTAATACGACATCTAATGTGAAATAAATTTACGTGTGAATATTCTTATACATTATTTAAGTCTAGTATGAAATTAGTATGACATTAGAAAGTAAACATACAATATAATTAAAAATTGAGGTTTCGTCACTGGCAATAAAAATATTATGACTTAAAAACGGCTTTTGTGTTTATAAATTTTACTTGGACTGTAAACTATGTTTGCACTATTTTTTTTTTATGTATACATATAAATGTATCCCCAAAGGGTAGACAGAGATGTAATATTACATCCACATTTCGCCATGAAATTTTTAGGTCTCATGTAATAGGGGGCCTATTGCCGTACCGGGCACATTATCAGACTCTGTGCTGCTACTGACAATTTCCTAACGGAAAAACCCAGTAACACTTTGCCCGACCCGGGAATCGAACCCGAGACCTCCCAATCCCACGCGCACATAATTTAAGCCGCGAGACCAACGAGGCAGTCAACTATAAAGTTATTACTATCAATCCTTACTGAAACGTAATAATCACTTTTCATGGGAGTATTAGGTATTATGTAAATAATAGTGTTATACATGCATAGATATTTCCCACACAAAATAGAAAAACATCTGAATACTTCGTACGTGTGAAATTGTTAACATTCTTGTTCATATAACAGCTTAGTTAAGCAAGATTTTTTATAGTATAACTAATTGCACGTATGGCATAGAGATTTAAACGGTCGCATCGGCGTTTAGCATGAGACCAAGTGTTGTGACTTCGATTACCACACGAGAAAACACATTGTCGTTTTAACTTAATTTTGATTGCAACTTATTTCATAACATTAAATTAAATATTTTTATTATAATGTAATTTGCAGTATTTAATCTCAATTCATTAAAATGTTTATAAATTTAAAAATTGTTATTATATTGTGTTTTGTGAAAAATATTTAAACTGTTGCAATTAGTATTGGATTGTAGAGTGTATTAGAGATGTAATGAATTGACTTATTTGTTTGGAATTAATTAAAAAAAAAAAGTATTGTAATTCACTTATCAAATTTGTACGCCAGTAACAGGCTGAACATATGAAACTATATTACATTGTAACATCTTGCATATCATGTACACTATGTTCAAACAAATAAACATTTATCTTATCTTATCTAACTCTTGCCGTGCGATCCACTAATTGTTGTTATTTGTGACCATTGATTGAATACTTGTAATGGACCTGATGGCAGGCCTCCTTCACTCGGCCGTACCTACAGCGATAAGTGCCTACACTTTCGCGCGGCTTCCAAGCCCGCGTCCGACGCGTCGCGCAAGGGTTGTCGACTTGAAAATTTGATTTTATTTATTTTACGAGAGCAACTTGAAAATTATATTTTTTGTTTGTTGAGATATCCCAACGATTATGGTGTCAAATTAAAGATCTAGTTCAAAAACCATTTTATCTGTTTGAATCATGTAAATCGGTCCACGCGTTTAGGAAATAACTAAGTACTGTTTATTCTGTGCTGATAAACACATGGTTTATTCCCGATAAGAATTGCTTTTTACACCAGAATATTACTGCCCAAGGTAAGTATGTATCCAAAGGTACCTTTAATCTGGGGGCACGACAGTGCCGCCACCAAGTCGAGCAATTCTTATTATTTAAAAGCATTAAATTAAATTTATCTCTGTGTTGTATTGCCATTTGTTTTTATTGTATGTATGTTTTACTAACAATAGTCAATAAGTCCTTTGTAATACTAATCCTAGTGTATGTATGTATACCTACTTATTTAAGTATTATACTATCATACATAATTATGTCTATTATTTGTAATATTGTAATTATAGTAAGTATTTAATACACCTACTACGTGTCTCAGCACCGCTCAAAGGTAGACTGACAGATAATGCCCAAGGCATTAAGTCAACCTGTACACAATTAAGTGTATTAATAAATAAATAAATAAATAAATAATCCTATGGACCTAAAAGTCTGCAAATAAATGATTAACAATAATTCAATTATCAACTCTTTAATTAGGTATAAGTCAATTTAAAGCGAAATTTCAACCTATCGCGGATGCAGCACATGAAAGTTTGGCAACAATTTCGAAATAATCGTATGTTTATATCTCTCTTAATATACCTACGTTTTTATTAAGAAATATAACTTCACAACATCAAAACTCGTCTCTAGAGTTAGGGTGCCATACCAGATTACTAACTAGAAAAGTTACAACTTTTCTACAGAAAAAGGAGCTAAAATGTAGTTTTGTATGCTTGACTAACAGATCGTCAATATAATGAAAATTATATTGACGATCAGATTATTCACACAATCTAATAAAAGACGTTGTTTATTTGTTTGAACCTGAACATTTCAGGCACTTTTAATTCGGTTTCAAATTTATTTTTGCCGTAGGCGGCTCAAAATTATTAAGGCAGATTATAAGCTATGTAAGATCACGACGCAACCAGTGGCGTAGGAAGGGGGGGGGGGGCGGCGAGGGCGGACCGCCCCGGGTGCCACCCTTTTTGGGGTGCCACCCATCTAAAAACAGGGGTGACACACAAAACTCAAGTAAGAAAAACATACGCACTCTCAGCACTACGAGAGTTAGCACGGAATTGTTATTAGGTGTGTCGACTAAAAAAAAAAGGTTATTCGCCAACTACCGCCCCGGGTGCCACCCAAGCTAGCTACGCCACGCATCGCCATTCAGGAGTAGTGCAAAAAGAAAACAAATCGCTAAGGGAAAGGGATCGCCGTGTGAAATCTCCAGGTACAGCTAGTATATAAATAATTTAGATTGTACAGTTGGCATAAAAAGTTAAATATTGTGTGAGTACGGTTTGACCTCGGCTATGAATAGGCAACAGCCGTCATTTGCCGCCAGACTGATTATCCTACGAGGTAAATAATGCTTCAGTTTTATTGTCGGCAACCCATAGATTACCAAACACTTTTCAATAATGGATTCGTACGGCGTACCGGACCTGCAGACAATAACTAGCATCTTCGACGAATTTTGATTTTCTCATCCTTTAAGATATGTATATCCTGTAAGTAATGTAATAGCTTTTACCTACATAAATTATACTATACAAACACAATGTATTAAATATTGAGACCTCGAGCACCTAGTATCTACCTACTGTCACTTCAGTACTGTCAAGTGTTTAGCTGTCATATCAATAATAGCATTACGTTGGAGATAGGCTGATCCTTTGTATTCTTACCTTTCTTTACCTATAAACGATTCCAAATGATTTTTATAGCAAGTCAAAAGAGCACATGAGATCAAAAATATGTCTTATAAAAACTTATTAATCTTGTAACATTTGCCCATGATATATTTTCGACATAAACTATTCTAGTCTTAAGATATGATGAAAATTCTCAATTCATAGTTCATTTGCTTAGATGTGTGTGAATCGAGTAAAAACAAACAGTCGTCTCGTGTCATTAACCTAATTAAATTATCGCTGATGTCGATTATGCAACTGATATGGAGTAACGATAAGAAAATACATTAGTTTACTTCGTAATAAATGTTGTAGTTGCTAGCCGTTATTAGCTAATCGAAAAGCTAAATTACATGAAGTTCAAAAACAGGTACAAAGTAATATCTTCTTGGGTTTACGCTAATGTTACACATTGAAATTAAACTACAGTTTACGGATTTTATCGCGTTATATTGGTTGCACTTCGTTATTAGAACAACATTTTTAATTTATTACTTGCCAACGCGACGTTTCGAATTCTTTACAGGATTCATGGTCACTGCAGTCTGCCGTTTAATTTCAAGGTGCAAAGTATTTTCAGCAATATATTAATAGCATTATTTAAATTTAAGAGCAAACATACGCACTTATAAGATGTTCATTTATAATTACGAAAAAACAGAATAAGTATAAAATAATGTACTTAACATTAAATTGTTTTACAGTTATAAGCTCGGAGCCAATCTTAGCGCTGCAATGAAAAAAAAACTTTTTATACATTTTTATACTCATAGACGAGTGAAGTCTGCCAAATCTCTCAGTTCAGCATAGCAGACTTAGGTCACATGTCAGAGCCAAACTGTCTCAGACGTTGGCACGGTTCTCTGTTCAATACTAGAGTCATTGTCCCATAAAAAGAGTAGTTGTCTAAAATATTATTATACTAAATGACAGCTTTTTGTTCACGCCATCCTAAGATCGCTTCGAGTAGTAAATTATCGCAGACCAAGTAAAAATGGACTACAATCACTGTGTGTCAACTGCGATCGTTCTCAATAGTTCAGATTGTTCTTGTCTTTCAACCAAATATTATGGTAGTTTATTTTTCTTAGAAATTAAACTGAAATAGAACTGGATAGCAAGGTTGACCCGACAGCAATTTCTACTGCTACTTTTGTAAATCCGAAGGCGTCGATGGTGCGACGCGATTTCGGTAATAAGTAATAAAGTTGCGGCAGTATCACAATCAGTAGATAGTTAGATAGATAGATAGATAAATCCACCACAAATTATTAACGCAGAAGGCCAAACCACATAAGAAAAACATACATCGAAGGAGCACAAACAAGAAATGCACAATTGGCGGCCTTATCGCATACAGCAATTTCTTCCAGACAGCCTTTATAAATGAGCTCCTCATGAATATTAACTATTTATTGTATTAGCGCCATATATGGATCCATCATATTACGTAGTAAGTATATCACGTTCTAGCGCCATCGGCAAACTATTCCAAATGCCGACGTCGGGATGATGGCACTCGGTTGATGGACGTACAATTGACAAGCTGCCTATCATACTGAAATACACTGAGAGCTTAGAGCACAATTATGAAACCGATTTCAGAATATATTACAGCACACTCAAATTATTACTTTCATTAGCATCGAAACAACAGGCAATGATGAGGTTCGATCCATCACTCGTCGCATGCGACACATCCGGTAGTGAGAGCGTCGTGTCTAATGACCGGAAGATGCGCGAACATCTAAGTCACTGTCGTTTTATTCATCTGCCGTCCGACCATTTCCTCTCCAGAACAATAATGAGTCACGTCAATCGTTAGGCCACATTCTTCCAACATGCATTATTTATACAGCGCTACAGCGCCACGCAATCTGATCACGATGTGTGGTGAGCGGCCGCGGTGGATAATGCCCTTAGTCTGAGCTTTCTCAATGGCGAAACATTGGGTAAGAAAGCTTCTTGTTCTTAATAAAAGTATGGAAAGGCGTTAATTGTAGTTGAGTGCTAAGGAATTATATATGTGTGGGGAAAATATTTCCGTCGCAGATCAGATGCTAACGACCTAACTGTCATAGGTGAAAAAAGTTCACTTCCAAAAGTGTTTCCATCATGATTTAAACTATAAATCATACTGATTTTGAAGACGTTATAATGTAAATATGCTTCAAATTGCCGTTGACGATGATGCGAATCTTCATGGGACGAAAAAGAATGTAATAATATTGAGGATCATATTTCTAAGCTTGTTATTAAATTCTTGAGCGTCTTTAATGGACAGTAAGTACATAAACTGAGAATAAATATCTGTATCAATTTTATCTTTCTCTTCGCAGCCATTATCAGTTAGTTACGCTTATTGCAAATAGATGACCAAATAATATTTCGGTCCTTTTGCGAAGTCGTCATCTCCTGCTGCGAACATTTTGTAAAGGCAATTGGCGCCTTTATATTTATCGATTAGATATAAGTGCTTGTCATTGCAGCTCCAGTAAAGATATAAGTTTTGATATAACATTTATAGAGGAGTGTGCGTCAGCAACTGGCTGTAGGTATTGCACGTAAACCCGGTCTGGTAACTGAATTACTAAGTGAGTAATGAACTAAATACCGAGACAATCTTTATAACTTTGGCAAATGCTCAGAATTCGCACGCAACTTAAAATAGCCCAGACGATATTCTAAATTTCAATATTTGACGAATGCGTCTGGGTATTTGTCGTCAGACAAAATCTTTTTCTTGAACTCTTTCATTTCTTTAGCGTTTAGTCTAGGTCATAAATATTATTACTATGCGTATAAGTGTGTGCGAGAGTTAGGTGCTGATCCACTTGGCCTATTGCCAACAATGTGGCGGGCACCGTTTACACCGCGAGACGACGGAGCGATTAATTCCCCTTTCAATGTCAATCTTACCTTAGCGTGACCTACATATCCCTAAGATGATCTTATTCATAGATCAAAGGTTTCCCGTGAGACTGAACAATATTGTGCTTTCATTCGTAGACTAAAGACAGCATAGACATACGGATATGTGACATAATGCAATAACTACTAAGGCGATTTTTGAGTGGCATAGTTTTATAGATAGTGTTAAGATATTATATCATTGCATTAGGTATTAATGGCTATCACAATCGAACAATAAGAATAAAGCACATTGTATTGTTAAGTGACTGAACTTACATTAGTCACTTAAGAGATTTGATAGACAATATCCTTGAGCGAGCCCCAAGTGAGTATCTTCTCCTCATCAAATTACTGACACGACTGACAGCTGACGTCACTTCGTGTTATCTGACCTAAACTTAGTAATATTATAATATTAAACATTACTTACCTGACGAAACCGTGTTTACGTAATATAGCAGTTTAATAGAATAAGCCCCTTGGTTGTAACTACCAAAATAAATACGTAGTGAAATTTTGCCATAGTAATTATATTAGATACCTATTAGGTACTTTTACATAACGTGTGTAGCTTAACTGCTAATTGATCAAATGTTGAAACACATTAAGTATTAGAAACATGAATAACTATTATAACTGTAAAAAATATAAATAGCAATAAAAATTACATAACGAATGATATTGTAAGTGCTGTACGAGTATAATATTTTTACAGGTATATTACAAAAGCAGTTCGCGTATTCCCGCTGATTGGATATTTAGCTGTTAGGTGTTATAATTTGAATAGCAGGTTTACCTCAATATCACCGTTGCAAGTGTTGAATAAATAAAGAATTTTACACTTTTTAAGAACTTTTCACTACCTGCCTATGCTTTGTGTAACTACTTTTAATGATAAACGTGTTAAATAACTAACAAATATATTATGTAAGTATAGATGATTTTATATGATTTGTATATAGTGATGTATTTATTTAATTATGATGGATATTCATTAATATGTATGTTGATAGCTAAGAAAGCCTGCTTGCCTTTATTTGCAACTAGTTATTAAATATAACTTAAAATATATTAGGTATATAGTGCACTGATAAGGTGTTCAAAATCCACATTTCGTCATTTAATTGCAGGAAGTGCAAATAAATAAAATGAAATATAAATCTTTGTTGTAACCATTACAAGTACTTACTAATATTAGGTACACCTAATATGTAATCAATTTTATTGTAATGTAATGTTAAGCAACCTTTAATATTTCAATGGCCCTCTTTCGGTATTATTCTTTTCATAGATTTATATAGTATAAAGTTGTATACATTACCCCTACGGTCTGATACCCAAAGAGCTTCACACAATACAAACTACACATTAATGTAAACAACAGAAAGTTATACTCAAGATACCGCAATACAAATAAAACATTCTGAACACGATTTTCAAATAACACACATTTGTTTAACACCGCACACCAAACGAGCATTTTCATTCACGACACATTTCCAATTGAAAGTTTAGAAATCTTTGACTGATTCTTGTTGTACCGACGTCCCGGATCTCTTACAACTATTTCTGAACAATATACCCTCAGAATATTTAAATAACAAAATGGAAAGTTTATCATTAATGGCCTACTTTAAGCTGAATATTGACAAAACAGTATCCTTCTGAATCTAAAACAGTATTGAGTGACATCACTATGAAGCCATATTTATAAGGCCGTCGTCACTTACGGTAGAAATAAAACATCCACCGAAGTTCTGTAAGGGATATTATTATTGAGACTATCATTAGTTGAGGTAAGTGCGAGAAAATGTGATGTTTCATTGAGAAGTCGGTCCAGTCTGGAGTAATTTCAACCGCATCCTGGAGGAGCGCGGTCGCGAATTGTATCCCACGGGGATAATTGTCGCAAAACTGGTTGTGTTTCGACTAAGTCGATTAAAATCTATTTACAAAGCGTAAATTACACATTATTTGCAGGTGAGGTAAACTGGTTGAGTTACTATCTCTAAGTCGATTTTTTAAATATATTTTTATCTTTGTCAAAGGGCTCACAGTAAAGCTGTTTAGCTTATATTAACTCCAGGGTCCTCCCCCACCTTAAAGTATACTGGCATTCTGTAAACGTTTATACTTAATAGAGCCTAACATTAACCACATCACACTCTTACACATCATAAATTACAAAACTTAAACATTTACAAAAAGGTGTACATTAAAGAGTGGACGGCTGGGACCGATCAATACACCTAAAAATACACCAAGAGTGACGTACCCTCATTTATTATGTATATTACAGTACTTTGAGTGTTAACTGAATTGTTTACAAACCACAAAACGGTGTACCTACTACGAAGCGTTTTAGAGAAAAACTAGTCAAGCAAGTAACCCACTTTCTTAGAGTTCAAATCGGAGTTAATTCTCTGTAACAAACTCAACATTGTGTTATTTTAAATATAATTAAATACAATGATTATTCCGTTCTTAAATTCTACTTTCACACCATTTACTCAAACCACGGCGTCACAATAAAATTGCCTAAATTCTGAATGCATTTATACTGTCATTTAGTTGTTTGTCTATGTTTAACGCCTTTTAAGCTAAAGACATCCGGTATCATAGTGTCGACATTGGAACAGTCAGGTATTACCATATTTATCTATAAATTTAGAGGCGTTATACATACCTACATAGAAATGGAAATACTAAAACGCCTTAGCCATCATAATTTATATTACTAGTTCCTAGACGTCTAGACCATGTATAGGTATGTAGAATGTGCACAGCATGAAATCAATATCACAGAATCCGTTTGAAATTGATCTCGTCTAGCGAAACATGACACGATGTATCAGCATACCATATGTTTTCTTAAAGTCGTGCTCTAGACTTGACTGACGTTCATATCCCATACTTTACACTCACAACTTTCAAATATTATTTCCTCTAAGTAATTGTTACGGGAATATGTTTATTAAAAGAGTACTTTGATTCATCAGTTACATCTGTTTATCATTCCTTATAAAACGGTACTTCATTGTAACCCGTATGTAAATAACTTAATTAACAACCACAGGCGTAGCTGCGCTGCATCAAACACTAGTAAAACAAATCGAGTCAAACTGTTATGAATGGGTTTTTCTAATGAATAGAGTCTGAAACAAACGAGGCGCTATTGAGGCAAAAAGATAAACGACGAACAAAATAGTGAAAGAGACATCAAAGCTGTCGCCGCGGTAGCGACTGGCAACTTTTTTTTAAACGCCAGCAGTAGTAATAATCTTAAATCACGGGGGGCTTTATAAACATGCAATCAATGAACACAAAGGATACCAAAATTCGAAATAACGAATTTTGTTGATACAGAGTGTTGTCCTTTTTGAGATCATCCACAATCCACAACAATTGGCGCAGCTAGCCGGCCATCTGTTTTGTCGTGTGTCCCGTGACGAATGTTGTTACGTCATGCACTATCAGTGAAATTCCATTGACACTTCACGTATGAGGTTGAGGTATACGATTCACCGCAGTGGAATGCAAAGGCAGTGTCGATTGGCGCGCGGGCCGGGTCCGGCACCGCAAGCAATCGGTTCCCGCGGCGTTCCCGCGCATTCTTGCCGCCGAGGTGAACAACCGGCGCGCACGTCGTCGTCCTTGGAGCCGCGTGCTCCTTTCTACACAGCCTCCATCAACCCGTACTAAGGTTGCCACATTTCCTTCAAAACCGGCGCGACTGACAGCCGAGCCTTATCCGGTTCTAAAAGTTCAATTACCGGTAATAATCTCTATCACTCAGCAGATGTGTCACGAGAAGTTTCTGTGCACGTAGGTACCTAGGCGCTCAAACCAGTCTTTGCAATATGACAAAGAAAACGACAAAAAATATGCTAATCGAACATTTATGTTGACATTGAAACAGTCATTGCAAACAGTTTGGAGGACATACTAAACAGTATAATCAAAATGTATTCTTACAAGAGTGACAATAAGTATGTTTGCCAGCCCTACAAGCCGCTGGACCCAACCTGGTTAGATAATTCACATGTCGGTGGTAAACTGTAACCTGAGCACCGTGACTATGGCCTGTGTTGTCTTTCGTACTACAAACGTGTGCGTAATTTTCCCACATCTGTGAACTACTGATGGAATTTCGCGGAGAATTGTCAAACTTTTGCCCCACAAACACAGAACTTGTACAAAAGTAGGGTTGAGTCGAGACCTCAACTGTTACCGTGACCGACAAGTTGGTTTCGTAAAAATATTTGACAAAATGGTAGAACACGAAAAGGATTTTACTTTTTAGTGACGTGGTATATGATTTGATGTTGCATGACCTGTATCCTGGTCAAAAGTTCCAGAACGATTTGAATGGTTTATAAATCTATTGAAATTTGCAATTCAGCAGATAAAATTATTACAAATTTATGCTAATATTTACGGCATGCTGCATAATAACTTTCTACTAAGAATTTAGACAGATGGATAAATTTTGTCACTCTTCTGAATATTTTAAAGTAAAATCTCGTTGTCAAACCTGTGGTATAAATTTTATGTTAACATTTTGCAAATTTTCGTCTAAAAGCTGGCTGGTTTATGATGCTATAAATTGTATTCATATAAAATAGCTAGTCATGTGTGTGTCAACTATTTAAGGAAAGTGGGTGGTGGCCTGAGTACCTCGTCAGGTGTACGCGTGCACGCGGGGTGTTGAACGTTTATCGCGCAAAGGCGTCGCTCAGGTTCCATTAGTCGACACGGTATAATTAAGTGATAATTACCCATCTTTTGCATAGTAAGCTGTGTTTTGGCGCTCTTGAACAGAGTTACATTTGTAAACATTGTAACGACCGGCAGACCATGAAAACTCGACAAAGAGTGTGCCTACAATAAGTTGTGTTTTTGTTGTCGCGACGATTGTGCCGGGCCCGCCGCTGCCCGACACACGCCGGTGTAGTATTACCGCACTACAGCCAGTTACAGGTCGGAACTTCACACAAAAAAGCAATGTCTCGACCGAGTTCACTAAACCAAAAACAATGGGACAAACCAGAAATCAACGGTACATTTCTGTTTCAAGTAAAATAAAAGAAAGTAGCCGGCAATCAAAGCATATTTATTTAATAACTTTTTATGTCAATAATTGTTTTCCCTTTATGCTATTGGAATATAATGGACATAATGGACTTAACGGAATTTTAGATAAATGAGGTTGAATTTGACCGTTCCGAACACGAAATCATCAGTCTTCCATTAAGAAATTATGTAACTTGAATTACTTTCATAATGTAATTTAATTTAGTATTAGTACGGTAGTACTTGAGCGTCTCTTACAAAAGTAAAAACATTAATTAGGAAATGACACAACAATTTTAATATAACTTTAATCTAGAGTTACAAGCGGAGATTATTGCTGAGTAATGCCAGAATCGAGCGCAACGTTACCGGAGCAAGCGTGGCCTGCAATTTGACAAAATATACAGAGTGTAAAAAGACCCTTAAAGAAAACTGAAATCCCATGTTGTACCAATCACTACGATTATTTTTTACTTCGGCACCATACCTGGGAAATTACTGGGTCAGGAGATATTGAGGCTCAAAGTTAGTATGGAACTTTTCTAATTAGGTACAAAATCGATGCATTTACCCCACCAATATGTTCTTTAGATGCCCTATAACCCCATGGATAAGTAGGTATTTCGAGCATTGCACGCGCGCGCTTTTAATTGCGGTTTAAAAAATGTGAAAACATAAAAAAAAATCGTTTCCCAGGTATTATTTTAGGTAGGTATGACTTGGCATGATGTTCACAACGAGTAGACTTCGGCTTGGTGATGGGTCTTGTGACACCCTGTATAACACTAATAGAACTTAATTAGGTAATTGTAAATATCGTAACTGTTACCAACTCAAAGTTACGCAACTTAACAAAATGTCAAAGAAAATTCGCTGCAAAAAATATTAGCCAGATACAATCCAGTTCGATTAGGTGTTATACTAAAATATGGCATTCCTAACTGTCCTAGATCGCTCGACCAGTTTCTCAACTAATAGAATATGTTTTTGCCAAAGGTAATCAAGTCTTTGAATCAGTTTGATTAGCACCGAGCACACCTTGAGCTTAATGAAACTACTGAACACGTTGCAAAACTTTTATACACTATCACAGACATTATCTTCTATGAATAAAAGGCTGATAATCTTTGGAAATGTCTCGGAAATGAAATTATAAAAGCTGCCTTATTTTAGTACATGATAAGTATTGTCAATTTTGTATCTCTAAAAAGATCATAAGGCAACAATTTCAGATGAAAGACTAATTTAATATTCTTGAAAAGTCAAGGAGAGGTAAATCACGCTCATATTTCGTTAACAAAATGTAGGTCTCTTGGAAGATGTATTGATATTATAGACAGCGGCCCTTTGGCTCTTTACTAAGCCAAATTATAAAATCCAACCTGGGAACATCCTTTTCTTACAATCAATTTCTTCGCAGAAAATCCAAAATATAATGCTTTCAAAGTCGGATATTTTAATATTATCATCCAATCCATATTAATAAAAGGAGAAAGGACGAAGCACATGCTATCAGTAAGCGTTTGATATACACGTGCGAATACATCTTGAATGATATATATAAGGACTGGCGGCGAGGCCCGTGGGGACTTACATCATACATTTTGCTTTACTCCGGTTCAAAGAATATTTTACTGAATAAAGAAACAAAATGTATTGTATGCCTGAGATAAGTAAGAAAAGAAGATCTTTATGTATGTAGATATACATAATATATTTAGCACATGGAACTACTATCAAGCTCCTAATAAACGCGAAAGTTTGTGAGTATCAATTGATGTATGTGTGTAATGCTGGTTCAAGCAAAAGCTAACGGATTTTAATGAAACTTTGCAGCAATGTAGCTTATACATCAGAACAGCAAATGGGTTAGGTACCTAAATCTCGATAACTGACCTCTACATGAGCGAAACCGCTAGCAAAAGCTAGTAGATCATATTTTTGTACGTACACCACTGGGCTAGCGCCGCTTTTAAAAAGTAGGTAACGGACTGCTACGACGATGGTCTCGGGTTCGATCCTCACGTATCCCGGGCACACACCTCTGACTTTTCAAAGTTATGTGTGCATTATAATTAATTATCGCTCGCTTAATGAATGATGTGCCCGGTAGATGGCAATAGGCTCGCCCCCTATTACATTGGGACCGAAACATAACTGGCGAAGTGTGGGTGTGTAATACACCTCTCTGTGCCTACCCCCTCGGGAGTTAAAGGCGTGAAGTTATGTTATGTTATGTAATTATTACTGTTTAACTTTATCATGTTGCTGAAAATCGCTTGCTTGTAGATCTGGCTAAAAACTCGACGAGGAAAACAAATTGTCACTTAAAAAAACAAAAAGATACCACTCTCGGCGGATCACGTATCACAGGTCACTTTACAAATATTGAAATATGATACACAAAGGAAGGCGAAACTTGGCCTGACTGTATGCTGGTCAAAATGTTTTTGTCCTTTTCTAAGAATTTGTCGACACAAAAGCAATTAATTAATAGTTTCTAAACGACTTCCTAGTAACAGCAAGGGACACGGTGATGACAAAAGATTCGCCCCTATTATGTGTGACCTAAAATAACAAGCGAAATATGGATAAGCACCGCCATTTTCGTAGAAATTGAGCATACTACTACTATTTGTTCTAAGATCGGGTGAAGTTATAACACTTTTGACCGCTGAGCTTTGCACTTTAACAAAGTATCATTCCAAGAACCGAGCATAATAAACTACCCTAACTAAAAAAATTGCACAAGTTCAAGTTTTATTTTTGTAACAAATAGTAAAATTCATCGATTTTGGTGCAACCGTTTTGAAGTGAAACTTTGCATACACTTTTGCATTTATTATATTAAATAGGGTACTAAGGCAACTGTAGGTAGGTATTATTTGATTTCAAGAATCCACAACATCTTCATTATTAAGTATATCAAAAATGAAATATCAATAAAATACAGATGGTTATGATGATAAAAGTACTTATAAACTTTCATCGTTTATGGTACGGATGCACGGAGTCTAAAATGATGTGGGTTTAGTCGAATAACCATTAACATACCGAAGTAGCCACATTTACAAAACTCGTATTCTGACGTTATATATCATCTATAGCTCATACATTATAATCTGAAACAGTAATAACATAGGTAAGTTATTTAAAATCGTTTTAAAATATACCTACTTTTGTATCGATATGTTATGTTTTGTATCGATATGTTATATATGTTATGTTCGAAAAAGCTACCTGACTACCCACACTGAAAACATTCAGTGTGGGTAGGAAATGATGATCATAAAATTCAGGCTGTGTTCACGAAGGTTAGTTACAGTACTGCGTTGCGGTTTTTCTCTCTGGCAATCATTCAGCGTGGATACAGGCATTTTGTGCGATAGACAACAATAACCTCTCTCGTACATGGATATAACTAGAGAAATGTATTGTGAATGAAAACTAACTAAAATTGTGCAACGATTTAATGTTTGTTTAAGTGTGTGGCCAACTCTGGTGTCGGAGTTTTCAGAACACCCGAAGGCCTCCGACATGGCCTAACGATCTTTATCCTGAAACAAGAACCGGGACCGACAGCTTTACGTGCCCTCCGAAGCACGGTAGCGCTCAGATGTAAATGCCACACACGGTCACCCATCCAATTAGCGACTTGTGCAAGAGTTGCTTAACTTTGCCGATCTGTTACGAACGGCAAGCCAAGTCCCGCTATGAGCGCTACAACGATTTAATATTACTCTTGCATTTTGTTGCGTCCGTGTTGTGATGACGGATGAAGAATATAAACGGTCACTACCCAATTTCATTCCGCAGATGTCGTAAAAAGTGACTAGCGAAAATGTACGTGGAAAATAATATGTTTGCGAAGAGACGGAAAACTTGACATAACCCTATACCAATCCGTATAATGGAAGGAAAAGAGCACAACATTTAACTGTCTCTCGAAATATTCAATAAATATTAAAATCATTATAAAATAAGAAAACAGCCATATGGCAAAACTTTATTATGTAGGTACCTGTAAGTTGTATAGTAGATATCGGCAAATAATGTAAATATCAAATATCATAAAGTTTAATGTAACAAAAGGTTTCAAAGAAAATAAATTACAAATGTATTATCTCCAAAGCTCGGACATTTTTTGTCAAAGGCACCTTTTAGCCAGAAAGTACTGAAAATATAATGCAAAATTCATAGAATATTTTTGGGCATAATTTTGAAAACGGAATAGGTACATATTCTGATAAAAATATTTCTTTGG
This sequence comes from Euclidia mi, assembly GCA_944739405.2. Classification (NCBI taxonomy): domain Eukaryota; kingdom Metazoa; phylum Arthropoda; class Insecta; order Lepidoptera; family Erebidae; genus Euclidia; species Euclidia mi. The sequence goes on from OX123204.2 coordinate 31,764,556, forward strand.
TGTATCTGGAGCTTTAGTGGTTACAGATACATCCATGATGAAACGATGTTATTGTTGATGTCACCTAGATATATATGATAAAGGATGTCAACGAAGTCTACAATATGAACTTCTCTACATCAAGGCTAAAATTCAAAATAACGGATGCAAAAAGAATGTCAGACGGGCTACATTTTATAATGCGTATGCTAATATTATTGGCATGTTAATATATGAATAGCTCTTATATTTGAATAGAGTTGCGTGGGATTAGAACCTTTATGATCGCGATGCAGCATCGTATACCGACCAAGCCCAATGACATCACGCCCGATGCAAGAATTATGCTCATAAATTGATTAGATCATGAATGTTCAAATTCAAATACATTTTACCACACAATTCATAAACACTAAGTTTGAAAGTTGAATTTATTTGTCATAAAATCACGCTTACAGCGTTCAAAAGATAGGTGAGAAGGTCAAGAATGTAACGATAAAATATCGTCTGAATATCTGTTTACGATCTAACCATTATATTTTTAGTTCGAGTGTCGAGTTCGTCGAGAGTGCATTGTATAATAAAAGGCACGAACATTACGTCATGACTAGAACACACCTGTTACCTATGTCACAAAGCTACTACGAGTATTATGTACTCGCTAACAGCACTATTGAGTATTTACGATCCGAAAATGCATGCAGTTTTTCATACAAGCCACTATTTAGTAGTTTAAAGACCTGATCGTACGATATATTTTGGAATTTGAATAGTAAATTTATGCAGATGCATTAGCGTGCAGAAGTAAACATAGCAGAATGAACGGTGTTTAAAAATAGCTAATTGGTAGTGACGGGGTATTTATACAACGGAACAAATAGTAAACTCAGTCAGGATCAGTCAGTTGAGGTGGCAATGAGCCAGTCACGACTATCGTAGGGCTCGCCGAGCGTGCAATGTTAATAGTGACACAATCACGCTTAAATAGATCGACAATGTTTGATATAGATATAACAACAATGGTCTTTCTAAACACAGATTTACAAGATATACATTTGACGAAACGTTTTATTGCAATGACTATGATTTGACTTCCAAACAAACCTATTTCTAGTTAGTATATTTTATTGTTTACCATGTTACCTATGATAAACTACCTATATCTATGACTTATTACTTACTTAATTTAACATTCGATGAGCTAAACAAGCGATTTTTCCGAGAATGTTGATGTTTATGGGCATATATTTCTGCAAATAATTATAGCCTTGTAATCTATTCCCATCTATCGTCAGACCTCACAATATTCTTAAGAATCACACTTTAAACATACATAGGTACTTAAAGTTTATCTGAACTGTCTACTGTGTCATCAACTCGTCCTACAAACATATTTATAATCCTTTAATTAGATCAGATGAAATAACAAAGTGGGCGAGATGCACGTGGCAAATCTAAACACAGTAGGTACTGCAAGCTAATTCAAATATTTACATTTACGCACCGCTGATTTCAAGACTTTATTATTAGTTTGGTATACATTACGCTGTTCTGATCAGCGCATTAGCTTAATCACTTTACTTAACACTCAATGAAAACCTAACAAGCGATTATCTCTCAGCACAGTTGGAGATCACAGTTGGAAGACTGAAGGCGTGATTCGTCCGAATCACTGAACACAAACTCTTGTGAAATTATGATCACATCATTAGTAAACCAATTGAACTTGTTAGTTTTTGCTTTATCACTGTGCACTCAATATAAAAACTATTAATATCGTATTTGCCGCGCAGTTAAGCAAATGGCAGTTAGCGGAATGCAAGGACATATTTGCCTATGCTCTGTAATACATTATTCATAAGAAAATGATTAGACACGTGCCTATCGTTGCGTGCATATAACAAAAATGATTGATTAGACCACGCGCTTGAATGAAACATTACCAAAGTCAACTGATAGTGATCTATTGTTGGGCAGTGGGGTGAAATAGACTATTGTTGACCCAGTGATCGTGTGTAAACACGCTAGCTAGTTAAATTACAAAGTATCTTGAGTAATACTACGATATTTACGATGTTTCATTTTTTTTATAGGCTCACGCCTGTATCCCCGAAGGGGTAGGCAGAGGTGTAATACTACACCCACGTTTCGCCATGAATTTTAAGGTCCTACGTAAAAGGGGGCGAGCCTATTGCCGTTACCGGACACATCACCAGACTCCGGGCTGCTACTGAGTATTCGGAAAAACCCAGTAACACTTTTGCCCGACCCGGGAATCGAACCCGGGACCTCCGATCAGCAGTCGCATACACTATCCACTGGACCACGGAGGCAGTTTTTAATCACGGGTGATTTTAACATGATATTATGATATATTATGATGTTTCATTATTGAAACAGTTTAACCCTCGAAAGGATTACAGAAATAAATTACACGTCCGTATATTATGAATGATGTTAATGTCATAACATGAAGTCTCCCTTTCTCTGTCAAATCTAGTACCATAGTACTACTACACTCTGATTCCCATTACAGCTTCAGCAGCCTACCTAAGTAGGTATATTGGAGGAACTGGACACCGTATACTGAACTCGCAAGCTGATGATCATTACCTACTACAGATAAAGATCATGGGACATTAATTTCATCTTATACTATAAGATTCTTGCAACGACGCTATTTAATCTTTAATCATTAAGATTCTTCATGTAATAGTTAACAGTGGTACTGCAGCCGCCGATTCCGGTTTAACCTGATGAGCCGCTGCATCTAGCTTCCGCGATCCAACCACTGGGAACGTTGATAATTCAAGCCTTAGCCTGTCATAATATAACTGTACGCTTGATAACCGGAACCGACGGCTTAATCTGCTCTCCGAGGCACTCAGCGCTCTCGAAGGGATACGGGAAATCCGTTTAAAACTCTATTAAATATGAAAGTATTTCTTTGTCTCTAAATGCTTCATTTCAACTCGATATTGCTTTTAGCAGCGATGCTAGTAGAAATAATGTCCCAGAAACATTTTTTTATTCTCAGCAGGCGCTTGGGCTTAAAAATAAAGTTTACCTTAGTCAATGTAAGCACCAGCTAGCAGCTGTGAGTGTCCACAAAGCGTTCACGACGGGTCTAGAATTTCGCACACATTATTGTGATCAACAAATTCTAAGAGGTTAAAGGTTAGATCGAAAACGATCGAAATCTATTGTTTGCGTTACAATCAATGTGGTTAGGTTAGTATACTGCCAGTATATGAATTGCGCTTTAATTTCTATAGAAATCTTTATGGCGAGCTAGTTTGCAGTGGTTGACGTCATGTGGGTGTAATATCATGTATTTTTCATATAGTTACAAAGTATATCTGCCAAGAAATGTACAGTTAATACGTAAGTTTATTCTACATTGTGACAAAATGTACAGACCGACCCAGTTGGCGGCGCGCCCGCTAGTTCTAATCGTGTTTTTTTCAGTTCACAGTCTAGGTAAAATTGTAGGCCATACAACCAATTTATGGCCAGTTGTAAACTGGACTGCGAGTAGGTGTCCAAAACTCAATTTTTCGGATGAATTCGGAAACTACTAGTAAAAATTAATTCACGCAAAGGTTTCTGAATAACGTGTAAAGATCTCATCTTCTAGAGTGTAACTTTTTTAACACTATTGTTTAGTTCCAATGGCATTTGTTAATATTTGTAGAGTAGGTTTTATTATATCATTGTAGGCTAGGTTCAAGACGGAAACAAGAGACGAAGATCTAAGGCCGAGATTACTAGAATCTCAAACGAAACCCTTCTTTTTATTTAACCAACTAGACGTCGGCAGCGGCTTCGCCCGCGTCAATTATACATATAAACCTTCCTCTTGAATCATTATATCTATTAAAAAATAACGCATAAAATCCGTTGGGTAGTTTTTAAGATTTAATCATACATAAGGACAGACAGACAGAAGACAGACTTTGTTTTATACTAGGTAGTGGTAATAACAAAAGACCACAAATAACAAAGTACGCAAAATTGCATACGATTCGAGCGAAACCTGCTGATGGTTAATCTGGGGTAACGACAAAAATAAACTTATTACACTCATAGCACACATTTGCTACAAACTTGACAATAATCTTCATTTACAAGGAAAATCCGTGCGTTTTACTTCTTACCAACAGGCGTACCTGAAGTACCTACCCACTGGAATCTTATCTTATACCTACTAATATATAAAGCTGAAGAGTTTGTTTGTTTGTTTGGTTGAACGCGCTAATCTCAGGAACTACTGGTCTGATTTGAAAAATTATTTCAGTGTTAGATAGCCCATTTATAGAGGAAGGCTATAGGCTATGTAACATCACGCTATGAGCGACGGGAGCGGAGCAATAAGCCTTAAATAACGCTGGTGTAACCTCGGGTATCCTCTATTGTAAATATGCCTATAGGTATAACAAGTGTTTTGTTTTTTTTTAGTGTTTTTATAAAGACAACTCCCGCATTAGGACTAAATCCTGTGTCGCGGGGGACTTTACAAACATACAACTAACGTACACAATGCACACCTAGACTCGAAACAACAATTTGTGAATCCCACAAAGTGTTGTCTCGTGTGGGGATCGAACCCACAACACTCGGCGAAGTGTCAAACGGCGAGGCGGCCGCTTAAACCACTACGCCAACCGTGCAGTCAAGTATATACAAAATACCGTCACGGCAAAGTCGTGATAGCCGACGCAGGTATAGGTACATTTATCGTAATTGTTCGTTTTAATGATATACGCTGGTACAACATACGGCACAGCAATACGTAATAAGTAATAACTGAACACGAGCAAAATAAAATATAATAGCATTAGCTTGTGCTAATAAATAAGGCTTTACTGACATATGAAACCTCGTATGGTATTATAAATACCTCGTTTGTTAGAATTTTTTTTTTCTTTTTTCTTTATAGACTCACGCCTGTATCCCCGAAGGGGTAGGCAGAGGTGTAAGGTTACACCCACATTTCGCATGGTTTTTGAGGTTCCACGTAATAGGGGGCGAATCTATTGCTGTTACCGGGCACATTACCAGACTCCGTGCTGCTACTGAGAATTCGGAAAAACCTAGTAACACTTTTGCCCGACCTGGGAATTGAACCCGGGACCGCCGATCTGCAGTCGCATACGCTATCCACTGGACCACGGAGGCAGTTTGAATATTTTTTAGGGAATATTTTTACCACGCAGTGTATTTTGAAATAAGTACATAGGTCCTTATTTTACCGAAGCATTCCAAAAGTTTTACGATATATCACATCAATTTTAAATAACAACAACTAGACAACGATATATTTTTAGTACCAGCGGCAAACTCTAGCTGTCTAGGAAGAAGAAGGTGATGATTAGTCTTTGAAAATTGCTTGCTTTTCAAAAAATGTTACGAGCAAAATACAACAATGATTCTACCAATGACAATAATTTGCTATTCGTATTCCGTTCATGTCACGGCAATGCTTAAACAACTATTTGGAATAACTCAACTCAACGTACGTTCTACGTGGTGAAGATTACCTCCGTCATGGCCTCTCTAGTCAACAATCGTATGTACTTACATTACGGCGACACATAACACAACCTACACGCGTACTAGATTATCTTAACTACCAGCTTTTTTATTACGAGAATGCTACTATCACTTTACTTAATATCGCATTAAGGACGTTACGGATGTAAATTATTGCGTATTTGAGATATGTTCTTATTCCAGTGGCGTACATAGCGACTACCGTAAAATGCTGCAACATTGCCAATCAGCTTCAAGTTTACCTAATCTGTTAAAACTGACATAAATTGACAGCCATTACTTATTTAATATTTCTGTAAATGGTAGAAAGTCGGCCATAAATCTGGCAACTTATTTTAATATTTTTGCATTGGCAGCACTGCACCGTTTTTTTCTGACAGCTGTCTACAGTCGCGAGGGTAGCGAGTCTTTTTTGGGTTGTGTGCAGAACTTTTGTTATTTCCCCCAAAAAGTCGATATTAATAGAGGTGTGGATACGTAGCGGGTAAGTAAATATACTCTTTCTTCTGTTTTTAATGTTTTTTCTTATAAATATAAGTGTTTGCGAATATTATGATGGCAGGCAATGTTGTAAAAGGTTTTTCGGACACTAGTGACCCAAGTTTGCCTGGAGCTAAGGTTGTCACTTACTACAAAATTATAGTGAACCGACTGGATTTAATTTACATTGTCATTAATGACTAGGTATTTAAAAATATTTTGTGGAAAGGTGTGAATTTAGTTTTTTATTTTATTTATAGGTACATGTTGAAATAGTAAATTAATAATCATTACGTGTACGTAGGTACAATAAATTTTTATTTCCGGTCCTGGCTGTCACAAACATCGGTGTCAGTCGATACTGGGAAGTCAGTGCCCTCAAATATACTGACATCTAGCCTAAACCTCAAATACAGTTAGCCATTGGGTTTGCGAAGTTCTAATCTGGGTAGGTTAGAAATAGATACCCCGGGCTCCAAAGGATGCCACTGGGATTATACGCTAAGGTGATGATGCAAAATGAAACCATGGCTATATTAGTTTAATCATATAGTGACCACTTGGTTGCCAACTTACCAGGTTCAGATCAGGTAGATACTAAAAAATCATTATCAAGATACTTATATTTGTATGGTGTATTTTGATTATATATATTTCTGTATTATTTAACAGGTACGAAAATAAAGAAAAATGGAAAGAGAGGTAGAAGAAAGGTTGGAGACATTAGATACTGCTGTAGAGTTGGTAAAAAGAAAAGCGATGTCGTCTTATGAATCTGAAAAGCACTTTGGTATTCCCCGACGTACAGTTTTGAACAAACGCAATAATAGACTTGACAAAGCCATTGTTATGATTATTCTTTTTCGCCAAAATACCATCAGTCAATTTATAATATAGTAGTTGTTTGTTTCTCAATAAAGTTCGTAAATATTAATGATTTTCTTTTTTTGTAGCAACCCTAACCGTACGTATGGCTTAGTATGAAGGAACTGCGCAAATTTGCCTGAACCCTAACCAACATTGCCTACCTGTTAGGAAAACCAATATTATTTAGACGTTGGCCATCATCTAGACAGCAATATGTTAACACAAGATATAGCTTTTACTTATGACTAGTTTTGAATGTGGTATTTACATATTTTTTCTGATAATCATCCAGGCAATGTTACGCCATTTCCCTCCAATTTTGCCTATAACTTTGACCGTTCCTGAACATCAATCTGACATCAGTTTTGGTATAAGAGACCTTAACACGTGAGTAATAAGTCTTGAATTTGCAAAATGTTGTAAAACCAGCACAGATAATAAAATCTTTTCTAGTGATATTAATGAAAAACATTAAATTTCGTGCAAAGTTGCAGCATTTTACGGTACCTAGCCAGATGTTGAGGAGGGCAATCATAGATTGAGAGTAGGTATATCACTAACTGTAATTCTATGAAATGAATTATCAAACGGGTCATGATTAAGATCAGTAACAAAGGATTAATAAAAAGAGAGTTGAGATAGCTGACTTTCGAAACAGACATACCAAATAGGATTAACAGCGAGTTGACGTCATATCTTCATTAGTATTAAGGATTTATTTTCGCTCAGAGACATGGAAATGAAAATAATGACATTCGGGCTTACTGAGGACAGATCCACACCTTGCGTTTACAGAAAAACCCATAGCAGCGTTGCGATTGCAATTAAGCTCGCGCATCTATATCAACAAAGTCATTACAGGCCCAGCCTACGCAACTGTTGAAGCTCGTCTCACCAGTTTCTTCTACACATGTTTAATATGCTCTTAATTAACTTTTTGTCCGCAGCCATCGTCACTGTCATTCACCCTAGCTTTACTCGATAACATGAAGCTTTAAACAAGTTTTTATATCAACAGATCTAAAAGATAGTACTTACTTACAACAGCCTATTACTTGTATGTATCTTTCACATAAATCACGTTATTAATATAACTGACACGTGTGCCGCAAATTGAGACAAAGTCGTGAGAGAAGAAAGTTACTCCGAGTACTTAATGAGACCGGCTGCCTTCATTAAGTTTCTTGTAACCCGGCGAATAATTACGGAGCAGGAACATTATATCATTGTACGTTTCATAATACTATGACACGCTGTAAACTGACGGGAAAGTAAGTAGTCGAGCCAAAAACTGCGTTAACATTTACTGACCTGAAAAAAATAATTACATCTCCAATTTTAAAAGATTGTCTCGATGCTGTAGCCATAAATAAAAAATATCTTACATAACTTTAAATTAGACCTCATTCATTAGATTGCATCTTACTTAACGTTGACAGACTGTTATGCACACCGATATTATGTACCTACTTAAATTACAGAAAAAAAAATCTTTCATCCATGGGTCTATTACAAACGCGAAAGTATTTTATTCGTTTATCGGATCAATCGATAAAATTAAAATAAGTGTAAAAAAGTAAGTGGTGAATTTTTTCTGAACCTAAACTACTGAAGCTAGAAACAAGAAAATTGGCATGTATACCTTTGTGACGTAGGCGCCATGGAAAGAATTTTCAGTAAGAATTATTCTACCTCTAAGGAAACAAAATAGTAGAAGTTTGTGTAAACCCACTGATTTTTAAAACACGGGCAACAGGTACTTGGTATCTAATGGAATAAAATTACATTACAACCTGAGCGAACATAAAAAGCTTTAATTTTATTTATTACAAATTGTTATTACGCGCACGTGGATATTGCTCAGTGTGACATTCATTTAATATTTGAATTAATGTTATTGCCGGTAGCCTACGTGCTGTCGTAGATAACATCACGTCAAGCGCAGTGACACAGAATCGTGAGAGATGAAAGTCACTGTCACACTCCGCACTTCGAATAATAGTGAGGTTTGATGAATATGTGCGCTATCTATATTTCAAAGTTATAGATGCTACAGAAATAAACTATTGACAGACAAACCTTTGTGTTAAACAAATACGCAACTTATGTTTTAATGAAGCAACGTGTTTTATCTCTGAAACTACTCTTCTAATATTTTGTACCTATGTTTTTTTTTTTAATTTTGTTCAAAACAATCGTAACAAATCAATGACACTGTAGTATTAGCCATATTAATATATTATCAACGCGAATAACGAGCCCACAAATTCTTCGAAGACTTTTACAATTGACCACTTTGTTAAACTTAATAAAAGACGAAATAATTACATTACTGTAGACAACTGGTAACTAAATATAAAAGCAATATAATTAATTAAAAACTTACGTTAACGTAAATTAAATTCTAAATGAAACTCGTCAAACCTTTATGAAAACCCAGCGTACATTTTTTAAGCGCTACGCCCGGGCGGATCGCGGCTTCGGCCTAAAGGCAATGCAAATTAATTTTAACAACTCATAAAGTTTACAACGACTACTAGGCAAGCGGAGGCTCGTGTTATCATAACAAAACATCACACAAGCGTAAGGTAACAAGCATACATGTGCTCTTTATTATTATAAGTAACACGACCCTTGCGTCGCTTCCAACTTCCAAGTAACATTACACCGCTGAATTCATAAGCGGCTTTGGCTAAACGACCACGATTACGGGTCATGATTTAATCTATTTTGTTCATAATGCTTAAAATCCAATAACCTTTCCCACATTGCCTAATAAGTAGTAAGGCATTTGAAAAGTAGAGATTAGCGCAACTACAAAGGCAGAAGAGCGAACTTTGGCATTAAGCGGGTGAGCGATAAGCTAAAGGATTTCAAAGGGTTTCAGTGCCTATGGAAGCGTTAAACTCGAGCTCATTTGATCCTTTTATCAGATTCTTCAGTAAGTCGCTTTCGTTATTTAATATTAACGTTTATATTACTCTTGGCGATAATACAATTTCTCGTCATTGTGTCGTACTAGATAAATCTACGTGCGCAGTAATATAATATAATAATATATAATATTCTACCACATACACACATCACCATCTAGTCCCAAGCTAAGCAGAGCTTGTGTTATGGGTACTAGATAATGGATAAACATACATATATACTTTTTTTTTGTAAATACATACATATTATACATAGAAACACCCAGACCAAGACAAACATCCATGCTCATGCACACAAATGTTTGACTTGAGCGGGAATCGAACCCGCGACCTTCGGCGTAGCAGTCGCTTACACTCCCGCAGCGCCAACCGGTCGTCGAAGAAGAACATGAAGAAATAATTTGTGGATTTGATACATTTAGTAAGATGGCTTTTAATGAAGTCCATTATAATGTTAAATAATGAAGAACATAAATCCATTGTAGTCAATTTATCATATATCTTACGAGCATTACAATCGTGTTGTATAACTGTTAAAATAAAACTGCCGATACTTAAGTTACCGATATTATGTGACTGTACCTACAGGCTACACCTATCCTTTTGCAATTCTTTTACCTATTCATCGAATCAAATATGCCATCTGTAAAATCATCACATATTTCGTTAAGCTGATGCTGTGCATTATAGCAGGTATTAGGTCATACATAATACCTACATAATAAAGCGTCCTTATCAAGCTAAGTACACACGTCACAAGTGTGTGCGTTGTGTTTACCAGGTACGAGAGGCCTAGTTTATAGTGTAAACAGCCTTGCGTCGTGGGTGTTGACACAAACGCACTAACTGTGCTCTCAGATAACCGCCCGAGGCTCAAACTGCAGGTGTGACGTCACCCGCGCAGCCTGCCCGCACCATCTATCGACCGGACATAACTGCAAGTACTGCAACTACAATGCACTGCGCTGTCCTAGCGATCCTCATACATTTGTATGAGGCTGAATATCGCAGATACAACCGTAGCCACCGCTTGCCACAGACACTCAAATGGAATAACTTAAGAATAAATTTGTTATATTCTCACCTGGTGTTTAAAAGTTGTTTAATATAACATCCAGACTGTTTACATTTTATTAAAATATCTTTCAATGAACGTCACTCTGTCTAGCAATTTTTCAAGTTTCGACGAAAATGTTTTAACGGTTTAATGGGAAACGTCGTGAAATGTTTAAATTACCAGAGATAAACCCGTATTATAACAACATCGTAAAACAATCACGAAGGCTATTATCACAGTAACAACACACGTATAGCTAAGACAACTTAAAGCTTCTTCTAAAAGGGCTGTATCAAATTCCTTATACCATTCTAAGAAATCTTAACCAACAGCTCGTAAATACAGGAAATTCATTTTCTACGTCGAAACGAAAGACGGAACATTTCAAACTAGTTGACCTCTAATATTTCCTTTAGCTTTTACTAGGAAATGAGTAAATAGGGACGATATCTCGAGCTAATGCAGTAACATTACCTGCATGCATGCTCATTTCCTTGAACACGTAGTACACACATCTTACATACGTTTTATAGTAATTGCGTAACAAGAATTGAATCGATTGTAAATGCTGTAACTTTACGACGAGAATTAAAACGATTTATCATCTAAATACCTACCTACTTACTGGACTACGCTCTCGTAGGTACACTGAAATCATTTCCATTTCAACATTTTCCGTTCAAAAATATGTATTGTACAGAGATTTCATTAAATGATATAAAGGTTCGATAGAATACGAAGACGGTCGTTGCATTCCAATGTTCCTTTCACGCTTCGCAATAATCTGCGCAATGTGCCATCGGTTAAATGTCGAAGAACAGATTGCTTCAAGCGATTTCAGAGCCAGTATAGTGCAATATTTACTACGACTGCAAATAAAACCCATTCAGATGGCTTATTAAAAGCTTATTGATATTGGAAACTACAAACACTTTTCAACTTTGCAACAGAGCCTACTTTTCCAATATCCGTAATGATTCGTCGCTTATAGTAGCGACGTTACAATAAATATTCAATATCTAACAGCAATTTACAATAATACGGATACTTATTTTGTATCTAAACCAAAGTTGGTGACCCCAAACATTAAAATAACAGGCTGTGGAATCAAATGCAACAAAACTGGAAAAGGAAGAATGACATTTTTTTGTTGTGTTGATCATTGGATGACGGTGTGCGGGCGCTCGCGCCGGGCACTCACCCTGCGGGGCAGGGCGCGGGGGCACGGGGGGATACCACCACAACCCATGCCGTACCTCAGCTGTGCACTACGGAAGTACCTACTATTGCCCTCTGATAGGAACGCCTCATCAAGATCCTTTGTTTTACTTTCATCAACATAAGGCAGTCTTATTTTATCCTTGTTAACTAGACTGTTACATTTCTTACAGAATTAAAATCATATACCTACCGAGATACATATCTTTCTAGAATCCAATCCAAGTTTCCATCCCTAAAAGGAGTTAACCACTAATTTTCTCCATCTATCCCAAGGGTGCAAAACTGCTCAGCTTTGCACTTCTCGTGTTTGTCGGTTACTGTCAATTCGTTCAAGACTTATTTATTTTGTTTGGCACCCGTTTAAGATTTGTTGTTTTAGTATAGTATGATTTATTTTCTTGTTTGTAATCCATTTATTTCGCCATGCGCGCATATTTCGTGAGGCGTCTCAAATTCGAATGAGATGGTAGCATTTGCCAATATATCCAATTTGGTTTAACTCAAATCTAATAGGCTTTACTCATATAAAGTTACTTATCTTTCTCATACCCCTCGACCTTTCTTTTAATTAAGGTATTGAGTAACATCGATCCTTCTTTTCACTTTCAAACTGACGAATTCAATCACGGAACAGTTGCGAAAAGTTGCAATGCCTTCCAAGATAAGTGATGAAATTTTTCATCACAAATCTTGGCAGGCATTGATGTCTTTCTCATGGATCATTTATTTCTCCTTCTCATTGCGGTATTAGTACGTCAACATAAACATGAATAATAAAAGGAACCTGTTGTAGATAACAAGTGCTTGACAAACAAATATTATGGCGACGGACGTCTTGCAACCATTCAAGTCCTCACACTGGACAAAGGTTTGAAGACAAAAAATCGCTTGCAAAAGGTCTGTTCAACTACCTGCTTGAGAGACAAACCATCGAAAAAACCTCTGTGAAGTTGAATATATTGTAGTTACATGCAGAACATTCGATGATGAATCGCCATGTTTGATTTGGTGTGACTAAATATTTTTGCAAATTGCTGTAGCGTATAGGTATTTTATAGCAGCTGATGCGTGGAGTCTGAGTCACGAATGAAATAATACAAAAACTCGTCGGACTAATCTTGTTGAATGCAGGTAACTTGACCTGTGAAATAGGTTTGCACTGATGTAATGTATAAATTGAAACTATACAATTTGTTCAAGTGGTGCAAAAACTGTTCTTTATTGGTTTTTATAACATTCATTTAATGTGACCTCATCTATTCAGTCTAATCGGTTTTAAGTAGTTTTTTTTTTTGATTTGAGTATTTCAAATATTGCATTATTTATTAATTTAATTGCACTAACGTAGCGCGAATTAATCGTTATGAACCATTACCAGAGATTATCTTTGACTTTAGATTAAACTAAAATTAGGTCATTTTAAATATACCATAACCAAATCGTTTTATGTAAATACTAGAGCATAGAATTGAATGATAGCCAACATGTATCTGTAGCATCAAAAACTTGTACGTCAATTATAGATCTACCTTATATGAATAGGTTTACTAAAAGAAGTACCTAATTAAAAAAACAAACGTAAGTCCACCTGTTGACACGACACCTGGCACTGGTGCTGGCACACGTTGGGGTGCCGACTGGCGTGTATCCACTCACTAACCAATGTTTATCTCTCCTACAAATATTTAAACCTTGCGTGACTGAACTTGAGATGCATTCGAAACGCCCCGGGGAAATTCTTCATCGTCTTACCAGAGACATAAAGTTCAAATCCTTTTTGTTAAGCCTTATAATATATACCGAGTATAATTATACTAAACTAGTCGAACGGCTGTATAGTAACTAGTACAATATCCGGTTTGCCGTACCTTATTCGTTGGCGGCATCAAATGCTCTTCTGCCTGCCAGGGTGTATTGCTTCATTTACTGCAGCCTTTTCTAACAACACTTAAGTTATGGAAACACAACGGACACTTTACACTTAGCACAAAAACTTTTTATCTATTATTTTCTATCCATGTATTGCAGCTTACACATTTGTTTTTAATTTTGTTGTTGTTTTTTAATGCTTGCCAAATATTTTTAATTTATAATTTTCACTTTTGTTGTTAAATGTTAACGCTTTAGTAAATAAAATTAATGACGATATTAATGATTGTATCGGAGAACGCAAGCGGCCGTCCGCCGTCGACTGTTGGAGTAGTAACGTACTAGCCTCGCGGCTACCACCAACATCGAGTGGGAGGAGAGAAACGAGACAGTGATACGGGGAACGCTCGAGCCAGAATGAGACAACTACAGACGTCATCACCGGTACATCTATAAAGCAACTAATGAAAACTGTCCTCCAAACAAATTAAATAACTCACAAAGTCGAGGGTCTGCATTTTTACCGTATAATACCGGTTTTACCTGTGTCCGACTGCGTGCCGATAAGGCAATTTGAATTCCTGCAGAGAGAAAAAGACGGAGATTTCTTTGGAGGCTCTATAGGCAAAGTGCGAAGGGTTACAGTTCGGAAAGAAAATGTTAATAAATTAAATTTGAATACCGGGTTCGTTAACGGTCACGGCGAATCATACGAGTGAAACGAGATGTCTTTAATACTGTCTGCTATTGATAATGCTAAACCGGTTCCAGTTTATTTATCATCAATTCTTAAATTGGCAGTTGAATTTAAAATTTTCCCGTCACACCATAATAGACTGCGAACACTTTCTAAATTTAAGAATATTATTAAGAAAGAAATATTTCCAAATCTGTTAATTCAACTATCACGATTTCACGATAGGCGTATGCTTCTTCATACGCACGAATTTGTAAGGCAAATGATAAAACAATGAATGGCTTGTAGTAGCATCAGCGTGATTCATAGTCCAATACCGTCGGTTACTCGTCTATTTGCCTTTCTTACTATCGGACAAAGAAAAGCTTCACTTTTACCAATTAACTTCGTGGCGCATGACAGACGTGGCTTTGTTTCCCAAAACAAGTGAACATCTACTCGATATCGACACACTTTCGATACACCTGCGGACGTTTCCCATTGTGGAACGATACTTTTAAATTATTCGAGCATTCTATTAACAATCAAACAAAAAAACTCGGACAGTGATAAAACGGATACAAAAAAGATTTTCGGTATTTTTAGCTCCATTAGCATATTATTTTTATATCGTTACATGGTTAAGAATATAATTGAATTAGCTTCGGTCGTCGTTTAAAAGGCTGCTACAAAGCCCTCTGTGTTGTTAGTTAATATCACGGCATGTGCCTCACGTTTTTAAACTTTAAAGTCAATTGACCAGAACCAGCACTGCTATTTAGAAGATAGACTAGGCTGGGCTGGCAACTAAAATTATGTAGATACAATACTGTGTACTTCAAGTATAGCTACCTAATTTAAATAAATACCGCAGAACTTACATCCATACATAGACTCACACCTGTTTCCCGGAGGGGTAGGCAGAGACTACGGAACGCCATTTGCAACGATCCTGACATATCTCTCTTGCTTCATTCACTCCCATCAGATTCCTCATGCATGCTCTTCTGTTCAGGGTACTTCTAACCTGTCTTGTTTTAGCAGAACTTACAATTTACTTCTAACAAAATTATACCTAGAAGTACACCAAAATATATCACTAAAAGTGTGTCACTACACGTCCGTCCGGAAGCTTTCTTTGTTACGCATACCTTAATTTCGCATACTAGTACACAGAGAATATTAGCAACCACTTAGTAAGGTCGGTTTAATGAAAATGCTGGCCATACCATCTAATTTTCACTTAAACATGGCTACGTTTCGCGTTTTCACCATT
This sequence comes from Euclidia mi, assembly GCA_944739405.2. Classification (NCBI taxonomy): domain Eukaryota; kingdom Metazoa; phylum Arthropoda; class Insecta; order Lepidoptera; family Erebidae; genus Euclidia; species Euclidia mi. The sequence continues at coordinate 31,780,467 of OX123204.2, forward strand.
AAGTTAAAAGCAATACTAATCACCTTATTCATACGTGCTCAGATTCATTGTAATTCTATGTTGTTAATACTTAAGTTTCGAATTGCGAATAGAGAAAGTGAATACTTTCCTATTTGCGTACCTTTTACACAAATAAAGAAAATACCATGAAGATAAAATGATTCACCTTTATTTTTTGGACGTGCATAAAATTCTGATTACAAGCCTAATTTTGAGGTGTATTAATAATGAGGTCGACTAATTGTAACTTTCGTAGTTTAAAAGTTTTAATGAAGCCCAGAGAATGACAATGAATTCTGCCGAGAAAACTTCCTTTTTCGGTGTACTTTTGTCATGTGCTTTCATAAGCGGAATAAACGTTTACCGTATAATACGGCGTCATACGTTTCATGTAATAAGCAATATTGTGTCGGAAATGAATTCGGAGCAAAGGAGTGCCCTCAACGTCGGCAAGGTAGCAATTTTCGCCAGATGTCACCACGTGATCCGCATGGCATAAGAGTTTAAGCAAAAGGAAATCGAACCGTCGACTGACCTCTTTACACGATGAATAGTAATGACCCTACTTGGATTGTTCATGGTACACCTCATACCAACACATCGATTATATATGCATCAGAACAATTTTAGTGGGTTGCGACGTGCGGCCAGATTCGTCATTGATGTCGCCAAGTTTAATATTGATGACGGCAAATAACAACGTAGGTGTTCCATATTCCTCGATGGTAATAAATTATACTCTCGTATTTAAGTCATTTGCTATTTTGGTAGTTAGTTTTTATATATATATATATATTTTTTTAGTCTCATGCCTCTATCCACGAAGGGGTAGGCAGAGGTGTAAATATTACACCCACATTTCGCCATGAATTGTTAGGTCCCACGTAATAGGGGGCTAGCCTATTGCCGTTACCGGGCACATCACCAGACTCCGGGCTGCTACTGAATATTCGGAAAAACCCAGTAACACTTTTGCCCGACCCGGGAATCGAACACGGGACCTCCGATCAGCAGTGGCATACGCTATCCACTGGACCACGGAGGCATTGGTTTTATATAAGGCTCAGATTACACACTCGTCACAGACATGGTATGCTGCTGGACATGTAGTACTGATGTACCGTGGGTTAAATCAGCCATTGATATAAGCAACTGTTAACGTGCGGCCACACGCTCGTGCCGTAGTAGCCATATGTCGACGACATATGGTATGCCAATTCCCCCGGCAGCATTGACTGTAATGTTGTTTCCATACATTCGATGCAAAATGCGAAAGGGACTGAAATGTAAGCACCGTACATCGCATCTGTATGCAATGCGCCTAAAAATTATAACAATAAAATTCATGAATTTTACAACACTTAAATGTATAATTTTCGTGACACAAACATTCGATAGGTACCTAAAACTAGCACGTGAATAGGTAATTACTCATGTATAAATATAAAAATAGCTTTGTCGTACTTTGGCTAATACCGAAGAGGGACCCATATAGTTCCGGGTTATGTAAACAACTTTCCACTAAGTTAAATTCAGGGTGTGGGTACGCAGTACGTAGTATTAGCAATTTTGTGGTGTGGGTGAGTCGTTGCCGGGATAGTTACAGTAATCGATTTCCATAAAATCTTTACTGTAATAACTTGTCACAACATACGCAAGATTTCGTAATACAATAAAGTTGGCAAACTAGACCGAGCGTAAAGTTTAACGAGTTGTGTATAAACAATGTAAACAATCTAACAACGCCTTCATTACCAAGTCTTTCTACCCAGATCTGGAGCGAAAATCATAAAATATTTTTCTCTTTAAGAAGCACTTAAAAATAACTTTGATTAAAACTGTCTGCTACACAAAAGGTTTTGGCACAATGATGAAGGCTGAGGAGTTCTCGATTCATTTTCCTTTTTCAACAGACTTTGATCTTATACCGACATTCTTTGGCATCTTTACAACGTATTAAGTTTAACATGTTTATCGAGTAATGAGCTTTTGAAAGGCTATTGTTGCCAGCAAATTAGTGTGTGCAACGGAAGATCTAAAGGCTACAATTTGCCTTGACGCATTCTTCTTAATGTATCTAATGTGTATGGTAAGAATGGGCTTTATTTTGCATTCAAACTCTAAAATCCATATTTATGGCATAATAAAATGAAGGTGCATTACCATTGCCACTAGGTTATCCATTTCAAATATATAAGATTTGATAACGATATACCTATCTTATTGGTGCTGATACACCTGAGCATTTAATTGTAACAGAACAGCGAGCAGCGATTGTCGAACCGAACAACGAACAGAATCGAACATTGCTACGAACATTTGCACGATCTTTCTAGCGAACACTCTAATCAGCAAAAACTTCAAAGCAAATTTACTGTCCTTTCGCTAGAATGCTCGCCAGAACGTTCGTGAGAATGCTCGTTGAAACACATTCGTTTGCTCTTCTGTTTTGTAACATTCGCAAGAATACTCATGACAGGAGAATGTTCAAATATATCAGCACCATATGGTTTCGTAAATGATACGAAACACTAAGATCTCCCATGACTGTGTTATGTAAAATTCCTTACCTAGGAAACAATAGATAGAACTGTTTGATGGCAAGTAACGCAGAGTTAATACTAAAACTTCTTATAGAACTTTATAATTATGCAGCAAAGGATATTGCGCATTAGTGGTCAAGAATTTGGTTTGGAAGAGACTGAACTGAACATAAAGTAAATTTATTAGAGTGAATTGAGAAATTCATACGCTTTTCGGTCAGATGGCCTCAACTGCCTGAATGTGGTGCGCGTCATAAATCGTTTGTGTCACAATATAATAGCAAATCTATCTAAAATGTATATAAGTCGCCCAAAACATCGCCAGTGCGCTACAGTACCGAGGTGACTACCTAGCCATTATTATCCTGAAAGCGTTGTTATACTGCACTTTAGTGCACAGACAGCTCGCTGCGTGCGACTCATGGTAATATTATCCAGACAAAATCATTATTTCAGTTTATTTGTATCTATTTTAGTGGTCAGTCAGTGGTTAGTTATATAAATAAAGTGTAAAACACTTTGTAAAACACGTTGTTTAAGTGTCAGTGAGAAATTTGAAAGGTTCGATGTCAACTTGATTTAATATTGGTATTGCCAAGTCTGGCTGTTTCCCCGAGTTTATTGCATAACAAATTTACATTAAAAATCTTTCTATTGGCGCTTCAGCATAGGTTCTTCTCTTACACCAGGATCCGTCACGACTGCTAGTGTAACCAATGCCGAAACCTCAGGACAAATAAAATGTATATTCTCCTTAATTTACAAATAATTACGTGATATATACCCGTACCCTGCCTCCGGGAAACAGGCGTCAGTCTATATATGTATGTATATATACCCGTTACATAAATTTTAGTATACTTTATTTGTAACAAAACATAACATGTTACAAATAGCATTTGATATTTAATATATCAGGCTATACGGTATACACAGACGTGGTATACAGTAATTCCAAAATACATTATCTAGTATCTAATTCTATCAATCAATCTGCGCTACAGCCAATAATCAAAGCTGAATACTTGGTATCTGTATTGAAACACGGTTCATCAATAAATTAGAGGACGATACCTCGCTCAACAACCGTAATTATGATTGAGTGATCTCGAACACTGTGCACGAAATGTTTAGTTTGGTAATCAATTTTCCCTATTTACTTAGGACTATTTTCTTTGTCTTTCTTTCTTGCTCGTTCGATACAACTAATGTTCCCAGCTTATATCTGTATATACCTATAAAATTCTGGCCTTGCACACTGACTGACAGACAACGCACAGCCGGAACTATAACACAAGAATCTGAAACTTGGCTTATATATTCCTTGGAGAGTGTAGAAGGGCACAAAGGAATTCTCACAGTTTCAGGCAGAAACAGTTAAATAAATAGGTGTGGGCGAAGCTGCCGGCATCTTATTGCTTTTAACTAATTGCAAAGAACGACTATCAACCGAACGCATGGTTTATCGCTATGAAGTGTGTCTCTCAAAAATGAGTTAGCACGACATTGACATTACGCATTTATTGGCAAGGGGACGAAATTTTCAATTCAAATTCTGCCTTCCACACATTCATGCATGCAAATTGGCATAGTTAACACTGGTTGTTAGTTTTGTAAGTAGGATATGTGACAGATACACTATGTAGTCAGCCATATTACGATGTACCATCAAACTTTATACCTAAATCGTATTACAAATACAAAAGACTTGAATAACCAGACTATGCTGTAAGCACATTGTAGAATTATTGAAAACACAGTATTAAAGTCGTCTATTATTCACAATACCACTATTTTTATAATTCAAGATGTATTATATTATTTGTGATTCAAAATAAATAACCAACTACGTATCTACTTGAGGTCTCACACGAGGCTTAAAAGTTAAATTCAATCTTCGAATCGATCCCTGAAGGGTAACATCTAACATACGTGATGGAAATTTAAATTCAATTTCGTGAATCTCGCTTTACGTAAGTACTTCAGCCTGCAAACCAGCGGGCTCAGTCACAAAACTGGATAGATGTGAAACCAAAATCTACTTTCCCCGCCAAAAACAACGTGATCTAAGATTAGATTAACGACGCAGATTGCTACAGCTAGGACCGAGTTATTAAAAGAAACGGTATGAACACAGCAAAATAGACCTGTTTTGCACAATTAACGATGGAAATAAACGAAACAGGCGAATGGCTTTGTCGAGCTAACGACATTTAATAACTAGTTGTTTGACGATTTACTACAGACTGAAAGAAATACAGCAAATCCACTTGCTACTCCCATAAACTTTCTAGAACGAGACGTTCAGACGTTTATTCTGTAAAACGACATTACGAGAACATAAAAACATAAGTACGGCATATAAACACTTTTTATTTCACCTATTCATATTATATTATCTATGTCTGAATCCATAATGCTTAATTCTTGAGGTGCGGGAATGTTACAACCGGATTATAAATGAATTTGCTTTTATTTCTTGTTCCTAACCAAATATTCGGTACAAATAAGTTATTACTCTCTGCTGTGTGCTGAAATGATATGAGTAATCTGTATAAGAATGTGCCATTATGAAATATTTCTAGCTAATATTTCTGTACATGTGATCTCTCTAATACAAACATACACCAGCTCTAATTACACTGTCTTCCTATTTCATCTATACAAATACTATTCCTGAGTAAGATGATATCGCAACAAAAATACTGTCTATCTAACTGTTTAGCGAGCTTTATAATCCGTCAGTTATCTGACACCTAGGGAATGGCCCACCCATTTCCAGCTGAAACCACAAGCACTTAAACAATCCATATAACATAGATGTGTGCGTGCGAGTGTTTACCACGTGCCTTTGTTTACACAAGTTCCGCTACAAACGTACACTAGACATAGTGAGCCACCATGTCACTATTCACAGCCTACGCAGCCCGTATTCGAACAATACGTCTAGACTTTTCATTATCCTCCGCCGTCGGTACAGATAAGCTAAAGTTAGACGTACCGAAACCATGGAAACTGAATAGGTAGCGAACTTGCTGAACGGAAATGTTGAAATATTACACGGGATGCGGTCGCTTTATTTTGGGAAACCTTCGGAAATGGTGGCGAACTTTGTCCTGCGGTATCCTAAAATGGATGGAAGTGAATATGGACTACTCGTATACCTGTTTCGTGTAGAATATATAAATAAGTAAGTTTAGGTTTGAAGCTATTCTAATCCAGCACATTATTTGACCATGCCGCAAATTAAATCGAGTATTTATATTATAATAATATTAGTAAATACTCGATTATTATATCTTGTCAAATAACTAAAATTAACAGTTCAATGGCTTATTGTACTACATAGTAAAACTTTATAAAATACACTAGCTGACCCGGCAAACGTTGTTTTGCAAATTTTTTTTTTTTTTTTGAAAAATAGATGTTGGCCTATTCTCATAGATACCGGATAAGCACAAAAAATTTCATCAAAATCGGTCAAGCCGTTTCGGAGGAGTATGGCAACGAAAACTGTGACACGAGAATTTTATATATTAGATATATGTATAAAGCTTTGCTCAGAATACAATGTTTTCATAAGAGAGCAACTTTCCATAAAAGAGCAAAGTGAACAATAATTTCATTATTTGGACTAAGTGAAAGCTTATTAAAAAGTTTTAAATAAATTCACATAAAATATCACTGCACTCGTAGAAATAAACAGAGCCAGTCCAGAACGTTACGTTAAGAGTTTTACTGAATAACCAGCGAAAGCATTATTTTACTCTAAAGGTGACATAATAACTCATCATATCATAAAAAATGGGGTGCATAGGGTTCCCACCAAGAACTTAGGGTCCCAAGCCAACCTCACCTGCAAGTGGTGCACCTGCCGATCAACGGACGAGGCTCTGGCAAACAAAATGTCCCAATAAGCGGCAATAGGCTCGCCACCTATTACGTGGGATCAAAACGCTGGCGAAAATTGGGCGTTTAATATGCCTCTGCCTACCCCTTCTGGGAAACAGGCGTGAGTCTATGTATGTATGTATGTATCATAAAAAAACTTAAGTAGTTACAGCGATATCTTTTACTCTTTACCGTGAATTTCAATCTTAAGCCTAATCCGAAGTCCTAAACTGCATACCAAAAAGCGTGAGGGTTTATGTCTTATATCCATTTAGTGCTGTCTCTCATTCCTCTACTGAATCACCTAAGTACTTAGGTTCAGCACAATAGAAGTTCCGACACCCCAGAAGTTTGAACAGCCATGATACTCCGGTGAAGGTGGAACTGTCGCAATAAATAAATCCAAAAGCATATTGGAAGAGTTGGAAAATAATCAATTCACTTCTGTCCTTAGCAACACGAAAGTCAAAGAAAATAAAGAGTTATCAATACTTAGAAGAGATAAACACCGCGGACTTGAACATTGGGGCCGCCTAAGATACGAGATCTATTTCCAATAATATCTATGACAGAATCAATTTAATACAGAGCCTGACCTAATAAAATCTAATCAAAGATATTTAATTTCGACTGTATATCTATTTGTTTATTGTCTGACCTAAGTAAGCTAGCAAGTAGCAACGAATCTCTAATTGTACGAGAACAATAATCCAAAATACAATGAGAACCATAACTTAATCTTAAAATTTAATAACAGAACTTTGCTAGCACTAAATTCTCCACGCTTACGCTGGGAGCGCACATACAAATTAAACTTGAGCGCACAAATAGAAATTAATTAAGAAGAGCAAAGATGTGGACTATACACACAGATTTTACACACAGTTCAAAGATATTGTTTGTCTTGAAGTTGGATTCAGTGCGCAGGTCGTTTGGCTTTGTGGGGCTGACGAGCGTGACAGGTGACAGTTCTGTGTTGCACGCGACGACAGAACTAGTGTGGCAAAGTGTAAACAATGGCTCAACAACACAGAAAGCTTGACAGTTGTTACAAGCTGCCAACTCGCTGCCACAGCCGATACACGGAAACAACACTACTTATAGCCGTATAGCTACTACTGCAGATAGGAGCCCTGAATTACGACTAGACTCCATGTGCAAGTGAGAGATTCGACACCACACGGCTCAGGAAGAAAGGGATGGGTAACAGGAGGCACAAACGTTCTTCATTGCAATGTTGAATAGTACAAGTTTAATATTTCATACGGACACTACAGTGCGACCCGTTACTGTACTGCCTCGGGCTTTGTCAGGAAAATTTACTGAGACTACGATCGATATTTACGTCTGAGGACTTTCAACCTGAAGGACATTCACGGAGCTTTGTGGCAACTAATGTTGCAAGGTGGTTGAATATATTTCCTTTCGTAGTAAATAAATATTCAGGCGCGACACTTGCTATTCTATTTAGTACTTGCTATTTTAGCGGAGCTAGGTAATTATGAGTTGATACTCACTGACTGACGATTAGGTATGCTATGTAAAGTTATGTTTTATTTTTATTCAATGACTTTAATTGCAAAGGAAATCAGTTATCATTCGATAACAGATAACGCACGTTAATTTGCAACTTATAACCACAAGAACCACGACAAAGCAGTTCATAATTTTCTAAAATAAAACTATAATGTATTGCAAGCTAGCACTCATATTTCTTCTACTACAATTGAATTTTTTAACGGAAGATATTTTATTTTTTCTTTCAGTTCATGAGCTTAAAAGTAGCATGCAGCTTTTTGGTTACAAAGTTTTACCAAAGCTTATTCACCTAGTTAACCTATGTTATATAAACATATTGTGTTGAATCTGCCAAAATGGAATGTTGAGGTACCTGCGTAAGAAACGGAGGAGATGATGGAGATGACCCTCTACAGGGAGTTTTGCAAACTCAACTCATATATACAGGGTGTAAAAAGACCCTTAACGAAAACTGAAATCCCAAACTGTACCAATCATTGCAAACATTTGTACTTGGACATCATACCTGGAAAATTACGGTTTCAGGAGATAATGCGGCTCAAAGTCACTGTACAATTTTCATAATTAGGTACAAAATCGATGCAATTACTCCGCCAGTTTATTCTACAGATGATCTATGCACCCATGGATAAGTAGGTATTTCGGGCATTGCCCGCGTGCACTTTAAATAGCAGTTTAAAAAATGTGTCTACTTAAAAAAACTTCAATTCCCCGGTATTATATTTGCTTAGTATGACTTGACATGATGTCCAAAATGAGTAGAGTTCGGCTTGGTGAAGAGTCAGTGGGAGTGTTACACCCTATATAAAATGGTTATGTTGCTCGGCTGCGATTATAATGAATAAAAGCCATGACCACGGCTTGGTGTGGATATTTCATTAAAATATACATATACTTCCCTATTAGAAATGCATTTATTGACAATATCTTACATACATATGTATGTATGTATGTAAGATATTGTCTTGATAATAAATTAATATCTTACATTATTTTTTTATTGAAAGTCTCTAGAGATATCTTTTAAAGTAAATGTAGCTGAATTGAGTCGTTATTATAACACACATTTCATCAAAAATAGTGCACCTGGGTTAAGAACAAACAGACGGACGGACAAAATGGAATATTCACAGAGATTAGCAATTGGTAAGTTTATATTTTAATATTACAAACAGGCACTTCACGATTAATTACCTGTCTAGATGTCAAATCTGGCTTCAAGTGTTCTATTTTCTAAAACTGAAATGCATAAATCAACTAACACGACCTTGCACGTTGCCTATAAAATCAGTACAGAATGGTGCCAATTCAGCGCCTATTTTCGTGTGATTTGTAGGTTGTAGGCGCTAAAAATCTATTAAACACTGCGGTACTTTCCTATTTGTATCGGCTGTGACTTTTTTGACAGTTATTCTTCTTCTTAAGAAGACGTTCGTTTTAAAGAAGACCCCACTCGTTCTAGGAAAGCATTATGTGTCGCGGTGGGGAATATTATTGTATTATAATCTAACGACCCGTCTTTTCAGCATTTTTCCGCGTCCTACCGCAGTGTAGGGCCGTTATTTTATGGAATAAATTGACAGATAGCTGTTACAAGGAACAAACAGCTTCGTAAAATAACCATAAAACGATGGATACTGTAACTATAAGGCTGCGGTACTGTTCCTAACCACTTTATACCGTTATCAGCAAGTACTTTTCAGATTGACAAAACAATAGTGCAGAGACTAACAGACAGTTAGGCAGAGGGCTCGGTTTAAAACTCACGGTGAGCACCGTTTTCTTTTCAAAGTTGAAGGACGCATCAGATTGTTAATTATCGCTTGCTAAATGGTGAAGCAAAGTATCATGAGGAAAGTTGCATGTCTGTGAGTTCTTCGTAGAGATCTCAAAAGACATGTGAAGTCTGCCATCCCGCCCATGGGCAACGTGGTGGACTTTGACCTTACCCTTCTCATAATGAGAAGAGGTTCGTACCTGGCAGCGAGATAATTTAGAAATAGTGCTAAAATAAGTTAAATTTGCCCTGTTTGGTCAAATTTGTATGAAAGATCTGACAAATTAATTTAAGAGGTACTTATCAGATAACGGTAAAACTGGCTACAAATAATGTATAACACAATATTTAGGTAGACACAGACATCGCAAACTACAAACTGATAAATGAAAATATACCTTAAAAACTTTTGAAGAGAAACATAGCTGCAACTTTAATGAAAATTAACTGAATAAAGTAGCACTTTAGACATGATTGAAACCAATTAGCCTTCGGTTTCCCGGTAACTGCAGCGCTTAACAGTGTAATAGTCATTTAGTAAGCTTCTCGTTTTACTCCCTTTTTTAGATTTCCAGAAGCAGGCACTTTATCTACAAGAGTCGAGGACCAACGGATATTTATTAATTGTATGTACAGTGCAATCTTCATTATAAATTGCTTCATTATACTTGTAATGTGTCGCACCTCAAGCACGGAGGCTGTTTTTAGTTCCCCAAAGCACGGAATCTGTCTTCGATTTAACCAATTTTGGCTAAACATTTGACTTTCTACAGAGTGTCTGCCAGCTGATCTTTGCAACTCAAAAAGATAAGGCTACCCTATGGTAAGAACAGAATTATGAGTACAGGCCACCGATAACCCAAAATGACGAAAACCCAAAGCATGTACCTATAGCGAGTACCAGCGTCATACCACTGTGGTCATACTGTGCTCTACGCGGCACCGTACAAACTATATCTATAGAGTAATGAGCACATGACTTCGAATACCTATCTACTTATTAGTCTTGGGTGGACTTGGGTTTGGATTCCAATCCGAAACCTTCTGCATAGCAGTATATTGATAAGTTATATGATCTTATGAGAATATATTAACTTGCGAGGTCAACACCAACGACAAAAATAAAAAGAATACTATGTTTCGGAGCTGAAAGCTAGCGTTTGAGAAAACTGTGCCAAAGGTTACCAAAAGTATCAATCTCAACTCTTATTTCGTAAATATTACAATTGTGTATGTTTCAGCGTAGAAAACAAACATCGCAAAATTAATGTGTTTTATGCACTTACATCAGAGTTTACAGTGGGATAATAAACCGGCAACTTCCTATTCATATTCCGCCACCCCTCGCGAGCTTGCCAAGATTTCTCAAGCGTCGGCATTCAGCGCATTACCGCAACCATAATGCATACCAGGTAAAGTAATTTGGTAGCCATTACAGCAGAATTCCGTGGAAATGAATGGCAGTTACATTTAGGTTTAGATACTTTTGTCAGTACACGTGATACTATAATTTGCGACTCGCCTAAATTACACGATTTTTATGGTTAATGTTGCCCTAAATATTGTTGATGATAATGAATTTATTATATACATATAGAACAGCATTTGTCAAATGTTTCACATTATTTTTTTATGAATAGGGACCTAAATAAACCTGCAGTAACGGTGTATTAGAACGGATTGAAATACAACATTTCGAAATTGAAAACATAGTTTTTTAATTCACTAGACAATACAAATATAATATCATAGCAGGATGAATACACTATTGAAGATATTAAAATGTTCTTTAATTTTCTTTTTCAATGCAGTTAATGTCTCGACAACCTGCAAGTCGACGCTTTGAATTTTATTGAAGGCATTCTGCCCCCTACCAACAGTATCACCAAGCATCTAACCTGACTCTCACTTACCCGGATTTCGAAATAAGTAAAATATATTTTATACGTATTTGAGGTTAACTTAGCCAAATATCTACTTAGTTTGAATTTTGAATCGTATGGTTATGTGGTCTTATATGGTTCTGCGGTTGGAATCTAGTAAGCTCGGTCGCAATGTAGGTCCTATGCGCGTCGCTAGGTCGCTATGCAATAGGCAACTTTGATACAATCGCTGTGTTATTTATTCAACGACTTTTGCATAACTTTGCACTTTTACCAGTACCAGATAGATCATGACGTTCGGTGTGATCTGAAGTTATTTGCACAATTGTATACGTAGATAAAATCAATTTAGGTAAAAATTTCTGCCTCAATAGAATGAACAATTATTCTTTAGAAATTCTTATCGGCAACCAATCGCATTTTATTTGAGTGAAACAGATACCAACATAATGACACAACGCTCTATTTCTATTTTATTATAGATAATTTGATATTTTCTATTGTTTTATGCGACCAAATAAAGTTTCATAATTAAAAAGTGATTATAAAACAACAACAGCCATAGAGTGATTCGATGACGTAAATACAAAATAGTTCAGGCTAATTAAGTATATACTGAGTAGGTACTATAAAAGCGTATATTCTGTCAAATCTGGCTGGGAAAGTGGATCACAGACTCCAACGCGAAAGTCTTGGATGCCATTGATAACGCTAGGAGGATGACGATTAAGTATGTACTATTAAATCAATATTTAGTCTTCAAAACATTGGGTTCTTTTTAAGTTTCGATTCGATATTTCGTGAAGTTGGCTCTGACTGTGTCTATTTTACGCAAATGCAAGAGAAAATTCGCTAATACTGGTAACATTTACATTATTTAACATAAATATTGTATACACTCTCCATCTGAGGTCTAGGATCTGGGTTTATACTTTGTATGAAGGAATTGCTTTGGAGAGCAATACTCAAATGAGTATAACTGCGCGCCACTAGTATCGCCATGTCGACACACCGTACATGTATAGTATATCCTTTCTATAACACCGATACAGGTATATATAGCCAAATACCCTAGTCTAAGTAATATTAAATCTCTACCAATATGTTGACATAAAAGTCCCCTTAAACAGACAATAGAATCCATCCTAGATATATCTGTCTGAGTATATAACTTTAGTATGATCATTTTGGCAGTTATCTGCGAAATGGTAGAGTTACTGCCGGTCCCAACATTTGATCTATCCCTGGATTAGGCTATAAGAAATAGGTACCTACATATTTAATATTAGCTCCATACTAAATATGTGAAGTTATATGTATATCTCTAAAGACAGCGATTGCCTAGTGGAGACACCAACCGACTGCCATACAGAGGGCTAGAAACCACAGCGCGCACCACTAACTTTTCGGAGTTATGTAAGTATTGAATTGTTAATTATCGCTTTCCCCTGCCACGGAGAGCATGTTAAGCCGTCGGTCCCGGTTGTCATGTAGATCTTTGACAGTCATCGTAGGGCGTCAGTACCTTCTAAATGAACTGACACTAGTCTAAACCATGGAATACCGCTATCCTTGCGGTTTGCAGAGGTCAGACAGGCAGTCGCTCTGTGGAAAAGCTAATATTCAACCGAATCCGGTTAGACTAGCAAGTGGGCCCCAGTTGAAACTGGGATAACGCTAGGAGGATGATGATGACATTGATGACATGTATATCTCTAGTAGTCAAAACTGTCGATAGATAAATTATTTGACCGTAAAAGATAAAGCTGTCAAACAGTAAAACTAATAAACTTACCACTCCCACAGATGCACAAGACAGTCGAACATGACGCAGCCATGTTCGGTGCTCATGCACGAAGCTGCTGGTGCCGCAGTCGCCATCTTGAATCACCGGCTACTCTCTCATCCGATATAATTTCACTTGCATACGAACGCCTCAAACCTACCAACAGTCTTCTTATCACGACGCCTAACAATTTTGGTAATCTCTGAAAAGAGAAAAGTGCCAATTAGTTCGATTTCGTGAATGTTGTGATGAAATGAGATGGAAGTGAATTTATAGGTATTGGTGTCATTCAAAGTCGAAATCATTTAGGTCAGAATGAAACGCTCATGAACGTCAAAGCCATTCGTCAGTGTCAAGATGTGTAAATAGGTAGGTGCATATAGCACCAAAGTGTCATAATTGTAGAAAATAAATTGTCGGCTACATACATTTAATGATTGTAACACGATCACAAATTACAACTAGTTATCACAATTACGGGCCAGCAGCTAAATTGAACAAAATTGATAAACTAATAATACACAATTACTTTAATGATGATAATAATATGAATACCTTTTAGAAAATTGTCATGTTAGCAATATAATAGCATATATTTCGAGAAGCTATTTATTTAGAAGATAAATAAATAACGTAAGAACTAAGTATATGATTACGGAAAAGATCGTGAAAATAACGTTAAAGCGGTAAAAATGGTTTTGTAGTTCAAAATGACTTTAATAAATTACGGTCCCTGGTTAAGCCTTACAACTTTGTTAGCCGTAAGTACTACGAAGCCATATCGGACCTACTGTTATCTTAAAATCCATCAGCATGCCGAGGGATAGTTCCAGCCTCCATTGTTATTTCAACGACCGCAAAAATATCTAGTAACAGATATTTGCGGTGAAATAACAGTGATTTAACTATATTAACTAAATACATTAATTTACTTTTCTCTTTAAAACCTGCTGCAGAGATTTTGAATTAACATACCGCACGTAGATATTTAGGTCAGCGTTAATTAGACTAGTTAAGATATAAAATTCTAAGTTTTATAGACTTTTAGAAAGCTTTATGTGACATTTTATTTAAATATTTTTATGAATCAAAGCGATAAACGCTTGCAAACTTAAATTTTATGTAAAGGTTCTATATCGCGTAATTATTTAAAGATAAAGGTGAAATACCTTTTAGCTTTTATAATCAAAGGCAATACCTACCTTGTATTTGTTTCGACGTTTCAGCATGGGTCACAGAAGCCTTTGTCACGGCAAGACTCGCAATCTTTGTAATATACTATATACTATATATATCATATGTAGGTATACTAAGTATTGATATGATAGTGTTAACATGATTGCAGATGTTGTATCAAAGCGACTGCCTCGTTGGTCTCACGGCATAAATGTTAAGCATAGAATATCCTTAGTTAAATCCCGTACTTATAGTAAGTAAAGTACGGATTTGAAAAATAAAACTTGAAACTGCCTCGTTGGTCTCGCGGTATAAATATGCACGTGGGATTGGGAGGTCTCGGGTTCGATTCCCGGGTTGGGCAAAGTGTTATTGGGTTTTTTCGTTAGGAAATTCTCAGTAGCAGCATTTGGTAATGTGCCCAGTACGGCAATAGGCTCGCCCTCTATTACGTGGTACTAAAATAAATCTGGCGAAAAGTGGGTGTAGAAATATACCTCTGCCTACCTCTTCGGGGATATAGGCGTGAGACTATGTATGTATATATGTATAAAGATAATACCTAGTCCTGTGATTACCAATAATAACAGCTTTGTTTTTATTGTATTGTATTTTTGTTCGTTTCCTTATATACAAAGGCAAGGAATTTATTGTGCCTGAGAGACGTTTATTGTCTTTGTCAACAAGAGTTACATTTTATTCCATTTCATTCATTGACTTTACATTTTCACATACGAAGCTTTGCTTTCAAACAATTTACATCAATGTGGTAACACGTATAAAAATAACATGTCTCTTGGGTGTTGTACTGAAGCATTATGGCCGTTCTAGAGTAATAAAGGAAGGTACTAAATAACTTGGTCATTACTCAGATGTCGTACTCGAACACTCACCTACTATGTAATCGATATAACACGGGCCATGAACAAGAACAAGCGATAGTGGGACACTTAATAATTTACAATGGCCGGTATAGCGGTCTACAACACGTTTTGCTCCGTTTCGACCGTCATCAAGGTCTATATCACCTCACAATACGCACATTAGAAACTGAAGGAAATCCTGCTAGTAAATTATTCTAGTTGGTAAAATAAATTCTATGTAATCTAAGCAATAAGTAATGCTATCAAATGGATTAGGTATGCCCCAGCCCTTATTCCATTATCAGTGACTTAAGTCTTCGTTATTAAATGTAGAGATACTTGACATGAAACACAAATATCTTCTTTATACATTCTGAAAACTATATCAAAGATAACAAAGCGACGATAACTATTATTTTATATCGTAGGTATCACAATAAAGGACTGGCTAATTTAATATCTCTCTAGGAAAAGGACTGGAGCGATATCGAAACTAATATAAATTCTCTGCGATCCGGGATTTTCCCCAAAATATTTATGAAGGTAATTGATTATTGCAAAAGATTTTCGATAGCCTACTAGAAAAACAAACACACTACGCAGGAGATCTCGAAATTCAGCGTTAAGTAAAAAAGGATATCTGCATATCCGTCAATTCTCCATAATGTTCTTAAAATACATGTGAAGACTGCAAATTCGCAGTTGGTCAGTCTAGTGGACTATGGCCTAGACCTTCTCATAACACGAAGAAGCCTGCCGGCAGTGTGTTTTTGACGCTAATATGTAGTAGGTTCTTTAAAAGTCAGTTATTTAGATAGATTTTGGTCTCTACGAGGATCGAAATCGAATGACAAGAAAACGTTTTCTCTAAATTGCCAAATTCTAGCACTAGATGCAGTTCTGCAAAATGTGAAACTTCTTCTTCATTTTCGTGTCAATGGTTTCTTTCACCTACATGAACCTCATAATACCCGGCCACTCTAATTGCGTTAGGAGTGGCCTCCCAAAGCTCAGCCACAGTGCATGTGCTCGGGCAAGATGGACATATCTTCCTCGACAAATGGGCTATCCAACATAAAAATAGTTATTCAAATCGAACTATTTCCTACTTCCTGAGATTAGCGCGTTCAACCAACCAAACGTACATAAGTTTAACTAAATAATTATAACTAAAAAAAAATCAAATAAAAAAAAATATTTTTGAAATTCATGGAAGGTCATTTAGGACAATTTTATCGCAGCTGTATCGGCGAAGATATCCATTCAATATAATCCAGTAGTGCACTATTTGAACAGAGCGAGCGCGACACCAAGCCAGTATGCAAGCTTAAAGTGGCCGACTAAAAGCTCAAGCAAGATTTTCTATTATAGTTCTGTAGCATGTAGGTAAGCTTGGCATTGCCTAACATACCAAATTCCCGCCAGCCTCAACCTCTCTACAACAAAATATGTAATTCAGACCCACGTTCTTACATAAAGCTGGCTCACAACTAAAACATTTCAAATTATTGAATGGAAAACAGGGGCAATATATTAAAAGCTTAAGCTGCTTAACATCCCAAGGCGGAGATAAAGTTTAAACTGGTTATTAAGACCCATTTACGCGTAAAAGTGGATTACACTTTAACTGTCTCTATACCGTGTAACATCTACTGGAATTTAGTGGAGGTAGTAGTTGCACTAAATAAGGTTATTATATCTAAGTATATAATACACGTAGTACAAACCACTCAGGGGTTAATGTATTCGTTTCTATGAACTACGTTTGTCCTGGGACATCACGGAAAATACTATTAAAGGTCCATTTTGTAAAGAAATACTGATATTTCTTTGCGATTTAGGCGAGGTCCTAGAACTAAAGTTGGTCCAAAAAACTATTACAAACGCTCTTTAAGTTTATACCCACGACTACACGTCAAGCTGAAGGCTTTGTCCTTTGTATCGTTCTTATAGCATAGGAAATAAGTATTAAATTGTACATACAAATAATAACGTTTTATAGATCTATAGTAAACACATAAGTTTTATAATCATTAAAAATAAATTGAAACGTACGCGTAACTGAAAGTAGGTATGTATCATTTAAAATACTGAATTAAAGAAAAATTGTATAAAGGGAAAATCGAAGGTAGGTATATCCCCCGAAAATGAAATCGTCCCCTTCTCCAAATAAACCGGTGGCAATAAAATGCACCCTTATCGAAATAGAAGGGAGCTACCCTAAGTTTCTCGAATATAGAAACTACACACATGCCTACGCATAAATAGAAAAAACGTAATATTATCCCGTACTACAGTTCTTCGTTAGCAATTACATTACAGAAAACTATGGATTTCTAAACTCTTGCATTTAGTTTACCATAATAATATATCGAAATTGATAATGATTTTATATTTAAAACATCCTCGTTAGAACTAATTAAGCAATAAGGCTTCCTTCTATTAATAATAAAGTAAGTAAGCTAAAGTTAGCATAACCAGCGTAAATAAAGTTTGATAAACTTCTGCAGCAAGTTTTAAAGAAACGCCAACGCGAAGTTGAGGTGTTTCATAAGTGCGTGCTTACATAATCTGTTACCTACAATCATTAAAGAAAAGCGAAAACAACCTGACGCCGCAAAAAGTGGTCGAGAGGTTTAAATTGGTCTGAAGGACCACACAGAATCACTTTCCATTACAATCAATTAAGTTCAGAAATATTACTCCAGTTTGCAAGACCAATGCAGAATGCCATAAGTACATATTACTCATGAAAGTATCAACACAAACTCGTGATTTCATACATCATTCGTGCAGTAAAAAGTGACAATTGTGAATTGCATGGTTGTTAACTTTTTCTTACTGAGCACCTTTCTTATTTGTGTATCGCTAATTACCGGATTAACGCGTAAGATCGATAAGCGACGCCAATTACTCGCGCGATGTAAGTACGTGTATAATATTGGTGTCAAAACTGTCAGTTATCAGATGTGCGGGGCGTATGCTGCGACCAGACTCCAGTGAAAGTGTCCCTTCCGAACAGTTAGCGGTACTTCACGCAAGTACCTTCTGACTAAGAGCACCAGCCTTTTGTTTTAACGGAGACGGTGCTACGTACTCTAAAGGCTTTATTACAAAAGTAACTAAATATAACACCAGATTTCGACCTTCATTTTATATTTTAGCGTCTATCAAAGAAGTTTATTACTTGTTTCTATTCAGCATCAAATTTTTCTATAACCAAATTTGGCAACCCCTTAAGCTCTATGCTACTTATCATAATAACTTTTACACATATAAAGCCAGGGCTAAACTTGCTTTTTTTCATCCTTAACAAGCAGGCTGTATCTATATCGATAAATATAAATATATAAAGTTGCCAGACAGTAGGAAGTACACAAATTAATCCTTCCGTATCATTTATCTATACGTACGCACTAACAAGGTGACCTTTGTGCCCAATTATAAAAAAGTTGCACACTTCGTGTATTCAGTAGCGCTTGTAAAACCATTGATTTAGATATCAGTAAATACCTATCTAACGTTAGCTAATCTGTATCTCTCACAGAACATCTCGAAAATGGACCATTTTCCAAAATATCGGCATACGAATCCCGATTTATTTCGATGATTACGGGTTTGGTAATCCTTACCTATCTCTTTTACTTATTATGTTCTATCAGATAAAAAGCAATTATTGATTTACGATTTTGGTAAACTCTCTTAGAAATCATAAAATATTGCATACCTATTTTCTGCACGAGCCAGGTAGTTAATTATTTAAACAAGTAGTTACTACTGCGTAATTAACTATGTATGCATGTTAGTTAGTTTGCAGATTGCATTTGGGCGCCAAGTCTACTTACATTAAATTGCATTTTCAATGATGGTGAGAAGTGTATTAATATGTCAGTATACTTAATACTTAATAATGACATATTACGTGAAAAGCTTTGGTCATTTCTTCCAAAGATCAATTTAGCATCTCATTGTAGTATAAAAAAAAATATTCTTATGATCTTTCACTCCGATTTATGTAATGTGTTTCAGAAATCTGCTTTTGTCATGTGAAATTCTTCAAACGTCCGCCTTGTAAGGTATTGCTATAGATTTGAAACCTGCTAATAACATACATATTACAAAAATACTGACATTTTCTCTACGTGTCTCGGCCATAAACATACACTGTAAATTTCATATGAACATGTTTACGTCCTCATCCTGATTCTAACACGTAATTAAGCACTAGCTCATTGAAGTACAGTTTGTACAAATAACATGCCAGCATGAGTACTAACTCGATAAGAAACAGGTACACTAAGCTGCCATCTGACAATTATAGAGACTTGTGTACTCATGCAAAGCAAATAAGCAACCTTGCTAGCAGAGCCTCTATATTAGCATTAGCACATAAATCGTCGAGCATCGTGGTCTTCTGACACAGGTATTTCGATACTTTAAAGAAGGCCTCCTCAACATATTTTGTAAGAATTTTTGATGGAAATAAAAGTAGTATTATTAAAAGTATTATTATTAAAAGTATTATCATAAAAACCACAACGTCAAAGCTCTATCACGTTCTTTTTTAAAAAGTTTCCTCATATTTTTCGAATTCTGTAAGCCCGTAGTAACTTTGCGAGAACAATAAATCAGAAGTAGGATAGTGTGAAGATAAAACCGAAAAGAACCCAGCAACTTTTTACGATCTGAGAAAATAAGTTTTATCCCTTATTTAAGGCGTCGCAGACAATCTTTTTTCGACTCACGTTGAGATCTTAAAATACTAAAGAATATCAATAGTTGTTACTTTAGTCATAAATTGTGCATGAACATAATTTTACTGTCTTTATCAAAGTGCTTCCTCCATAAGCTTCACCTACCTATCCATGTTTATCGGTTAAACACTGAACGTTTCTAAATTAATGCTAGCCAACCTTTCACTGGCCTCGCAGCTGCGTATTAATGGACACTCTACCTCAAGCTTTTCTCCCGAGAACGTCACACTCGATTCTATCGACGTTCGACTGGTTACCGTCTCGTTGGTAAACACTCAAAACAGCTTTCCACGCAAAGGGCCGCACGTTGACTTTCAACCATTCGCATGATACAACAACTCTTATATTTTATTAAAGTAAATCAACAATTATTAAGAGTGAAAGTTAATTTAATTCTGGGTGGCTTTGTCGCGCGGAAATTAATCAACTCGCTCGACTTGCTTTCATATTTCAAAATCAAGAAGTTGTAACGTTTTCAGGGTACACTTTTTAAAAGATATTTATAGATAAGTAGGTACTTTCTTTAAGATAACATTACGTAAATCTCTGTAATAGTATTATACAACTGCGGCCTTAAGCCAGTAAAATAATAAAAGAAAGAAAGAACCGTAGTAGAATGAGATTCCGTAAAGAAATTAAATTAAATGATTGAGCTTAGTCACAAGAAATTAGGTTTATGAATTCGTGAAGCGAAGCGCGATGAAATTAAAATGTTAATAAGATGAAGTCAAAGTGTAATTTGGCAAAATCGTAAATCCGTAAAGTGGAGTCGGCAAGCGTAGTGGCAGCGCGCCTCTAAGACCGGAGGTGACGGATTTGGCACGCGGCTAGACGACAGGGGTGGCAGTGGCACCGTGCCATACAGCCACACTCACGGTCAATGACACTCGCGATTTCAGAACCTACTTCGAGAGGCCGGCCTGTGCTATGACCTGACAATGCTGATTTTCTATGCCGCAGAGTACCTATTAAGTCATCTTCACATAGTAGGTACCTATAATTTCTATAATGATTAATATATCATTATGTAGTTTGATTAAATTACTGTCCTACTAAAGGGTACCTACACTCATTAGATAATGGGTCACGATCATTTGTAATTTATTTAACGATGATGATGGTTGCTAACTGCGCGAAAGTGCGAAACTACTCAGCATCAAAACAAACTATAAGCTCCTACGGAACAAACTATCAAAATATGCTTGTTTGCGTTTAAGTAATACCAAACCATGAAAACAAAACACATAAATAATTAGATCATAGTAGGATTGAGCACTTTAATTAGACTAATAATATATAGGAAATATCATTAAGCACTGGTTATTTCCATACCTTTGAATAATTAGCTTGGTAATACTAGAGTCTAATTATTTATTTATGAGGTAATACAACACAGGACTCGTCTTACTCGGAGGCGATAACTAGGTCATCACAACGTGCCAATAATTATTACACTTACCTAGTCGGAAGCGGTTTTGCCTCGCACTTGGTTATGGTTCGTAAAACATCTTAGATATATAGAAAAATCACTAACACACGTAACAAGAGCAATACTAACGTATATCATAGGGAAATTGTAGGTTAAATTACACTATTTTGCAAGGAAAATTGTTGATTTAGTCGTACAAAAGCGGTGTATCGATTGAGCGGCGCTCCATCACGGAATGAGCGGCGAGCGCCACCCCATGCGCGCGTTTTCCACGTTTTCCCGCCACCGGCACCGGCTCAGCGGGGGTGGTTTTGAAACTCTCGCCGAGCGCGATCTACTGCGCATTTTGTTTGTTTTATATTAACCTATAACATCACCTGCTCGCTGCTCTTGTTACGTTTTATGCCTATCCTATCGGCTATTGGCATCATATTACGCAACTTGTGCCTTATTTTTATGAGCTTACTCTCGTTATGCTTATGAAAATAATAAGAGTAGGTATATTTTTTTCATGCTGTCGTTTCCTTTTCCCTATCTATACAGTTATATTTTTTTACTGTAGGCCTACTCTTATATTCCGTGTGATACTCCTTTTCACTCAGTGGGTATCGCGTGCCGTGAGAGGCAAGTAAGGAAAATATTCGCAGCAAATAGGTAATATCTTCCGGAAGCGAAGGAAAACTCACCGTTGGGCCAACGTGGTATTAGGCGAAATCCTCATATATCCAGCAGTGGACTATAAAAGGCATATGCTGAGACTTGCAGGTCTAACCGAAATGAGGAAGATAGCGTTATTACGGTTGTCTCCAAAGCTTCCGCCCGCGAGCCCAAGTGCGACTACCGTTTGACATCCGCAACCCCAAAGAGGTGGCAATACATTACATATATTTCGTTTAATTTGACTCTGTTACACCAGTACCAAAATATTTTGAATACTGCGCTTCATTTGGCTTTACGTGCTATGCAAACACAAAAGGCTCTGTTTTTTTGACTCATCCAGACCGTAATGAATCCCGAGAATCTATCGCATTGCCACTGGCTTATCGATATGTGTACGTAAATTAGTATAGTTATTAAGTACCTCAAATAACTACCTGTTCTAAGTTTTAAACTATCAATTAATAATAGTCTTCATCATTTCTATAAATTATGGACTCAAGCGAATGACAAGCTTACGCTAATTTGACTTTACGTTTTCATAATACTATTTCTGTTCAAAATGTATTAATACATAACACATTTTGCTACGAATTTTCTTACAGAATAAGTAAGACAGCACACAGCTTTTGCGTAACAAATTGAATTTAACACATTCCCTTATGAGATATGATATCGGATTAATGTAAAGGCCTCACGAATACTCTAGAGCCGGTGAAATACACAGATCTGTTATAGGGGTTGAGCTCGTTATCATTGGGGTGGGTTAGGGTGCGTCTCGTCCCCGCCACTACACGGCAAACGAGTGTTTTCACAACAACACGCCTGCCGCACTAACCTCTCCACAACTAAGTACATCCTCTTACTTCACTAGAGCACCATAATTACAACCTCAAGAATTTTAAGTTTTTTTAGATAATATTGTCTTTGGTCGGCGCGTTTTTTCGCGCGTTATTCAGTGTTTTGCATTTGTGCATTACTTTAAATAAAAGACTGCAATCCTTACCAATCGTAAAAAGTATTTAGGTCATCTAAATGAACAGTTTACGCGCCAATTTTCTTTCACTTATTATTTATTTTACCTACTTACTTTTCTAACTTAATGAAACTCGGAGGACAGGCTTTACTTTTATAATTAATTGGACTTATTATAAACAATTGTTTCCTTTCTCTATTTCGGTTCTTAATTAGATGTGAAAAGAAAATAGATAGATACTTTGAGTGGCCTTTGACGCCAAGAGCAATTTACGTTGTCTCATGAAAAAATGCTCTACTTTTCACTTTGTGTATTTATTTATGTAAACTGGTGCATCACTGGTTACCCACTTATTGGCTTTCGGACAAAATGTTATTTGCTTTTAATTTGGTTTTTTTTTTAGGTTGGCAGAAATCGGTTTGTTATTCGTTCGGAGCACTTAGTCTCTGACCACATAAAAAAAACCTGGTTAGGCCCGAACTATATGCTGCCTTCGCCCAAAATATAATTTTAATAGATAGATAGATAGATAGATAATATTCTTTATTGTACACCAAAATAAAGTACATTTCTAAGGTATCTTAAATCTAAAATTTATGTACAATCGGCGGCCTTATCGCCAAAGGCGATTTCTTCCAGGCAACCTTAGGATGGACAGAAATGATGTTACATGTTTTGTGACGGTGGTGTAGCTATGTAACTAAGTCTATAACCAAAAATTACAATAACATACTAAAATACACATATACATATATACACATATATATAAATATATACATAAATATATACCAGTATCCATAATGGTTATACCTACCTAAGACAGTACAGATAAATA
The DNA here is from genome assembly GCA_944739405.2 of Euclidia mi. NCBI lineage: Eukaryota > Metazoa > Arthropoda > Insecta > Lepidoptera > Erebidae > Euclidia > Euclidia mi. Next base: position 31,804,576 of record OX123204.2, read on the forward strand.
CATACTATAAGCACATATACAATGAATTTTTTTTTTCTCGCCTCGTCTTGTTTTATGTTCCTTGTATGGCCCATATTGTTTTGTATAAGTTTTACTTGTCTTTTTGTACTATCAGCAAACAGACCTACCTATGGTGAGGTATGACACTAGTAATATTTAATTTAAATAGCTAATATAACATTTCACGAGCTTTTTTATATTTCGACATTGTGAAGGTAGACCACGGCACGGCATTAAGATGATGTTCAAGTATGATAAAATTATTAATGATAGACTAGCAGCCATATTAAATGGTTCTAGTTTCTTAAGAAGCAGTTTAAAAAATTAGCTCGTTTGTATTTAAAAGCAGTGAGTCAGACAATTTTTCATAGTACCTTCCTACTCAGTACCTTCTTTACCATAAGGGCCACGAGGCCCGTGCCCTGGCCCCCGTCCACAGGGGAGCCCCCAAAGGACCTATTACACAACTACTTTCAAAATTATTTTCGGACACTATTTACTTTTTCAGGCAGCGATAGCCGAGTGGATATACCAACAGACTGCCATGCAGAGGGTATCAGGTTCGAATCCACGGCGCGCACCAATGACTTTTCGGAGTTATGTGCGTATTGAATTGTTGAATTGCTAATTATCGCTTGTCTTTCGTTTGTCGTCGGTTAGACTAGTAAGCGGACCCCAGATTGAAACTGGGATAACGCTAAGAGAAAGAAGATTTACTTTTTCAGAAACAGAGGTGAAATGGTGAGGTCTGATGTGTTATTGTGTCGTTTTGTAAAATAAAAGACAACCTTGTTTTATTTATAATTTTACAAATCGAACAGTTCCGCGGCGTATTTCCCGTGAAATAGACGTTATAAAACGCGAAAAGAAACTCGAACGACTTCAATCTATTCAAGCTATGAGATTGGGATCATCGACGATTTGAATTGCACCTCTCTTTGGAAGTCCAGCGGATCCAGCTCATATTTTGGTGCTCCAGCCAGAGATATCAATTCGATCCATGAACAATATTCTACATGTGAACATCGAACCGGCGCTTAAAAATGCCGTCGTTGGCTTGGCGCATATAATAAGGTTATGTTCACCTTTATTCGGCTTCGCCTATTCCTCTTCATGGACAGTTGTTTGCAAGATTTGAAAAATAGTGACTAAGGTAAGTAGGATTAAGGATGAATGAGTTACTTGTCAAATGCCTCCTTTATGCTGATGATCAGGTTATACTTGCGTCTTCAGCGGAGGAGTTGCAGGAGATGGTAACAATCATGCATGGTGCGTTAGAGAGGAAAGGAATGAAAGTAAATGTAAGTAAAACGAAAGTTATGGTTTTTGAAAAGGAGGAATGCGTTACGGCTTGTAATGTTATGATCGATGGACAGCGAGTGGAGCAAGTGAATGAGTTTGTATATTTAGGTACGCTGTTTACAAGAGATGGTAAGAATGTAGAAGATATTGAAAGAAGAGTTAATGCAGGTAATAGAGTGAATGGAGCTCTGAAGGCGTTTATGAATAGCCAAAAGGTGTCCAAAAAGGCACGTTTGGCTGTCCATAGAGGGGTGTTAGTACCTACTCTTATGTATGGTAGTGATAGTTGGGTATGGCAGAAGAGTCATGAAAGTAGAGTAAATGCTGTAGAAATGAGAGCACTGCGAAGTATGTGTGGTGTTTCTTTGACTGACAGAGTAAAGAATTGTGTGATAAGAGAGTGTTGTGGGGTAAAAGAAGATGTAGTGACAAGCATCGAGAAAGGTATGCTAAGATGGTTTGGACACGTGGAGAGGATGGATGACGAAAGACTGACCAATCAGATATATAAGGCAAGTGTGGAAGGGACAGGACGAAGGGGAAGACCTAGGCGGACGTTCTCTGACCAGATTGGAGACATCCTAAAAACAGGACAGGTTAGAAGCACCCTGAACAGAAGAGCATGCATGAGGAATCTGATGGGAGTGAATGAAGCAAGAGAGATATGTCAAGATCGTTGCAAATGGCGCTCCGTAGTCTCTGCCTACCCCTCCGGGAAACAGGCGTGAGTCTATGTATGTATGTATGTATGTACGTATGTATTCGGCTTCGCCTAGATAATTCTTGACATCAGACCCAAGGTCTGAGACTGTTTTTCTTGTAATTGACTCCAAGTGACATTCTAATGAGTGACGTCCCGCGCTTTTACCGTACTGTCCTCTGGAGATGAATGCATTTTTTCAATCGAGAGATATTGATATTTAGGATAGGCAGCGTTGTGGAGAGTACCGAGCGAGCCTTGTGGGAAGCCAATATTAAAAGACTTCATTTCGGAGCAGCTGACATCTACGATGACTGTTCTACTCTGAACGTCCAGGAAGCTGACAACCTATTTGCAGTTTAGTCCAGTCTAAGACGGAAGCATCGACAGAAGTGACCTGTGTCAGAACCTGTGAAAAGCAGTGGCTAATAGCGAGGGTTTCACCTTTGCTCTCCAAGGTATTTGCCCGCCGCGGTCGTACGTAAGAAATATTAGAAGACTATCACCTGAACAGCCATGGCAAGGTCGCATAATTATTTAGGGAGTCTTGTATTTACTATCCGTTCCGTTACCTTGGAAAGCAGAGACTGCTATGGCTGTAATTTGACGGTTCTCACTGGTCACCCTTTTAAGGGAGCGCGTGAATATGGGTTACTTTCCACGAAGATGGTGGTCTTTAGACTGACTATAAACTTGCTGAAGACCTTGTACTGTTTGCTGACGATACTTCTTTGATATTCAAAGTAGATAGAAATAAGGAACATTTTAATAACGAAATAAACAGTGCGCTCATTCAAGTAACTAAATGGTTTAATGTAAACAATCTAGTACTGAACGCCAAAAAAACAAAATGTATAAAGTTTGCTCTGCCTAATGTCAGAAACCTTGGTCCTAGTATAGTTCTAAAAGATGATGTACTCGAAACATCTGAATCTACATTATTTCTAGGAATAACACTTGATTCGAAATTACAGTGGGGTGCGCACGTTACATATCTCTCAAGGAAACTTAGCTCAGCTGCTTATGCTATTAAGAAGGTTCGTAGGTTGACTGATGTCGATACGGCTAGATTGGTTTATTTTAGCTATTTTCATAGTATTATGTCATATGGCATATTATTATGGGGTAGGACTGCTGACATTGAAAATGTTTTTATATTGCAAAACCGAGCAGTTAGGGCCATTTACCAGTTAAAGACAAGAGTCTCACTCAAAGAATATTTTAAAATATTGGTATTCTTGCTGGAGCATCACAATATATTTATGCCAGTGTTATGCATGTACGACTACATAAATTCTTACAAAATGAATAGTGACATACACAATATTAATACTAGGAACAGGCACAAATTATGTGTACCGTATTTCTGTTTACACAAAAAGTATAGCTCTTTTATTGGGCTTAGTATAAGAATGTATAATAAAATACCAAGTAATATTTTAGACTTGCCGTTAAGGTCGTTTCAGACAATAGTTATAATTTATCGGATTTGTAAGGTGAGGGTAACTCGTGGTCATGAGCTGCAAACTAATAGATTTTAAATTGCTGCAGGTGTATATACCGTTACTTTCCGGGACATGCTGTTTCACCATAGCTCTGAAGCGAGTTGCCTACATTAAAAGACGTAAGTGGATGGTCCTGTTTCACCATATTTACTTTGGGAGGCTTACCAAATGAACATAATTTATTGCTTGAGTATGATACCAATAACTATTTTATACTGGCAGTTAAAAAGAGTGGCCACGAGTTTTATTGCCCGTTCTTTCTCGTGGTTCTACCTATTGCATTGCGAACGTGGCAGTAAATGTACCTAAATGTAGAATCATCTAGTAATTAACTTTAATTTTTGAAGTTCATAAGCGTCACTTTGTGGCCTAAATGAATAAATGATTTTGACTTTGACTTTGAAGTTATGTGGAGCACTCCTGTCATGAAGCACGAAACCAAACACGTTAATCCTGCTCGGGAAACAATATAGCTAGATTTTTTTCTTTGCTTGCAGAAGGGTACCGAATTTATTTTGTGCCCGAGGGCCCCAGCCTAGCTTCAGACAGTCCTGTACCTACTGCTGTTTTGTTGTCTACTTGTCTACAATCAGAAAATAATAACTTGATTTTATTGTACGGTAGACGGCTCGAATGATGAGCGCTACATGAAGAAGTAGTAAGTAACTAGTTTAAAATTCGACCAGATTGAAAAAGTAACAAATTAGTGTGTAGGTGATTTTTGTAATATTAAATCTAATAGTCGGGTAGAATTACGCGGCCTATTAGATTTAATACGCGACTTTTCCGCGCTCACCTTTAATGTCGCGATCAATTTCTGGGACAGTGGTACTTATACAAAATAATTAATCGCGTAAATTTAACTTATTTAAGGTATAAATACCTATTTGTTTGCGACGTTTCAATCGTCTTGCACCGATCGTGGTCGCGGAGAGACTGATGAGAGCTCAGCGCTGTCTTGTGGAAGTGCGGCTTTCGGCACCTAGGGTAGGTGCCGAAAGATTGATTTTTAATTTAAGTTCGCAATGTCAGCACTTCGACACACTTCACTGATGACGTCTACACACTGTCGAGTTTTGTCACTACGGTGATGTTTACATTTGCTGATGACTGGATTCCAAGTAGCCGATAATCTATATCTGCATCCCGGTTGAAATTGTTATATTTCTTGATTTCTAGCGCTTCACGTACTATCCTGGAGTAATAGTGACGATCGGTGGATAAGACTTGTGGGATGCAGTTTTGTTAGGTTTGATCCAGACTCCAACAAATGCTCAGCTATCGTCGACTTAAATACGTCGGTAAGATAGCACAAAATCTGCGTACCCCAAAGGATGTCATTCCTCTCCAACGTGAATATGAATGACCAGAATGTGCCAAAACAGGCGCGAATGGCGGTTCATAATGGAGTGCTTGTGCCTACGTTGATGTATGGTAGTGAGTATTTCGGTGTGGCAGAAAAAGCATGAAAGCAGAATTAACGCAGTTGAGATTCACTGCGTAGTATGTGTGGAGTGAGACGGATTGATAGAATTCCGAATGCAGTAATACGAGAGCGATGTAGCCTGAAAGAAGATGTCGTGACAAGAATTGAGAAAGGAATGCCGAAATGGTTTGGGCACGTGGAGCGAATGACTGAAGAAAAAGTGACGCATCAAATTTATATGAGGCAACCGTGTGTGTATCATCGGTCGCGGCCAGACCTCGTCGGACATTCGTTGATCAGATTGGGGACATTTGAAAAAATGGCAAGGTCCGAAGCACCCGGAACCGGCGAGCATATATGAAAAGAGTAATGAATTTAGAGGAAGCGCGTGAGATTTGTAAGGATATATTATGCAAGTGGCGTTCCGTTGTCTCTGCCTACCTTGACGGAAAAAAGGCGTGAGTATATGTATGTGGGTAAGTATATGTCTTGGCTTCGCCACATATTTCGTAAAATTGGCTAGGTACTTTATAAAATTATCGAACATTTCATGATTTGGTCGCGTTTCATGAAATGGCCAAATAACATTGATTTTATCGTTGAATGGTCAATATTTAACGATTTGGTCAGCCATGTTTGACAATATCGTAAAATTGTATGTCCATCCATACAATCTTTCATCTTATTACATAAAATCCTTGCGTTACTGACTGAGCTAGTCTAAGAAGATGGAGCCCTGCCTTGTAGGGCTCCTATTTGTGGGTGCAGAATTATAATAAAACCTAACTTAATATTTTAACGACATTCATACTTAGATTATTTAAGATCTGTGGTTGAGCGTTTGAGCGGCATTTTCGACGAAGGTACTTTATAGTCGCAGTTGGATTCTCAGTGTTGTCAATTTAGCAACTTACCGTAATTATGTCCATATTTCATCCGAATCTAGCTTTCAGTTAATTTACAGACCCACAGCAGGACTTGGTGGTAGACTTTGAGAGAAACGTGCCTGGAGAGAGTGGAGACAAATTAAATGTATTCTTTACTACAGTCAGTAAAAAAGATATTACAACCAAATAAAAAATGGTTAAAACAATTCTTCTGTAAGTATATATAACATTATTACGTTACTGACCGACACCGCACAGCCGAAACTATCGGGCGCAAGAAGCTGAAAGGTGTGTGTATGTTCCATATGGTAGGGGTGGAATCGAGGAGAAAAGCCAAAATTAAAAAAAATATTGCGAGGGTAGCCGTGTCGAAAGTTGCAGAAAATTGTATTTGAAATTAAAAATGTTTAACTTATAATCCTATGTGCGTCCAATAGCTTGCATCATCCATAATAACCATCTGCATAACTTTTTTCGAAGAAGACGGCCGAGAGACAAGATTTGTGACCTCATAAACTTGGATTTAACAGTATCGTATTCGAACACCCTACAAAAATAAAATTGCGTCTTGTGACGCGTGCTAAGCCCAATTTTTTTTCAATGAGGGTGTTTGATATTTCTTCTACCAACAGACGCCGCTTAGTAAGCGTGAGGTCCAAACTGACGTCAGATATGTACAAACGCGTACACACACATAATACAAACAAACACAGACGTACGAATATATAGGGCTTTGACAGTTTTGACAGGTTTCTGGACCTGATGCCTCAGTGCTGCCGCATAGTGAGCGTCATTTCAGAAGACCCTCATTCAATGGACTATTATCACATCCCTCTAAAGCCTCTTGCAGTAGACTGCTGGACGTAAGCCTCTCTTATAGTGCTTTACAGTATAGTAGATAGGTACACCTGTGAGTCAACAGGAGGATTTGACCTACTCTGGCCATACGGTTTGATACAGGCTTTGATTACGAGTTTTCTGTCTCTCGCAAAGATATTATTTGCCCCGTTTATGGCCCTTAGTCGCATTTTAGCGCTCATAGCGAGACTTGATTGGGCATTCGTAACAGATCGGCAAAGTTAAGCAACGCTTTTTTTTTTTATTAAAAAGAACCTATCAAATTGACTTCACGCTGCCTGATGGTAAGCTGACAGTGAAGTCCTATTGGGAAGGCCACCATCCCCAATTGCTGGATAAGCAATGTGACATGATGGCCCTCACTTTGACGGCCTTGAGAGATGCTTTTTCACGCCCCGCTTAAAGAACCCAGGATCAAGGGAGGAAGGAAACACGTGAGCTGGCAGTGAGTTCCACATCTTTATGGTACGGCAAAGATAAGATGTACCGAACCTTTTCGTAAGTGACGGTATCTGCTCAACTGTGTAAGCGTGGCACTTTAACCCGGCACGTGTTGTTCGGGATAGGAAAGGAGAGGGTTGGATGAGTTGAAAGAGTTCTTCTGAACACTCACCGTGATACAATCGGTAAAAGACAGCCATTGAAGCAACGTCCCTGCGTAATTGCAGAGATTCAAGTGTCTTAGTAGCCTCAAGGTCACCTATGATACGGACAGAACGCCGCTGCAACCTATCAAGGGCATCTAGCAGGTACTGAGCGGAGCCGTTCCAGAGATGAGAGCAGTATTCCACGCAGGAGCGAACCTGAGTCTTGTATAATAGACACAGCTGCTCCGGCGTGAAAAACCTCCTCACTCTGTTCAGGACTCCGAGTTTTCGAGATGCCGATTTAATGACACCCTGGATGTAGTTTCTCTGGTTGAGATTGCGGCGTATGTCCATACCAAGTATATTTAGACTGTCCTGTATCGGTAGTGGAGTGTCCAAAAGAGAAGGTTGGGGAAGGAATGGAGATAACTTTGCTGAAAATGCGCACACCTGTGTCTTCTTGGCGTTGAACTTGACCATGTTTTCAGCACCCCAATTCGAGATGCTGTTCAAAACCTGGTCAAGCTCAGCGACAAGTTTTCGCCTATTTTCCTCAATGTCGGCCTGCTTAGCCGCAGGATGGCCGAGATACCGCCCATGCACGGTACTGTCATCTGCATAGCAATGTATGCTCCCAAAAGTGAGCATATCATTGATATGCAGAAGGAAAAGTGTGGGCGATAAGACGGATCCCTGGGGCACACCAGCATTTACCTGCATAAACTTTGAATTTTGACCTTCGCAAATAACTCGAATACGTCGTTCATGCAGGAAGCTAGCAACCCAGTTGCACAATCGAGGTGGCAAGCCGTAAGCCGGAAGCTTGGAAAGAAGCGCACGATGCCAGACTCTATCGAAGGCTTTGGAGATGTCGAGGCTGATAGCCAACGACTCCCCGTGCCTGTCCATAGCCTCACCCCAAAGGTGAGTGACATACGCTAGAAGATCGCCCGTTGATCATTTCGGTCTGAAGCCATATTGTCGATAAGAGATAAGAGAGCGATCTTCTAGGTAGCGAGCGAGTTGGGTGTTGATAACCCAACGCTTGCACAGGTCGCCACTTGGATGGGTGACCGTGTGTGGCATTTACATCTGAGCGCTACCGTGCTTCGGAGGGCACGTAAAGCTGTCAGTCCCGGTTCTTGTCTAAGGATAAGGATCGTTAGGCCATTTCGGAAGCCTTAGGGCGGTCTGAAAACTCCGACACCAGAACTGGCCACATACTCACACGAAAAACAAAACAAAACAAACCACTGCACCCACGAAATTAATTGGAGTAGTGACATCTTGTATTTTTTATCTGTCACCACGCCACGCCTAAGCCGTAGTTTATCAAGACTGTAAAAAAATGGATCCATTTTAAAACGGAGTTATAGAGAACTACCTATATATAGATATGTAAATAACCCTTTCGGACCGCTCCAACACAATTGTGCGGGTCACAAAGTTGAGTATAGTTCATTAGTTTTACGTTAGCAGTGGACGGGCCTAGTATCGTTAGATTGTGCGGGAAGCGAACTTTCATCTTTCGCGGAAATTTTGTCCGAGGCGCAGTCGGCGAGTAGGTTTCAACCTGTACAGTTCGTGACGTGATTGCGCTCCCCGACTTGGCGAAAGTAAGTACCTACTATTGTTTTATTTTGTAAATGTAGTACTATACGAGTTATTGATTAGAAAAATAATTAAACATAGGATGTTTTTGTGATAATAGTGACTATTGGCAAGCAAACGCTTTGGCGTAACGGCTCAACGAACTTTATTGACACAATTTTATCGACGTGGGCCCTACATTACCCCATGCGTATTTTAAGTTTCTGATTGATTATTCACATTTTACAGTTTCCGCAACATGTTTCCGGTTTTAAACGGCGCTGCTATTGCAGAGATGCTCAATTACTCTGGGGACGAGGGTGATGACAACGACGAAATCGATTTGGACGACTTTATTGAAGAAAACCCCGAACATTCAAGTTCCTCTTCTTTTGATGAAGGCGAAGAAAGTGATGACGATAACACACCTCTGAGTATGCCAGCAGGATGGCAAAAGAAGCCCTTCAATGGCAAACCTCTTCCAGAAGATGCTGTTCGTGATCCAAGAGATATTTAAACTCCATACGAATATTTCGAGCGTTATTTTACTGTCAAGCTCATGGAACAGATGGCTTTGACCACAAATCAATATTATATGGCCAATACTGGTATACAAATGCAACCTGTTTGTTCTATACGAATAGATATAAAGAAAGATATAAAGAAGCTTTTCGGAATACATGCTATTTTTGGGTTGGTATAAAATTTCCAAGACTGAAGATGATTTGGAGCGAAAAATACAGGTGTGACCCAATTGCGAATGCAATGACTAGAGTACGGTTCTTCCTTCGCAGGACAAACTTGCATTGTGTAGATATTACAGCGATGCATTAGACTGAAGAACAAGCCAAAAATAGATTAAGGAGGGTGCAGCCTGTTACCGATGCCGTCCAAAACAGATGCCTGCAGTTGCCAAGAGATACTGGTAACTATTCAATCCATGAACAAATGATACGATTTGAAGGTCGGTACGATTTGAAGGTAGTCGTATAAAACAAACCTCCAGTCCAGCAGGATTGAAAAATGTTGTGCTAACTACACCTACCAGGGACAAGTCCATGACTTCGAAATTTATCAAGGCGAAATGAAGGGCCGAGTATGATACAATTGTGACCCTCACAATTGTACGTAGGAAATGAAGGGCCCAGTTTGATACAATTATGCGCATGTGAATTTTCGAAGATGGCGGCGGAAAATCTGGAAAATTATAGCAGAATTGTTATCTGCGGCCCCGAATTACCCAAGGTTTAAGTTCAAAATTACAAATTTCTTTGTAGTTTCAGCGCCGGTCCGAAAGGGATAAAGCTGACAAAATAATGTCTACGGGACTTCTTTCGTGGAGCGGACTCTAGTTTAGTTTTTGTCTCCAGGCAGTTTAAAAGACAATTGTTTTTTCCTTTGAGACAACAGGAACTAGGTACATCATCACCTCACCAATTGTATGCATTTTGGAATAAACTAATTTCCGATAACATAATTTTGTCTATCTATCTATCTATATCGTCACGCCTGTCTCCCATTGGGGCAGAAACTAAGGAACGCCACATGCTTCGGTTCAAAATTTTGTACCTAAGAGGTACTTTAAATGTCTGCGGAGCATAATAGGGAACATTACGCAAAGCTCAGTGCAGATGGCGCCACAATCACTTGTCACTCATGATAACGCGCTTGTAAATGTAATTTCATCAATAAAATTATATAACAGCTGTGAATTTCATAAAAAAACTAATGCAAAACAATGAGAGAAAGCTGTTATACCTATATGGAAATAAACGAACACTATATTCACTATAATAGTTAGTAAAGCAGTTTCACAATATTTACTACGCTGCTAACGCTGCCACTGTATCGTAAATAGAAGGAGATCCGTAGAAGAGCGACCTTCACCCATCTGCTTAATGGATGAAAATAATTTTATTTAGAACTAGAGAATGCCCGCAGCTACGCTCGCTCATTATATTTGATTTAACCGTTTTCGTCCATCGTCCGATCCCGTGGGAATTTCGGGAAATCCTTTCTTAGTGCACCCCTACGGTCCCCAAGGAACATATCTACATGCCAAATTTCAGATTCTTGCAGCCAAAAGTTTTGGTAGTGCGTTGTCTGTCAGTCAGTCAGTAACGCAAGAGTTTTATATATACACAAACAATAGATAGACCGCGGTTACATCCGCGTTATTTAAAGCTACTGCTCGGCTCCCGCGGCTCATAGCGTGGTGTTATATTAGTAAGTACTCATCATCATCATCAGTCCTGTATATAAACTGTCCCACTGTTGGGCACAGGCCTCTTCTCGCTATGAGAAGGGTAAGGCCATAATCCACAACGCTGGCCTAGTGCGGGTTGGCAGACTTCACATGTCTTTTGAGAACATTATGGAGAACTCTCAGATATGCAGGTTTCCTCACGATGTTTTCCTTCACCGTTTATCTAGCGATAATAAACAATTTAAACCGCACATAACTCCGAAATGTCATTGGTGTGCGCTGTGAATTCGAACCCGGACCCTCTGCGTAGCAGTCTGTCGGTCTCACCACTTGGATTGCCTATTAGTAAATATTAGATTATATTAGATTTTGCATGTTTAAAAATATATCACGAATGTGTTGTTGGCAAACAAAATCCTGACAATGCCTAAAAAAACTAATTCTCTGACGGGTTTTTCGCAGACAACCCTTTAACATAGTGTTCGCAGTGTAGTAGCGCTCATTTTAATAGAAGTAACTAATTGTTAAATATGACTACCTATTTAGTATCAACTTAACTGTTTAAGTGTTTATACCTGCCAACTCTGTAAGGGAAAAATATAGAACCCAATGTTTACGTGGCCTTTAATTATGGTCCTTATAATCGGTTAGTACCTAATAAATTCATCCAGTAAACAGATGGGTGAAGGTACTTCCTCTACAGATTTTAGGCTTCGTTCATATAGAGCGAATTACGCGCGCGTGCATACGCGCGAGACAATAGGGTATTTGACTAAAAAAATCGAATTAGTCCGTCAGTTAGATTATCGAAAAATATTGGACACGTATTTTTTGTTTTATCGAATCAGTAAAAAATTACGGAGATAAAACGCATCAAAGATGGAGAAACGTATAAGAGTGGGGGCTTATAACGTCACTTGCCAGTAAAAAGTGTACTGGCAAGTGATGTCACATGAGTTTTCAACGAAGTTTGTCGTCTTAATTTTTGTTTACGCGACTAAAGAAAATATACGTGTCCAATATTTTTTGGAAATCTATCTGACGGACTAATTCGATTTTTGTAGTCAAATACCCTATTCTTGCTTGCGTTCACATAGACCTTGTCCAGAAGGCGCGAATTCGCCGCGATCCACGACCACTCGCGCGTATCACGCGTGACCGTTGCGTCCAAAAAGAGCGTACCACCACGCGAGTTGACGCGAGCATTTGGAGACGTACTACTATGGAGTTGAACGAAGCGGTCGCGGTAGCTTACGCCTTACCATCGATGGAAGATTTTTTTTTTTCCAATTCTTAATGATAAATAAGATGATAGCGAGTAGGTATATTTTACAACGTTTATCGCAAAATATTGTCGGTAAATCGCAACCATACATTGGACACAATCTCAGATGACACAATAATAATGTAAACAAGGTATTTGTATGGTCGGAAGTAGGTCTAACTCGCACTTTTATTTATCAATGACTTAGACATACTTCTACTCTCTGCATCTGCGTCCGATGCAGAGTTTGGCGAATGGTCATAGGTGTAGCGCAGGTCGTGCAGATCCCTAGGACAAGGCTGGTGGACTATCCTTCCCGAGGTTGCCGCCCGTTGTTGGTCTGGTTCCATAAGAAACAAACCTAACCAAAACCTCCAGCCGCCACACACATACAGCGCACAAAAACACGCTCGCAAGCAGACACATTCACCTATACCCACACACTTATACACGCACATTAACACACATACACACTCTTACATGGACGCACACACACATGCATCTAAACACCACTTAAAACACTCACACATATACAGAAACACATACTCAACACAGACTCATACCAACAAAAATAAACATGGAGGTGAAACAAAATAGTATCGTACCCCAGGAGGGTACCAGCATCCGTGACGCTGGAGAATCCCTCTCTGCACCATCGTGTGCAGGCTGCCCCACGTATTCTGGGGGGGGGCAATTTTTCACAATGTCGAGACACATTAAATCTGCACGACCTGGCCAACACCATGCCTCGTGCAATCCACACTTCATCCACTTCCTGGAACATCGCTCCGCGTCGAGCAAACGCACGCCAAAAGGCGGACGTTGACTCCGCGTCGACTGCGAATCCAGGTAGTCGTAGACGAGGCGGTAAACGCTACCGCCGTTACAAACGCTTACGTGAGCAAACAACACAGTCGGGTGATAGCGCATCGAATAAATCGGCTAGCGCACTCCCGACTACGCCCACGACGGCTGGTAAAAACAACCAGCGCGGCGACCAAACCTCGACCGGTGGAGCGGACGTTCCACCCCGGACGACGCAGCCGGACGGTTGTGTTGCGCCGCTGACGGCGGGAGGCGCGACTGTAATAACAGACAGCGCACTCTCGCCTGCGCACGGCGCACCAACTGCGGCTGCTCCTGGGGCGCCCCGTCACGCTCCTCCGGTGGGGATTGGTAACGCTGCGCAGCCGTCGTGTAGAAACAAGGAGCCGCGCCGCAAACGCGGCCCAAAAAGACGCGATCCGGCGCCACCAGGACAGCCCGCTCCGACACCAAGTACGAAGAGGGATCGCCCTGAGGACTCTACACCACCCAGCGCTGGGTCGAAACGGGCGAAAACAGACGCCACACCTAAGAGCGGTAAGAGCTACGCAGACGCGACAAACTCGCAGCTGATGGTAGCCATCGCTACCACCCCCGCCACGGACCTGACGGGGAACAGGCGAAGCAGCTCGAACTCTCGATTGAAGAGAGTATAGTTGAAACTGCCTTCGCCACACCGCCGAATAACGGGCCGGCACTCGCACCTTCCTTTAGGGGCAAACCTCTTGCAGTGGAGGGTGTCTTGAAGTTATGGTGCGAGAACGAACAATCACTGACGTGGCTCAAAAACACGGTAGCCAAATTAAGATCGCCGATTGAGGGGACCAGGCTGGTCGTTATCAGGCAGTCAGACATAGCGAAGTGCGTACGCGCAGCGCTGTGGCTGCCGAGGACGATCACCATGGAGCTACCTTAAATCCACCATCTCCTCATTGCCCAAAACCCCTGGTACGCCGTACAAACGTGGCAATTGTACGGCGCATCCTTGCAGGAGCACGGCGTGTACCTTACCTTGGGCATCCCGGAACCCGAGATCCCCAAGATCACGGGACGCGGCCGTCGGGTTTCCTTCTTCACTGGCAGCGAGCACGACTCGTCTGACGGGGAGTCTATGGACAGCAATGTCCTCGACTCTTTGTCAGACTAGAGTCATACAAACTAACCTCCAGCATAAACAAATTGCAACGGCTACCCTACGCAGGCTTCTGGAGGTTAATCAGCAGACAATAACCCGAATCCAGGAGCCGTGGATTAGAGGCGACAACATATGTGGTCTAAACAACATCGGAGGTAAGCTACTGCACAACTGCTCGGTCACTAAACCGAGAACATGCATATACATTTCCCGAACAATACCAGCACTGCCGCTAGCCAACTTCTGTTCTAGAGACCTCACTACCGTAGGACTCCAAACAGGGCCCAACAAACAGATGTTAGTACTAGCTTCGGTCTACATACCTGGCGATGAGGACATCCCATCAAAAGAGCTGGCCGAGCTGGTGCAGCACTATGAGGACCACGGCTGGCAGGTAATCATCTCGGCGGACGCAAACGCGCACCATCCGCTGTGGGGAAGCCCCGACGCAAACAGACGAGGTGAGATCTTGACTGAATACATCTTTTCAACAAATCTATCTGTAGTTAACAACGGTTCGGAGCCCACCTTTGTTAGCTCCAGATATCAAACCATAGTAGACATAACGCTAGCATCGGATGGGCCGCGGAACTTGTCACAAACTGGCATGTGTCCGCTGAGCCATCCTTTGCAGACCATAGACGAATCTGCTATGACATACGTGTGCAAGAGAACGTCCAACAACCTAGGCGCAACCCTCGCAGAACTAACATCGCGAAATACAAGACGCTTCTCGTATCACAGGTAGACAAATCCTATTTTAAGGACATGTCAACCAGCACTGACAACATGAACATAACACCAACTTACTAACAGAATGTATACAAACAAGTTATCAGCAAGCTTGTGCACCCACACTCCCAAAGTCGTCTAGCAAAACCCAGTGGTGGGGAAGAGAACTAGAGGGACTCAGGCAAAACCTGAAGAAACTCTTTAACAGGGCTAAAACCACGAGAATGGAAGCAGACTGGCTCAAATACAAAGAAGTCCAGTCACACTACAAGAAACGCATAAAATTCCGCAGAGGCGAGTCCTGGCGGCGTTTCTGCAGCGGTATAAACACCACGAATGAAGCAGCCAGGGTGAAAAAGATCTTGTCTCAGGACAGCAACAAAACCCTTGGCGCCATTAAAAAGCAAGATGGAACCTACGCAACTACGGACGCTGAAATTAGCCAATTGCTAATTGAAACTCACTTCCCAGGTTGTGAAGTAACCAATGACCGTCTGTGGGACGAGTCAGACTACAGACCACCGACCCAAACAGACTGGCTGGTAGCCGAAAATGTGGTCACCACAGACCGGCTGAAATGGGCAATAGACAGCTTCCAGGCATTCAAATCCGCAGGCCTGGATGAAATCATACCAGCATTCCTACAGTGGGGATGCACAACGATTGTGCCGCACCTGCTCGACATCTACAGGGCCTCAATAGCACATAGATACATACCTTGCAGGTGGAGGGAAGTTAAAGTCATATTCCTCCCAAAACCTGGCAAAACTGACTACTCACAAGCGAAAGCATTTAGACCCATTAGCTTGACCTCCTACTTATTGAAAACGCTGGAGATACTTACGGACCGATACCTCCGTGAGGGCGCATTACTGCGCAATCCACTACACCCACATCAACACGCCTACAGAAGTGGCAGGTCAACTGAATCGGCGCTGCATTCCGTTGTGGGAACCATTGAAACAGCGCTTACCAACAAGTTAATGACACTGGGGGCCTTCATTGACATAGAAGGTGCCTTCGACAAAACTAAGTTCAACAGTATCAGCCGGGCCCTCGAAAAGTTCGGAGTTGAGCAAACCCTTAGTGGCTGGATTGATCAACTGCTGAAACAGAGGGCAATACAATTCACGGTAAACTCCACCACAAGGGGCATAGTTGCAAAAGGCTGCCTTCAGGGAGGTGTACTCTCACCCCTGTTGTGGAACATTGTGGTGGACGATCTGTTACGGAACTTAAGCAACAGACGATTCTTCACGGTCGGCTATGCAGACGACATTACCATCCTGATCAAAGGTGACTCAGAAGACACGATCCGCAATCGGATGCAAGCAGCCATCAGGATCATGGAGGAATGGTGCAACCAACATGAACTGACGGTCAACCCCAACAAAACGGAGCTAGTAGGTACTTTTCACCAACAAAAGGAAAACCCATATGTGCAAAACACCAAAACTCTTTGGAACGGAGCTTACCCTATCGAATGAAGTCAAGTACTTGGGCGTAATACTTGACCATAAGCTAAACTGGGGCAAGCACATCAGCACAAAAAAAACAAAAGCATGCACAATCTTCTAGCAATGTCGGAGAATCATAGGCAAAAAATGGGGTCTCAAACCATAAATTACCCTGTGGATCTACACTGCCATTATACGCCCCATGCTTACATATGGTGCAGTAGTGTGGTGGCCACGCACGCAACTAAGCACAATCACAAAAAAGCTACAGAGCCTTCAACGCCTAGCCTGCTTGGCCACAACAGGCTGCATGAAGAGCACCCCAACAGCCGACTTGGAGATACTACTGGACCTAAGACCGCTGCATCTAATGATCCAGCAGGAAGCTGGCGCTGCAGCAATCCGTCTAGACAAGCTCGGGCTATGGAGAAAGGCAGATCGAATTACCCACGCACGCCTAAAAGGGACCTTAACCAAAGAGATCCCGATGCTAGAGGCCGCTTGCGATCTCATCCCTAAAACTTTTGTCTTTGACAAAAAATATCGCATCCAACTGCAGGAGGAACACAAAGACAGCTCTGGTATACACGAAGTCAGAGTATACACAGACGGCTCAAAAACGAAGTATGGGACAGGTGCGGGCGTATTCTCCCATGACTTAAATATCAACATCTCAACATCCCTTGGCACCCTTAACACCATATTCCAAGCCGAGTGTGTTGGAATAACAAGAGCCGCAACAGCAATCGCGTCTAGGAACGTAAGTGACCTGGCTATACGCATTATCACGGACAGTGCCTCTGTACTACAAGCTCTCGGCAGCAACTGCTTTAACAGAGGCCTCATCATGGAATGCCACCTAGAGCTGCAAAAGATTGCAGAGAAGAATCGGGTTACGCTGCAATGGATTAAAGGCCACAGCAACTCCGCAGGCAATGACGCCGCAGACCAACTGGCACAGCAAGGATCGGACACAATGATAATGGGACCCGAGCCGATTGTACCGATACCAGCAAGCCAACTCAAAACGTGGCTACGCGAGAGAACCACACATGAACACGAAAAACGGTGGGCAAACATAAAAGAATTCAGACAAACAAAAGATGCTATCCCCTGCTTGAACAAGCGATTCTCACACAAGCTGCTGCATTCTAATAGAAAAACACTTAAGCATCTTACGGGCATAATAACCGGCCACTGTCCACTCAACAAGCACCTATTCAACATAGGCGTTACGGACAGCCCACTGTGCAGGGGCTGCATGGAAACCGAAGAAACACCCGCTCACGTCATTCTGCACTGTACAAGTGTGAGCGATCAACGGGCAAAGCTGCTGAACAACCCCAGAACCATGAGTGAGGCTTTAAACGACACCAGCCAACTAATGGCTTTCTGGAAGGAACTAAGGTGGTATGAGTAGTCGGCGTCAATCAAGTCGCCACTTACGCACAATGGCCCAAATAAGTGGCTAAGTGCGGCAAACCCACTACCAACTATAACTATAACCATCGATGGAAGAATCTTCTTTTTCCAATTTTTTATGATAAATAAGATGATAGCGAGTAGGTATATTTTACAACGTTTATCGCAAAATATTGTCGGTAAATCGCAACCATACATTTGACACAATCACAGATGACACAATAATTATGTAAACAAGGTATTAGGTACCCATCGATATAAATGTACTAAAGTACTACCTCTATCTAGCGCCATCTGCCACGAGCTAGGGGTGATCGATGAAGTTTAATGTTGAAACTTCGATATTTTAATAACGATGTTGCTTTATGAAAAAAGTCTGAACATCGATGTTATTGGCATCGAAAATTCGATGCTGACGCACAAATTTAATTATCCAAGCACACTAACATAGACTTATGATTGGTCTCGCTCTGCTCTACTAGACGGAGCCCTCGTACTTGTAAAATGAGGCAGAAAAAACCATGCCAGCTGACATGGTTTAGCATGTCACACTGACAGCCGTGTGTCAGGTGCATATATCCACCAAATTAATTACGGAAATAATTCGCTGTACAATGCCAATTTGCGCTTTTATCCTGAGTAAAAATAACTCAGCAAAATATAATAAGGTCTCTGGTATCACATACTATCTGTAAAATGAGAATAATTTTGAAATTTCAACATAAAATTACAGAAAACCGAAAACGCCATTCAGTGTTGCTGCTAGTACTAGAATCAACTTCCCCACAGTTGAGAGAGAGATTTTTATTATGTGAATCTATAGTTATTGTATTTCATTATATTTTTCTATTTCTTTTATCTTACCTATTTATTATATATTTTACCTTTTTCTATATTATTTTATGTTTATACCTTTACAAATAAGGTGAAAAATGTTTTTTTATTTTTTATTTAGCCTGTACATGTGTCCCACTGATGGGCAAAGGCCTCTCCCTTGGACCGCCATTCATCCCTGTCCTGTACTATGTTCGGCCAGTCGCTGTCGAATGCATCTAAGTCGTCCCGCCATCTCCGTTTAGGTCTGCCGCGTCGTCGTCGACTATCATGAGGCACCCAACTGGTTATTAAATAAGCCCACCTTTCTGGGTGCATACGGCAGAGGTGACCAGCCCAGTCCCACTTCAGCCTGGCAGATTTTAAACCAACATCGGCTATGCGTGTTTGGGAACGTAGCGTGGTGTTTCGGACACGGTCGGTCCTTAAAAAAAAATGAAAAAAGAAAAATGTTAGTCAGTAAAAACTGAACACCTTTCCCAAGAAACACGATTTACCTAATTATATGTGTAATTGTTTTATTCAAAGTAGTTTTCATGACTATTCCTGTTAAATCAATAATGCGTAACTAAATTTATATGGACTAGTAGCATGGAAGTAAAAAGCACTGTTTTGAAAACACCTTATTTTCTCTATGGTTATTTCTCATATTTTATTTTAATTTTTTATAGACTCACGCCTGTATCCTCGAAGGGGTAGGCAGAGGTGTAATATTACACACACATTTCGCCATGAATTTTTAGGTCCCACGTAATAGGGGGCGAGCCTATTGCCGTACCGAGCACATTACCAGACTCCGTGCTGCTACTGAGAATTTCCTAACGGAAAGACCCAATAACACTTTGCCCGACCCGGGAATCAAACCCGAGACCTCCCAAACCCACGCGCACATTTATGCCGCGAGACCAACGAGGCAGTTTCTAATAATAATTTGCAAAATACTATAAGTACATAAAACGAAACATCATATTAAAATGAGACCTAATCATTGGATAATATACCCACCATTTTTCTCATAAAGGAACTTACGCGGTACGCCTAACCTATACACAAATATATTGATGCTTTTAATGAATTGTAATTTTTTTAAAATTTTCTAAATTGTTTTAGAGACCAATAACTTGTCCACTAGACCACAGGATAACATATTTTCCCATTTACTCGTGTAACTGTTCAGAATCTGACAACACAGTTCTTCACGCATGCGTCTTGTTGCTTTTGTTTGTCACAAACTGTCAAAATAAGGTGCCTCACTTATGGATCTATTTTTCTTAGGCAGTGCGGTGTCTAGTATAGCGAAGCGATACCAATAATTTGTCTGAGCACACTAATGAAAACGTTCTAATATGTGTTGAAAATTGCCATAAGTAAGGAAAAATAACAGCGAGAAAAAGTTTTCAAAGCCCTCACAATAGATCGTGTGATTTTAGAAGTCTATCTTTTTTTTTAGCTTAAATAAATTGTTTGTCATCGATCGATGTGAAGAAAGTATCGATGTTCAATGATATCGATGTTTTCTTTGTATGAAATATTGAAAATCGATCTTGGGCCCGACATCGACATCGATGATCTTGAATCATCGAGCATCCATCACTTCGACGAGCTTTAAATTTTGGGTAAAAGTTTCGAAATAATAGTCGCTGTTTTTAGGGGTTGTGAGTGACTGGGGGGGAGGAGGGGAGGTCTCGGAACCCCCCTCACCATTTTCACTTGAAGGAAAGAATTAATGATTTCCTCTGAAAAAAAAATATCTCCAAATATCGGTGTGTATGGCACTGCCAACTTCCACATTCTTCACACTAGTTTAATAAACTAAGGTTGACGGAGCCCTGCTTCGCAGGACTCCTATTTTCGGATAAAGGGTCAAAAGAGAACCTAACCTAACCTATTTAGTAACTATTGATTACTAATAAACTGATTTAAATAATAGTTACAGGTAGCACGCCACTGCGTAATGTTGATGTTGTACATGTATTGTTAGAGAGAGATGCAGGGAGCCTTTAATGTTGCGTTCTCTCTCCCACCGGCGGACACGAATAGGCCCCACTCTGCCACTCTATTCTTAATATCTCTATGGCAATGACGCACAAATTTGAGATAATCTGTCAATATCATCATCCCAAGATGGCGGGTTAGCGTTTCGTTTCACGTTTTTCAGTAAAATTGTTCTAAAGTATAAAAACTACGTTCCGTTTTGCATAATTGCCGAAGTATTTAAGAAAAAATTTTTGGAAATTGATTTAAAATATTTAGACGCAACTCCGGCAGCCAAAATTACTTTTAGGGGATTAAAACTAACTCCCTTAAGCCCCCTACACCACCAATACCCTCAAATTCAGGCGACTCGTTTCAAAACCCAACCCAAATTTTGCTCCCCATTGGCATTGGTATTGTTGTGAAATCATCAAATTCTACGTGATAAAATGACTCACAGCATGTTTATAACTTTGTACCCAAACTTACCTCATAATAATATACTTACGTGTATGGAAAATTAAAATATGTTACATTTTCATTCTAAGGTTCTCTGCAATACCGCCATCTTGTGCTTCCACTTACCCAAGATATACTTACGCGGACTTTATGAAAAACCATGGAGCTATCATGGAAAACCACCGATCTGGGAATAATATGGATTGTACATCATTATCATCATCATCATCAGCCTGCCGTAGTCATGAAGTTATAGATAAACATGGAGACCGCACTCCGAATACCTACTTGAAGCTCAAATGGTGTATCGCTATCTCGCTCACTGTGGTCATACCATCTCTTTTCAACCAACCACTGCCATATTGACAAGATTTACTTGACATATGGTGGCCAATGTTGCCACATTACCAAATTCTTAGGAAATGGGATTATAATTCACTGTCTCGCCAACCATGATTATAAGCGTTCGAGACCTACAATATTGGGAGTTTTAACAAGTGATTGGATTTCAACTCTTGATTTAAATACACATTAATTGACCGTGTAAACTTCTGATTTGCTTAATATGTCGGCTCTTTTTAAGAGCTTACTCGGAGATTTTAATAAGAGGATAGCAATACTAAATCCACGCTAAAATGAGAGGTCAGACCACAGAGAGTGAGATAGAGAAATGTAGGTATTTGACTCAAAGCTTTGTTCCAGCTGTGGCCTCCATGTTTATCTATACCTTCATGGCCGTAGTCCACTGCTGGTTATAGGCCTCTCCAAAATTACCGTCTACGAAATTTGCGTGCATACCTACGAAACATTGGGCGAATATTCGGGGTTGTACCCAGAATATAATCGATTTAGACATTTGAGCCGGTGAGAGGATATGAGTCAAAACTTGTTACTTACTTCGGAAGAATACATTTGTATTGTTTATATCTTTATCTTGCACTGCACAGTTCAATACAACACTTAGGCATAAGTAATTTTACGATCCCTAGCAAAGCCTGAAGCTCTGATTAATCTGGTTTTTAGACATATTTAAGCACAAAGGCAAAATTATTATGTTCGACAACAAAATTATTATGTTGTACGATTTGACAGCAGATGCACCACCACAACACTCAGCGAATAATATGGCGAAACGGGCACGATTGACATTTCTAATATCGCCATACATATCCCATGATGAGTGTATTAAGTGTATTTAGTAACCTATGGCTATCTCTTTTTTTTGACAGAGATATCGCTAAGACATAAAGAGACAACCCGATGCTTGGTGGCTATTATGTAATCATAATCTAAAAAATCCTTGCGTTACTGACTGACTGACAGACACGCTACAGCCGAAACTACGCGGCGCAGAAAGCTGAATTTTAGCATGTATGTTCCTTCGGGACCGTAGGGGTGCACTAAGACGGGATTTTTCGAAATTCCCAGGGGATCGGGCAAAACGGGAAATTCGAAAATATGTGCGTACGAAGCCGCGGCGTCGACTAGCTTTTCTATATGGTTAATATCATCTCTACATAATCAGTTAACTCGTTGTAGAAAACCGTTTTAGAAGTTGACAACTAATGGTGTGCCGATTCGCTTATTTGACTTATCGATTAAACGATAATGCGAACTAAAAGTACATCAAAATTAAAATGTCTTCATATTGCCATAAATAACGACCATAAAAATTAAATAAACATATTATATAACATTACAGTTAAAGAATTTATTTAAACATCAAACAGAAATCAATTGCCAATAAGCATTCAAAAAATTTAATGATGTAATTGAGATGCTTTGGATTCAGACTATTCCTCCATTGGATATATCACCTGCTTTTTGACCTGCTGAAAGTGGCAGGGATGCACGACTATTTAAAATGCACAATGCATTATCCCTGAATTGCATTTTAAATCGTGGCCGTAATTAAAAATACCTAGACTTAGCATCTGTCGATTGACCTTGAAATGTATTGTTTTGATTGTTAATTTCTAAGATGTTTTTGTAAGGCAGTAGGTCTGTAGGTATGCCTTATTATCATGCACATCTATTTGTAAATGTCATCTGATTGTAAAATATCAATTTATATGTAACATAAAGTCACCAGACTTTTCTCTGTGCTCTCAAGTTTGAGATTTCCCATTTTGCCCATTTTGATGGCTTAAGATTATTATTTTCTTTAGTTCTCAGAAACTAAATAATTACACGTGATAAAACTTCGTATCCGATAAGAATGTGAACCAAACTATTTGTTAAGTTCATAACCTATACCCACTTAATGTGCAGCAGTGTTCTTACAATCGAGCGCTAAACATACCATATTGTTCACCGGTCGGGTCGCCGCATAGTCAAAGTCAAAATGATTTATTCGTCTAAGTCTTGTGACTTAGACGAATAAATGATTTTAACATGAAAAATGACGTTCATAAGCGTCACCTTGTGATGACGCTTATGAACTTCATATTTTTAAATTAAATTTCTTAATGCTTCTACATTTACATTTACTACCTCGTTCGCAAAACAATAAGTAGAATCACGAGAAAGAACGGGCAATAAAACTCGTGGCCACTCTTTTTAATCGCCAATATTATTGTACATATTATTTTAGTTTTGTAAGGAGATGCAACTCTTTCACATTGTACTTCATTTATTGTAAATAGTTACAGACATACCTAATACTCAAGCAATTAGTGGTATAATAGTTACAGTTAAGCTTGTGGGATGAAATAAGTGTGTGGGTGTTCTGTTTTCTGATTTGAACGATGCCTAATGATGTTTGTTTATAAAGATAAAACATATTTTTATGAGCCGTTAGGGGTTGAAACACTAGGGCATGAGCACTTGGGGGGCCCAAGAGCATGAGCACTTGGGCCCCCCAAGTGCTCATGCTCTATTCAGAGAAATAGTAAAAAGGCTGATCAATGCTTCCCGAGATCAGAAGGTTGGCCTATTTCTCGCAGAGAGAATAAGCATTGCCATCCAGCGTGGTAATGCTGCCAGTTTTCTGGGCACGCCAAGGAGGGGCAGAGGGGGTCAGCTGAACCCTAGAAACTCAAAAAACCCTACAAATCTTACTTTTCTCAGTACTTTTCTCATTTTCTGCTGGCAACTTTCTGGCGAAGCTCCTGGGGCACGCTACCAGTAGACAGCATTGCGGAAGAATTCTTGGACGCAGTATAGCATAGTATATTATTGTATATTTTTTTCTTTTTCTCTTTTGTTCTTTTTTTTCTTAATTATAGATTAGTTTTAGGTTTAGCTTTTATATTCAATATTTAATTATAACAATGTATAATAATATGTATCATGTGTATGTTTTGTGCCAGTAATAAACACAACGTCCGTGTGGTGACGGATTAAGAATACGGATTGTCACCACCCCATATCATCCCATGGGTGTCGTAAGAGCCGACAGAGGGAGCATATTATGCAGAGAACAGCACTGTAAGAGAAGGAAAACTTGATACAAACCCTATACCAACCCGTTTGGCCAGCGTGGTATAGTAGGCCCATTCCTCCTGTCAAAGGAGAGGCCTAGTGCAGCAGTGGACTGTTAAAGGCTGGTGATGATGAATAAACACGAGCATAGTATATTTTTATTCAAATAATGGTTTATTTATTTAATTATAATTACATAAGCACAGTAACTTTTTTTACGGGGAAATCCTCATGGACTATCTCCGCCTGGGGAAAGGTGGAGGCGCATGCCGGACTCTAACCAGCTAAAACCACCCCGGTATCTCCTCGCACGTGCGCGCGAGGCCGCGGGAACCCCAGATTCTTCCGCAGCCCCACACTAGTTGAAAAGATGTCATTTCTGGACACTTTTTTAAATAACTCCTCAAATAACTAAGATATAGAGCTAATATCTACTGGATCAACTAATATTAGCACCCTCTACAATAGAGCATAGGTTACTATATATTTTGTAGGTTCCCATTGGGGCAGTTTTGCTATGGCAGTACGGCTACACATACCTCTCTGTACAGTCTTGTCTGTCCTTTGTACAGATAAGGTTTCTTTGTTTTCATACTCTTCTAATACAGTAGACTATAGATGATTACATGTCCTTAGAAGTGGACGCAATTCAAGATATTTTTGTAATGTCATTATATTCAATTGAAGATTTTATTGCAAATGTTTCGATCAAGATCCCTTTTCCTCAAAATGATCCCAGATAAATGGTTTTGCTCGCTGTGTAACTACAAGCTTTTACCAGTGACGAGGTTTCTATTAGCAATTAATATTAGGTACCTCATAAATGGTTTTCAATCAATAAATTATAATAATTGTTTTTCTAAATAATAATCAATGGGAGACGATCATTACGATAAACGATTTATCGATTATTAATAATCGATACCTCCACCACTATTGATTGACAACCCTGAGAGGCCTGAGATGCGAGTTGTCAAAATATTTAAAAGTTTCAACGGTGTAACGGACGCTTAGTTTTGCTAGTTGAATGTGTATAAAAATATTGTAGTATTGTAAAATATAATATTGCCTACGTTGTATTATGACAATGAAGAGCGAAGTTTTAGAATTAGAAACGAAAATTATCAATCACGAGGCGTATGGAGCCTCGTAAGTGAAATCAAATTTCTGTACCCCGAACAAACAAATCTGTCGTATGGGAATGGTTTGTAAAGGATTCTTATTTTCAGATACAAATGGTCTCCACGGGACTTCGAACTAGGTTCTGCTCTGGGACAGGGGAAATTCGGGCACGTACATGTCGCTAGAGAGAAGAAAACTGGGTATCTAGTGGCTATCAAAACATTGTTCAAATCACAGATTGTGCGATCGAAATGTGAACGGCAAGTGATGAGAGAGATTGAAATACAGTCACATTTGAAGTAAGAATGGACCTTTTCACCAATATGTTTGTTTAACGCTGTATATTGTCCTCAAATTGTGCTAACACCATTCTTATTGTGTTTGCAGACATCCTAACATATTACGTCTGCTAACATGGTTCCATGATGAAAGGCGTATATACTTGGTAGTGGAATTTGCAGCAGGTGGTGAACTATACAAGCACCTTACAAATTCACCTAAAGGAAGATTCCCAGAAGCTAAGGCTGCTAGATACATTTACCAGGTTAGTAAATCACTTCTGATATCTAAGTTTATCCTATTAAGTAGGTACCAAGTTTGAATTAAGTAACAACACTTCGACTCTTACTCATGATGTTGTGTTTGTTTATGGGTATTATACTATTACTATTGTTGACCCTTTGTATCCTAGAATACAGATCCACACAAGACAGTAGCATTTTAGTTTTGTCTGGTATTCCAACAAGCAAGGTTAAACATACTATCATACATTTGTTTATAAGATTGACATGTAACATAGTAGTTGAAAAACTAAAACATCATAATTATATGGATTATGATTTCCTGTTTGGTTATGAATTGCTTCTTGTAGGTATTTTTTTTTCCAGTTATTTTACAATTATATTTGTCCAGGTTGCCGATGCAGTTGAGTACTGCCACCAACATCATGTAATACACAGAGACATAAAGCCAGAAAACATTCTGGTAGCTTTCAGTGGAGACCTCAAACTTGCTGATTTTGGCTGGTCGGTGCACGCTCCATCAGAGAGGTATGTGTTATGATAACAGATCCATTTATTTCTGTGTTCATATTATGACTAGTGTAATCTTTCCATGACTATAAAACACTTTTATCCTTATGTAAAAGTTACTCTCAGGATGATAAAACCTTACTGATTTAACCTGGATGACTAAAAGTTGTCCATTGATGTACCAATATACTGCTGTGTAAAAGGTTTCATCTGCCTGAACTATTAAACAAACTCGTGTCTTCAGTAAATACATTTTTGGTAGTGTACTACTGAAATGTGTCAAACACTGCATAAACTGAGTTACATAGTCATGCAGAATTTATTTGATGTGTAATTAATAAATAAATTAATTTATTAATATTTTGTGGCTGCTCTTCTATAGAACTTTTATTTTCCTTTTCAGACGTAAAACAATGTGTGGGACGCTAGATTACCTACCCCCGGAGATGATAAAGCGTGAAGTATATGACGTATCTGTCGACCACTGGTGTATTGGAGTATTACTGTACGAGTTCCTGGTGGGCAAGCCACCATTTGAGAGTGAGGGACAAGACAAAACTTATGCAAGGATTCTTGCACTAGACATGGTGTACCCTAGCTATGTGCCTGAGGGAGCTAAGGATCTCATTTCAAAGGTTAGTAAACAGGATACATTTATGCAAAATACATGACAGGATGTAGAGTTGTGAAAACAGCCTAACTACAACACCATACCAAACAGTTTACATTTAAGTATGTAGAACTACCGACTTGAGTGCACTACTACTTTCTTGTGTGCAGACTTTTATTAGGCTATTATAACAGCCAAAGAAAGTGGTGTTCTAATTTTCTCCTTGTCTAGCTTATCATAGGCTAGGATTGAGACCAATGACAAGGGCACACAATAATTAGGGATCTATTTGAAAAATAAAGTAAGTCTCTGATATCTGTTTTTTGCTATTATGGTCTTAAATTTATTATAGTTAATTGACAAATTAATGTAGTTAATTGTGACTAATCAGAGGATTTTGGGCCCCGGGCATGTACCTTGTGAGCCACTGTGGTATAGATGGATGGTATTGCCAATAAAAACATTTAGTATTTAGTATGATTAGTATTGGTAGTCTTATAGTACTAGTTTAGATTGTAGATGTATTGTAGCTCTGTATCTTACTTCTTATTTGCAGCTGTTACGGCACTCAAGTAAAGAACGATTATCGCTGGACGCTGTGAAGAAACACTACTGGGTGCAACAGTTCCAGAATAATACTGTATAGTCATTAAGTTTGTATTATTATGTTAGTATTAATTCATTAATATAATTATAGCAATAAAAGTATGTCTATTTTCAACAATAACATTTTATTTTACAAATATATTATTTTTTATTTTATCAATTTAGTATAGTAGACATGATTAGGTACATTTATTGAAGAATAGTGACAAGTCAATAGTATTTGCATGGTATATTAGTTTTGTAGAAGTGTATAAAATGGTTTCTGATAACATTCATTCAATGAATTTCAGTTTTACAAATATTTCTCCAGCAAACTTATATACAAATCTTTTTCTCAATTTATAGTTAAATTTATCACAGAGTATAACCATAACCCGTCACCCAGCCCAGTCCTTCTTTAGAGCCCTTGAGCGGCTTGTATTCAAGTCCAATCCAATCATGATAGCCATTGTTGTGTAGTTGTTCAAGCACATACTTGTAGTTTATCTCGCCTGGAGTGTCTGGCTCATTGCGGTTTGGCACTTGGGCTATCTGTAAACATATTAAATCAATAAATGTCATTTCGTATTTGGTTGAGTGAAAATCTATGATATCTATCAAACATAGTTGCTTTCCTCAGTGGTGATGTGACTATAGTTCTTACAAATTAAGAAATGTTAGACATAGATTACAAGAGACTTTTTAAAGTAAAGAAATAGATAGAAAATACTTCTTTAACCACCTCTATTTCATGGTGGTTTCTAAAGTAATAAATTAATTGCTATTTATTCTGAAGATAGTACATTCGGTACACATAAAATTTCTGGATGTATAAAACTAAAATAGTTCTTCTTGAATATCCCTTTTTTATGTTTGACTATTATATATTTAGATTTCAGAAGATTTTTGTTTGATCTGGCAGATCAGATCGAACAAAAGTCTATAAATAATATAAGTTTATTATTTAATTCGACGATTTCCAGCCACAGGAACAAGCCGGGTTTCGAAAAGGCTACAGCACCGTAGACCACATCCATACTGTTCGGCAGATTGTACAGAGGACCAATGAGTACAATCAGCCGCTGTGTATGGCTTTCGTGGACTACGAGAAAGCCTTCGACTCCATCGAAACCTGGGCGGTTATGGATGCTCTGATTGGCGCTACACCGAGGTGTTGAGATGTTTGTATGACACCGCCATTATGACCGTCCAGCTCCAGGACGTCAAAACCATCCCCATCGAGTTGCGGCGAGGGGTGAGGCAGGGGGTTATAATATCCCCTAAGCTCTTCACCAACGCACTCGAAGAAGTCTTTAAGACGCTGGACTGGACTGGTCGGGGCGTAAACATTAATGGCGAGTACCTTCGATTTGCCGACGATATCGTCATTGTGGCAGAGAGCCTGTAAGAGCTATGCGAGATGCTGCACAGCCTAAAAGGAGCCTCCCGGCGGGTCGGTCTCGGCATGAACTTGGATAAAACAATGATTATGTTCAACGAACATATTGTGCCGGGACCGGTTTATCTCGACGGATCGATGCTTGAAGTTGTTCAAGAGTATGTCTACCTTGGGCAAGTAGTCCAGCTCGGTAGAAACAACTTCGAGAAAGAAATCGACCGCAGGATCCAGTTGGGTTGGGCAGCGTTTGGCAAGCTACGTCGAGTTTTTTCTTCGCCCCTACCGCAATGTCCCTGAAGACCAAAGTCTTTAACCAATGCGTTCTACCTGTTATGACGTACGGTGCCGAGACGTGGACACTCACAGTGGGACTAGTCCACAAACTAAAAGTCACGCAGCGAGCTATGGGACGGGCTATGCTTGGCGTCTCTTTGAAGGATAAAATCCGAAATGAAGTTATCCGGCAAAGAACCAAAATTACCGACATAGCTCACAGAATCAGAAAGCTCATGTGGCAGTGGGCTAGCCATATCTGTAGAAGGACTGATGGCCGATGGAGCAAGCGTGTCCTAGAGTTGAGACCACACCTCGGCAAGCGTAAGGTAGGGCGGTCCCCGGCTAGGTGACGACCTGAAAAAGGTGGCTGGGACTGACTGGATGCGGAAGGCTGAGGACCGTGTTCTGTGGCGCGTGTTGGGAGAGGTCTATGTCTAGCAGTGGACTGCGATAGGCTGGCTGATTGATTAATTGATTGATTGATTTAATCATTTATTTACCTGCACATGGCCCACATAAGGCATAAACTTTTTGATGCTATGAGATATGTCTCCCATGATCTGCTGTAGGTGAAACACATCCAACATCAACTTCAAGTTTGGGCTGTTTACGCGTTTTATTATATCCAAAGCTGAAACATTCAAACACCTTTGAATAAAGCAAAGCATGACATATAAAGCTATTTATTTATGCAATTCTCCATAAAACTGTGTTTAAACCATTCTTCCACCAAGTGGCTAGTCATTAGCATAATTGGCTGACATATAAATCGGAAAAGAGAATTATAAGCCCTCAGTTTGTCATTTTTAGTCTATGTATTAAGTATTTATTATTATTACATACCTTTATTAAAATCATGTAGAAAATAGTTAGGGACCGAATATGAGTTGATGGGCTCAATAACGCCCAGAATATTCTCATTCTTCAATATATCGGCTGCATATTGCAAATTCTTCTCGTATGTCTCCCAGTGTGCAGAAGTTGGATTTTCCAATTTTCCCGCCATAATATGTATTTTTTTCGCATTGAGCGCTTTAGCATAGTTGACTGTGGTCGCGAAGTTTTCTTTGAATTCATTCTCTTTGCCTGGCACTGCCGTTACTCCTAATTCTCCTTTTGTTACATCACCTATAAGTAGGCATAGATAATTGTGATAAATAATTGTTTCACTCTAGTTAGCTAAATATTTACGTAGTAGTATCGCTTATACAAAAATATATCAATATTTATCTAATTTATAGCTATATAATACATAATATTACTTTTAGTATTAAACATTTAAATAACAATAGCAAATTAAAACATGTTTACAAACAGACCTGTTTTCAAATTAATCAAAACTTGTTCGATTCCGGCCTTTTCTTTCGCCTCTTTTACTTGTTCCACCGTGCAACCAAACGGGAATCCGCTTTCCACAGCCTTGAACCCAGCATCTTTCGCTAGAGCATATCTTTCTAGAATAGAAGATGCTTCAGTAAACATAAACGACAAGTTAGCACAAAACTTAGACATGTCTGTATATAAACTAAGATAGAGGTTAACTGTCGACTGGCAAAGTTGAATGAAGACGTAACACTGCGTTTAGTTATTGTTTTGTATTTCAATAGTAATTTAAAGCATAACAAATATTGCGATAACCTATCTTACCACAAGTTGACTGAAGAACCTCGGTTTGTTATCGACTACTTTTATCTGTGACTGTTGACATTTTATCGTCGCGTGATTACACCATTTACCGCAAATTTTAGCTGTCAAAAATTATCTAATCACGTTTTAGGGTTCCGTTGGCAACTATAAAACTGTAGGGTAAGAGCAACCCCTACAGTTTTGTCATTTCCATTCGTCTATAGGTCGGGCAACCTCTACAGTTTTGTCACGTCGCGTCGCGTCCTTTCGTCTGTAAGTCCGGCAACAACTACAGTTTTGTCATGTCCGTTCGTCTATAAGTCACACGACCCCAAAATTGTGATCAGCATGCTCGTATACTCACCCTGGATTTTGTATATTGTCTACTGACTTTGATATAGTTCTTATTTATATCTTCACCGCTAAAACCCAATACAGAACAAAAGCTCTTCATCCGCCTCTTGGGTAGGCAGGCCTTTCCATTCAAACCACCGTTGTGTCCTTAGGGGAGGGCGGTGACTCTTCCGCTCCACCGTTTACTTACTCTACCCAACTGTCTCAAAAATGAATGTCAAAAATGAAAGGTTCAAGATGTAGTTTCAGACTGTCACGCTCCGGGACACTGCTCGTACCAAGGTTCGAAGTGAAAGCGCTTCTGAGCCGACCACCGCGACCAGGCCGCGGCGCTCATATACCCAAGCAGGTCTTTCTGTAAAATTGTATGACGCTGTATCTTTAACAAAGCCGCGGCAATCGCCCCAATGGTAATAGCTGCGCTTTTCCTCTAAATCAGTCGTCGGCAACCTTTTGGAAGACAAGGGCCACAAGGTGGCAAAATAAACTTAAGGCGGGCCATAATGTGCATAATAACTAGACAGCATTTTTACAAGTCTTGCAGCAATTCAGCTATTGACAATGACATACCGAACACTGACATTGATGGACATAGCGAATAGAAGATCCCTTTTAGCGCGTTGGTGAAGAGTTTCGCTGATATAATGTCACCTCGTCATACTCTACTTGGTAGGTCTTGTTTAGTTGTCCAGATCTTGAAAAGAGATCGATGCCATTTGGTTCTCTTTACACCTTTACATATCTTCAATCCACATTGCAGCGCTGCAATGACTACAGCAGGGCCTAGGTTTCGATAGAATTAAAGGCTTTTGCGGCATCCACAAAAGTCAGATGAAACGGCTACACGGTCTGGCAAAACTTATCTTCAAGTTTCGGCTCTAGGGTCGCCGTGTCTGGTAGAGGCACCAAAGCGTACGAGACATACAGATTGTTGGAGTGATAGTAGTCACATTTGACAAACGATTCTTAGTATTTTCGACCCTCGATTTTGCTCATAGATATCCTATCTGGTCGCCTTTTCCTAACGAGCCTTACTTCCAGTAGAAATACAGCTCCGACTATGCCACTATGGGGCACAGTAAAGTAAAAAACATACCTCATAATGTGATTCGCTGCGCCTTTGCCCACTGTGGCGTTGAAATCCCCATATATATATGACTGCTGGTGGTGCAATTAGGCAACAAGCCTTCGATACATCGCCTTATACGGCCTCTGCCTCTTGTGCTATGTATCATCATCATATCAGCCGAAAGAAGACATAGGCCTCCCTAAAGGCTCTCCACATGGCCGACGTGCTACGATGTCAGGTACGTGTCCGCCACTCCAGAACATTTCTGCTCCAACGGCCATCGATGCTTCTGGCTATGTACCCTGCCCACTGCCTCTTCAGCTTGACTATTCGCAGAGCTATGTCGGTCAATTTGGCTTTCTTGCGGATCTCCTCATTTCTAATTCGATCTCGCAGGGAAACTCCGAGCGTAGCTCTCTTCATCGGGTGCGCCAAAGTTCACCTAAATTTTCAACTCCGATAATTGGAAATCCGAAAATGTTCTTCGTAACATTTTTCATCCTAACAATCACAATTCCTAACTACTCCGCCTCTAATGTTCATAATTCCGAAGCATTTAACTTCATAATTTCAGTAGCAATAAACATCTATTATACTTTTGTTTTCCTATATTTTCTCACTATAACCATCTTTTACACTATTATTCAAAGTCATATCTTGTTTGTTTAGATTTCTTTTTATTTGTCTTCTTTTTACTAATTTTGCGTACCTAACTTTATTTTCACATAACATGTATAACATATAAGAATAATAGTACCACCTACCATGGTACAAATACACAATAGTACAATGGTCAAGTTCCAGAAACGAATCAGTCCTATTCATAATTATTGGTTTATGTTCCAGAACCGAATCGGTCCTATAGTTATTGGTTTAGGTACGGTTAAAACTGCGGTATAAATACCCAGGCTATAAACATAACCGTAAATGAGTCGTGTTTTATGAATTTCGGTTGGAGTGTATGTAGCCTTGCGCCCCACGGGCGCGAGGACTTAAAAAAAATTAGCCAATAAAGTGTTATTTTTGCAAATCGTTTATTTTTTCGATTCTATCGTATAAAACGCCGAAATATAAGGCTAAAAGTGTCTTGGTGTTTTTTGTTTCCGACTAACCGTTTGTCGTAAAAGCTATGTGCAAGGGATCCATAGAATAGGTTAGAACTGTGACCAACTACGGGCGAGCCGAGCGAGCGCTACCTCGAAATTGGTCGCGAAATTTTTCTAAGTTTTTTTTTCATGGTGCCCCAAGACGACACTGACCCACTTGGTAAATGTTTCTTTCTGAGTATGAGTGAAAATATTATAGTAATTATGTTTAGAGATAAAAGCGTTATGATAAAAAGCAGTAGGAGTTTAAATATATTTACATTAATGATATTATTAATTACAATTTTCGGAAACATGAGTGTTATGAACATCGCCGTTTGCACTACAAATAGTATGAATGAAAAATTTTAGGAAGAGTGATCATTCGGATTACAAATCAGTAGGAAGAACAATTTCGGGTAAAGAAATTTAGATGAGCCAATATGGACCCCTCTTCATCACCCTCAGAGTGACTTTAAACTTTCTAATGAGGCCCATAGTGAGCGGCCAAACCTCCGCTCTGTATCACAACACTGGCAATACACACTGGTCAAACACTTTCATCTTGAGACACTGCTGAACATTAGACGTGAAGATATGCCGAAGTTTCACGCACGCTGCCCAACCGAATTGAACAAGACGATTGAACTCTTTCTCAAAGTTGGATCTACCTTACTGGATAATTTGTCTCAGGTATCTTTTATATTGTTATAAGTCGTATACTTGTCAACAATGTTGAGTGTAGAGTTCCCAACCTGAATATGAATAGGTACGATCGGGACGTTAGAAATCATTTTCATCTTGCCCATGTTCATCTTAGGATCTACTTGTTGGGAGACTCTACAGAGGTCACTGAGCATTGTGCCGAGGTCTTCCATGACTACGATACCGTAAGCGAATCTAAGGTTGACTCACCTTCGATTTGCTCGCACGTTGAACTCAGCGTTGATGTTGATGCCGAGTCCTTCCCTGTCCAGCAACTTGAAAACTGTGCTACTCGACTTCGGCATATTATACTGGTGACACAAGACGCATCACCAAGCCGAAATCTAATCGTTTTGGACATCATGCCAAGTCATACTAAGCAAAAATAATACCTGGGAAACGAAATATTTTTTCAAGTAGACACATTATTAAGCCCCAATTAAAAGTGCGCGCGAGCAATGCTCGAAATACCTACTTATTCATGGTTGCATAGGACATCTATTGAACAAGTTGGCAGGGTAAA
The DNA here is from genome assembly GCA_944739405.2 of Euclidia mi. Classification (NCBI taxonomy): domain Eukaryota; kingdom Metazoa; phylum Arthropoda; class Insecta; order Lepidoptera; family Erebidae; genus Euclidia; species Euclidia mi. The sequence continues at coordinate 31,839,547 of OX123204.2, forward strand.
AGCATCGATTTTGTACCTAATTAGAAAAATTGCTTAGTGACTTTGAGCCTCAATATATCCTGAATCCTGAACCAGTCGTTTCCCAGGTATGGTGGTGAAGTAAAAAAAATCGTAATGATTGTTACAATATGAGATTAAGGGTCTTTTTACACCCTGTATACTTGCACGACTTGTACAGTAACTCGGTCGGTTTAATTTTAAAGCACGCCATACGGGCCCACACGCTGCAGATTTCAGTCACGTTGACATGGTAGGGTTTTTTTTCACGGAAAACCCTACGATTGGTTGGCTTTCTTCAATGAAGCAGAATAGTCCGCATGATGCAATTTAAACAAAATACCGTGGCCGTGGCTCTTGAGTCCCCGGTCAATTACGTTCATTGTACGTAGTCAATTGATGCTGGCAGCTATCCGTAGGCCAGAAATTTTAGCAGAATTTTTACCTTAACGTGGCCAAGGTCGGTACGTGAGCTGGAATAAAAGAGGAAAAATCATTTTTCAGTTATAATCTAAAATTACTATTTAAAAATAAAGAGATCTGTTGACAAAAATATGAACCACTTCACACTTCAAAGCGTCTCAGTATGACAACTGTCACAGAGCTCAAGCTATATTTTATAAAGACCTATAGAGCAACTACTGTTTTTTAGGTATAGTGCTTGCCACGTTTCCACTTGCTAACATCTTGGTCTTGGTCGTCGTTTTACGCCCGCCGCTGTAGGACAGGACCAGGCCGTTAATCATTTCTTTTCCCATCAGCAACTACTGCGGCTAGAGTTGGGACCAGCTCTTTAGTTCAACTACGACTCAGTCGTTTCTTTGAGATATGTACAATAGATGATAATAAAAGGAAAATAAAACAGCTTATTTATAATCTCTTTACTAGTAAACTATTCATTGATATTAGGTTCCATTTATTATGCCGAATATATCTCATAACATTATTCATGAATGTACGTGTCTTGTATAATGATAAACAATAACCAATGAATTTCAACTAATTTAATAAAAGCTTACAACGATGTGATCACCGATGTCTTTGTTATATAACTAAGTTCAACATAAAAATTATATCATAAAAAATCATAGGAAATGGCCACATCCAATATCAATTTTAACATAAATATCGAAGCTGCACTAACTTAAAACTAAATCAAAGTGGGATGATGGCATAGGTCTATGCACGTAACTTGACAGATAATCAAATACATCAAAATGGCGTGGCGGTACCCTAAAGGTTGCGCAGCACATTGTCATAACTAGACTAGTTTATCATTTCTGATATCTTCAAATTCTGTTAATTCAAACAACTCTTAGTCAATAAAACTGTATCCAACAAAACCATAATTTAAAATTGGTAAAAAATTATGAAGCTTTTTTTCCCTTCCCTTCGAGCATAGGGACGCTTCTAGTGTCAATTCAAATTAAATTAAATCATTTAGTATTCTTATCCCTTAACGCAAGCGTGCCAAGTTACGTATGTAGAGCTATAAACGCTAAACTTAAATCTTTACACGGATAAATTGCATTAAAATCCTGACAAATGCATGTGCTGGCAGTACACAGTCTTATAACAAGAGGTATTTGCGGTTATAACATTTCATATAAATATGTTTTTGATATTAACACAGCCGTATTTTTATAATATTGTGTAGCTATAAACTAGAGTATTCTACGTAAACAATAACATACATTACGTTCTTAAACAATAATTTGTGAACAGTTCTTTCAAAATCAGAAAGAAGTGTGCATTTTGAGCAGATTTTGCCAATACCCTGTAACGCACTCTGCCTCTGAGCTGTCATGGCAACTGAGATAATATTACTTTTTGAAATGAAAACTTTCTGCCAGAAGATACTAGACGGCCGGACAATTATATACGGCCTATTTTATAATAAAGCGTAGCAAATTTAGCAGAATATAAAAAGTTATAGGCATCCTTTATTAAAGTGACTGAAATTTAGTGCCCGTGATGGCTTCTGCCAATCATGTTAAATTACACAACGCCTGCCTATTGGCAGGCGTTGTGTAATTGTTGTGTAATTTCTTGTAACTCATTTTTATACAGATACATTATTATGTATCTGTAAAAAAAGAAGTTACAAGAATGCAACAACCACGACACTTGTCGCCGCAGAATTATGCGAAATAGCGGTTGACTTTTTACATAAGCCATGTCATTTAACATCGATGTGTTTACTTATACGAATGTCAATAATCTAAACTGAATAGTTGGAAGACATTTGGAACACTCGTTTTAAATCAATATCAAGTTGATAAGACGGATATTTTACAGTCAATAATCATTAAAATTAAATATAAAAGATTAACTGTCAATCTTTAGTCTTAATAAAGCTTTAATTTATACAAACACCCAGATTCAGACCAAACGAATATTGGTAACGTCAGTACACTTGCGATTGCTTTGCAACCCTACATATGTACATTCCGCCAGGTTGAACGCTATGACATAAATATTTGGGCTTGATCCATCGAAGCCGAAAAACCCCGCACATGTAAAAATACGACATGTTTAAAAAATCAACAGTAAGTTCTCGAAACATGTACCTACGCCTCTTTCCCATCCAGAATGAACGCGCAGTCAAAATGACATCCGATTTGTATTTCTGAATTTACAAACATTTTAGTCTGAATTTAGGTTCAGAACACTGTGTCAACGATGTTTCATTTCATATAAGTAAATCGAACACACAGGGTCTGCAAAGCAAGAATAGATGCTAGCGAACAATGTCTACCATTCGACCAGTCGCAAGGAAACCGGTGACTTTGGTGCCAGCAGGAAGTCAAACTGAATATCTAGTTCGCCGTCAAATTCCACGCGCCATCTCTGCATAATCTGGAATAAAAATATATAAATACAGTGACAAAATAGTAAATCAATCGATTAAAAAGATGGCTATCGAACTTGCTAATTAATAAGCGCACATTGTAATAAGTATGGCTTTTGGTTTATGGATATGTGTTACTATTCCATCTACAATCTTACACTCCTTCAATTATTATGATTGTTATTTGTTAACCTTTAAGTATGGACGTCATTTTTACCCGACTGCGCGACGCAAAGGAGGGTAATGTGTTTATCAGTCTATGTATGTATGTATGTATGTATGTATGTATGTATGTATGTATGTTTGTTTCTATGTGGCGTTCTAGAGACCAAATGCGTTGGCCGATTTTGATGATTCTTACGTCAATCGATTCGTCTTAACCTTGCGAGTGTCACTAAAGACATGACAGTAATCAAAATTCACCACAGCGACAGCCAGACGCCATATTGTCAAAATGAAAAAAATTAAAGTCGATGAACTATGTCAAGTGGGGTGTCGTTGAATAGGTATTTTAAAATCATCTTTAGGTTCCTTAGACCATTTTTCATTTTAAATAATAGTTTAGGATATATAACGATTTAAAGATGTTTAACAAAAAAATCTCGCTAATTTTCATACTTATTGATTTAAGATTTTATTTCAAGTATAAACGATATACAAACACTCGATTGCGAAATTTACCATCTTATAACGAAGTCAATGAATCGTAACTAAAAAGTATAAAATAAAAAAAAAAATTAAAGAAAAATATTACTTCTAAACTTCTGGGCTTGTTTCTTTCTTTTTAGTTTTTATTTAAGTTAATATTTTCACGTATTTTTTATAATTCGTTTTTATGCAGTCGGGTTTTTTGTTTTTCTTTAATTTTATAACATTACCGTGGACGTGTAGTCTCACAGGCTCCTACACTTCCTAATGTATTATTAGGACAAATTCTACATGCATTTCCTGTCCTTTTTATGAGTGGTAGTGACTGTTCATCCACTGTTATCATATCACCTATTGTACATATTTTATAGCGTAGTTATGGACGTGTAGCCTGACAGGCTACAAGTGATTTTTAAACAATGATAACTTCACGTTTTTCATCGAACGACGCAATTTCGTCCTTTACTGCTCTTTTCGTTACTAAAACTGAAGCTACTGAGCAGCTCAGGTATGGGGAGCAATGGGAATTTCACCAAACTTAGAAACCTACATTCGTCCGGAGCCTGTGAGGCCACACATCCATACTTAAAGGTTAAGAAAAGGTAAGCTCTCACTTTCGTTGGCCCTCCAACGGTCTCTCTCGCGAAACAAAATATTACGATAGAGATGGGATTGTGCCCGGTAAATAAGTCCCGGGGACTGTACCATTTTGGGTAAAAACGAGGTATTTACCCGGGTAAATACCCCAAGCGTGGGTATTTATCGTAGAATATATTTACGCCTCCCTTTTTGTTTTTATACTATTTATTTGTTAATTGTATACTGTAAATTACAGCGTATAGCAGTAATATAATATGTATATCGAACATTTATCTTAATATATAAAATCCTTGCGTTACTGACTGACTGACAGACACGCTACAGCCGAAACTACTGGTCGTAAGAAGATGAAATTTAGCATGTATGTTCCTTGGGCACCGCAGGGGTGCACTAAGACGGGATTTCCCGAAATTCCCACGGGATCGGGCAAAACGGGAAATTCGAAAATATGTGCGTGCGAAGCCGCTGGCGTCGACTAGTGTCTTATAAAAGTAAAATAATCGCATTTTCTTTTATAATTTTAAAATTGACGCTAACGGCCGGTCCTAATATTTGATCTACTCAAGGATTTAGCCAGTAGAGCTACTTAATTTGTATGGAGCTTATGTCAAATATGTATCTCTAGAAGACAAATCCTGTAATTAAGCAAAAAAGTTATCAACGTCATTCGCTATGTCTCTTCCCTGGCAAAGTATTCATATACCTACGCCCGGTGATAATATTAAATTTGATCTATCTATTGAGACTGGCCGTAATTAAATACCTTGCAAGTTAGTGTGCTCGGTCAATCTACCGTGCAGTTAGCAGCATAAGCCGCTGGATAGCCACAACAGAGATATTTTGGTTATATTTTTTTCACTTTTTGATGCTTTTGGAGTATGCTCACTAAAGCGCTAGGGTATTTTTGGTACCATAAAAGGTTTAAGCTGTATTTGTCGCTGATGCTAATATATCTATGGCTAAGCATCCCCTGTGGATCCATGTGTCAAAAATTACAGCCATTATATATGGTTGGTAGATCGCATTCATTACTGGAACGATTAGTATAATAGCGGAACGATTAGTATAAAAGCGGTTACGGCAAATCTCCAAAAATGAACCACACCACATATTGGCTCCTAGTCCGGCGTGCCGGCTGTTACCATGGCCGCTACCCAAGCCAGGAACAGCGGGGTGTGGAGAATCTCCATGAGATCCAGCTACCACCACTAACGAAAGTTGGCCAAGGTAACACTTAGCAGTTGTACACTGCAGACTGACAAGAAGATTGTCGAGATGGAAAAGTATCGAGCAAGTTGCGATACACGTAGCGTGCGATGGGATATTATAAGCCTATCTGAGCACCGAAGACAGGATGAGGATCGATAGTCCTCAATACCGATAAATTGATCTCCAACCGGGAGGGCGCGACCAAAAATCACAAGGCAGTGCCCGCCCGAAGACACGCTCGGTGGGCGTGTGAATGCGTGGAAGGAGTCGCTTGAGAACGGCAGTCTGAAAATAAACGTGGCGAAGACCGAGTGCTTGGCCTGCAACAGTACAGATCCCGCGTCAATAGGCTTGTGTCCACAAACAATAAATCGGTTTGATTGTAGTATCTATAGATTCATTAGGATTTTAAGATGTCAATAGAGTTTATTATTTATTATAAAAAGGTAAGATTAATGTTATTTTTAGGATTCTAAAACTAAAAATATTGTATTTATTCTTGTGACAGTGAACACCAATCAGAGAGCATCACGTTAAACAATAGGGGAAGTCAGCTCAAAGTGGCCACAGGAGGCAAAGCGGCCACGCTGTATTTTTCACTTATTTGTAATAATAGCGTGGCGTTGTCGTTCTGTCCGCATTACCAATCTCCCACCCTACACTGATCAGCAATCGGGAGCGTAAGGACCGAGCGCGTGGATGCAGGGACGAAATATAATATTTTGGGTCGTTTTGTTAAAAAATTGCAAGGTAAGTTCTACCTGCTTTGGTCAAAGTTCGTTATATTTCAATGAGTTTATTACATGTTTACTGTTGCGTATCTATTTAGGTATGTTTGTGTTCTGTTCTCTTTGAAGGATAACAAAATGGCCGAAAAAGGCAAAGCGGCTCTAAAAACTATCCAGCTGTCAGGGGAAGAAAATGATGGCTCGGGCAATTAAAGAGGTAAATGAAAAACGCGGCTCGATTAAATGTATCGCAATGAAATAGGTACAGTATCACTCGCACGAATCTTTCTCTTTACAACAGTATTTACAGCAGAAAGTAGAACTCTTAAAGTACTTGTTTCATATAGACAACCTTTTTTTTGCCTCAAGGAGGAAGATTTCCTGAAGCTCGTATTTCAATATGCCGAAGCAAATAACTTGCCATTCTCAAGACTGATTGTGATTAAAATCTGGATATATAAAAACCTTGCGTTACTGTCTGACTGACAGACAAGCTACAGCCAAAACTATTGGGCGCAGGTAGCTGAAATTTGGCATGTATGTTCCTTGGGGACCGTAGGGGTGCACTAAGAAGGGATTTCCCGAAATTCCCACGGGATCGGGTAGCAAGGGGTAAATTAAAATAAAATGTGCGGGCATAGCTGCAGGCATCCTCTAGTCTAGTATGTTATAAGAAACCACAAAAGGTTGATTATTTTCTAAAAAAATTAATTACTTATATTTTTGGTATTTTATTTCGCCAGATACGATACTTTTCCAATAGTTTCATGTGTACTTTGGGTGGCCACGTTGCCCTTACCCCCATGGCCGCTTTGGGCGACCTCTCGGGCAAAGCGGTTTTTGGACAAGTTTTCGTAATTCACATATCACATAGTCATTTTAAAATTTCCACGAATTTGAGTTTCGCATCGTAAAACTTTAATAAATTTTCTGGCTATTAGTAATAAATTATTTTCAAAGCTCTATCGTTTGATAGATTTTTTTAAAACTTAAGGTGGCCGCTTTGAGCTGACCTCGCCTACGTCCCCCATTCATGTTGTTCGTTTTTGTAGTAAATACAACTACAGTATTTTCGCTTTATAATGATATGCATGATAGTTCATGACTGACAATTATAGTGATGTAACCTAAGGAAATTTAATCGATTATTTATAAATATCGAATTAATTGGCAAACGACATGGAATCGTACGTAGTTACCGATTTTACATCTTCGAAATAAAATTCGTTTTAAATGTGTTTTGGCAAATATATTCACAAATAAAACGCAGTAATTTTAAAATATATTTTTTTATTATTAGTCACTGTCACTCGAACTAAAACCTCATATCTGAATCTTGGACATATTAATTATCCCAGTCTGTAAATATTGTCGGATTGGGTTTCGAAACGAGTCGCCCGAACTTGAGGGTATTGGTGGTGTAGGGTGCTTAAGGGAGTTAGTCTTAATCCCCTTAAAGTAATTTTGGCGGCCGGAGTTGCGTCTAAATATTTTTAAACAATTTCCAACAATTCTTCATTCAAATATGCAAAACGGAACGTAGTTTTAGGTTTTATGTGAAAGTAACTAAATAGGTGTGTTCAGTTCTCTTTTGACCCTTAACCACAGTCAACCTCACTTTATTAAACTAGTGGAATCAATAAAAGCGATATTTAGGTTTTATGTGAAAAAATGTGATACGAAACGCAACCGCCATCTTGTGTGAATGATAGTGACAGGTAACGTAAAATTTGTGCGTCATTGCCCTCATTGCCTTCGAGTACTCAGGGTTCTGTAATAAGTAACTAAGTAAATAGGTTAAAGTAGGTTCTCTTTTGACCCTTAATCCGATAATAGGAGCCCTGCAAAGCAGGGCTCCGTCAACATTAGTTTATTAAACTAGTGTGAATAATGTGGATGTTGGCAGTGCCATACACACCGATGTATGGAGATTTTTTTTCAGAGGAAACCAAGTATTTCCGGCAAGTGAAAATGGTGAGGGGAGTTGCGAGACCTACCGCCCTCCCCCCCCCCCCCCCCCAATCACTCACAACCCCTAAATACGGCGACGTATTTCGAAACCTTTACCATATTGTCGATTGTGTTATTTCTACGACTGATTAATTTTATCAATGTAGGGATTTCGTATTGCCACCACATCGGAACTATCTATGTCAGTTATTGAAGCTTTACGCTCACGTTTCTTCGGAGTGGACAGCTTCTTGTCTTCAAAACTAGTTTCCAAATTTTTTATTGGATATTCGAGAAACCGAAGCCTTGCCGATGTCCAGAGCAGAGCTGCCGCAACTCTGTAATCAACACTGTCGATCGGTATTACCGGGCGCCCGTTTGCACGCTCTCGTTCAAAGAAGGTCCTCAAACGAAGCACTAACTCACGCCTTTGAGAGTTTAAAACTATCTTTTTTGTTATTTTTGGCATTATACCTACCAAATAAAACACAACTAAAAAATAACACGCCAAACAGGCAGAATCACAAACCGCATACAAGGCGCTCGTACTGACGTATTCGATCACAATATGGCCGCTCCTATTCATCGATTTCATGCCGATTCAATGGTGTCAATCTCTACTGACAGAGGGTTCGTTTCATGCATCTGACATTTTGAGGATTATATTTTATTATATTTAAATAATTTATTTACAGTTAATAATAATTATAAAAATAGAGAGAGACATACTAGTATCAATTTACTTTGTAATTTTTAATAGATATATTTTTTTAATACTTGTTTTCTTTTGCCAATTTATTTTCATAAGTTGAAAGTAGTATGCGTGATACGTAAAATGAGAACCTTCATGCATATCATCATACAGCGAAAATACTATAAAAGGTCAAACTTTCTACCTGTCAAATCGAATATAACAAAATAAAAGTGGGTACATGGGGCCCAATTTTGCTATTTTAGATGACATCGACATCATATTTTGAATGGAATGAGATTATATTTTGAATTGACTCAAAATCAGTATTCTGCTACACAATGTCATTCTATTCTAATTTCGATATATTCAATTTAATTTCAAATATCCTGACATGAGTAGGTATTGCCATTAATGAAATAATTAACTTTATTGCTGGTAATTTGATGTTACAGCGTTGCCTATGATTTGTTTTTTATGTAATACGCCCGCAAGTACGCTCTCACATTTTATTTCAATTTAACAGTTCCTTACGATCTGGTAGATGTTTCGGGAAATCTCTTCTTAGTCAGGGACCGTAAGGGTGCAGCATACGGTCCTTGAGGAACGTACATGCCAATTTTTAGCATCTTGTGCCCAGTACATTCGGCTGTGCATTGCTGTTAGTCAGGGAATTGTGAATGAATTTTATATATACAGATGATACTACCTAGCAGTGCAATATGGCAGTCTATAATACTAACCAGTACCATTTTAGTAAATGAATTTATTCGTTGGATTGTGAGAGATTTTTTGATACATAATCAATAATGTTACGTACGATTTGAAATCGAACATTTAAAATATGGGTGTTTTGAATATGTGTATTTACAGTTTGACGTTTGTCTTTGTACAAAAATATATTTAGCAGAATACCGTTTATGTATTGTTCAACTCTCAATATATTCGCAATATCATTTCAATGTCTCTTAATTTAGGAGAATACCATTATGACGTAAATATGACACTGACATCATATCGAAACTGCATTTTGAACAAATATAATTAGCAGAATTGGGCCCCAGATTTCATTCACGGTTTGTTTTATTTTGTGATATCAGTTATCACTCAACCGCCATGATGGTTTACAGCGTTTTCGTGTCAAATTCAAAAAGGTTTTTAAAAAGCCGTAATTAGTAATGTTGCTGATCGCTTTTTGAAGAAAAAATCAGGTATTTCAGTTAAACATCTAATAAAGGAACGAATCAATCGCTAATTACATTTTAGGACAAGCCTATTCGCATAGGCGAAGACATTGCCAAGTGAAACGGCCTGGTCAAGTACCTGGGATCAGTACTTCACGCGTCTGGTGACATCGATTGCGACGTCAAGGCACGCATTTCGGGGCAGCCTGGGCCAAATGGCGTGAGGTGAGCGGTTTCATTTGTGACCCCTAAATTAAGCTAAGTTAAGCTCAAAGGACAGGTCTATAAATCCATCATTAGACTTGTCCTGTTATATGGCAGTGAGACGTGGCCTATGCTTGAGCGACACAAGCAAAGTCCGCGTGTCACGGAGATGAACATGCTGCGGTGGATATGTGGAGTCACGCGGAAGGACCGCATTAGGAACTCCCGCATACGGGGTAGCCTTCACGTCCATGACATTGCTGACAAACTGCAAGAGTGTCGGCTACGCTGATGTGGCCACGTCTTACGTCAATCGGCATCTTACGTGGATAACAAATGTCTTGCCATGCCACCTCTACCGGGCCCCGGTAAACGCAGAAAGGGATCATATGCGTGCCAATCGACTAACCACCAGGGATGCTGAAGACCGTGCGAAATTGAGGAGATACAGCCCGAAAGCGGACCCCGGGCTCCAAAGTGTAGCTTTTGGAACGCAACCGGGACAGCACTAGCATGATGATGATGGTGCCCACCCGAAGATGTGGTGGAAGGGCATGAGGATTTATCTTGCACTAATAAATAGCTTCAAAATCCATTACACCTTTGTCATAAATTCCACGCGAAACTGAGCTGAGAGTCGGGCAATTTGGATATTATTATGGACATTGAAACTGACAGGGTAACTTGCTTGTTCAATTCATGGAGAAGAGAGAACTACATACGATACTTTTCTTCTTTAAAATGCGAAAATGCCGCAAGTGCACCTAGAGAAGTCCAGACGTTTCTACCAGTAATGAGATTGACTTCATCGTGTCGACGGAGAGGCAAATATTATGTCTCTGAGAGTAATTAGTTATAAAGTGGTCTCTTACCATTTGGTAAGAGACACATTAAATATTAGTACAAGCCTTAAACGGGTAAAATTCACGAAGACTACGCTCCGATCAGCGCCAGTTTATATCCAAAACTATCGAAGTTTTGCTTAGCTATCAGCTTAAACGCCTGGGTGTGTCCGCAGATGTTACAATTTTAGTGTCGCGTTCGATGGATGCTGTCCATACAACGAGCTCTAAATTTCTTAAAGAAATGTCTAGTCCATCTCTAGAGCTCCTACAGAAAAGGTCTAAGATGCTATTGCACTCCTTCGACAACATGTAAAGATATTGGCTTTTCAATAGACAGATCTCTAATCGCTGAATTCAATATTCGGTCCATCCATTTTTTTTGAGATTTTAGATTCAGTTTTGACTTATGCTCCATACAAAATAATTATGTCAAACATGAATCTCGAATTCCTAAATCTATGGTAGATCGAATATTGAAACCGACCATAGGGCTCTTTGGCGTCTCATGCGCGATTGCAGTCTGTATAATAACTTGTCGATTGTTTCAAGGGACAAAACTCCCTTTTTTCCAAATCCGTTGAATGCTCCAATGTACAAAAGTCCCTTATTTTCGGATTGCGCTATATTATATATCAATAGACGCGTAATGAAATGAGCTTTCATGAATGATACCAAATCAAATAATATACATATAGTCCACGCAAGGGCAGTATAAAGTGGAAATTAGAAATATCTTCCCGCCATTTTTGAGCGTGATTTTATATTTCTGACATATTCCTTTTTCTCGTCGTTTTTATTAAGGGAGGTATATAAGTATTATACACGGTTAGAAAGGTTATTTAATTTACTTTTAGAGGAAATAAATATAATTAAAAGAAACATTTTAATTTTAAACATAAAAAAATAAAACAAAGAATTGATTGTTAATTGCCGCCAATTTCCGTATTTTATTTTTTTAAATACCTTTTTATGTTATATATCTGATTCAAACCTACATAAGTTTCTTACCAATTAAATTTCCAAGCAAAAGAACCATTTCCGATAAGAATTCGATAAGAATTACTCTTACGGGAATGTGCACAGTTGTTTACTTTTTCCCGCTAAAAATAAACTGAATATCCGCAAAATTTTTCGAAATGAATAATATGAGTAGGTATTATACATCATATGATAGGTTTATTTATATACTCATAATAAAAAAATAACACAGAGCATAAATGTAACCTTATCATCATACATATGTATTTACATTCAATAAAAAAGAAATGCCGTTTATTTCGATAATTGTTTGTAAAAATCTCTTAAATTAAAGTAATACACAATATTATTACTTTTTTTGCTGTAACTTCATAATTAATTAGTTTATTCACAATAAAAACATAAAAGTATCATATATAATTATAATATTTGTATACAATGATGTTTTTAATCCATAATTACGCCCCACGCGCAAAATGCAGTCAGTGAAATAATATTTTCTTTCACATGCTAATATCTAAATAACTTTTCAAGCAAGTATTGCTATAATTTTATATATTTGTTAAGATAATATCACCAGGTATATAACAAAACAAAAGAAACCAAGGTTCAACTCGTATTGTTATCACGATAAGCAATTGTTTCGACTAAGTCGTAATTGTTTACATAGCATCCGGTTCGGCCCCTCGCATAAAGTAAACACTTCATTCAAACTAGTGTATTTGGGATCATATGAAAGAATAATTCATTTAGTTGAACAATAACATCACTTCAGCACCCTCACGCTACAAACGAATAAACAATTTGACTAATTTATTGAGCTCACCCGTCAAGTGCTCGGCGGCGCGTTGAGCCGTAAGCACTTAGGATTTTTTTAGGTACCTACGCGAAACGACGCAGCGGATAATACTAAGCGTTTTCAAGAACCGATGGAGCAGAATAAGCGTTTCAAAGTATTATATGTGATAACATTATATTATTTCCATATTACCGGAACATCTATAGCGGTATACCAGGTTGTCAGATCAAATAAAAGCACTTTTAAACGAATATTGACTGTAGTTCAAATTAATCGTACGCTTTCTAAATCTTTTTTTGAAAATACGCAAGTTACGGGTATTTACCCGGGTAAATACCCGGTTTATTCCCAAACGGGAATATACCTGGGTATTTACCCGTCGGGTATTTACCCACCGCCCATCTCTTATCACGATACATAATTGTGAACATTGCATAACTAACGACATAGGAATATAAGAATCAGATTGATATAAGTTGACATTTCTATTAATTACACAGTGGCATAGAAAAATCATAATTCTGCCATACTGATCTAAGTGTTCTTCAAGTGTCTACCACATTGAGAGAAAACGACATATCACTATAGAAATGTTGCGGTTTACAGAATGAAAAAATGTCAGACTGATTTGTGATTATTTGCCGTAATATTAAGAATTTATAGTATTGTGGCCTAGATCACCCTGGTACCTCTGGTTCTAACGTGGTAAACTGTTACTTTACATCGATTATTTGGGGCTTTCTTACTACATCGTAGTACTGTTAAGACTTTACACTTTTTACCGCCATAGTTGTGTATATCTAGATGACAAGCCAAAATGAACTTAGCACACTGTTGTTGGTATACATATTTCGATTTGTCACAATTGTCAACCATATGTGACAGCGGCGTTCAAAAGATTAATTGTTTGTAAAATAGTACATTTTGAGAAAGTGAGTACCTTGGCGAGCAGGAGGTGCAGCTCCATATCTACGAAGCGCTTGCCGGGGCACATGCGGCGGCCGCGGCCGAAGGGCGCCACGAGCGCGGCGGCGTGCGGCGCCGTGGGCTGCAGCCAGCGCTCCGGCACGAACTCCTGCGCGCGCCAGAAGTTCTCCTCGCGCCGGCACGCCGCGCCCGTGTGCGCCAACACGAACGTCTGCACGCACACAAGCATCATTCAGCTAAGAACCATTGTTTATTTCATCATAATGCAAGCACAATTAATGCCTTTCGCTTTTATAATCCTGTTCTATATGCTTCTATTATTGCTTAGAGCGCTTCACAGCTTTATTGAAAAACTATTTTTGTATGCCAATTAATAGAATGCTATGCTATATATAACTACTCGACGCGAGCTTACTCCGGCCGGCAGTTTGTGTCCGGCGATAGTCATAGGTGAATCTAGAAGTCTCGCCAGGAACGGAGCGGTGGGGAGCAGCCGGAACGCTTCGTAGATAGCAGCATGGACGGACGGCGCCGCTGCAATATCTTCGGCGCTCAAGGTACTGCATGAGGGTAATTCGGAACGAATTGTTCTCTGCCAATCCGGTCGGCCACTCAGCAAATACAGGAGGAACACCAAGCTGTTTGCAAGCTGTCGACAATAGATGATATTACAGGTAAAAAATATTAATGGTATTAAAGAACTAAGCACCGTCTATGGAGTCTAAATAGCTACATTGTACTTTCGAGTACGTACTAGATGTACGTTTCTAGAATGTTAGTTAAAAGTGTAATTTTTTTTTTTTTATATTTGACTAAAGTTGGTACCCGCCTTATAGAAAATACCGAATACAGAGTCCGTCACCGTTTATAATGTAAATATACGTTAAATAATAATGCAAATAGGTACTGTCTGACTAACATTGCGACATACCTGTCATTGTATATTGTTAAAAAACCTGGATATCAAGCAGGCGACTATCCCGTGGGACTTAGGTACCACGCAAAGACCTAAAATTATTTCAGTCGTCAATATCACCAATAATAAACATTGTTAAATTTGTATATTTTAGTTGTCATACATACCGTTTCAATGCCAGCTGTGATGAAATCTATAACGGCTGCCTTTTTGTCCCGCATATCAAGAGCAGGGTTGTCCAAAATTCTCAGGAAGATCTCGCGCATAGCGTCGTCATTGGCGGTCCCTTGTTTCTTTGATTTTGCTTCTTCCATAAGCTCCGATACTATCCTGCCAATAATTTGATTTTATACCTGACGTATTCACATTAATAACACATTACTTGCATGCAAATAACACAACAAACCTTAAATACTCGTGCATTGAATTTCTTATAAAGTTTCCCTCTTTAAATAACGCCTACAGTAAGCTCGGCTGTTCGCAAACACTCAAGCTACGTAATTAAAAAACAATCCAATTATAAATCCTTTCACACTTGAAACAAACTCATATTATGCACGTTCTATTCCATAATATTTTTTATTTTATTTATAGTCTCACGCCTGTATCCCCAAACGGGTAGGCATATAGTTGCATAACTTCTGAAAAATTCGGAATAATTCCGGAATACTTCTGGGAAAGTTTCTTTAAATCAGAATTATTCAAAACGAATTTAATTAATATTTTTATTTTATTTTGCTGAAAAATCGTATTTTGCATCGATCGTCGATCGCCGCCGCCCCCTCTGTGCGCCGGCCGGTGCCGCCGCGCTGGCGCCGCGCCGCGTGCGCCTGCGGCCTGACTGCCACGAGTCGTGCGTGCAGGCGATGGCGGTGCGGGGTGCGGTAAGAGGGGAGATGCACCCCGGAGAAGTTTTCCCCCCCGCGAGAAAGATTCGTACCCCGCAATCGAATGTTTCCGCCGAATATTTCGCCCGAATAATTCAATGGGAATAAACTTGTTTGTGTGTGGTGTGGTGGGTTTTTATTATAAATGGGATTGAATAAGTATATGTTGATGTTTTTATAGGTAGATATGTTAGCCTGCGATTAACAGGATTTTTATACTTTTGTGTTTAGGTAGGTACCTGCCTATTTCGAAATCGAATGCTATTTTTATAAATGTTGGTTGTGGAAGAAAAAACCAGGCCTAGCATATTTGATTTGTTTTTTGAAAAAGGGTTCCCTACCTATGTTTTTGGTTAGTTTGTATGTAGTTCTGTACGCATCGCGAGTATTCGCGGGTCGCATAGGTAGGTATTAATCATTACCTACCTACTTAACGCGTGTAATAGCCCAGTCAATAAAAACAAATAAAGGTAAACCTTGCAAGCAAACAAAGATAATATAATTTACAACTTCCAAGCGCGAAATAGTTAGTAAGGTCGATTTTGCTGGTTTTTTTTTTGACAGTTGAAATATTCCCAAAGTTTCGGAATATTTCGGAATACTTCCGAAGTATTCGACGGGAATGATTCGGAATCTTTCCCGCCAGCATCTATAGGTAGGCAGAGGTGTAAATATTACACCCACATACTAATATGATTTTGTAACAGAATGTTCATGTATGTTGTTGCTAAATCCATTTGCTAAAAGCTTACATATATTCCTACCTAATAACTTCACAATCGGTTTTAATATGTATTTTTTATGATTGCTTTCTTTCTACCCTCAAATTAGCATCGGCAAAGCGAGTCGTTGATACATCATATAGGCTATTTCACATAACGATTTAAAATGTCGCAATATAGTGTCAAACATTTATGTGTTTATCGTTGTAACGTTAGTATTAATTAACAGGCATATTCTTAATGGAGTTATAAAATAATGACACCTAAAAGTATGACACTGACTAATCCATCTATCAATTGAACAAATCAGTACAAGATTTATTTTTGTTGCATTTTAAAATCTAACCGCCATTATGCAAACGATCAGATTAACATTCCTACTTTATTGAAAATACGTAGGACTTGGATGCTATCAATATCTGACGCGCTCGATTAAAGCCCGAAATCCCTTCTTAATAGTACGGGGGCCCTACTATTAAGAGTTGCCAGACGGTACACCCAAAAGGAGTCATATCATCAAGGAGTTATTTTAGGTCACCCCATTTCGCAAAGTGCTTTAAAAATGCAGCAAGATCCAAGGAATTTGGCAAAAATACTGATATAGTAAACACTGATGAATAGATAACCATTACACCATACTTAACATTAAAACATTTACTTTATTTATAATTATGTCCGTACTCGATGAATGTATGTTAGGGATCATTCTCACTAGTTTCACCAGCAATTAGTTCCATGGAACTAGTGAGACTTTTTTATTCTCAATAGTTCCACCGTAGTCATGTCCATGGAACTACTAAGGAAAATATGTCTCACTAATCTCCATATTGAAACTTTGGTTAAGATAAATAAACATACATAAACGCTGATACATTCGTGTTTACCAAGCGATTTTTATATTATCGTTCCTTGTACAAGTTCCACGCAATGTGAATATATTATATGTAGCTCATTAATCAAGAGTCAATAACGCGTTTACTACTTGATATGGCATTGTTTTTATAGGCATATAAGATTACAAAAAATACATATAAGTAATGTAACACTCACGTGTGAATAGTTTCCTCGCTCTTCACAAATGTTCTATAAAGAGTCGTAGGCGCAAACTTCCACAACGGTGCACCGTAATAAGAGTCCCGTTGAGCCCTAAAGTGGGCCTTGACAGCGGCAGCTAGTGTCGCAGCACGACCCGACATCCAACGCTCAAGAAACCCGAGCCTCGTTCCCAGCATTAGACCGCATACCGCTGTAATGTAAACCACATAACCGTTATACACCATAACCTAGGCAATCTGTTACGCTCTGCGAAAGTTGTACTTGACTGCACTATGTTACATGTACGATAAGCGTATGCATATATGGCTAGATCTGCCGTTGCCAATGCCTAAATTGATTCTGTTTTTCCAATACGGTTTTTGCGATTTACTATGGAATTCAATATTCTATCTATAGATAGATCTGTAGATTTTAGATTCGTTTTTGACATAAGCTCCATACAAAATATGGTTCAAACACGAATCTCGAATCTCAAAATCCATGTATGGATCGAATATTGAAAATGGCCGTAAGGCTTCCTGTATACGACGCCGGACCCGCACCGGTGCCGCACCGCAATACTGTGTATTCACATTAAAACCGCATCGCCACCGCGTCGACGCCGCACCGACGCCGCATAAATACCGCATGGATAAACGCTAAGGCAGCGATCACAGTTCAGTATAGTATTGTCGGAGTAAAATATTTTATCTTCCTCTTTTATTCCTCGATAAACTAGCTATCCAACACAAAGTTATGATTTAGAATTATTCAAATCGTACCAGTAGTTCTTGAGAGCGCGTTCAACCAAATAAAAAAACAAACTCTTCAGCTTTATTATATTAGTATAAGATTGCTTTAAGCGAACTGTTTCTGTGTTTGGTATTGCTTAACCACTTATACTGCTTTATTCACTTATCACTGCAATTGATGCAACATTTTTATGTCTCGTACGGCGTACACATTAATTTAAACATATCTACAATAGTAAGTTTTGTCTACTTATCATTTTGACATAATTTGTTCTATGACCCTTTGCAGTGAATGTTATAAAAAGGAAACGTTATTCAAAATAATAGATAGCTTCCGGTCATTAGCTGATAACAATGACCATAGCTGTGTACAATTTCATAATGCATTTCTTATGATTATTGTTGCATTCCTAGCAACACACGCCTGCACGCGAGTACGTTGGCTGCTAACGCAATTTTCTAGTACATATGACCCACATTGTTATCTCAACAAACGTCATTTTCTCGTCACTGCTATCGCAAGTATGAATCTATTTAAGATCTGACTTTAGCATTTGAACTCTACGATAATGCAAACATTGCATTAAATCTAAAACAATGAGAAATGCAAATGATAAAATTATGCAGTAAACAGAATGAGTCGTGATTTCATCAAACCTATTTAATTTATTTTAAAGTACATAACTTTATATTAACATAACTTTTAGGGACGCTGTTATGTACGCACCTTCGATAAGTGGCTAGACGAATTAAGAAAATCATTAAAAATATATTTGTAAACAAAAGGATTGCGCAGATGCGAATGCAAGTAAAAGTTATCTTTAAACTTATCTAAATAGACTGGTGACTAACTTAGCTGTATGAATTATTTTTACTCATAAGCTTTAATGAGTTTTGGGGGTATGATACCAACATAACAACTTTTATCTCAACGGCTACAGACTAATGACAAAAGCGGTTGAAATAACGAAGCTTGCTATGCTAATAGCAAAATATTTTAAATCTCCTGTTTACTCCATAGTCATCCTCCTAGCGTTATCCCAGTTAGAACCCGGGGTCCGCTTTCTAGTCTGACCGGATTTGACTGAATATTAGCTTTTATACGGAGCGACTGTCTATCTGACCTCCGTAACCCAAAGGAATAGCTATATTCCATGGTTTAGAGTAGTGTCAGTATATTCATAGGCCCTGACTTCCTATAACGACTGTCAAAGATCTTCTTGACAGCCGGGACCGACGGCGTAACGTGCTCTCCGAGGCAAGGGGCAAGCGATAATTTATAATAAACGTATACGTTTACTCGATAATAAACGTATTTTATTTACGTATTTATGTATTTAATTGGTAGTAATATAACTTACATTCTAGTCCCATTCTATTAGTAAGTTGGTCGAAACCGGCCACAGCGCCGTCAGTCTTGCGACACGCATTTAAAAGATCCAAAAAGTCGTCACAGATGCTGTTCAGTTCCGGTAGAAAGCCTTGCATTGTGCTAGGACTCGTCAGCTCTCCCGTCAGGTGTTTGCGCAGATGATACCATTTTTCACCTTGTCTGAAAAACACATTTAAGCTCGTTAAGTATATATAGGCATTTGAACTTTGATAAAAACTTCATCGTGACCCGAAGTGTACGAACTTTTTTCTTTTTTTCGTAAAAGTCGCAATAGCATCGTGAAATTTGACTACGTCATAAATTAAGCTTGAAACAACCGGTGAAATATGTTTATTCTTCGTCCACCTTCATCAGAAATATGCAAGCGTGAATCGTATAAATGTATGATTCATATTAGTGATGTAACGAATATCATATTTTGGACTTTCGCGAATGCGAATATCTGTTGCCAACATTCGCGTATACGAATATTTAGTTTTTGATCAAATTTGGCGCCATTTGTCTATAGCTTGGTGACCTTGGTGGCGGTCCCGTTCCCGTTCGAACGAAGTGCGTTCCGTTTGTTTTTTGTTCCGAATGACGAACGCATCTGACTGAGGTGTCATTGATGCCAGATGGGGGATATTTAGCGCCATTGGTGCACTCTCTTCCGGGCGGCGACAATATATTATCCGTTGGCTACAAGTTAGGCAATCTCGTATATGGCCAGGCGATTCGAGAAAAATATTCTGGCAACCCTGATTCAGCGCCGACTGGGTCGTTTCGGATTTTTCGAGAAACGAAACGAGACGGTTTTTTAAGGACGCAAAACAGTTTCTAAAGAACCGTTTTTTCTCCAACATACAAGCTAAATGTCCAAAAATTATATCAGTGCAATTTTCTATCAATTTATATACCTTTATAAATTATTCACACATTTCACACATCCAAAATTAGAGGGCGAATATTGATCGTGAGTAATCGTGAATATTCTACTGAAATAAATAAAAATATTGAAGATTTTCAAACTAAATAGACGAACACATGAACTACGACCTAGCAGGCCAGATTTATAAAACCAGTTCGTTTAAGTACCATTCATAATCATGTATCAAAAATCGACTTTATCGTAATACATATAAAGTCAAATCAATACATGATCCCAAATGATAAAGAGAAGACTGATAATGTGATTACGAGGTTTAGTAACTTTTTCTTACATTAAAAAAGCATAAGAAATAAATGGATTTCGTTTTATTAACCAACTATTACCTCAAAAAAAATATTTTATATTCGCAAAACATTCGCAGTAATTTCGCGAATGCGAATGTGAATATTCGTTACATCACTAATTCATATATTCGCATGAGCTATCAAGAATGTATTTAACTTAGAAACACTGCTCTACTGTCTAGAAAGAGAAATATGGCCCTTTATATCGTGCTAAGCTTAATAACTAATTGTTATTTTCAGGCAGGCGTAGTAGTCATACTTAATAAAATCTTTGATGTGTTGCAATTCTTACATAGACCTTGAAACTCTACTTGCCAAATAAACGTGAGCGTTTTATAAATTGTGTTCTTGCTATTTAGGCTATAACAGTCGTGCTGTTTCCTTTTTATTAACACACTGTCCTTGCTCAAAGGTTTGCCTTTTGATCTATTGAGATGAATAGGTACGTTTGCTTTACCGCTATGTTTGTTTGAACTATTTATTTACTTTTGCCGACCTGAAACTTAAAGTTCTGTACATAGGTGTGTGTATCCGTGCATACTATATCTACGTACCCATAACTTTATGTAAAAGCTACAGTCGAGTGAAATAAATATACTTTTGTTAATACGAACACTGACAGCTTAAAATTAAGGCAGGAAATAACAACATTGCAATATCATAAAAAGTCTAATGCTAATATAACTACGCAACTATATTTGAGGTAGACGTGACTGGCAATTACAAAGCTTGCCAAAATATCACGATCTATAGACACAATAGTCATACTCGACGACTAGCCCGAGGTCTAACCACCCGTTGTGATGAATGAATACTTATTTAAAATATAACCTAGTCTAACTAGGTATCTATGTCATTTAAGTACTCTCGACTCGAAATATAAAATGATTGACATAATCATTAATCGCCTTGCGATATTTATTTATAGCTCTTTTATAAATACCTATGATACATGTTGATTATAAGCTAAGTCAAGGTCTAAGAAATTACATGGAAGAAAAATCCAATAAGGGCAGTGTCGCAACACAGTTCATGCTCGTTAATATATTTATAATGATCGATAGCAAGAGCGTTTCCTCGTGAATTAACCTGCGTATAATACGTGTACATAACGCATTACTTACTCATTTACTAGTCCGGTAGAGGCGTATCTGTCGGGTTTGCTTCTTCGGTAGACTTGGACTATCTCAGTTGGAGGTCGGTAAGGCCTCTTAGCAGGAGCTCGGAGAACGGCTTCGAGTGCCGCCCTCTCTGCAATTGACACCACTGTAGCACCACCGGGCGTTGTCTCGGCGAATACCGGCCCGTAACGCCTGAACATATCTGTGTGAAAAATCATCAAATCTCTCATGGTGATAGTAAACTGGCTGCAATATACATTTCATGATTAATGAATACAGGGTTAAAAAATCCTTGTTAGACTAATTACAAAATAACTATTAGCTTTATCACTTAAGAAGTATAAAATAATGTATAGCTAAATGAACATCCAAACAGTATTTGCAAAGTACAGTAGTTTAATTCTTAATTGCAAGGTTTTGCTCGCGATGTTCCTTCGAGTTTACTCGTGGACAAATTACATGAACTTTAGCTACTATTCCTCAATATTTGACTCTAATCTCTTTAGATACACTTCTTTAAAATTTTATAACAATCAAGGCAAATAGTAACTACAAATATAAACAAGTAATTTATAATTAGAACATGATTATTTATAGCCTTGTTTATCGAGTGTTATCTCCCAGTCTCGAAATCTAATTACAAACTGGGTTAGGACATTCGCTTAATTTAAATGACCTAATTATTTGTACTAGGTTCATTGCCACTCTTCATTTTCACTTGTATTGATTTTATAAAAAGTGCATATAAATTAGAATTATGACTGATTTTATACCTTTTTATCTATCAAATTCAAAAATTCAAATTCTTTATTGCCATGATAAACCTATACTTACAGATGACAAATAATAAATATCGATTGATGGTAAAATATTAATGGTATTTAAAAGTGCTCATTGCAGTATGCATTGCTGGTGAAAACTATACACTTACATTTTTATATCTGTGTTATCATTTATTCCAAAGATTTTCGAAATAACTTCATCCAAAAGACGGCTTTATGCACGTGAATTTGGTGCTTTATAAATTACTCAAATTGGCCGGAGGGAAAATTCGATTTATGTCTAATAAAAAAATTCAAGAAATCTTACCTTCATAAGCTTCATGTAACTTGTTCATTTTGTATCGACTCCAAAACAGCCATCTGGTTCCTAGAAAAGGTAGAGGTTGCGGGCCCGGCAGGCGAGTAGAGTGTTTGTTATCTGCTGCGCGTGCAACGAACGCTGTGGCCATTACGACCACTAAAATGACTGCCAATACCAAGGTTGGAACATATGACCAATCCACCAACGGAGGCGACGTGACCTGTAACAACAATGTTTTAAGGTTACAAAACAGCTTAAGTCTCAGTTTTGGCATTAATGACTTAAAAAACATGTGTAGGACCTTCGACTTATGTTTGTTTGTACTAGGTATTCAATCAGATAAAAAATAGTATTAGAAATGGTGCCATTACGCCCTTTCCATCAGCATAATACGTAAAAATGCACTAACGATTATTTAACTACTATCTTTAAAGTTATTTCGCTATTTCATAAATTTGGAAATATTTCATAAATTTGGGGGTGCATAGGGTTCCCACCAAGAACTTAGGGTCCCAAGCCAACCTCACCTGCAAGTGGTGCACCTGCCGATCAACGGACGAGGCTCTGGCAAACAAAATATCCCGATAAGCGGCAATAGGCTTGCCACCTATTACGTGGGATCAAAACACTGGCGAAAAGTGGGCGTTTAATATGCCTCTGCCTACCTCTTCGGGGAAACAGGCGTGAGTCTATGCATGCATGCATAAATTTGGTTTGATACTTAGTTGGTAAATTCATTATAATTGTTCCGCCATTCTAATCCCATCCTTTATGATGATGAACGGGTAGTAAGCATTGTTACCAAAGCCCGTTGTCATTAAATAGAAGAGCATGTGTCATAAGTAACTACTCAAATATAATTCACTAGACGATGCCCGCGGTTAGACCCGCCGTTATTTAAGGCTACTGCTCCACTCCCGTCGCTCATAGCGTGATGTTATATATCCTATAGTCTTTCTCGATAAATGGGCTATCTAACACTGAAAGGATTTTTCAAATCGAACCAGTAGTTCCTGAGATTAGCGCGTTCAACCAAACAAACAAACAAACTCTTCAACTTTATATATTAGTATACAAGACGATGCCCGCGGTTACACCCGCGTTATTTAAGGCTACTGCTCTGCGCCCGTCGCCCATAGCATGATATATAGCCTATAGCCTTCCTCAATAAATGGGCAATCTAACACTGAAAGAATTTTTCAAATCGGGCCAGTAGTTCCTGAGATTAGTGCGTTCAACCAAACAAACAAACTCTTCAGCTTTATATATTAGTATAAGATAAGATTTAATCTTAATTTATAATGACTTAAGGTATATTGACCCCAAAATATTTACCTTTATTTATTTTTAAATCTTAAGCCAATATCGGCGCCCCCAATCTTTGTCCAAGTACAAGTTTTGGCTTTATGAATTTTGTTTGGTATCGCGGTCGTCGACGTTGACGCAGCGCTCTTGAGCTTGACATTGGCTTTGCGTAACTGTCTCTCATTACATAACGTTACGCCGCAGCCGCAGGCACCGGACACGCAGCCGGCGTCAACGCCCGGCCACCTCACTAACTGCACTCAGTGACAGCTTAATATGCGAAAAATAATGTGCCTCACCAAGTATTGGTATACGAGGGGAGTTCAATGTATTCTCGGTATCGAGGTGATATACTAATGATAAGGGTAATTTAATTATCTCATTAGTTAATGACACTCTTTGAGGGTATAAATACAAAATTTCATTTAATTGCCACCATTAGTATTCAAGATATCATTGCGAAAAGACAACTATGATGACTGTTCGACAATGATGAAAAAAATCGAGCATCGTGCAGTGATAAAATTCCTCACAAAACAAGGAAAAACTCATAAAAATTATCCATGAAGAAATGGTGGCTGTTTACCTAGATTCTGCGCCTTCATTATCTACAATTCAGAAGTGGTCAAGTGAATTCAAACGGGGTAGAGAGAGCATTGAAGACGACCCCCGCGGTGGTGGGCCAATTTGTGCCGCTACTGAAGAAAATGTCAAATTAGTCGAAAAACTTGTACTTGAAGATGCCCGTGTAAGAGTGAAAACATTAGCAGAAATGACTAAGCTATCCGTGGGTACCATTCACACAATCCTTCATGAGCGCCTGAATTTGTCAAAGGTCAGTGCAAGATGGGTGCCGAGAATGCTCACCGCGCTACAGAAACAAGTGCGAGTTGACTGTTGTAAGGAGTTTTTGGACCTCTGTGGTGAAAATCCACAAAGTATTTTCGATCGGATTGTTACTGGTGATGAAACGTGCAAGCAAGAGTCTATGCAGTGGCACAAAAAAGGATCGGACCCGCCGAAGAAGTTCAAAGTCACTCCGTTCGCAGGAAAGCTCATGGACACGGTGTTTTGGGATTCTAAGGGCATCTTGCTAATCGAGTACACAAAAAAAGGTCAAAGTATTACTGCTGCATCATACGCAACCACCCTGCGTAATTTAAAGGAGGCAATTAAAGAAAAAAGACGTGGAAAATTAACCGCAGGTGTGTTGCTGCTTCACGACAACGCGCCGGTTCACAAGGCGCGCCTTGCCCAGGCTGCTGTGCGGGAGTACGGATTTGAAGAAATCAATCATCCACCCTACAGTCCGGACCTGGCCCCTAGTGATTATTATCTATTCCCTAATCTTAAAAAAGACCTTCGTGGAAAGCATTTTTCGGACGATGAAGAGTTGAAGGGAGCAATAAACGAACATTTTTCGGGCCATGAAGTAAAATATTTTTCAGAGGGAATTGAAAAGTTACTTTCACGAACAAATAAATGTATTGAGATGTTAAGGGACTATATTGAAAAATAAAATTTATTCAGAATTTTCGGCCTTTTCCTTCGTACCTATACCGAGAATACATTGAACTCCCCTCGTACGTCGTACACGTTTTTATTGCCATTTTAACGGATCCCGCATTGCACAAGCATAGAACTGGTGTAGGATTTCACGGGATTTCAAATTGCAACTTTCACGCTTTTTGCGACATTGTCTATCCGTGACCAGTTACTGATTTTTTATTATCTAATCACTAATATGTCCAGCAGTGGACGTCTCTAGGCTGACATGATGAATCACTATCTAGATAAATCAGCAAGAACGATGATACTCCTAATTCAGCTTACCTAAACA
This sequence comes from Euclidia mi, assembly GCA_944739405.2. Classification (NCBI taxonomy): domain Eukaryota; kingdom Metazoa; phylum Arthropoda; class Insecta; order Lepidoptera; family Erebidae; genus Euclidia; species Euclidia mi. The sequence goes on from OX123204.2 coordinate 31,865,424, forward strand.
ATACATCAAATAACACTAGGTTATTTACCCATTTAACCTCACAGTATAGACTGTGATAGAATGCAGAATGTATTAACACGTCATTTTATTGATATCAAACCGGTGAAATATAAAACTCGATATTGCCTATACTGGAATTCTTTGACTTCATCAGTCTGTGTTACTTGCTTACTTTGCTTTTTTTAACAAGCACATTCTACATTGCTATTGAGTATCGAGTTCAGACTAAGGAAGGGTTATAAATTGACTGCACGGTTGGCGTAATGGTTTAAGCGGCCGCCTCACCGTCTGACACTGCGCCGAGTGTTGTGGGTTCTATCTCCACACGAGGCAACACTTTGTGTAATTCACAAATTCTTGTTTCGAGTCGGGGTGTTCATTGTGTCTGTTAGTTGTATGTTTGTAAAGTCCCCCGCGACACAGGAATTAGTCCTAGTAACAATTTAGTAATCTGTGCTAATGCGTTGTCTTTAAAAAGAAATGTGCATTCAAGTCAAGTTGTAGTAATAGAAAAATCAGGGATATGCTACTTCTATCATTTTAGAGTAAGATTTCAATCAAGTTGCTTTTAAGTTTTCCGTATATTCTCATTAAAGGTAACAGAAAAATAATTAAAGATGGTCTAAATATTATTTGTAATATCACCACAACTTATAATAATCACGAATTGACTTATTGTAAAGATCGGTCTTCGCGTCAAAGTTACGCCTCCGAATTTCTCTCACCACTATTGCGCTAATTTAGTTCCTTTCTTAGGTACGTGGGATTTCTATGTATGTATATGTACGTATATATTTTGATCGTATCATTTCTAACATTTTCCGTTCTTGAGGTGTCACGATACAATAATCAAGTCTACGGGCAAACCTCTTAATCAAGACTACTGCCGTGTACATTATTCAGATACACTAGTAGTAATGTAATTAACAATAAGCAGTATCAACATGTGTTTCTTTGGTAAGAAATGGATTTAATTTTAAAGTAGTCTAAATTTATATGTCAGCTAATAACTCGTTTAAGCTATGAAATGACAGCGTACCTACTATATTTATGAATGCATGTTTATACTTACATACATGAATCCTATATTATACATAGGTACATTCACATTCACATGCAGACAGTATATTTAATATCATCCAGTTTTGCTCTTGTGAAATTTCTTATCCATTGTAGGTACAGTAATGAATGTGAGGTTTGTCCAGTTCATGACTACCTAAGATAAATAATAATTAAGATGGTTACGAATATTTGAAGTGAATGACGACTCATAAAATGAGATAGTAACATTGTGTACCTATTCTTTAAGTGAGTCTCTGAAGTGAAACAAAAGTTAAGAAAAATAAGCACGTAATCCTTAATGACGATACAAAATGCAAGGCTTAACCTAACATGAACATACTAGAAAGTCTAGCACGTCTATTATATAGGTACGAGGCTTGGTAATTGGTTATCGTCTCTGTAATTGGACGTTGTAGGGAAGTTTTTCATGGCGGACTCTGCCTTGTGTAAAATAAACACTAGGCCTGCAAACGTGGCCCACATACAAGAAAATACTTAGAGATTTATATCGATTCTCCGATTTTAAACTGCTTTGAAAAGTATTTCAGCCAAATAGCGTTAAATCAACTCATCGCATGTTCTACGTCTAGGTATAATGGACATCTATTGCATAATTGTTGAAAGTGCTTGTAGTTCAATCGATCTCCACAGATCTTTTAATCATTTTAAGGATTGTAGTTTATTCACAAGTAACAGTGTGACGATATAATAAAAATGTATTTCAATTGCATACTTTTGTTAACATAGATAATATAATATGGCCAAAGTATTTAACGTTTTAACCCAGTGGCTTCTATGTTGATTATTATAGAGTATTTTTCTTTTACCAATTTAGCTGTATCTACTTAATAAGAATTACTTCAGTACGTACTTCAATTATTTATAAATAAACAGACGCGATAACAGACAGTGACTATTCTTAATCAGGTTACCTAACGATTTTTAATGGATTTACTGGAGCATACACTAAATAGCATTTGAATCACAAATAACTTGTTTATATATAATACCTATCAGTCCGCTCAGGTGCAAAGTGATGTGGAATGAACTTAATGTAAGTTGAAGGACAGTTCAGTTTCAACAAAGAAGCGCCAACACCAACACATATAAATATTGGTTACACATAGTAAGTAGTGGGCATGAGATAAGATAAGTTAGTGATCAAACAAATAAACACTGTTACCCTTCGTTGCTTTTATCACTACCATCTGCACAAGTGCTCTACATTCGTATAAGTATTCAGTGAATTGTATCTCAAGGACGATCGAGCCCGTCACTCTAAATGTAGGTAGGATAACAATCAAATGAGTTGATATGTTAAACTCATAATAATAACGTTCTGTCAGTTTAGTTAAGAGCTCGAATAAATTACCTACTAGCAATTAGACGATATGTGCATATTATTATACTTTATAAAAATCCTCGGCAAATTTTTGAGATTACATATAGGTACCGGTAATGCAAATTACCAAGCCGCTGCTTGTCCTGCGTCCGAGACCAGAATCTCTTCGTAATTACTTGGACGATGAAATTTGTATTCATATTCCTTCAAAATATAAATGTTAGGTACATCTAAAAAATCATTCCATATGTCCTTAATAGTTCATCGGCAACAGGCATGTTTACTTAATATATCAATTAGAGTTATTTTTATGAATATAATATACCTAATATGTATATTGTATAACCAGGCTAAATCATTTCGTTGAACGACGTATATACCCTCGAATTACGCAACACTGACACGATTATAAGTTTATAACCTGCCGAAAAATCAACTTCCTTTGACAGCTGTACTACTTTAAGATGTGTTTGCCAAATAAACTCATTTGCTCAAGTATGCCGGAAATTAGATCTCCGGTCCTGATAACATTAAATAAATATACCCTGTATTTTTTTGCAGTCCAAATTTTATTTGTATTGTTAACTGGCAATCTTTCTAAATTTTCGAGGTTATCTCAAAAGAGCACACTGGTGATACTGTATCTTTATGGTCATTTTATCTATGTTGTATTCTGTTTTTACAAAGAGTTACCTGGGTCAAAAAACTCGTAAAATCTGACGCTGTACAGGCTGGAGTTCAAAGAAATATAACCTTAACTGGAGTTTTTGACTAATTCAATGTCAAGCATATTTTTTAATATTTTGTTCGATTCTAAACCTCTTATAAGAACTAGATTTAGGCACTGAAATATTTAACGACTTCGGATGATAATTCTCTGAGAATCATGATTATCATGAATCAGCAGACTAGACAAAAACGCGAATATAAATAAACATTAACAAAGCGATAGATTTTAAAATGCTGTTATTACCGTACTACCACGCCTTTTATAGTAATACATGTTCAGTCACAAGATTCAAATCGCCTGTATTAGGTACTTTTTAAATCTACTTCAGTCTGTGGAACATCTACACTTGCAACTATAAGAAAACTATCAACACAATTCATCAAATCCTCATGGCAACCCGAACATTTCACGTGATATAGGGACTAGATCATCTTAAAACTATTGCTAGTTTATTGTTCATTCTCGGCAACGGTGCATATGCCGTATTGATTTACATATTGAGAGAAAGAATTTAAGCATCTAGTATTGCCCAGTGCTAAACCAACTATCATATTTTAACGTCCTTAAAACTTGATATACCTATGGCACTATGCATTTACAATAATTATTTTATTCTATACGTGTTTCTTTATTTATTTTAGTTATTTGTAGATATCATGATAGTATTTTCTTATATTACTCATCTACATTTGATTGATGTGCAATGCTGTCGGCCGATCTTATCGTAATTTCATCAGAGCTTGCATTCTTATTTATAAAAAAATATACAAATACAGAAATCACTTGACATTGGATAAGACACTATTTCTAGCTGATGTCCTCGCTGTGTACTTACACCGATGACGAAATGATGATATTGGATATTAGTGTCATTACTCATCCCTATCACGTCGACTTTTTAACCTAATTATTTGTTGTTAATTACAAAAATGTATCTAATAGAAATATAATATATGTAAGTACCTAAGTAACAACAAAACATTACTACTAAATCTTTACAGCCTTAAACCTTTTTGAGTAGTATACCTAAGTAAAAACTAAGATTAGTATTATAGTCACTGCCAATTACGTAGCTAATATTAAATACTAGAGGATGCCCTACGCCACGGCCGCACATATTTTTTTATTTAAGACTGTAGAAAGGTTTGTCCCGATCCCAATGCACATATGTATCTAGATGCCAAATTACAGTTCATTGATAACTTAGCAACTATTTCAAACTTTAAAAAAGTTAGAATATGAACTACATACCTACTTACTAAACAATTCTTGAATTACATACGAAGATAACAGCAGCTTAATTAATACCTACAATTTTTATAATTCGTGTAAGTTTGTTTATACTCAAAAGGTTATCAAATTATAAGCGCCAGATTTACATGAGAGTTCAAAATGAAAGAACGATTTAATTTCATACCAGGGTAAAAGCTAAAAGTATAATTTCTATTTTGAGCTATTTGTAAAAGTCACAGACATTATAATTTGATTCTAGGTAGATAGGTCAGACTTAGCAGATTTGCTGCTGTTAATTCTTAGACTGCCTAAAATTAATAGGTACTTTCTACACGTCATCATCATCATCAGCCTTTAACAGTCGACTGCTGGACTAGGCCTCTCCTTTGAAAGGAGGAATTGGCCTACTATACCACGCTGGCCAAACGGGTTGGTATAGGGTTTGTATCAAGTTTTCCTTATCTTACAGTGCTGTTCTCTGCATAATATGCTCCCTCTGTCGGCTCTTACGACACCCATGGGATGATATGGGGTGGTGACATTCCGTATTCTTAATCCGTCACCACACGGACATTTCTACACGTATTGATTGATAATCATATGAAGATAACCGTATTATAATAATAATTCCCGAAACGTAAATACATCTTACATTGTTTGATATTCGTTTAAATTAGTCTCCTTTTAATGAGTGCATGTAATATGAAGGTCAATGTCGCCACTTAATGAGGATGCAACGTACTACGTAGCAATAATTTTAATGTCTTGGACGTCGCTGCCGTGATTTGTTACATATTGTCTTAACACATTACAGTACTCTTTGCTTTGAAGGACTGAAAGATGCTTGATGCGTTTTAACATAAACGAAATCGAAAACTCCCCTTTCATACTAGTTATTTAGAGTAGGTATCTTAAATGTATCTGCTGTTTAAAATCTTTCAGGTATAGGTTTTATTATAGTCCTTATTTTTCTTACTGTAGTTTACAAAGTATGTATTGCAACTACTGGGATGTAACATTTCGTATGTTATAATTGTATTTCTTTTTGTTATTAAATTCAATCTTGATAATAAAGTATGGATACTATGTAAACCGAGCCCATAAAATGTTAATATCATAAATAGCACGTCCGCCGTGGTACAACTCTATTTTGTCTGGCACGATGAGACAATAGTATTGATCAGGGTGTAATGCACAGTATTCGTTTGGGACCAAGAAGCATACTGCGTATTTTGTTATTTGTAAGTAAGATATATGTACCTACATATGTAGTATGTATATCGGAGTAAAGGCCTTGCCACACAGCACAATTTTACCACAGATCAAATTTTCAATCGAATTGGCTTTGCCCGTCTACACGACACAATCAAATCACTGATTTTCATTCCGTCCACCCGATTGGTTAAAATCTGGTGGTACCGCCCACCCGATGAACTTGAGTTGGACGACTGGCGTCTACACGTCACGATTTCATCAAGTGATTTAGTCAAGTTGGGCGTAAAATTGTGCCGTGTGGCAAGGCCTTAATTTCAAAAGAAGTAGATTTGACCGGAAAGAGAGAGTCGTGCATATGCTGTATATTCTGCTAAAAAGATATTTAATATATCACATAGTTAAGTATCAAATGTATATGAACATAATACATGAAGTAAGTAATGTAATCAAGATAGTAGCAAGTACCTAGTTGTTCGATTGGGTTGTGAACACCATCCCCCAGAACAAGGCATTTATGGCACTACTGTTTAAACAATGACACTACTGTTAGGCGTATTTTTATGGAAAAAGGCCTTCCTTGACAAAATAATAGCACAAACTGCTTTACAGTTCACGTTTAGGGATATTAACGATTTTTTCTTAATGATTTATGATCTTCTTAATAAAGTTAAACTGTTACCTGTGTTAAATATCATTATAATTGTCACTTTCGCAAATTGGATACCATCCTGTAATGTAAATTTATATTATCTGCAGGTGTCCCACACCTGACTGTGTTAAATTATTTATGTTTAGATAATAACGGTACAGTACAAGTTAAGTTATATTAATTTTGTGGTATCGTATAGGTACAGGGACAGCAGTATACGCAAAGAGTATCTGGTTGAAAGCCACGGCGCGCTACCAGTGGAGCTTAGCTGAAATAGGGACTTTACTTCGAAAAGGCAGTCCTTTTCGAAGTTAGTCCCTATTAAATTGTTAATAATTATGTCAAACTAAGTCTAAAAGTTCTCCATAATGTTCTCGAAAAATTCATGAGAATCCATGCCCAAGAGCACCTGGGTAGAGACAATTGGGCTTGTGCTAAAATGTGATCCACCGCGACAATGAAGCGGCCAGGGTCAATTTTCTAGCTAATCCTATGTTATTATTACCTGCTACTATAACTTATAAATGAATGGATGGAGTAATTGCTTTAAAGAATAGCTTTTATCATCTATGTAAAAGATAAAAATGAAAATCAAATCCCCACACGCAAGTTCGTAGCCGTTATAAGGTCAATGTATTATGGAATGATAGTTAGGTACACTTGCTTGTACATGATAATATTATTGTGCGTGTAAATAAAAAAAAGCTTACGTAATCTCTGGCATATCACTCGTGTCTCATACTCAAGTCTCGTGTATTCGTAATACGTTTGAAGCGTTTGTCCAATACTATTACTTCATTTATTTGTTCAAACTTCTCGCCTTGTCGCCTGCCGTGACATGAAAGTTTTAATAGATCTAATACGCAAGTGTCCACTTGCAAGTATGCTGATAATTTACAATGGGCTGAAGGCTCGCTAACTGCTGCATCGACGCGAGGGCTCTTCCGCGTTTATTGAGGTCGGTTCACGCGGTTCATCGTCGCTCTTAATTGATTGCACGCCATCACTCCTCACTCCTTATTATTGCGAGTTTCTAATGTTGCATCCTTAAATGGTACCTATTCACTTATCGACAGTGCAATGTTCTTTGGACCGTATTTAGACCGTACGTCTTGTGAACCATTGAATTGTTTCAATAAAAACTATTGTATGCAATATAAGTTCATTAACGTCTTGATTTATATTGTTCAGTAAAACTATAACTTATATTATTTCCTTCTTTGCCGTGGGTACTTAGAGAGACTTGTATAGATTATTTTCAGCGTCCGTGGTCTTGGAAAAATCAATGGACATAAACTTCAGGACTGCATCCTATTAAAATTTATAATTAAATAGTTGTGGTATAAAAACCTTCTTAACCCACAGAGTTTTAACGATAATTAATCATAATATTTAACGACGCCCCATTGCAAGCGACTCTTTTTATCTTAAATAATCCACAAAACTGTCTTGTTTACCGCAGGTAGAGGCCGGCGCCGACTGACGGCACGGCATGGCACGGCGCCGGCGCGGCACGGCATGTTTCGGTAGGTAGCCCGAAGGACGCTTCGGCATGACGCGGCATGCTGCGACGTGCCACGGCATGCCGCGTCATACAGAGGCCTCCAATTGACTGGAATTTAGTATCAATAGCACTTCTTGCTGAAGATGAAGAACGACAAATACAAACTGATATGTCGATTATGTCGAAGAGAAAACAATTCTGGATACATTATTTATGGAGAACAAGATTTACTAACGGTGAATTCAGGAACTTATTTACCTACTGATTACGTCGTGGCACACTGCAGGACGCCGCCGTGGCATAACGCGGCGTCCCGAAGTATAACGCGGCGTCCCGAAGTATGTCGCGACGTGCCACGGCGGGTCGCGGTACGATTGTATCGAAATAAAGTAATATGAATTCTAAACTCATTGAAATAAGAATAAAAATGAATTGATCAGTAATAAAATCCTTTGCCATGCCGTGCCATGCCGCGACGTCAGTGCGCGCCGGCCTTAGGGGGCATGTATAATTTTCAATATGGCACATAACGATGTGCCATAATGTGAAAATAAAATCGTTGAACCCTATTATAGAGATTGTCTCTTGAGACCAGGCAATTTCAAATTTTCTTTTAAGCTACATACCATTTATAATTAATAATTCCTATAATAAGCTACCTGTAAGCCAAGGGTGAAAGGTATTAGTTAAATGTCACGTTCCAAATGATGTTATTTATAGGTAGGCAGGGTCAATACAATACTCCCCATATTTGTGATACCCACAATGGATTTGGGCTTATTGACGTCGCAAATGTAACTTTAATCAATCAAATACTTCAGGCAGACTTATTATTACACGTCCGAGATGAGTGTTTATAAAACTAAATACAATTGTGAATTCGAAGAAAGAAACAGAATCTTCCAGTTGCGTCACCAGGTACCATATCTTTACCTATTTTGCAAATACCTAATTTACATTTTGACATCACTGGAGGAAGTGAATCAAATTGTAACTTCTCTTTGAATACATTGACATGATTCCTGTACTTACAACAAACAATGTAGTAGTAAACAGTATGTAGCGACTGCGGTTCAATATGTGAGCAAAAGAATTCATTTATCATTGGATTGAGCTGCGGCCAAGGGGATAGTTATCGCAGTTGTTTTAACCTTCATTGCTGAATAAAATGAAATACCAACGAGTCTCCGAGGTTAAGAACTTTTTAGTTGAAATATAATTGGAGATTGTAGGTAGTATAGACAGTCTGCTTCCCCACAGACTGGCGGCCGAGGGCGGCGTGCGATTCGTTTTGCTCCCCGAAGGCCGACCGGTCCTGGTCGTCTCGCCGCATCGGATATGTGTCACTATAACACTATACATACGTCTGCTTCCCTTCGTATGACTTCCAGACTGAGACTTAATATTGAAACAAAAAGCTTCTGTCACCGTCAACTCACCTATCACATTTCGTGGGTAAAGTGCGCTTTCTGTAATAAAGTTCTATAATTTTTGTTGCCTATATAACTAGTGTATCGTTAAGGGCTTTTTAGTATCGTTTTTTTGTATCGTATCTACAATATACCTATTTAGACTACCATACTTATATCATATTTTATCATCACATCATCAGCCTTTAACAGTCCACTGCTGGACTAGGCCTCTCCTTTGAAAGGAGGCATTGGCCTACTATATGTACTACGCTGGCCAAACGGGTTAGTATAGGGTTTGTACCTATCAAGATTTCCTTCTCTTACATTGCTGTTCTCGGCATAATATGCTCCCTCTGTCGGCTCTTACGACACCCATGGGATGATATGGGGTGGTGACATTCTGTATTCTTAATCCGTCACTACACGGACAATAGATGACATTTATGTGACATATGGTGATCTAAATCAATGCACTAATGTGTAGGTAATGATTAAACTAGGTACGTTTATTTTGTACTGCGATATTAGACAGTCATCTATTCACTAACTTGGTCAGTCAAAATATACCTATAATAACAACATAAAATAATAGGTCACTTCTTCGTGATCACATTATTATTACAAACATTTAGATATACCTATGTATTACAACGTCGTCCAATAAATCGTTGTAACATTATAATAAAAATAAGCAACTCCATTTTTATTTTCTTCTTTTTAATGTGGGTAGGTGGCTAAAATAATCTGTTCATTTAAAGCTGATAAAGTAAGTAACCTTTTATTTAAATCGATTAACATATAATTGATCATCTATGGAACGAACATAAAGAACTCTTTTTTACTTATTTTAACCGCAACATGCGTAGCCCAACCTTTTGCGTAGGCTTAACCCGTAAAGTTTTCAATATAGCGCTCACTGTTTAAATAGAAACATCGTTATTCCCATTCAAGTGTCTATACTATAATCAACGCGAAAAACAATATGTTACAATACATTTAATTGTGAATAAAAAACATGTCTTTGTGTGGGGTTCAAGGTGAACAGTAGGTCGGTGGTAAACACGTCATCGTCGATACAAAATACCGCCGATGGTTTACGACCCGGCTCAGCAATCCATTATCATACTAATAGGGTAGTTTTAGCCAACTAACCTGTTGTGGAAGGCCGTTGATGCCACAAAAGTGAAACAGAAATAAAAACAAAATATCCAAGTGTGATCACATGTAGGTGGGTTTATCGGTAATCGAAAAGACTTGTAGATTTATCACAAGCTTTTTAATTAGCGGTTCTTTTTAATTGGTGACATCTAGAATTCACATTTGAAGTCATATTTACCCTCCTTTCTTTTACTATTTCTTTATGTTAGATATTTCTTATATAAGGATTAATTATGCTGGTACATTTATGTAAACACCTATGCAGTTTTATGAAACTGACACTCCCAAACAAACATACGAAAAAACTAAATCAATATCTATTAGTGCGATTAAATTAACGTCTTCTTTTTATTTAGTTTGACTGGTTCATTAGATCAGCTATCAATATGAAAAGTGGGCGGACATCAATCGATTATGTAATAAATTACTAATTGTATCCTTTCAACAAGTTTGTGTTCATATTTAGTAATTTGAGACGAACAAATAACGCTGATTAACATCCGGTCAGTCGCCACATCACACATGTTTTGAAACCACGAGCAAAGACACGCGATAAGACTAAATATCAGCCGTTCAAACACTTATAAACGTTTACAGTAAAAAGAGAAAAAGTAATTCAACACATAGATAACGATATTTACGCACATACTTAATAGCCATATTATTACGTACAAACGCTGTTTTCTAAATCAATCTTGTGTGACCGAATAATATAACTTAAAACAACGTTCGCAATTATTCTTTATTAGTGCTGAGTAAAAAATTAACCTTGAATCAGAGGCAGGAGTAAGCGACCGATTGAATATTAATATATTACGATGAGTGAACAAATGCTGAATATTCAACGTCGCGGTCAAGCAGTCTCACGCACTCCTGAAGCGGCGAGACTGCCTGTTTGGCAACAGGAAGCAACAGAAATGCACATATGACACAAATAGTCCATCAATATAAATTTCCAAAACCAAAGCTCGACAGTCAGTATATCTCAAAAGTCAATGCTACCCTCGTTTATTTGCATACATATTTTACATTCATTATTTACAATAAATTAGAGTTTCAAGCAGATCGCACTATCCCATTCCAAGCTTCAGAAACTGATGATATAATTAAGAAAAATAAAGCAGCATGTATAGTATTTAATACCACTGAAATATATAGGTTGCTCTCTGCGTGTAATTTTTATACAAGTCTATAAACATCGTAAACCAAACCAATTACTAGCACACGAAGGAAGTAGTGAACTTTAAGAATAGAGTTCAACCGTAACTTCAGCTATGGATGGATTACCGAGTTTACGCAATTGTTAATAGTCACTTACCCGCCCCTAACTGAATTGAAGTTGATAATAACATATTTACAGTAAAACTGTATCAAATGATTGCAAACGAAAAAATATGCATTCATCGCGCCGCCGCAGTTCGGTTTATTAATTATTTTCACGATGTATAGGTCAAATTTAACATGCAACAATTTAAGCTTTTTCCAGTCATTTGTCTGAAGAGAAAAAACGCCTATTAAAATTAACTTCCAACATAACTTCTCCAAAACACGCAACCTAGGCGTAGCGCTTCATAATTCGCAAGAAAAATGTCTGAATAATGTATATTTTCTACTTGCAGCCGTAACTTCATACACTTTATGCCTCGGCCCGATCTTTGTGTCCGGGATAGCGTAGAGCAAGCTAGACACATCAATAAAATAAATACCACTATTTATAACACAACAAAACACATGGGAGCTCGTTATTACATGTGATTAGATACGTATTGTATTTTATCACTTGCATCGTGTACTCATATTACTTATTTCAAACGCAGTCTATGAATTACCTAACTGCAAAAAAATAATAACCAACGAGCTCTCCGAGCTTGGTACGCTTTATTAAAAATTAAATAGATTAAACTATAGGCATAAATGTTGGCGCAGTAACATACTAAAATAGGTAATATAAAACAAAATATTTTTTAGTGAAGTAGGTAGGAACAAAACTTACCCAAAAGCTTTCTACGTAGTGAGAAAAAACAAAAACTCCCGGAAGATACATCATAGCTGTCTTAATTTCACAACTAGACTGACAGTGGGAACACGCCGCGCTTTTTATTTAAACACACTTTTTGTTTACTAACATCACATAGGAATTCCTTTATCTGTGTCGATAGGTAGCATATACACGAGGTCGCTCACGGGAGTCGCCGGGCAGCCCGCAAGCCTCGTCACTAACGACTGAGAATCCGCCAACACATTGCGCCCCTATATACCTACTTACTTCTTGTTTTGCCTGAATGCTTTATTTCACGCTCTATATCCAAGAATTAATAATTATGGATTGTGGATATCGAACAGCAGTTGTTCATTGCATATAGTTGTATACACGTGACTAGTAATCGTTTTGTTCGACTTTTTATGGGCACTCACTATTAATTGTATTGACCTAATAAATTCAACTATCGGGAAGGGCATGATTGTGAAAAAAGAGTGAAATTGGTTCAAGGTTCGTTGTTGTTACATACTTATTACTACTTTATAAATAGAAGTTAGTTATGTCACAAAACTACCTAATAATGTTACCTATCTGTGAAAACTTGTAATTGGCCATATTTTGCTATAAATCCGTTCACTGTACCAATTAGCTGTAAGTTTTCCGAAAATTATAAAATAAAATAATTTCGGACCCATAATGTTCTTAAGAAGTTATTAGGTAGGTTACCCTATCTATTTAAAATGCCGGGTTAATGTAGATCACTTAGATTAATCTAATAAACCTACCTAGATCTTCGTGGATCGAATTATATTTTTTACAATACCGTGCTTGTTCAAGGACTTAATAATATTTCTCTAAAAAAATTGCATTATATTAATTATCCACCCAAATATTTGTAGGTAGATAGCTCGATGTTACCTACTAGCAAATAATAGATAAATAGGTAATTAAAAAGAAAATGTTTATCAATTATTTACATTACCTACTTATAATTATTAAGGGTGAATGTCCCAAATGTCCTTAATAAGGTCGTGTGCTCAAAACATACGTAAGCATCAGTATTTATTAATCTTAGCGATCACTCAGTGTAAGAAATTAGAAAAAAATTACTTCAACAAAAGCTACAAATTATCGGTTAAGAAATAGAAGAAAAGTATTCTTAATTGCATTCTTTGACAATTTATAATATATTTATGGCGATATAATAGTACATATCGCCTGAAGTCTTTAATCAACCAATTTCATTTAGTAAAAGTACTTTTCTTTAACTGTATATTTACCAAAAGTTAGATAAATACGTTTACTGTTGGACATAGGAAGAAACTTAAAACAATTGATATTTTCATAATAACCAACGGCTGCATAAAAACCAACAAGAATGAAAACATATCCGAAACCAGGATATTTAAGCTTCAACGAAAAGGAAAGAGACAAAATTAGACCTTGCCAAATTACCTAAGGTCACCTTGTATCCTGCTCCCGACAAAAGTATGAAGGACGCCGGGTAGCGCCAAGGTGGAATAACCCGCCAGCTTTTGTTAAATCAATGGGTAGACTCGTGAAATAGCACAGGCCACTTTATTTAGCAAATGTTCGCTGTCTACCAAAATATATGGATATTTAAATCCTAACTAATTCTGTAATAATAATATAGTTATGATCTAACTACATGGAATTTTATATAAACAAAAACTTACTCATTTCAGAAACTACGATGGTATTGAAATACAAACAAACTTTTAAAAACCCAAATTATTCCCGCCATTAAAGATGGTTTCTGAAACATTTTACAAATATTCACTGAAATTGTTGGCAACATTAGGTCTCAACCTAATGTTGCCAACAATTTCAAACAAAAGATCTGTTTGCAACTCCCCAAAAATTTACCAACTTTTGTTTCTGTTGTGTCTACGATTAAGGCGAAATCCGATACCGATAGCGAGAAAGAAATGTGTTCCTTGTATTTAGTGAAACAAACACTTAAATTTTCTATACGCTTCAACTTACGCAAATCTTTTTTAATATGTTTATTTGTTTAATAAACGTTTTGCCTAAAGTTTTCCTTTTTTCGGCGCTAACGCATGTCACAACATAGTGTTGTGGTAAATTACATTACTGCCGTTAGTCGCAAATTATGTCTATATATTTGTATGAGATGCTAGATGCTTCAGGAAAAGTAACAAAATATTGAATATTGCGCGGCACGAAACGTGTATTTTACTTCAATCAAAGCACAACTTTGTAGATAGATGTTAGGCAAAAGAAAATAATAAATATTTTTCGACTCTAACGTTTGTATTTATTTTTATTCGTATTCAATTGTTATCCAAAATCGACATCATAAATTGTATATACCATTTATAAAATATTATAACCTATTTATTTTTGGACCGGTGAAGTGTGACTGAAAGCTATCGACTGAACAAACTATTACGAAATTGTAAAATATATTTTACAACCTTTGCGAAATGCAGTTCCAGAAAGTCACCCACGTGTTATTTGATTTAGATGGTTTGATACTTGGTAAGTTTGTATAATATTTATTTTGAAATATACAACTAAGTATGGTAAGAATTTAAATTTATTATGATTTTATGATTATCTTTTTCGTATACCTATACTTAAATATACTTATTTCAGATTCTGAAATATTATATACAGAAGCATTTACTACTGTATGTGCTAAATATGGAAAAGAATTTACCTGGGAACTGAAGGCCAGTCTTCTTGGCTTTCAAGGCCATGAGTGCGCTGAGAAAATAATTAATACCCTGGAGCTGCCAATTACTAAGGACGAATTTATGAACGAGTGTGGTCAGTTATATGAGGTACTGTTCCCTAATGTGCAGTTAATGCCAGGTAAAATCAAATTTAGCATTAAAATGTTGTAATACTTGCAGTGTGCATTGTTTTTGATTTTGCTATTTAAGTCTAAACTTGTACTCACCAAAAGCTACGATTTATATTGCACAGAAGATGAAAGATGATTATCACTGCACATTTTATTCCCATAATTTCACACCAAATACATTTATTGTATTTTATTACTTGTTTCACTTAAATATATAATTGGTCATGTTACATAGGAACTATGTATCACAGTTTTTGCTTCTTTTAAATGCCTTAATTCTGCTAAGTACTGGTGTACCACAAGGCTTTGTCCTGTTACCAATACTTTTCATGCTGCACATGACTAGGTGTTGTTTGTGTTTGTTCATTTGATGAGAGTTTGGTTTACATGCAGTGTATCCTCCAATATATAGCCTCTTGGATGGTATGCAAATCTTCACACTTGCTTTCATAGCCTGCATTTAGTGCAGTCCAGAATGAGATATCTCCATATTCACTGCTAAGGAGATTCAATGATCCTAGAGGTCTTAAAAAAATTTCTTCAATGAAGAAATGTACTTGCAGAGTTGAGATGATAGGGACTCTAAAAAGTGCAGATCCAACATTACATTGTTAACATCTTTAAAATCATTGAAAGGAACTTTGCATACCTCTATCTGGAATCTCACTCCTAAGCTATGGCATTTCTAAGTCCTATGATCTGACAATGTCCCCCATATGACTAGACGCATATTACTTACTGCCTCTTCCACAGGAAATCATGTAACTCTGACTTTGTTCCAAATTTTCTTCTCAAGACGTCATTTAGCTAGGAATATCCTGCATCATCTAGAATAGGGTTTTGACTTGTACAAGTGTTGTAAACAAGCGAAATGCAGAAGTAAATATGTCTTTATTGTCCAGCTCTTCCTTCACTTCTTTTTAGGGTTCCGTACCTCACAAGGTAAAAAAAGGAACCCTTATAAGATCACTTTCTTGTCCGTCCGTCTGTCTGTCTGTCTATCCGTGTGTCACCACCGATTTTCTTAGGAACGGGTAGACCTAGCAAATTGAAATTTATACCAGGTACTGAGGTCTATGGTTCCTATTAGGTGTATAAAAATCAGGGTCCTGGGTCAACCCGATAACAAGATATGGTCAAAATTAGATTTTTGCGAAAACTTGTAAGTACCAAAATTAACCTTAATTTTAAACTTTTTTTTTATTTTCGGAATTTTTCCTTTACTTGTGCTGTAAGACCTTGGTTTTAACCAAAATTGACAATTCTAGGTCAACCGTAAGTACCCTATAGGTTTTGGGGCGAAAACCTATATGATAGTTCCCGTTGAACTAGAATCACGAAATTTGGCCAAAAGCTGCCCAAATAAAGGAAAAATTCAAAAAAAAAAGTGGAAAATTTAAGGGTGTCCCCATACATACATAGTAGACTCCATTTAAGATAGTCCTCTAAGTTGTATGGGCGCTCATACAGATTTAGAGGACTAGCGTAATTAGCACCAACCTCAAATAAGGTAAAATGCGTACGGAACCCTCGGTGCGCGGGTCAGACTCGCACTTGTCCGAATTTTTATTTCACTGAGTCAGTTACTACAATGATAGCTAAGGATAATTTATATTATAGGGTAAATAACTGATTAATTATCTCAGTCTCAGTTGTCCATTATTTCAGGAGCAAAACGGTTAGTGGAACATCTACATAAGAAGGGTGTGCCAATAGCCCTGGCAACCAGCTCCAGCAGTGACAGTGTAGACAAGAAAATGCAAAATCACCAAGACATATTAAAACTATTCCATCACCTCACTATGGGATCAACTGACCCAGAGGTGACTAAGGGCAAACCTGACCCAGCAATATTTCTTGTTTGTGCTTCAAGGTTTCCAGAGAAGCCAAAACCAGAAGAAGTGAGTACAGATAATATTATAATAAATTTATTTGTTATTTTAGTTTCCCTATCAGTAAGACAATAAAAAGAACAATAGGTCATCATCCTAAACCGATAAATTTCAACATTATTCTAAGTTATGAATGACCATGAAGATAACATAATACTAATTAATAGATTGTAGCTGTAACTTAAATATTTTTGAGGTTATAGCAACATTCTTTTTTTTTTTGGTATCGGGTTGGAAAATCCTCATGGAGTCCCTCCGCCCCGGGGGAAGGACGAAGGGGACTGTCAGACTCTTACTGACTAAAAACCAACCCGTGTTCCTCATGTACCCGTGTGTCGGAGGGTAGGGATTCGCATAAGCATTCGTCGCTACCCCTCGACGGGTATTGGCCCGCCAGATGATCAGGCGGGCCCCGAACAAAACCCCCTTGGCGGCGGATTAAGGTGTTGGGCTCCGCCGCCAAAACACTCAGCAGCCGCAGAGGATAGGGAGGACGGCAACGCAACACCGCATCTCCTCTTCCTCTACGGCCCCATCGCGACGCATCGAATGGTGCGACCCCATTTGGTCGCGGGAGATAGGGCGCGCGGCAACGCAACACCGACACGCCTCTCCTGCCGCGACCGCACCCGACTGCGAGGGACAGACAGAACTGTCCCACGCACCCGCACCGTTGGACGCATCCTGCGCAGGCCCCGTCAAGCCCACGCGGAGCGTCCCCTCCTGGATCCCTCTTAGCTTCACCGCGGGGTTCCAAGCCACGGTTACTGAGCCCCCACCACGACTAGGTGGAGATCCCGCGGGGGGGAGGTTTTAGCAACATTACTTAACTTTTGACCACCATAGATGTATAGGTGACAAGTCATAATAAACCTAGCACAGTATGGGTTGGATATATTTTACCAATACAAATAGCTTATTTATAAAAAAGAAAATAGAGCCTAATAAGTATCTCAACTTCCTCATAACAATGGACGTAAGAGGAGCTCCATTCACGCAAAATAGGTACAGGCATCCACCATTTCATATTTGGGGGGTAATGTTACATTGATCAACTTTATTTTCTTTATAATGAAAATAACTAAACAATTTTTATCTTTCAGTGTCTAGTCTTTGAAGACGCTGTGAATGGCATCAAAGCCGCAAACGCAGCTAATATGCAAGTGGTGGCAGTCCCAGACCCTCGGATTGATCCTGAGGCACTGAAAACGGCCACACTAGTCCTCCAATCTTTGGAAGACTTTAAACCTGAACTATTTGGACTTCCACCTTATGACGAAGAATGAAAACAGCATTATCGTTTAATTGTTGGTGCTTGTACTACATGTCAATTGTTAATTGTTACATGATGTGTACTTAATGTTGTTATTTCTAATAAGGGCTACCGTTTATATGTTTACTAGTTGGCCCCACTAGCGAATAAGGTCCTGCAATATAGCTGTCATAATGGACTATGGCTTGTCGTCCACGTTATTGTTATTATGTATTAAAAAATATTTTATTTGTTTTTAAGGTGCTGAAACCATAACCAAGCAGGCACTCTGCTTGGTTATGGTTTCATGGCACATCACACCCAGGTTTTTATGACTTAGATAATTTTGATAAAAAAAAATGTAATTAGGACCAGGTTGTCGCGGTCTATGTACGGCACGTGATTGATATCGCTGATGAGCAGCTGCTCGTTGATCTTTAGGATACGAGAAACCATCGCGATGGAGCCGAAGTGGTGTATAAGTGCTTCATCAACAATGAGTCTACTGTACTGGGCTTGTACCTGTTCCTGTATTCCATACACGAGGAGTGTTGCCATAGTTCGTGTTTTTAGCTGCATCCACTTCTGCTCGCCTGCTGATCCTCTCTTTCAAATTGCGTTTCGCCTCTGATATTGCTACGGCTACAGTGTATTTTGGGATCTTAAAGTTTTCCGCAATCCAGGTGGTCCTCCGGTACTCCATTCACCACCCAATTTTCTTGAGGTTTGCTTTCGGACGAGAAATTTGTTTTTTCTATTGTTTTGTCCTCAAACCAAGTCTCTGTGGCTTGGGTAGTGACTACAATGGGGTCATTCAACGGGGTTTGGTGTGGCGGGTCATCTGACTGCCATTTACTAACTTTATTGCAAGGTATCGTTGTTATAGATGGATCAGCAGGATCTTCTTGCATTGAGCAATCTTGGTATGTTTGGTGGCGTTATTGATTGCCACAAATTCTATGAAAGCGTTGGCCATGTGGTGCTCCGGTTTTACGGCTTACTTGAGTTCGCCGCCTGTAGTTGTCCCAAGTCGGCTCTTGTTTTCCTTGTGGTATCGATAGTCACTACTGGTATTTGTGGCTTTTATCAAAGCTCAACTACGATTGTTTGCCTTTCCGTGTCCTTTTGCTGTCTAACCTTCTCGAGGATGTTTTGTTTTGCTAGATTTACGCTTTACGCCTGATTAGCTACTGTTGTTTATTTTTTTCGGTCTTTGTTGACGGCTCGTTGTGTCGATACTGCTTCTTTCCTTTCAAAGTTCAACATGGTTTGGACCCAAGAGTTTTTTTAGCTTTTGAGGGACTCGATTTAGAGGAAGTGTTTGGCAGAGACTGTTTGTTAGTGAGGTCTGCCAGCTCCTTCTTCCTCTTATTTTCCTTTTCAAATCTCTTTCCTTATTCGCAACGTACTTCTTTCTTTTCCAAAAAGGTTTTGACTCTGCAGTTGCTCCTTTGTGAGTACCTTCGTGGCAAATGAATGAAGCCAAATAGTCAGGAGGTCTCTCCGCAGGAACTGAATGTGATGTTGCTTTGCTTCTCCGTGGTTTCAATGTGGCGCCTGTTTTGTATGATGTTGATGTGATGGGTTTCGTATGTCGCCGATCGCACTTCCTTTGTCAAAAGGCAGAAGCTGCATGATGGTTGACGAATATTAAAAGGGTGTGGTGTCTTCGTAAGTGTTGTAGAATATTATCAGCAAAAAAGAGGGCAAAACTGACGCTACCTTCAAGTAGTCTTAAAATCTTATTTCCCTTACATTTTGCTGCCATCAGTCTGCTTTTTTGGGCCTGTACTGTGGCGGAGAATTGTGAGCGTTGGGATATTTAGGAGTCCATATTTTCTCGGTGCTCAAATTCCAATGTTTGGATGGGTGAGGGTAGATGTAATGGCTAAAAAATTATAATTCGATCATATTATAGTTTATATTATAATTATAAGGGCAGCGTAGGTACTGGTCCTCTAAAATAAAAATAAAAACAAAATATTTTCTGCACGTGTACACTAGATCAATTTAGATTTGTCATCATTGTGATATAGAACTTTGAGAAAATCCACATTGACATTTTACGATCGCGACCTTACGCTACACTAGCGCATCTAGCGGTAAATACATAAGCGGTAGCCCTCATTAATAATTTATTTCTATTTTTAAGAAAAAGTGGAATATCCATATTTCGTAAAAAAACATATCGCAGAACAGATCTTCTTCAGTTTAATACTGTCAGTATTCTACAAGAGCATCTAACTGTTTAAAAGAACCTCAATTTCTAGTCATGTTTGATGTTATGTACATAAAAATAAAACTTAAGTAAACAGCACCAAGGGTTTTATTTTGCATTTAATGCTAATAAAGTTAGCCATAACAAAATCACTATTGTCTTATTCATATAATTATGATTAGTAGAACTTATTAGTAAAATGTAAAACTATTTACTTCTATTGACCAATGATTCTTAATTATATTTTCTATTATAATTGCAATCACATAATTACATTTTGTTGCTACATATAACATTTATTCCTTTCTGCTTATGGCTTTTGTAAGATTCAAGAAAGACATAATATATTACATTGTGCTTTTAATTACAACGGAAACGAATAAAATAGCCACCTTACATTAAGTGTAAGATGGCTATTTTGTTCGTTTTCCTCTCTTAAATAAACGACATAATAAATAAAAATATGAACAGAAAACATTTATATAAAAGTCTCTATGTTTCTAAAATATGACATACATCTTTGGCAACCAAAAGTTGCTTGGAAGAAATTAAATTTAGCAACATCGCCGCTTATTATACATTTATACTAAAGTATATATTTATCCATTTTTGAAATACTATAATTGCAACACAAGTAAAAGCTTTCTGGTGTGATCGTACTAACATTTTGTAATTTAATTGGTAGGTAATTTAATTATTTTTAACACATTTAGTAACATAGTATCACTTCGTAATATGATTTAAGTAAATAAAAATAAGTACATTTGTAACAAATTAACAGTAATCAACATTTATTAAGTCTTGTCCCTTTCAGACCCGTCGTTAACGGGACATTTGGAAAAATGTTTCATCAAGCCTAGTAGTGCTGACCCAGTCGTATAATGGCATGCATGGGCGGTGATCAAGTATAATCGCATAGCGACGTAATAGTGAGCGATGTAATAATAAAAAACAAAATAGTTTCATTACGAAACATAAATACTTTGACTTATTTTATTATAAGAACGATAAAAAACTGATCGACTTTAATCGCTGTGCCTTAAACACATCGGAGCGTATGGTACTTAATGCCGGATAGCACATCCGCCCCGTAAAAGATACAAAAAAAACACACCGGAGTAGATGATACGTGATTGGCCCTCCATCCAATTATACAATAAAGTCGGCACTACCGGGAACGGTGTAGTAATTCTTCCAATCCGTCGCGTTTAGTGGGCGAGACGAACGGGGTAGATGTGGCTAAACGCATATTACGCAGGGACCATAACGGCAACGCTCTAACCCAGCAAGAAATGTTTCACTGAAATTTGATAATTAAATCGACTTTCTTTTAAAATACTCGTCACCAGGTTGACGATATAATTTTTTTAATAGCAGGTTGACGGTACCAAACAACTCCCGAGACAGCGGTGTACCTACTGCAGCTGAACCATTGCGGTGCAAGTACAGTCTGTATGCCATGTTTACTCATTTTTTAGGGTTCCGTAGTCCACAAGGAACCCTTATAGTTTCGTCATGTCCGTCCGTCTGTCCGTCCGCAGCCTAGCTCAAAGACGCCTGGTGCTAGAAAGCTGATATTTGACATGAATATAGACATAAGATATTGCAACAAAACTGTAGAATAAAATTTAGGAAAATATTTTTTTAAGGGTAGCTCCCCTACATATATAGTGTGGCTGAATTTTTTTTTTGGTTGAGTACCCCATTATGTGGGGTATCATTGGATAGGTTTTAGAAAAATATTATTAGCTTGCTCAAATCATTTTTCGATCAAGTGATTGGTTTGTCAAATATCAAGCTTTGAAGTGAAAAAAATTTTTATACTCAAGTGTCTCCCCCCCCCCCCCCTCTGCCGGCTAAACTATTAATTTGGAAGAGGTGAAAAAATCACAAATGTAGTTCATATAACGAATTTAAAAGAAAAACTATCACGGCTATGTAGACATCACTAGTTTACGAGTAATCGTCGTTTAACTTATAAATACCTATGTATTTCTGTGAGTTTACATTAGGAGCGCTGGCTTAATCTTAAAGATATACGTACTTTGGTATGTAATGTACTACGGGGTACAATGTGGGCCCGTTTTTAGTCCCATGTAAAACAGAAGTTATTAGCAATAATGGCCATTATGGGCAACTACGGAACCCTACATTGCGCGAGGCCCGACATATCCTATCAGAATTTAATAAATAACAGATTTAAATGCAAATAGCTATAGTCTTAATTATCATACGGAGGTAGTCCGAAGAGTTCGGGCTGGAAGTCCTCTATAGAGTTGAGAACGAGTGTGGCCTCTTGGGTGAGCGCGCGGTCGAGACGTGGGTCGGGCACCATGACGACCTGCATGCCGGCCGCGCGCGCCGCCTTCACGCCGTTCACTGAGTCCTCGAATACTAGACACTGGAAGGCAGACGTTTATTTGATTAGGTCATTATCATCACTCCATCCTGATATGTATATACGACATTTCGTTTGTCTATCCTTTCGCGCCAAAACTACTAAGCGGAGATGTAATATAGCTCACTAGACTTCGCCCACGGCTCCGACCCCGTGGACCTTTCAGCCCCTTTTTTTTAGAAGCCTGTGACATCCCACTGCAGGGCAAAGGCCTGACCACTCCTCTTTCTTAAGTGCCTATCTTTTCCCTCTTACCTTCCTTGGGAAGGGCATTTTCAAAGTCCTCTCTTATTGTCCCCTACACTCCTTAAAGAATGTACATGCCAAATGTCAGCTTCTTGCGTCCAATAGTTTTGAGATGTCAGTCAGTCAACCAAGAATTTTATATATACAGTAGAAGATACATTAGCATAAAACATGAACTACTTGTCGCGATGGCCGAAAACGACGCTGGCGGAATCTAGTTAAAAATAAGTAGACATGAAAAATACTACAATTGGTCGACTATTTATTTAGTAGATAGGTCTGGCATTAAAGATAATTACTCACGAGATCTTATTAGCATTTTAATACTATACCAAGGCCAACTAATCTATGGATTAAGAATGTTGACTTGAATGCACAAACTACTGTCATCATATTGTATGGTGACAGCTCATTCGTTTCCAAATACAGTCTCATAAAATTAACATACTTAATGATAGATCTTAGCACAAAAATAGGATGTAGCTTTATTATTTGTGCATTGCCTTATTCATAATTATGCTCTCACAGATGAACAACACAGGCAGATAGGTAAATTAAATTTATTATTATACAATAGGACATGTCATAGTGACAGTATTTTATTTTTTGACACTAATATTTTTATTAGTAATTTCTTTTTAACAAAAGATACTATGTATCTTTCTTATGTACATATATAGGCGACAACTTGCTAAATTATTAGCATTTAATTTATATACTGACAGGAGTACTACTAGAGTACTTAGGAATTTGGTAGATAATAGTTATACCAATAGAAGTATTGACACATCTATTAGTTTAAACTATTAGATGAGACAACAGATAGGCATTCATGTACTTTAAACTTAGTTCATCAAAACATGCAAGGCCTATCTGGCAAAGAATTAGAAATAGATTTATTTTTAAACAAACATAAGATTGATATCTTATGTAGTACGGAACATTGGTTGCGAGGTGACCAATTAATATTTAACAATTACTCAGTTATAAGTGCATTCGTAAGAAAGAAGGATATTCGTGGATGGCTCTCTAATATACAGGGTGTAAAAAGACCCTTAACGAATACTGAAACCCCATATTGTACCAATCATTACGGACATTTTTTACTTCGGCATCATACCTGGGAAATTACGGGTTCAGGAGATATTGTGGCTCAAAGTTACTATGGAATTTTTGTAATTAGGAACAAAATCAATGCATTTACCCCGCCAACCTGTTCTATAGATGTCCTATGCGCCCATGGATTAGTTGGTATTTCGAAAATTACACGCGCACATTTTTTATAGCGGTTTGAAAAAAGTGAAAAGTGTAAAAAAAAGTTGTTTCCCAGGTTTTATTTTTGCTTAGTATGACTTGGCATGATGTCCAAAACGCGTAGACTTCGGATTGGTGATGGGTCTTGTGACACCCTGTATGTATGTAATAGTTTGAAATGTAAAGAATGTAAGGATATAGCTAAACTTTCTATCGAGCGCACTGCTGAGATTTCTTGTGTTGAGCTTGAACGACATATTATAGTGTGTGTGTATCGACCACCACAAAGCGACTTTACTCAGTTTGAAAGCATTATAGAGGATGTCTTAAAACACATAATTTCGAGTAGGAAGTCTATAATCGTATGTGGCGATTTTAATGTCAATTTGTTAGAAAAGTCACCAATTTGTACTAGGTTAGTTAGCTTATTTATGTCATTTAATTTAAATGTTTTGTTCTCTGAACCAACCAGAGTAACCTCACATTCTTCTACATGCTTAGATAATGTTTTTTGCAATTGTCTTTATTTAAGTACGGCTGTTTTAACTGACTTGACATCGGATCACTGCGGGCAAAAAGTTGTAATTCTAACTAATACAACCCCTAAAGTACAAGAAATTACATGTAGGCCAATGACCTCTGCTCGCCTCAAACACTTTAGTAATGATGTTGCTGCCAAGATCTCCAGTATTGACTTAACCGTTGATGATCCTGATGAATTATATAATTGCGTATTTCTTATTTAACACTATTAATGGTGTGTACAATATTTTTTTTAAACAGAAGACGTTTGCAAGGAGCATTAAAGTAAATTTTTGTGATTGGGCAACAGTAGGTATATACAAAAGTAGAGCTAGGTTGTATGATCTATATGGTATGAAGAAATACAATTTTAATCCTGAATTTATTAGATATGTTAGAAATTATTCAAAGGTTTTCTAGAGGACATGTGCTTTAGCCAAATCGTTATATTTAAGCAATCAAATCAAACAATCCAAGAACAAAATTAAAACTACTTGGAACATTATTAACAATGAGACTGGTCGAGCTAAATTGGTAGATAACAATAAAATTATGAATTAAAATTTCATTGTGAAATAATTACTAAGAAAACTGATGTTGCTCAGACATTTAACAATTTCTTCATAAACATACCAGTGAACACAACCAGCTGTCTAGATTCATGTCCAAGCAAAGCACAAATGTTGGTTAGGGGCAATGTGAATGAGTGCAATGTGCTTTTTAATTTTAAATATATTGACACCAATGACATACTGAAGGTATTCAAGACGCTCAACAATAAAAAAATCTGTTGACTTATGGGGCATCTCTGTTAACTTGTTCAACACGTTATTTCTAGCTTAGCTCCATATTTAGCTGCAATATTCAACAGATGCGTAGATACAGGGGTATTTCCTAATCGAATGAAACGCAGTAAAGTGATACCATTATTCAAAAAGAGATCCAAGAGCGCCCCTTGTAATTTTCAGCCAATTTCTATCTTGCCTGCTATTAGTAAAATTTTTGAAAAGATTATTTTGCATCAATTCGAGAGCCACTTTCACACAAATAATTTATTTCACAGTGAACAGTATGGCTTCACTAAGGGTCGCTCCGCCGTTGATGCCGGTGTAAGTTAGTTAAAGCATATTTTTAATGCTTGGGAAAACTCGAAGGATGCCATTGGTGTTTTTGTGACCTGTCAAAGGCATTCGATTGTGTGGAACATAATACACTTTTACGTAAATTGAAACTTTATGGTATTAGAGATACCGCACTCAATCTTGTTGCCAGCTACCTTAGAGATAGAATTCAGTATGTAGATGTTAATGGGAGTAGGTCTCTAGGTTTGCCAGTAGAAATGGGCGTTCCACAGGGCCCTATTCTGGGTCCATTTCTTTTTTTAATATATATATATATAGATGATTTGCCGTTCTTTGTTCAAAATTTATGTGATATTGTTTTGTTTGCCGACGATACGTCACTAATTTTTAAAGTTGATCGCAATTCATGTAACTTTGATAGCGTCAATAACACTCTTGCACAAGTATGAGATTGGTTTTCGATAAATAATTTGGTACTCAATTCTAGCAAAACCAAATGTGATAAATTCTCTTTACCTAACGTCAAAAGTGTTCCTACTAATATAATTTTGAATAAGGAAACAATTCAACTAGTCGAATCAACCGTTTTCTTACGTATAACTTTAGATTGTAAGCTTCAGTGGGGCGCCCAAATATCCTGTCTCGCAGTCAAACTTAGTTCTGCAGCGTTTGCAGTTAGAAAAGTAAGTGAATTCACAGATATAGATACTGCTAGACTAGTTTATTTTAGTTATTTTCACAGCGTTATGTCTTATCGTATTATGTTATGGGGTACGGCTGCTGATATACAGACTATTTTTGTCATTCAAAAGCCATACGTGCAATTTATAAGTTAGGTGCTAGAGATTCTTTACTTAATAAAGAACAATGCCCATTTTTAGGGTTCCGTACCTCACAAGGTAAAAAAGGAACCCTTATAAGATCACTTTCTTGTCCGTCTGCCTGTCTGTCTGTCTGTCTGTCTGTCTGTCCGTGTGTCACCACCGATTTTCTCAGGAACGGGTGGACCTAGCAAATTGAAATTTATACCAGATACTGAGGTCTATGGTTCCTATTAGGTGTGTAAAAATCAGGGTCCTGGGTCGACCCGATAAAAAGATATGGTCAAAATTAGATTTTTGTGAAAACTTGTAAGCACCAAAATTAACCTTAATTTTCAACTTTTTTTAATTTTCGGAATTTTTCCTTTACTTGTGCTGGAAGACCTTGGTTTTGACAAAAATTGACAATTCTAGGTCAACCGGAAGTATCCTATAGGTTTTGGGTCGAAAACCTATATGGTAGTTCCCGTTGAACTAGAATCACGAAATTTGGCCAAATGCAGGGTCCTACAGCACAAATAAAGGAAAAATTCTGAAAATTTAACAAAGTTGAAAATTAAGGTTAATTTTCGTACTTGTTAAAGCGCCCCTAATGGAGAGAAGCGATCGATAGAGACCGCTAGGGGGCGCATTTAGAAAATGTATGGAAATTGTTCCCGTCGTCTAGGCTATCGTCCACCGTGACGATTGAGTGTAAACTGGTAGTAGACCCTCAGATTTAGAAGACTAGCGTAATTAGCACCAACCTCAAATAAGGTAAAATGCGTAGGGAACCCTCGGTGCGCGAGTCAGACTCGCACTTGCCCGATTTTTCTTAGAGACGCCGGCCCAGGTGTGAACCATCAAAAATCGTAGTAGTTTTTATTGCATTTGATAAAATATTGTTAAACTAGAGTTTTGAGATTGATTAGAGGTCTGGCCGACCTCTAATCAATCTCAAAACTCTAGTTCTCTACTACTCATTCATAGTTTTATTACAAGAAGTACTTTTTTAGCTCAAAAAACATTAGGTGTGTACGTACTTTTATTAGGATAGTTACAGTATTTCGTAGTTTTGAGTAGAAAGGAATGAGTTAATCGTTTGGTAAGGGTAGAAATCCGAAATAAAAATCCAGAAGTCGTAAAAGATCCACAAACATTCACAATTCGTACGAGCAAAAAAAATAACAAACAAAATAAATTGAATATGACATAATTGACATTAACTAAGAGTCAAAAAAGTGTTGCCATTTTACAGTTGTAAAATGATAATATTTATTGATCGATATAGATTTGGGTCATCATAGGTTATAAATTATAATATATCTATATATTTGATTCAAAACAGAACTTATTTGTAGTTAATCGCATATATTCCTCAAAAATACACAAAATAAAAATGTTTAAGGACCAAATAAAAATTTGCTAGTCACTAACATTTTGAGTAGATAAAATGTGAAATCGATTAAGATAATCAATTTAATATTATGAATTCTTTACTGGCAATTTCTGATCTATTACGTGTTGGCTATTTAGACGCTAACACATCTTTTTAAACCTATTTATTGATTATGTTTCTCGGCACACCTCTAATAATGCCTATAAATTAAGTTATAAATAGAAAGGATTATTCAACAACAAATTGAAACTCTATTGAGCTGTTCATGAGTTCGAAACTGGGCCAGAAATGGGCATTGTTCTTTAAGGAAGTAGATATATTGACAGTTGCATCGCAATATATATATATATATATATATATATATGCTAACTTAATGTACATTAAGAAAAACTTAATTATATACCGCAAAAACAGTGATTTGCACATAGTGATCACAAGGAATGAGCATTAACTAGTGGGAACTAACTACCGTTTACATAAAGTTCATAACTCATTTGCGGGGATTGGTAAACGATTTTTCTACAAATTGCCTACTGAAATAATTAATTTACCCATGCACGAATACAAACGGACAATTAGGAACTTTCTTTTACAGAGGGTTTACTACATTATTAAATAATTTTTTAATGATAAGACACCATGGAGATAGATTTAGGCTTGTTTAACTCACGATTATTTTCTTTTCTGATCATTTAATATAATTGTTATATAAATTTGTTAAATTCTCGTTTTAATAAGTGACATGTTAAGTGGAGGTGCCTCGTAAACACACGATTTTGCAGGATTTGGATATTTTTATGATTTGTTGAATGTAGTTTAACATTAAGTATCCCTGATCATATCATTGTTTACTTGTCATCTTCACAAAATTATTTAACCTATTGGTTGCTGATACATCTATACTACTGAGCTATAGTGTTTTATTATTGTAGTATTCGCATGTTTTGCTTTATTTTTATTTTTTTTCTTTCATTTATTTCCAATCATTGACACTAAGTGATTTGGCTGTGTCAGCAATCATGGTACCACAAATTGTAAAATTAAGATTCTGTTTTTAAAAGAGTGGCATGAGTTTCTTCCAGGCTCTTCTCATAGCCCTACCATCTCGAACCAGGTTGTGAAAAAAAATTACGTTCATAAGCGTTGCTTTTGTAACCTATATGAATAAATGATTTTGAATTTGACACGATTGGAGAAAGCTTGGGCTAGCAACAACTTGGCGTTTTAACTAGCCATAGTGTGTACCTAATACCGCCATCAGCCGCATCACCATAGCTATCAAGGTGAGCGCCATCATGCCTTAATTATTGGAATGATATTGGGATGATGCTGCTGGAACACCGAAGCTGTGAAATACGTAATAGTACATCGTTTTGCTCTGGTTCGGGTTTGACGCAGTACGTAATAGTGCGTTTCAATACTATTCATAATATGTGCTATATTATGAATAGTATTGAGTTAGCATCAAAATTTGATGACCACATTTAGATTTTCAATATCGTTGTACACTGTAATATACCTAAATCGCTCAACATGACAAGCGCCAGAAATGAACGATTATCATAAATGGGCATAAGTAGGTTACCTGATGGTAATGAAAGGTGATCCTTTCAAAATTCGCTAAACAAAGTTATAGTTTGGTTATAGTAAAAAAGCATAACTTCTTTTTTATTGTTACCAGTCATTCGGCCAATACGGCCAGTGATGTCCAACAACTAAATAAAGGAGGTCGTTACATTTGATAAACTAATGTGATTAATTATTATTAACGTATTATTATGTATATATTTATATAATACTATAGTGTATTAAGCTAATACAATATTTATATATGATAAATAATTGCAACCGCAATGGTCTACTGTTCAATCGTAATACAGAAAGCTTAGATGACGTCGACGGAATAATTTTTGAGCGGAATATGCTTATCTTTATAATCGTGCTTGCCAGCTTATTTTGAAAAATATGCTTAAAAATGTGATTGCTGCTTGAACACCCACTTCTAATATGTCTCATTGAAACTATGAAAAATAAACAAATAATTGACTTATTTTGGAAAGTAACATTCGAAATTGACATTCATTTAATTTCTTTTTTAAATGATTTAGTTTCGATAGGACATGATTGGATTTATAACTCTGAAGATAGCTAGAATAACGAGCACTTTTTTAGTTTGCAGTTCTGCTACTTTTGAAAGTATAAGTCAGCCATTCTCAAATTGTGCTCCGCGGAGCCCCAGGACTCCACGAAGATGTCAGGAAAATAAATAAACTCAAACTCAACTCAACTTGTTATTTATGATTACACTATAGTCCGTGCCACGAGAACATAGACTTTTTGTAAACAAAGAATTTCTACTAAGTGACTTAGCGATATTTCTGTCAAAAACAATTAATGTCAAATCCAATGAGCGCAACGGTAGGTACATAGGTACGGGTCATTGGAAACAAATATGTCAATGGATCGGGTCTTTATCGATATTATGCGCTGTCAACAGGATCTTATAATGTTTTAAGGTACTGATGCCTAGAATGTCAACATTTGGAGTTAGTTCATTGATATGTTACATTATTAGGCTTAACATGCATTTATCAGAGTACAATAGTTATTTGTGCAACAAGAGAGCAAAGTTGTTTTTTGTTTCGAGTGCTGATTTTGAGTCCCGAGCAAGCGAAGGATTCTATGATTGATTCACGAGCGTAGCGAGTGAATCAAAGTTAGAATCCTGAGCGTGGTGAGGGACTCAACAGCACGAGATACAAAAAACTTTGCTCTCGTGTAGCACACATAACTTTTCACCACAGCAGTGACACACATATTACTTAGGAGACATAGAATAGATTGAATTCTGCATAATCACTTGTTGATTTAACTCTTCTGGTGTTAAAGTACAGTCATCATCGCTAGTTTCACTCATCTTTTTAGATTATTTTATATAATTATTAATTAATATAATTTAACACGTTACGCTATACCTACTGTATCAGCATCAGCGAAATTTTTATTCCCGCTACTTTTTTAAATCGCGTTTTAATACCGCGTCCCTGATGTTTATTTTTCAAATGTATCATTGTTGTAATAATTCTAAATAAAAATGTATTGGTTAAATACTAATTTTATACTATTAATTAGACTT
Organism: Euclidia mi; assembly: GCA_944739405.2. Classification (NCBI taxonomy): domain Eukaryota; kingdom Metazoa; phylum Arthropoda; class Insecta; order Lepidoptera; family Erebidae; genus Euclidia; species Euclidia mi. The sequence continues at coordinate 31,896,760 of OX123204.2, forward strand.
ATTTTTATTAAAATCCAATAATAAATTAAACATGTAAACAATAACATATAAAAAAAAGTAATTTCTTTATTACAAATATTTTTTTTTTTTTTGCGTTGCCGTAGGTGTTTTCTTTGAGGTCGAATTCCAAAATCGAATTTCGAATTCGAAGGGGTTTGTTTTTTCACTCACTTTTTATATGCATGTGAAAGAGACAGAGCACAGTAAAATTCGAATGTTTCAAATTTATGGCTGAACAATGTCAATTCGTGGCACTGAAGATTGAAAAATTAAAAAGCTACTTTGCCTCACGCTCGAATCAAAATCGCGTTTTGTTCACTGTTGTCTCGCAGCAAAAGCGGCATGTTTGAGCTGCTGTGGTGAAAAATTATTTTTTTTAGTTGTCAAGAAAGGAGGTAAATGTAAAGTTAAATATAAGTTTATAGGATCGCAACGCTCTTCCTGCTGCCGGCATCTCGAAAAAGCGGGTGCAAAATAGCAGATGGCAAACTAATCGCGCAGAAAATTATTTATACTTACCTAAAAAAGAAATTGCGTTTTCAGACTACCGTAACTTTTAATGGATTTTGTTTAAGTTCATTCTGACTTACTATCTGACGAATATACTTGCAAGTTTTTAGGCACTCGAGTATAGAAAACTTCGTGTGACGCCCTGGTAATGCAAGTTTGTATCGAAAAATAAACCTTATCCTAATATTAGTAAGGATGTTTATCGCAAAATTAGGTAATGGACTTTTGTAAATACTTTCATGGAAATTTATTCCTTACTATCATATATTTAAGGAACTTTGTCCCGCAAAACCTTGCAAGTTTTATATTCCCGAGTACTCAAAATACTTTCAAGTATTTTAGTGTTTTGCGCGACAAAGTTCCGTAAATGTATGGCAGTAAGGAATATTATTTCATAAAAGTATCTGTAGGGTAAATACGCCATACGTCGGCCCCTCCCCAAACTTCGGCCGTCTGCACATTTTCGGCTTGCGTTCATTTAAAACGTATTGAAGTTACAAATTTGCCACTTGAATTACAATCTTAGTTCATAATCTATATGCACAAACCGTTACTTTCCGATTACGTTACACACTCTTCGCACACTGAGCGTCAGTAGCGATTGCGCCGTCGAAGCGTCAATTGCATATTTAATACTTCGGGAATTGATATTAGAACGGTCAGACATTTCTTTTTTATTGTTTTAAGCATTATTATTAGTAATTAGTGATTTTTACTATATTTTGAGATAGTTTTTTCAATGTTTAACGTATTGTTTTAAAGGGAAAATAGGAGGCCGCCAATAGAATACCAATTTTGAATTAAAACCGGATTCTCGGCCGTGGCCGCCTAAAAGTAAATGCAGTCTGTTTTATAAATTCCAATTGTACTAATCCCATTGCCTTAATAAGAGAATTTGCAACACATATACGCAAATAAATCTATTTTACGTTTAATCGCCAAATACCGGCCGGGGTGATATTAGTTGAATCTCGAGAAATAATGTACACAAAATAGGGGCCGGCTTTAGAAACATTAAAGATCGTAATGTCGACCAGCCTCGAATTCGAGCCCAACTATACAGGCTGATTACTTTTCTTATTTTCTCAAAATTAAATATTTATTATACATTTATTTAAAGAGATTTATTTATAATTTAAAGAGTTAAGTTTAAATGTAGGAGTTGATCTTATTGAAAACATTTAAATTAGCTTATTATGGTATGGAAATATAAGATATTAATTTTATTGCTCTTTGGAACTTGCTACCTTAACCCATGTTAATTACGTAGCTTAAAAATATAAATATATTCAATAATGATTCTCTGGGCCAAAAATCGTATGAATTATTTTTGAAAAGATATCCAGAACTAATTATAATTATTTTGATGTTTACTTTGTTATAAATTGTAATACTTACCTAACGTTATACGTGCAAATAAAAAAAATACTTTACCTACTATTAAACAAATACGATTAATAACGTATACTTAGTGAGACTCCTGCCAAAATAAATCATATTAATAATATTTATCCGTCTTCATTTAAAACATCCTATACCTGGCCGATTTTTGGGAAAAACGCGACCGACCATGGGCCGTGAATGGCCGACTTTAGGGATTTTTCGTTCTCGACGCATATAAACCTTAGTACTTTTTCCTTGTAGCAGAAATGACAATCTTATGCCCATAAACATGAAATAGATTTATCAAACTATCCAAAACCGCATCGGAAGCTATTCTTTCGTTGGAAATTGATGGTGCCAGACCGATTCCAAAACAGAGAAACCGTAAGGATGCCGACATTTAGCGTATTTACCCTACTACGTTACGGTCGGTAATACGCGAAACGTGTTCGCGTACGTTCAAGTAAAAAATACTTTTAAAGTGTTGCAAATATTTTAGTGTTTTGCGCGACAAAGTTCCGTAAATGTATGGCGGTAAGGAATAATATCCCATGAAAGTAAAAGTACTCCGTTACGATCGGGGATCGGCAAAACGCGAGACGCGATCGCGTACGTTCATTTCAAGTAAGAAATACTTTGAAAGTGTTGCAAGTATTTAAAAAAAAATTGGGCAAGTGCGAGTCGGACTCGCGCACGATGGGTTCCGTACCATCATCTATAAAAGAAAATCACGTTCGTTGTATGTATATCTACTTAAATACTTTATAAGTTTCTACCTGTTTATTAAGATCAAGTACCAAATTGCTTAAAAATTACGTTTGTTGTACGGGAGCCCCCCTTTATTATTTACTTTTTTTAAATTTAAGTATTTATTCTGAAAGGTTATATACAACTACATATTCTGTGAAAATTTAAAGCGTCTACCTGTTACAGTTAGTAATTTTGAGCAAAAAATACGAAAAAAAACTCGTTTTTTGTATGGGACCCCCCTTAATATTTTAATTTTTTTTATTATTAGTAATTGTTGTTTTAGCGGCAACCGAAATACATAATTTGTGGAAAGAACAATTGCAGAATTCGGTCTGGGTTTGTTGTGGCGACCTTAAACTTCATATGAACAAAACAAATTGGTTTTTTTTTTACGATTTTTAATATTTTCACTTTATCTCGTTAAAGCTGGAGTATTTTATGATGACAAAAAGCATTCCAATTGATTACGAACTATGTACCTACTATATTATTTGATTGTTGCCATAGACAATGGTGTAACAGGAATAGACGTGAGTGCTGTTTATCCGTATCGATTATTGAAATATAATTATTAAAATGCAGTTATTTAATCTTTAATTAACATTATATCAATAAGCTAATAATTTTTGAAGCAAAACAACTTTTAAATCAAATAAAAACGTCACAGCATATTTTTAATGTTGTATCGATTTCACATAAAATCGATTTTAAATGTGCAGCTCTGCTTTTGTCTTTGGCTGTGACAGTTACATGCTACGAATACTTCTGCGTTTTGATGTCAATCTGACATAATTTCATTAAATAATTCAAACGTACCTACATTGTTCATTCTTAACTAAAAACTAAAACACCGATATCGTACTTTTCCGGGTTTCCCGAGTGAAAATAGAATCATTTATAGACTCTGTTACTTACGCCGAATTTTTTGAAATATTTTTTTAATACTGTGCGCTTCAATTTAATTTCAGACATTTCGATGTATGGAGATCTGCCATTGTCCTTTCAGCTTTCTAGTTATCATGGTTTATGAGATACAGCCTGGTGACAGACAGACAGACAGACAGACAGACAGACAGACGGACAGACAGACAGACAGCGGAGGCTTAGTAATAGGGTTCCGTTTTTGACCTTTTAGGTACGGAACCCTAAAAAAATTCGTTACAATCAGCTTCAAAATTACGAATCCTACAAAACAAATGATTTTATAATAGTTAAATTTAGTTTTTTATCTAATTCTATTTAACCACTTTGATGGAGGAATAAAAAACTACCTAATTTATCAATTTTAAAATATTAATTTGGATTTGAGTTAATTATCTAAATAACTAACTTGCACGTTTGCATAACTTGCTTGTAAGGCCGAATTAATAAACCAATTGTAATGACTAGCTTTTGCGCGCGACTTCGTTCCCGTGAAACTTGAAGAGAAAAAAATCCAACGTTTTTGCAAGATTTTTTGTTAGTTGACGAGGTATCATAGCTTCATAAATAAAAAAATAAAATGAACTGTTGTTTCATTGCTACATTTTAATAGTTACCTACGTCCGAGATTGCAAAAGGGGAATCCTTTTGCAATCTCGGACGTTCGCTTCGCCAGGGGTTCGCCATTTAGGTTACATTAATTTCGCCTGAATACCAATTTAATTAAGAATATAATAATATAAATTAAGAATAACAATTTTCACGAAGCAGAACTCAAAGGAAAGCACCAACTAGTATAGTAACTAAGTACCTATTATATTATCTGTAGCATGCACCACAGACCGTGGGACCACAGACCATCAGACCAAGGCAACCTCACAAGGTCATAGGTTTTGTCAAGTCTATTCAAACGAGCCCAAACACTACTAGTTTCTCATTTGTAGTTTAGGAGTTCTAGTGACCACCTGCCGGCTTCATCATCAGACCAAGGCAACCTCACAAGGTCATAGGTTTTGTCAAATGTATTCAAACGAGCCCAAACACTAATAGTTTATCATGTGAAGTTTAGGAGTTCCTGTGAACACCTTCCGGCTTCATCATCAGACCAAGGCAACCTCACAAGCTCATAGGTTTTGTCAAGTCTTGTCAAACGACCCCAAACACGACTAGTTTATCATGTGTAGTTTAGGAGTTCCTGTGACCACCTTCCGGCTTCATCATCAGACCAAGGCAACCTCACAAGGTCATAGGTTTTGTCAAATATGTTCAAACGAGCCCAAACACTACTAGTTTATCATGTGTAGTTTAGGAGTTCCTGTGACCACCTTCCGGCTTCATCATCAGACCAAGGCAACCTCACAAGGTCTTAGGTTTTGTCAAATATATTCAAACGAGCCCAAACACTACTAGTTTATCATGTGTAGTTTAGGACTTCCTGTGACCACCTTCCGGCTTCATCATCAGACCAAGGCAACCTCACAAGGTCATAGGTTTTGTCAAGTCTTGTCAAACGAGCCCAAACACGACTAGTTTATCATGTGTAGTTTAGGAGTTCCTGTGACTACCTTCCGGTTTCATCATCAGACCAAGGCAACCTCACAAGGTCATAGGTTTTGTCAAATATATTCAAACGAGCCCAAACACTACTAGTTTATCATGTGTAGTTTAGGAGTTCCTGTGACCACCTTCCGGCTTCATCATCAGACCAAGGCAACCTCACAAGGTCATAGGTTTTGTCAAGTCTATTCAAACAAGCCCAAACACGACTAGTTTATCATGTGTAGTTTAGGAGTTCCTGTGACCACCTTCCGGCTTCATCATCAGACCAAGGCAACCTCACAAGGTCATAGGTTTTGTCAAGTCAATCTAAACGAGCCCAAACACGAGGAGTTTATCATATGTAGTTTAGAAGTTCCTGTCACCACCTTCCCGGCTTCATCATCAGACCGAGGTACATTCACAAGGTCATTCATCACTGCAGTATTTCAATGTTACCGTAACCACAGATAAGACAATACCGTAACATAGCCACCAAACTTAGGTAAGTATGTCAAATATCATCTTTATGGAACAGTGTACAAAGTGCATTCCAAATTTTGAACGGAAAGACACGAAGTCATAAAAATATCGCTAGATATTTTAACGCCACCGGTACATACGTAAAATAGGTACCTACTAGATCGGTAGATCGTGTTATACTTATAACCTTGAAATGAGGCACACTTGGGTGACAAGGTGAAACATCATAATATTGTTAACATTTTAGACAGAATGCTTTTTTATTATAGCGCCATCTCTTCTTTTTAATTTAAAATAACATTGCTTACAAAATGAGACGTAAGATGTCGCTACCATCGACTCCCATTTTTTCGTCGCTAGCGCCATCTGTTGTATTATTTACGGTATTAACAAGTACTTATAAAAATAGAGGTCTAATAATAAGGATCTATCGTGGCCAACTTTTATGGACGACTTGCGGCATCTGTACTGGTATTGTCTTATCTGTGCCGAGGATATTATCTGACAGATAGTCAGCGAAGCAATCGTTCAACATGCGGAATATAATACAAGACTTGTTCAATCTGCAGGAATTTGACCATGACCGGAATTTGAATAAAATCTAAATATGCATGAAGACTACATGACATGATAATTTTTCTTTTCCCTGTGAAGGAGTTTTAACGATTCAACCAGACAGAATGGACAACTCTTAGTCTAAACCTACCTCATTATACAGCTTTTCACAATCCACTACTACACATAGGACTCTCCTAAATTGCGTCATAATAGCACTGTAAGTCAATAGGATTTGACGTACTATACTTCGCTGACCAAAAGGGCTGGTATAGGGTTCGATGTCGAGTTTTATATCTCTTCCCAAAGAACAAACACTATTTGGTTCGTGTAAATCTCTGGAGAGTCGCCTCTTTACAACACCCGCGGTGAGCAATGGTGAGTAGTGACACTTTTTACTCCGGATCACTCATCAACTCACAGCAAGAATGACTTTAATCTACGTCAGACTAGCAGTCACTGTTCAGTGACTTAAGATGCATCAATGTAAACGTACCTTATCTGGAGATGGTTTCTCTGAGAATTTGTTGGCTGCAACCAGAAATATATCTGGGTAAGGTTTACCCCTCTTCACCTCAGGGTCCGATGAGCCCATCGTTTTGCTCTTGAATAGATCAAACAATTTCTGATGGTTTACCATCTTCATCTTTGCTGTCTCTATACTGCTGCTTGTTGCTAATCCTATACCGATGTTGTGTTTATGGAGATGGTAAACTAGTTTCTCTACACCTGTAATAATAAAGTTTAGAACTAGGTATTTATTAACGCTTGTGGCAAGTATTGCATCACGTAATCGATTTTAAACTTTCGCGATTTGTATACATCATACAAAATAAATTAGCGGGTCTTAATCGCGTACAATTAATTTATCTATATATATAAAAATCTCGTGTCACAGTGTTAGTTAAAATACTCCTCCAAAACGGCTGCACTGATTTGTATGAAACTTTGTAGGTATATTCGGTAGGTCTGAGAATCGGTCGTAATCTATTTTTGAAACCCCAAAATCATAAGGGTGGCCAGCCCAAAAAAATGTTTTATTAATTTTTTGACAATTTTTTTTACTTTTTTTTATGATGTGGCAATAAAAAATACATACAACCCTTGATTTTCACCGTCTTATCTTAAATTCCTTTTTTTGACATCTATGTAAGTATCATAGTGTATTCATTACACTAGATTGGTAATGATATCAGTTATCCACACCTCGCGCATACCAGTGGCAAAAAAAAAACTTTTCACAGTGTTAGTCACAACACTCCTCCGAAATGGCTGGACCGATTTATATGAAATTTTATATGTATATTTGGTAGGTCTGAGAATCGGTTTTAATCTATTTTTCAAACCCCTAAGTGATAAGAGAGATCCAACCAAAACATAATTTTTTATCTTTTGGATTTTTTTTCACCCCTTAATTTTCAGCCTTTTATCACTACCTCCCCAATTTTAAAAGACACATTAGTAACTTTATCATATCAATTACAACAGTTTTCCACGCCACGCGCTTACCAGTGAGTGTTGGATAAATTTAATAGTTGCATAGTGTTAATCACAATTAATACTCCTCCGAAACGGCGGAACCGATTTGTATAGAATTTTATAAGTATTTTTGGTAGGTGTGAGAATGGGTCGTAATCTACTTTTCAAACCCTTCTAACTTTTGAAGAAAGAGAGTGACAAATGTAAAAATGTTATATGCTCTAGATCATAATAAAACTGAACGAAAAGAAAGATGAAATACCTACCTTTCTACATATTTGCCACGACGTTTCGGCATGGGTTACACCAGCCGTGGTCACGGGATTACTGAAAATGTCATGGCAAATAGAAAGGTATTTCATCTTTCTTTTCGTTCAGTTAACACGATTCAGACCCGTTACATAATAATTAGTATGTGTACAAATCGTGGTAGTTTAAAAGTAGTTATCATAATAAAAACTTTGAACGCAAATTGGTTCGAACGATACGTAGTCAGCAGTTTTTTAGATATAGCACATCTAAAACAGCAAATATAATTCCGTCGCTCATACAAAATCTATAGAAAACAACGTTATTTGTGCTGGTGAAAAAGTGACAGTGGTATAAGGTTAGGTGTAGATAATATGTATGTTTAGTGGATACCTTTATCACGGAACCCTTCATGGGCGAGAGTCCAAGAAGCTCTTGATTTAGTTTTTTTTTTGTAGCATTAAAAATAAATACAATTCCTTATTTTCACCCTGTAAACATAAACCTCATCATACTACTAATTTAATGATATCAGTTATCCACGCCTCGCCCATACTGGTGTCAAAAATATAGTGTAACAGTGTAAGTCATAATACTTCTCCAAAACGGCTGGACCTATTTGTACGGAATTTTATGTTTATTTGATAGGTCTGAGAATCGAACGAAATCTATTTTTTAAAAACCTAAGTCATAAGCAAGGATCGGCATTAAGCGAGCTAACATTGTCAAAAGTATGGATATGCCTAATTTTGAAATGTTTTTCCGGAACTAGATTCCAGAAAATTTTGGATTTTGAATGAAGGTTTTTTTAACAGTTTAAAACATCTTCATTAAAAATCCGAAATGTTCCAGAATCTAGTTCCGGAAACACTAACAAATTAGGCATATCCATACTTTTGGCAATGTTAGCTCCCTGATTCCGATCTTTGGTCATAAGGTCTAACCCAAACATTATTTTCTTTATCTTTTGAACATTTTTCTTTTTACTGTGTGGCATTAAAAATACAATCACTAACACCTTTTTTAATAGTCATATTAGTAATTTTATCACATCCTAACACACTTACAATAAGTTAGTTTTTTTTCTACTCTAGAAATTCCCTAGAAACAATTTGTATAGCAAAATAACTTCAGCTGGCAATTATGAGATTTAGCACTGGTGTCCATGGTAACTTTGTTCAGAACTGTCTGGAATAGGGCTTGGAAAAAAAATATTCCGGCTGATTTGAGAACCTCCTCCGTTTTTTGATTGAAGTCGGTAAAATAAAAAGGAAAATGAAAAAAATTACTTAAAAAAAGGCGGTACGTAGTTCGCCGGGTCAGCTAGATTAAGCTATAAATACCTATTTGTTTCCTACGTTTCGCTCGTCTTGCACTGAGCGTGGTCGCGGAGAGACTCTCCGCGACTACGCGCCACTATTTATACCTTAAATAAATTAATTGTGCGCGATTAAGACCCGCTAATTTCTTTTGTATATTGTATCACATACTTAGAGAAAAAGAAAACTACATTAATGGTAACAATATGTTCACTAAATAAAATTGAAGTTCTACCTACTTACTTAAGTGGAATTTCAGAAGCAAGTTAAGAAATGGCTCGCCTTAAACTCATAAAAATAAAAGTTAATTCCAGTAAGCAACTACCGTGAGCATCATTCTTTTATCGCATTTTAAAGATTAGAAACTGATAAGGGCGTAAGATTTTCGCGCTTGCGCCAAGTGTCATTAGATGCGCATTTCTTTTCTTTGTGATGCTCTCCAGCTTCTAGTACGTAGGTAGTTGAGTACATTAATATGTTATTGCTACAGAAACATTTTCTGTGAGTGCAAGAGGCTTACTTTTTTTGCCTATCTTATGCTCAGTACTGACACACGGTTATACTCGATAGTTTTACTCGAAAACGAGTAAAAATCAACGTGTGAACTGCAAAACTCACACTTCGATGACATCAAATAGGTACACTGTAATTTTACTCTAAGCGAGAGCCTTCGAGGCTGACTCGATCGAGTAAAACTGTATGTGAGTACGGAGCTTTAAACTTCGTGTCAATCGAGCTGCACGACAATATTCATAACTAACTAAATTTATCATATCGTCCATATTAGATTGCTAAAAGTAGGTAAACCCATGCCTTATAAAAAAAATACAAGATTTTGGCAGATGCTCGTGCGCCTAATTACGAGAATGCAAGTGTTAGTCGCCATGTGTGCTGAAAGAATCAAGCAGGCAAAATACATAGATCTGGGATCTATTATATTTATAATATACTAGCTGACCCGGCAAACGTTGTTTTGCAATTTTTTTTATTTTTTTTTTGAAAAATAGATGTTGGCCGATTCTCATAGATACCGGATAAGCACAAAAAATTTCATCAAAATCGGTCAAGCCGTTTCGGAGGAGTATGGCAACGAAAACTGTGACACGAGAATTTTATATATTAAATATTAATTAAACACTTATCAATTTTAACAAACATGAAAATGCATTGAGAATGCATGAGCCACGGGTGTGGAGCAGTAGCCTAACATAAAGACGAGTGTAACCGCGGGCTCAGCTTGTGGTGGATAAAAATACAGCTAGACAGAACATTTTGCTCATCACACAAATATTTGCCCTTATCGTTAATCAAACCCTAGCGTACAGTCAAGGTCACTAAACCAACAGGCTGATAAGGTAGGTATCAATATTAAGAATCACACGATCGTAAAGGTTAATACAGATGTAGTACAATAGTATTGATAAGGAAAATAATGTGTAAACACTTACCAGGCATAACCTTGCATTGCGGAAATAGCTCTTCAAAGATAGCGCGAGTTTCAGTGAGAAACTCGTCAACTGTGAGTGGTAAATCTAAATCATTTATAATGCAAGCTGCAAATTCTCTGCTGTGCATGCCCATTATTTTGCTCTTCAGAGCAAATGTGAACTCTTTGCCGAACCGAGATGCAACTTTTTCAAATCCAATTGAATACAGATCTTCTGTGTCTAAAAGCAAATAATTGAAAAAATAAAACAAATTTACTACTATGGAACCATGAATATAAGACACAGCATTATATTTCTGAAACTTACTCAATAATAAACCATCCATATCAAACAAAACATGAGTAACTTTCTTATACATTTTATAAAATTAAATTATAAACACTACTTAAAAAGAATGTATTAATAAATTATCTTTCAATGACTGACAAATGAAAACTGGCGGCACATTGCCAAGAAAAGATGATGTAACAAAGATCTGTTATTATCTTATCAGTATTCACAAACTAATACATATAATACATATACATTTATAACATACCTACATCTCACTCATGAATAAGTAGGTACATAACTTATTTTACATATAAATCATATAATTATGTGTTCATGTTATGTTTAGTATTTAATTGTAAGTGCATCTTACAGGCTTACAATAATTATGGGGTTCACTATTTTGTATATAGACCATAAATAAATGTATGGAATGTTTGAGAGGTGCAAAGCACTGTTACAGTAAAGGCTACTTTGATTGTGAGTACTTAACAGTGTATCCAGACTCACCAAGGTAAGACCATGACATGGACAAGAATCCTAACAGAGTAAATTAGGAGAAAATAACCTGATACTAAACAGTTACCTTTTAGATTTTCATTAATAAATTTGGATATTTTTGTTGGAATTTATATAAAATAAAAGAAAATATAAAATTATTAGACTTACAAAAAGATAAGTATACAAAAAATATTGCTGAACAACCATACTTAATATTTTTGTTTTTTCACAACTTGCTTTAAAAATCTATTTCAATCATACATGAAAAACATGATCAATTTTGCTACCACATGACGGCAAAATATTTTTTAGAAGCTGTTTATAACAAGACTGGATTTTGCCCAAAAGTCTTTAAAACCATTTTATTCCAAAATGCCGCATTTTTGTCCCCGATATGTAGAGGGTAAAAATACCCCAATATAGCCTTAGGATCACCCTGAATGGGATACAAACAATTACAAATCACCCACAAATGCAGCAGAAGTGTTTTTAAATAAACAAAATGATTAATAAAAAAATATCTAAATAATACTTTGTACCATTACTTACTACATATTAATATTAAAACTACTTGGTTATATACAAATATATGAGGCAGACAAATTAATTATTCATATTACTTAAGATCTTTACTTAAATAAATTATTATACTTAGATGTAGATTCTTGTCATTTAATTTCCAAATGGAGGTAAACCAAACAGTTCTGGTTTAAAATCTTCTAAACTATCTAGGACAAGAGTAGCTTCAGTGGTTAAGCTCTTGTCGAGGTTCGGATGGGGTACCATTACCACTTGCATGCCAGCCGCCTTGGCTGCTATGACTCCATTCACAGCATCTTCAAATACTAAGCACTAAAACATTTTCTTACATTAGAGTACGAGAAATTTATTTTAATATTTTAGTATGGGCACAATATGAAATAACAGCAAACTTTATTTCCCATAATTTGAATTAATTAGGCAAACTCTAGCATAAACTAGGGCTTTTAATCATCAAGCAAATAAATATCAAAATACATGGGATTTTTTTTACCTGTTCAGGTTTGGGTTTATCAGGGAACCTGTCAGCAGTGATAAGAAATATATCAGGATGAGGTTTGCCCTTTATAACTTCAGGATCGGATGAGCCAAATGTTTTAATCGGGAATAGAGAGAACAATTCTTTATGATTCTTATTCGTTTTCAGTTCATAGCTTTCTTTGGTTGAACTGGTTGCCAGTGCTATAGGAACATTATTCTTTGATAGGTGTTCTAATAACCTCTTTACACCTAGAAATTTCGTATTATGGTTATCATCATGTAGAGCATAACTCAATAACTGTAATCAGGTAACTTAAAATATAAATTTTATAATTTACCTGGCAGCACTTCTGACTCCGGAAATATTATTTCAAATTGTTTCTTAGTCTCTGCCATCCATTCTTCTACAGTTAATGGTAAATCGAAAGCAGATATTACTCTTTGAGCTGTCTCTTGGGCCTGTAACCCCATAAGTTGGACTTTGAAATCCCAAGTATATGTTTTATTGTATGGTGTCAATAGATTTTGAAAAGCAACAGTGTATAAATCTTCTGTATCTACAAATTAACAGGAAATAAATTGTCTAACTCAGCAATATGATTTGTGTAATATATAATATAATATTAATCTAACATATTATTATATTATATGTAATGTTTAGTGGTATTATAGGTTATACTTATGACAACAACACACTATAAAACATTATAAAACTTACTCAGCAATAAACCATCCATATCAAATAGAACATGAGTAACAGGTTTGTAAGACATTTTTCGTTTAACTTAAGTGGAAACTAAATTATCAACGAACGAGCCGCCAATAAATACTGCCTGAGAAATTGACTTTATTGTTGGAAATTGAGTTGAGAATGTTGACAGTTGACAGTTAACATTTTTGACAACAATACAACCTATAATTGTTTAACCGCTCAAATGGCAGAATTTCCGAGCCAATATGGCGTAAAGTGGCGGGCAAATATTGTGCCATTCGTAATCAGACATAATATGTCTGCCTGCCACTTCAAAGGATATAGTGCATTCATTCTTCTTCTTCTTCTTCTTTTTTTTGTGGCAATCTGCCGATATTTTCAGCAATTTCTGCCAATGTCAATTATATATATTTATACAAGTCAAAGAAATATAACCTAAGGCATAGAAGTAACACTAAATAACAACAGCGGTTGCTATGATTGATATCTTCTTTCTAATGGCACATGCAGTATGATCACAGTATAAAGACATACAGTAGTTTGACGCCTTTGATCTCGTAGAAAAAGCCGACAACGTCTAGACAAGGGTAAGTAGGCTAGGGCTGCCACATGTAAACAATACCTACTTATTCAAACACCGTCTATTTATTTTAGAAAAATATTACAATTGCTACGCTACATGAATAATATAGTGTAAATCACTTATCTATACATATAAATAAAATTGTAGTATGTTTGTAATATTAAAATAACCGCTTTTTACTAAATGCATATGGATGTATACACGGTACATACACCGAAATGACATTTTTTACAATTTTTGTCTGTCTGTCTGTTTGTTCTCGCTAATCTCTGGAACGGCTGGACCTATTTTGACGGGAACCTCACTGGTCTGATGTACCAAGGAGTAACTAAGGCTAAAAATTAACCGGGTACGCAAAGAAGTTCCCTCAGGACGCGGGTGAAACCGTGGGAAACAGCTAGTTTATTATATTACAATAATTAACGATAAATAATTATTATAAAACACGTTGCATTTTTCGTGCGGTGACAGATTTGCATACAAAGTGTCAGTCAGCACCTATTTCATCCCGCAGGTGTCGTGGGAGGCGGTTAAGAATATAAAGCATTTTTCGTACAAACCAAGTTAAAATAAAGCGATTGACATAGCGGTGGTTTAATGGATGGGTAACCTTGGGATCAGCTTGCAGAGCCTATGTTATCGATATGAAGTATTTTGCAGATATTTTTCGTGCAAACTACGTTAAGGTAAAGCAATAGACATCACGGTCATTTTATGGATGGGTGACCGGGCTATAAGATTACGGAGAACATGTGTGGGGTTTATAAAAGGGGGGCCAAAAATATGGTTATTTTTGAGCTAGGATGCGCCGTTACCAAGATACATAATAATATGTGATAGGTACTTACCTAATGCGAAGGTACTAGGTACTTAATGAATGAAATTAAAATCACACCAGAATCGAATATTACCTTACAACGCATATTTTCTTACGTCTGCCATGTTGTTTACGTACAATAATTGCTACATTATTCTGTGATTTAGCTGGCTAAATCACAGAATAATGTAGCAATTATTGTAAAAAGTTCATCATGTCTGGACATGAGATATTGTAAAAAGTTAGTAGATTAGTAGGAATGTGAACATTTTTTTAAGTGGTTATAGGTACATACATTTCAAAATAATATAAATAATTATAATTAATGAAATTTTCTTTTTTGGTATAAGTAAATTGATGAAATCGCTGATTTTTAAAATCCTTATTTATTTAAATCTTTAAACAGCATAAAGAATTTCAATGTCTCACAGCACAAGTCGTATGCACCATCTTAATTAATATTCATAAGCAAATAAATAAGTAACGAACAAAAAACAAGCACGTGCCAGCCCCCAAAAACATGTACCTAGTTACGAACTAAGGCGATATACGTAACTAGGTACCGCTCTTCCCGCGTCTCACCTCTTGGCCCCCGCACGATTGACCCGTCTAGACGCGTTCGTCGAACGACTGTATGGATTATTTGACTGTGGTATGATAGAAAGAGCATAGTTACTTTACTCTTTGGAAAGAGCTGTCGATAGGTTTAGCAGCATGCTCTTAAGGGCCCAGTACACAATGGTCCATGATGGGCCACTGCAGGCCATCGCCCGCCATTGTGTGAATATGCATCGCCATTACCGTACGCAATGGCGATGGCCTGCAGTGGCCGATGATGGGCCACTGCAGGCCATCGCCACGATCACTTGGTGTTCACACAACGGCGCATGGCTCATTGCTGCCTGGCGAATCAGTTGCGATGGACGTGGAAGTAATTGCAGCCACGGCTTCTTAGCTTAATCTTGCGATTAATCTCAAAAAAATCTTTCTCTATTAGATAGCCCATTTATCGAAGGAGGCTATCTAATAGACTATATAACATCACGCTATGAGCCACGAGAGCGGACAAAGACTTAAATAACGCGGGTGTAACCGCTTGCTCATCTAGTATATTTATACATATTATATACTGCCTCCCTGATCCAGTGCATAGTGTATGTGACTACTGATTGGAGGTCCCGGGTTCGATTCCTGGATGGGGCAAAAGCGTTACTGGGTTTTTCCGAATACTCAGTAGCAGCCGGAGTCTGGTGATGTGCCCGGTAACGGCAATAGGCTCACCCTCTATTACGTAGGACCTAAAAATTCATGACGAAATGTGGGTGTAATATTTACACCTCTGCCTACCCCTTCGGGGATACAGGCGTGAGACAATAAATAAAAATATATATATATATATATATTAGCTGTCGCCCGTGGCTCCGCCCGCGTGGATGTAAGTTATCGCGATAAAAACTATCCTGTGTCCTTCCTAGGGTCTTTGATTGATCGAATAATTAGTTATAAATATTGATCTTTCAACAGAAAATCCTTGTCATACTGGACAACTACTGCTAAGCCTTCAAGTCTGTATGGAATAGTGCAGATGGATTTATATAGTTCATCATCAGATGTTTCAGATCTTCGATAAGTCAACAAATAATGCTCATCAGACTGAACAAGTTTTGCTAAAAAGGCAAGCCTGTATGTTATAGTGTAGCTGGGCTCTTTAAGTTCCACATCAGATGTTCGAGATCTTCAAATTTTAATCACTTATCAAAAAATGCTCATCATGTGAAATGTTTTTTGTCACACCGCAATTTTTATGTCTTATAGTTACGCTGGGCTGTTGTGGTTCTGCATCAGATGTTCCACTTTCCAAAATCAATTTTAGCCTATATATCGCCTGAACTAATAGCAATATAATAAAAAAAAGTTTTATTCAAAATCGTCCAGTAACTTCCGAGATTAGCGTGTACAAACAGACGGAATTATTTTTTTAGATTTTTGCTCCATTACTGATTCATAGCATAACTGTATAATTATTTTGTAAATATATTCAATAAACAGTTTCTTTTACTGCCTTCTATATACATAAAACAAAAAGTGCACTATCCCGGTCTGCGGTCGGTGACGAACTAAACAATGGGCCATTGTGTGAACACCACAGGCCACGCTACGCCACGATTCCTTTGAAGTGTGCCCAAAAAACCGACAACATCCCGATTGCGCGCCACGATTGACAATTGCCCGCCACTGTATACCATCACCCCGTGTACACAATGGTCCATGATGGGCCACTGCAGGCCATCGCCGTACCCCGTGTACACACGGCTACACATCAAGTTAAACAAAACTAGTTTATCATGGTCTCGCTTTGTGTTATCTTTCCGCACATTAAACGATCAGTTTATACTGGTTTAGCATAGTTTGGTGTGTAGGCGTGTGTATACAACGGCGATGGCCTGCAGTGGCCCATCATGGACCATTGTGTACTGGAGCCTTTATAGCAGTCTCGTGGTAGGCAAACAGTAGACAAAACATAGAGTTAGGAAACCGAGTGTTGTTCGTAACAGTGATGATTTATCGATAAATATTTTTGGTCAAATGTCTAACTTTAGTATGTGTCGATATATTTAAGCCGTAGAAGTAAACAACTAAAATATTGAAATTGTAGTTTTTGCTGTTGACGCCGGACAGTGCTTTGCAAAGACTTGCCAGACAGACAGTACTAAAAAAATCATGTGTTTAATTGTTCGTTTTAGCCATAAAATCTATTGACAAAAAGTATTCATAAACTAATGAGCGATGCGTTGCGATGCGATGCTAAGAAACTGTCACTTAGATTATGTATTGTACGAATTATACCAGATTGGCTAATGCGACACGGCAGGCTTTGGCAATTTGTTTGCGTCGCATCATATCACGTTGATTTTTTTAGAGTTGTAGGTAATCCGACTGCCACGCCGAAGCTTGCGGGTTTGATTCCCGCTCAAGTCAAACATTTGTGTGCATGAATATGGATGTTTGTCTTGTTCTGGATGGTACTATGTATAATATATGTAATATATTTACAAAAAAGTATATATGCATGTTTATCGATTTTCTAGTACCCGTAGTACAAGATATGCTTAGTTTGGGACCAGATAATGTTGTGTGAATGTGAAAGAAATCTAGGCTATATTTTATGGTAGAATATTATGTAGCGGACTACAAGGCAAGACGTCTTTGATCAGTTAGGATAGCACTAATATGATAAATAATATAGAAGTAGGTAGATTAATTAAAATCGTTGTAATTATTATATTTTATTAATATGTTCAAACTAAAATCACACACTTTTTGTTTAGCTTTGGATAAACAATTCTACCGGATGTGTAATGTCCGGGCATAAATGTAATGTAGGCACAGCTTTCGGTTTTAAACGACGCCAGGTGCTTTCTGTCTTTAAAAAACAGTCTTTCTCAAAATGACGTGAACAAATACGATGGTACTTCTGCTAAATCAAACTAGGCCGTCCAACGGCATTTATCCAAAGTTTTCTTGTGACGTCATTAATAGGCAACCTGTAATAAAAAACACCTTCTTAATAATAAAAAATGCTACTCACATCCCTAATCCATCTACTATTTTATAGATGCAAAAATGTAAGCCTACACACACGCGCGTACACTGGAACACTTGGCTTTAGGTTAATAGACGCTACTTTTAAGCTAGGTATCTAAGTAAATTATGTACATTAAACTGCGTTTACTATCAAACGCGCGATAGAAAATTAGACCGCTGGACGTCTTTGTTTATTGCCAACTTAGCAACCGCGGCTACCCGCTGTCGCTTCCAGCTACAGTTTTACATTCATGTCCGATAGTTAGTTTCCGTATTTATCCCTCATTCAAAAAACATCGATATCTCCTTTCACTGTCAAATCCCATCACTAAGGCTATTAAATCAATAAATGTACAAAATAACAATTTGTGAGTTAAATTCATAACATACGTATGCAAGCTGTTCCTTTGATTTGCAATACAATGATATTGTGTAAACTTAACACTCATTATAGCATTAATACGAGAAAAGTAAATACATTTGTAGGAAAATTCCGACTCACTGCTAGAAGATAAAGTTTCTCCTGTTATTTTCGTTCCGAGAATAGCGGAATCCACATCCCGATATCACATACACGATGTGTATTAATTAATGAGCACACTATTTAATTATTATAAGCTTACTTACTATTTACATGCAAAAAAGTTATTAAAAATGTAAACACAAACGTCCAACAAATTTTACACTCATGACAGATCACAGCACGGCTATTTAGAGAATGTAGTCAAAGATATGAGTATGTAAAGAGTCTATGCCTCTTTAAATGAGACGCGTAATTTGGCGTTATGATTAACCAACTAAGACCAACTGACATTACATTAATGTTGCACGTTCGGTATAAGGAAATTTGTAGGGCATGTTCTCTCTAGTCTAAACGTCCAATCTCTCTGATACAAGTTCTAAATAAAAATCTAAAATCTCGCCATTTTGTTCACGTTACCGTCAGTCAAAATTTTTTATTGTTGACTTAGAACCTACCAGAGTGGGACCTATTCGTGTCCGCTGGTGGGAGAGAGAACGCAACATTAAAGCCCCCCTGCATCTCTCTCTAACAATACATGCACAACATCAACATTACGCAGTGGCGTGCTACCTGTAACTATTATTTAAATCAGTTTATGTGTAATCAATAAAGTCCGTGCCACGAGAACATAGACTTTTTGTAAACAAAGAATTTCTACTAAGTGACTTAGCGATAGTTCTGTCAAAAACAAATAATGTCAAATCCAATGAGCGCAACGGTACATAGATACGTGTCGTTGGAAACTAATATGTCAATGGATCGGGTTTTTATCGATATTATGCGCTGTCAACACATAGAGATATTAAGAATAGAGTGGCAGAGTGGGGCCTATTCGTGTCCGCCGGTGGGAGAGAGAACGCAACATTAGAGGCCCCCTGCATCTCTCTCTAACAATACATGCACAACATCAACATTACGCAGTGGCGTGCTACCTGTAACTATTATTTAAATCAGTTTATTAGTAATCAATAGTTTAAAAGTTGTTTTTATTGATACACGAAGATAGTTTGAAATGACAAAAATGTTTATATATTTTTAAACTATTGATTACTGATAAACTGATATAAATAATAGTTACAGGTAGCACGCCACTGCGTAATGTTGATGTTGTGCATGTATTGTTAGAGAGAGATGCAGGGGGCCTTTAATGTTGTGTTCTCTCTCGCACCGACGGACACGACACAGTATTGAGTTAGGTACTGTTCTGCCACTCTATTCTAATATCTCTATGTGTCAACAGGATCTTTTAATGTTTTGAGGTACTGGCGCCTAGAATGTCAACATTTGGAGTTAGTTCATTGAAATGTAACATTCTTGGGCTTAACATGCAATTATAGGACAAAATTAAATTTTTAAGTTGTCAAGAAGGGGTAGGTAAATGTAAAGTTAAATACAAGTTTATAGGATCGCAACGCTCCTCCCACTGCCGGCATCTCGAAAAAGCGGGTGCAGAATAGCAGATGGCAAACTATTAGTCGCGCAGAAAATTATTGATACCTAAAAAAATTGGTTGCCTGTAAAGTCGGTATACGGGCGAAAGTTTTACGTGACAACGACTTTGAGTGGTAAAATAATTTTAATGTGAATATTCATTCGTATAGTAGGAAGAAGGATGAAAGACGCGTGCCTTTCACTTTTTATGTCTGTCTCTCTCGCTCTTAGGCGGGACGCGTGCCTCTCACTCGCTCTCATTGTGAGCGCATAACGTGAGCGGAGCGTAACGCAGTTTCTTGAAGTGTCACCCGGCAAACCAATTTATAAGACGTTGTCACGTCAAAAAGAAATTGCGTTTTCAGACTACCGTAATTTTCAATGGATTTTGTTTAAGTTCATTCTGACGATTTCATTCACATACAACGTAAAATCTCCATGCCTAGATTTTTTTATACAATGTACTAGCTAGTTATAAATCTGTAATATTATTTATTGTTTGTCAATAATTTAATATTTTAGGATAGGTAGGCTACTTTGAGCACATTATTTATTGTCTATGATAAAAAAAATCATGTGAATAATAGAGCAACATGTATGTACTCTATCATTAACATATATGATACTCTATTTTTCCTTAATTTACAGAATAAATGATGTGTAAAACAACAAAAATATCGGCAAATTTATGAACATTCGACCATTCAAACACAAAATCAAATATTTCAGTAAAATTTAACAATATAAATTTCAAAACATAAAGGCATAATTAGGCATTGAAAAAAAAGACTGTTCAAAAAGTATACAATCTAAAACAAAACTGTTTGAAAAAAAATATTGGTTGCCTGTAAAGACGGTATACGGGCGAAAGTTTTACGTGACAACGACTTTGAGTGGTAAAATAATTTTAATGTGAATATTCATTCGTATAGTAGGAAGAAGGATGAAAGACGCGTGCCTTTCACTTTTTATGTCTGTCTCTCTCGCTCTTAGGCGGGACGCGTGCCTCTCACTCGCTCTCATTGTGAGCGCATAACGTGAGCGGAGCGTAACGCAGTTTCTTGAAGTGTCACCCGGCAAACCAATTTATAAGACGTTGTCACGTCAAAAGGTTGTGAAGTCCTGAATGTTTGTTTACAAAAAATCTATCTTCTCGTGGCACCAACTATAGTTTAAAAGTTGTTTTTATTGATACACGAAGATAGTTTGAAGTGACAAAAAAGTTTATATATTTTTAAAATGTTGATTACTGATAAACTGCTATAAATAATAGTGTAGGGACAAATGTATGTGTGTTAGGCTGAGTGCAAGGCAAGCGAAAATGTATGTGTGCGTGACTGTATGTGCGGCCGACCAGTTACTGCGCACTGGTCGGACTGAAAGGTTCTCTTAGGGATTTTCACGTGAATAAATCAAAAGTGTTATATCAAAGAACATTCTTTTAATTAAATATCCCAGAGACACCTTGAGACCAGTGCCATTGCTCAAATTAACGCTGCTAATGTTACGTAGTGCAAAGCAGCGTTAAAGTGGTGACCCCGTATTGAACTAAGTGACACGTATTTCGGAGTATTGCGTCATCTCGGAAAGCATGAGCTGGGAGCAATCGACGTCAGCACCACGAACTCCCACGCTGGCGGCAAAGATGGAGAAATCTGAACAGAGTGAGTTAGCCCAAATTACAATATCTACTCGTTTACCTGAGTTTTGGACTGATCAACCACGCTTATGGTTCGCCCAGTTCGAGGCGATTCTGGCTAATCAAAAGCGTGGCGAAGAAACAAAGTACAATCTTGTTATTACGAAGCTGAACAAAGAGAGCATACAACAAGTCGCAGACCTAATTACGAAACCCCCAGAAGAGAAGCCATACACTGCATTGAAAGAAAGGTTACTAGCGGTGTACGAAGAATCGGAAACTCGGAAAATGCAGAAATTGCTGAGTGAAGTTGAACTGGGAGACCAAAAACCCTCTCAACTTCTTCGAAATATGAAAAATTTAGCACGAGAGAAGTTCCCGGATGATACATTACGAGTCATGTGGATCGGGCACTTACCAACATCAGTACGAGCTATTTTGACAGTAAGCGAAGTGTCCGACGTGGAAAAATTGGCGCAGATGGCAGATAAGATGATGGAAACCACAAAGAGTAATGACACGATAGTAGAGGTTGCCACGAGCTCAACAACAACCAGCAATGAACTCTTGATCGCGGAAATAGCTAAATTAAGCAGAAGACTGGACGAGATGGATAGAGGCAGACAACAGTGGCGGCAACCCTACGCGCAACGTTCCCGGAGTCGATCGGCAAGCAGTCAACGTGGCAATACATCGCTGAGAAGACGCAGCCCCGAGGACCCAGACTGGCTGTGTTATTTCCACTTCCGCTTCAGGAATCGTGCTACTAGATGCGAGCAACCGTGCAGCTGGAAGAAAGAGGGACAGAATGCGACACGTCAAAATTCGGAAAACTAGAGCCGGTGCAGGCAGCGGCGGACATCTGCATCGAGAGACCGGGACACCGCCTTTGCGTCACAGACGACAACACAGGGATGCGATTTTTAGTGGACACCGGCGCCAACGTATCTGTTCTACCCGTAACGCAGCGACAGAAAAATGTGAGTGAATCTACAGGTTATAAATTATATGCAGCAAATGGTTCCGAAATTCATACATACGGTACAAAGACTTTAGAATTAAATCTTAGATTAAGACGACCATTTAGATGGAAGTTTATCGTAGCTAATGTGAATCAACCTATTTTAGGAGCTGATTTTTTACAATATCACAAATTATTAGTTGACCTAAACGCTCGTAAACTAATCGACAGGCAGACGAATTTATTAACGCTTGGTAGCATAGTTTCTGCTCGGGAACCAACCCTGAACACCGTAGATAGTGGTCATCCATTATATAAGTTATTGTCGGAATACGCCGATATTACGAAACCTATTCCGTTTAGGGACGATGACTCATCTAGCAATAGTAACACTGTATTGCACCATATTGAGACGACAGGACGACCGGTACATGCCCGTGCCAGACCGCTTCCCCCTAACAAGAAGGTGAAAGAAGAATTCAGGCGAATGCAGGAGATGGGGATTTGCAGACCATCCAAGAGCGAGTGGGCCAGTCCACTGCATGTGGTCGATAAGAAGAATGGGGACATTCGGCCGTGTGGTGACTACCGCAGGCTAAACGCAATCACCAAACCGGACAGATACCCCGTGCCACGGTTGCATGACTTCACTTATGTTTTAGCAGGTAAGAAAGAATTCTCTAAATTAGATATTAATAAATCGTATCATTACATAAAAATTGCTGACGAGGATATTGAGAAGACGGCAATCATAACGCCATTTGGATTGTTTGAATTTCCGCGTATGACCTTTGGTCTACGAAACGCGAGTCAGACATTCCAACAATTTATGAACAACAGTGTGTTACAAGGGCTAGAATTTCTATTCAATTTCGTCGATGACGTCATCATCGCGAGCGATTCCGTAGAAGAAAACAAAGAACATTTGCGTATAGTCTTCGATAGGTTTAGAAAATTTGGCATTACAATAAACATCGCTAAGTGTGATTTTTGCAAAGAGAACATTGAATTTTTAGGATACGAAGTGTCAGCCAGTGGTATTCGCCCTCTCGACTCCAAAGTCCAGGTTATCTCAGAATACCCGTTGCCCAAGACAATAGATGACCTACGACGATTTCTAGGTATGGTAAACTTTTACAGGGCTAGTATACCAAACGCTGCCAGACATCAAGCGAAGTTAAATGAATTTCTAAAGGGTTCTAAACGTAAAGATAAGACCGTGATACAGTGGGATGATAGCGCAATGAAAGCATTTGATTCGTGTAAAGTCGGTTTAAAGAATGCGGTCTTATTAGCTCATCCTCAGGCGAACGTACCCATATCCCTTATGGCCGACGCTTCTGAGAACTGTGCGGGGGGAGTCCTGCAGCAGAAAGTGAACGGGTCATGGCAGCCTTTGGGGTACTACTCTAGGAAGTTCACAACAGCTCAGCAAAAGTACTCCACTTACGACAGGGAGCTCTTGGCTATTTATATGGCGGTAAAACATTTTCGTTACTTGTTTGAAGGTAATCAATTGATAATTTTTACGGACCATAAACCGTTGATATATGCGTTCAATAAATTAGAAAGTAATTGTGAAACGCCCAGACGGACTAGACAGTTATTATTTATTAGCGAGTTCACAACAGATATTAGGTATATAGAAGGCGAGAACAATGCACAAGCGGACGCGTTATCGCGAGTCGAAACAATTCAGTGCCCGACTGTACTCGACTACGCGGAATTAGCGCTCGCACAGGAAGCTGATAGCGAGCTTGCAAAGTTACTTAGAAAAACAGATAAGAATTATAGCCTTAAGGAATATTTTGTGCCGTACTCCAAGGTACCTATTTATTGTGAAATCTCAGGTAAAACATGTAGACCGTATATAACTGAAAAGTTCAGGAGAATGGCTTTCAATTCTGTGCACGACCCCAGTCATCCGGGCGGGCGTTCGAGCTACGCGCAGGTTGATCGCTGAACGGTTTTTCTGGCCGGGACTAAACCGCGATGTAGGACAATGGGCAAAAGCGTGCCTACAATGTCAAAGGTCAAAGGTTTATAGGCATACGGTTTCAGATTTAGAACATTTCGCGGATGCTGAACGTTTCGCGCACGTACATATTGACATTATAGGGCCCTTACCAATATCGCAAGAGGGGTACAAATATTGCGTAACCATGATTGACCGGGGCACGCGTTGGGCCGAGGCCACCCCGGTCAAGGACATCACGGCGCACATTATCGCAAAAACATTTTATGATGTTTGGATTAGCAGATTCGGTTGCCCAGAAAGATTGACGAGCGACCAGGGTCGTCAATTCGAGAGCTCACTGTTCACAGAATTAATGAAAATAATGGGTATTAAAAAAACGCGTACCACGCCGTACCATCCACAATGCAACGGAATTGTAGAACGGTGGCATAGGTCTCTAAAATCGGCATTAACGGCCCGGCTAATAGATAACTCAGGGTGGTGCAATGAACTTTCGACTACATTATTAGGGTTGCGAGCGGTAAGCAGGAGCGATAATGGCGTGAGTCCGGCAGAGTATGTCTATGGGCAGACGCTTAGGTTACCCGGAGATTTCCATAACACCTCTAGTAATCGAAGCGGAGACAGCAATGAATTTCTCGAACAGTTAAGGAGTACGTTGAATAAACTAAAACCGGTACCGAGGCACCGTAAAGACTCACGCACACTATTCATTCATGACGATCTTAATAAATGCGAGTATGTTTTTATTCGTAACGATGCAGTTCGCAGGCCTTTAACGCCGACGTACGACGGACCCTATCGCGTAATAGAAAGAAAAAGTAAGACATTTTTAGTCCAATTACCGAATAGAGTAGTTAACATTTCCATAGACAGACTCAAACCCGCGTACCTATTAAATAGCGAGAGAGAGGGCGACTCCGAACAACCTTACAATAAGACCACCGTGAAAGACTCAGTTATGTGTGAACCAAACGTTGATAAATTCCCTGCCACACCAGTAGCGTGTAAACAGAGCGATAAAGATATAGGCACCAAGAGAAGTAAGTCCGGTCGAGCGATAAGGCCACCGGTTAGATTTAACATATAGTGTGTAAACTTCCTTAGAGGTGAGGCTAGCCTGTAGTCATAACAATTTATTCTGCGAAGACTGCGTACCAAGCATAAAATAACACGTACCTATACAGTACATTGTAACATGTTATGAGTAACTTATTAATTGTCCACTTTGCAATTTAGACAAAGAGCATTGCAGAAGATTACGAAATGTATATTTAGATCATGTAGTTGGTATGTTGTTTTATGTGAATATTAATAATATGGTAAGATGTCGCTCACAGTTTTTCCGGGTCTCAATGAAAACTTCGCGTAATAATAATGAGTTGAGAAATAGTATAATATAAAATGTGTGTTTGTCGAGTATGTTATTTTTGTGGTGTGTGTATGATTTTTCCGGCGTCACCATGTCGGGTACTGTGGGCCCCAAGGGGTGGTTATTAATTATTGCAGAGTAGGCCGGCATGGTGACTACCCTTAATGCATAATAATATATATTTGAAACACGCTGTATAGCGATCCAATATTTATAAAATATTAAGACGGACTGAAGTAACAGCTCTGCACTTTGTATTAATGTAGGTCAACATGATAGAATAAGATTGATTTTATTTAATATTTCGTTAGTCGTTTACATTACATATTTTACTGTAGTTGAGTAAACATCCTATACTTACATATTCAATTGAAATCATGGGCAAGACATATAGTAAGGAAGAAGTAATAATAGCTCAGAACAATGCAGTAGAAACGCATATGACCAAGTATAATATTGGCTTTGCGGTATTTGCTACGGCAGTGTGTATCGTTGTATTACTTGTTGCATGGCGTCAATGCCGCCATCGTGTTAAGAAATGGATTCGGAGAGAGGTAAATGGTTCATCCGGGACGGTAAAAATGGTGCTGCCAGGGCCAATAGGCATGCGCACCACTCCTCAGCAGCCACCCGCGGCTACCTACGAATAACATATTATGTACGTATTACGAGAACATTGTATCTGCTGCGGTGACGTCATGGTTTTATTATGTATCGTCGATTACAAGAGTGTAATCGGTATAATAGTGATGTACAATAGTGTAAGTTTTGTTTACATTTGTATATAATTTTAAAGTGTAATTATCTAAGTTTGCAATTTAAAAGGAACCTAATGTAATTTGGTGTTTTAAAAGCAATCAATGTGAATAGAAATTTAAAGTTGTATTGAGAATAAAGATTAATATCAAGATAAATTGGTGAATATTGTGTATTTTTTTTTTTTTTTAAGCTAAACTGCGTATATTGATTAATTGTGTATGTAAGGCAATTAGATACAGCAAATTTTTCAAAATTTGGGGGGGTGTAGTGTAGCGACAAATGTATGTGTGTTAGGCTGAGTGCAAGGCAAGCGAAAATGTATGTGTGCGTGACTGTATGTGCGGCCGACCAGTTACTGCGCACTGGTCGGACTGAAAGGTTCTCTTAGGGATTTTCACGTGAATAAATCAAAAGTGTTATATCAAAGAACATTCTTTTAATTAAATATCCCAGAGACACCTTGAGACCAGTGCCATTGCTCAAATTAACGCTGCTAATGTTACGTAGTGCAAAGCAGCGTTAAAATAGTTACAGGTAGCACGCCACTGCGTAATGTTGATGTTGTGCATGTATTGTTAAGAGAGAGATGCAGGGCCTTTAATGTTGCGTTCTCTCTCGCACCGACGGACACGACACAGTATTGAGTTAGGTACTGTTCTGCCACTCTATTCTAATATCTCTATGCCGTTCACAGTTATTTTACCTCTAGCTGTTAGATTGGCCAACCTGGGCGTTGTGTTGCTATATTTAGTATATAATACTCCCATTTTAAATATACATACAGTATTGCTAAAAATGTACTTATTTTTTTTCACCACTGCAGCTCAAACATACCGCTTTTGCTCCGAGACAACAGTGAACAAAACGCGGTTTTGATTCGAGCGTGAGGCAAAGTAGCTTTTTAATTTTTCAATCTTCAGTGCCACGAATTGACATTGTTCAGCCATAAAGAACAATGGCCATTTTTGACCTAAGCATGTATAGAGATAAAACTTATTTCAAAATTAAGGTTATTTTTTAGTGTAATAATTTCACTAACAATTATATTTTATAGAAGTCTAGTTAAAAAGAAAACTTTTGGGTTGTAAAGATGTTCTAGAACTCGTGAACGCATCCTTATCAAAATATTTTTTATTCGCTGCCATAGAGATATAAAGGATAGAGTGGCAGAACAGTACCTAACTCAATACTGTGTCGTGTCCGTCGGTGCGAGAGAGAACGCAACATTAAAGGCCCCCTGCATCTCTCTCTAACAATACATGTACAACATCGACATTACGCAGTGGCGTGCTACCTGTAACTATTATTTATATCAGTTTATCAGTAATCAATAGTTTAAAAATATATAAACTTTTTTGTCACTTCAAACTATTTTCGTGTATCAATAAAAACAACTTTTAAACTATTGATTACTAATAAACTGATTTAAATAATAGTTACAGGTAGCACGCCACTGCGTAATGTTGATGTTGTGCATGTATTGTTAGAGAGAGATGCAGGGGGCCTTTAATGTTGCGTTCTCTCTCCCACCGGCGGACACGAATAGGCCCCACTCTGCCAGTCTATTCTAATATCTCTATGGTTCGGACGCGACTTACTATCGCGACAGTAAAGGCCCGCACAAACTATCTGTCGCGACTTATTGTCGCGACTTACTGTCGCGACAGAAGGGTATCTGGACAAGGAAAATCCATTCAAGTGTGCACACTATCGGACGTCTGTCGCGGTCGTGACCTTGAGCGTTCAGACGTCCGATAGCAATCTGGGAAAATGACAGTAAACGTCCGCGGACGTTTACTGTCATACTATGTGTACTACACACTATGTGTCGCGACTTACTGTCGCGACAGTAAGTCGCGTCCGAACAGTTTGCGTGCGCCTTAAGTCGCGCGCGACACATAGTGTGAACACCACGTGCACACCCTTTCGGACGCGGCTTTCTGTCGCGTCCGCGTCCGATACAACCATAGACACGCCATGCTGTCTATGCAATACACTAAAGGCCCGCACAAACTATCTGTCGCGACTTACTGTCGCGACAGTTATTTGATAGATGACAGTAAACGTCCGCGGACGTTTACTGTCATTTTCCCAGATTGCTATCGGACGTCTGAACACTCAAGGTCACGTCCGCGACAGACGTCCGATAGTGTGCACACTTGAATGGATTTTCCTTGTCCAGATACCCTTCTGTCGCGGCAGTAAGTCGCGACAGTAAATCGCGACAGATAGTTTGTGCGGGCCTTATCTCAATACTGTGTCGTGTCCGTCGGTGCGAGAGAGAACGCTACAGGTTAAAGGCCCCCTGCATCTCTCTCTAACAGTACATGCACAACATCAACATTGCACAATGGCGTGCTACCTATAACTATTATTTATATCAGTTTATCAGTAATCAATAGTTTAAAAATATATAAACTTTTTTGTCACTTCAAACTATCTTCGTGTATCAATAAAAACAACTTTTATACTATTGATTACTAATAAACTGATTTAAATGAATCCTTTGATGTTGGGTTCTCTCTCCCACCGGCGGACACGAATAGGCCCCACTCTGCCACTCTATTCTAATATCTCTATGGTTTTACAAATAACCAGCAAATAACCCTGAATAGGTGCGACCATGGCTCTAGTTTGAGCATTTTTGTACATACACTTTTCTATATTTATATCTCAACTAGCTGTTTCCCGTGGTTTCATCCTCGCAGTGGCGTAGCTAGCTTGGGTGGCACCCGGGGCGGATTTTAGTGGTGTCACCCCATCGCGGGTGTATTGCGGCTCATTGCCCTCTTCAAAGCATCTGAGTCCTCCCATGGCTTTTGAATGATTATCTTCATAAATCCTACGACAACCAGGATCAAGCTAGCGATCCAGGGGCGAGCCGACCCTAGACAGCGCCTGTGAGCGAAATCTATGAAGCGCCTTTCTTGTTCTCCTGTTTCGACAATATTTTTTTAGGTATTAAACTGTCGACTGAAAATATTTCCTAATTAAGTAAAATGAATCCGCTTGCTATTAGCAATCACGACTAATAAAAAAAGATGCCCAATTGTTAAAGAAAAGAAACATAGTTAATTCATCATCATCCTAAATCCTTTTTTAGTTAGATTTGATCTAGCTCGATGTGATGTGACACACGTTGTGTATGGGTTCAGTCACAATTTTTTTATTTTTGCGAGTGAGAAAGTTAATACTTGTTGTTTTGGCTTCCTCCGGTAAACAAAACAAAAATAATTGAAAATGTGGGTGTAAGGTTCACCCTAAAATGCCAAATATCGGCGACGGGCAGCAACGTCACTGGTGCGAAAGCTACGCCTGACATATTTTGGGATTATGTGAAGTTCGCAGCGAGGCGTAGAATACCATTACCCTAGATTCTAGCCATCCTATGTACTTAGAGAGGGACACCAGCTCTCCCAAGGCGGAGCCGGATTCTTGGTATATAAAGGCTTCTCTGGCAACGATATAGCAGTTTCCAGTGTGTCGGCAAGAGTATTAACTTGAAAATAGTCCAAGTATATGCACCTACTTTGATATACTCGAATGATTAAGTGGAGGAAATTTATTTTGCCATTTCTAGAGTCTTACATAACACCCAAAAGGACCACTTCAATGTTGTCATGGAGAACTACAACGCCAAAGTGGGAGTGCATATCTACCAATTGTAGTGGGATCGCATGGATTTGGTAGGAGAAGTTGACCACATTTGATGGAAATTCGTCACTTCTAGGTCCGAAATTCTTAAAGTTCAGAGCATTTACAGTGATCTCTACATGTCGCCAGCGTGCTGTAGGTACTCATCTCTACTCGGTGGATCCCCGAACTAACTTAACGGAACTTCACGGACGAGTTACCAGAAGTCAGCCAAGAGCTTGAGCGTGCTCTAATGTATATTTAAATCTAGTTTCTTCTCGTGGAGTGGCGGACAAAACCCTTTTTAAGTGCTATCGACACGTCACTCTCTTCAGCAACGTATTTAAGCTGTTTTCCAGTGTCATCAGTCACCACCAACCGTTTCGCGTCTCGCTTGACCAGTTTTAGACCTCCAAATAGTCCGGTTCTCGAGGTTGAGGTGGCACCAAAGATGACATTCACATTACGGCAGATTATACATGAGACAGAAGAGTATAATCATCCCCTGTGCTTATAGCATTTATGGACTATGAAAAAGCTTTGACTTTATTGCAACCTAGTCTATTCTGGAGTCCGTGTAACGGTACCGTTTGCTCAGAGGTAGGTATGTCGAATTTCTGCGTCGGGCAAAACTTGCAGTTGGGTAGAGACAATTTCGAGAAGACACGCAAAAGAATACAGCTTAACTGGGCAGCGTATAGGAAATCACGCCGCTTTTCCTCACGCAAAGACTTAAGACAAAGTGTGTTCTACCCGTGACTTACAGAACGTGGACACTGACGGTACGACTGGTTCACCAATTTGAGCTCGCTTAACAAGCTATGGAGAGGGCTACGCTCGGAGTTTCTCTGAAGAATCGAATTCGAAATGAAGTCATGTGAGGTATGAAAGTAATCGACCCTAAAATCAAAATAAAACAGAATAAAACGAAGAAATTATCTGATTAGATATCAATTGTGGACTGCGAAAGGATCATGATGATGATACATTATATTTATATTCTTTAACAATTGATGATTTTTGTACAAAATGGTATAGATTAAGAAAGTCCAAACCAAAACCTAATTACGTGAAGTTCGCTACCAGTTAGGAGATACTGCAAAAATTAAGCACAGTTAAAATTTGTACATACTTTCTATATTTTAGATAGCTGATCTAAAATATAGTAGGTATGTACAAATTTTAACTGTGCTTAATTTTTGCAGTATTTCCTAACTGGTAGCGAACTTCACGTAATTAGGTAAATAGCCTAGGTACTAAGTAGGTATATAAAACTGGAGAACATAATTATTTCAGACAAATAAAATAAAATAGAATGTCAAAATATAACGACAAAAAGCGCTTCATAATTTCGCAGACAGGCGCCGCGCCGTCTTGAATCGGCGCGGCTCTGACACCCTTCACTTATTATAATGAAATGATAACGATAAACTCAAAAACAACAAAACGGATTTTTTGTACGCTTTTCACCAATTAATAATTATTGTGATTCCTGAGGAACGTTAAGGTGTAGGTAGGTAAGTATAATCAAATCAAATCCAATCAAATCAAATACGTTTATTTGGTTGAATATGGTACATATGGTGGTCTTAGTATAAACAAGTAAAACATGTTATAGTATCGTCATATTCGGCCACAAGTGGCGTCCAAATTTTAAAAGAAATATAAATGAGCACAGAAATGAAATATACTATACAAACAATAACAACAATATTAGGAACTTTTAAAATACTTATACAAATCAAACGCCTTATTTACTAGTTATAAAGAGTCATCTTAGAATTCTTTAATAGAGTAATAACATTTCTTATGTAACAGGTCCTTTACTTTACTCTTAAACTTATTCTCGTTTAAATGTTTATATGCATCTGGAAGTTTATTATATAATTTAGGTGCTAAACAAAATATACTGTTCCACATTAGAGTCGTATTAGCTCTGCGTATGCAGAGATTATTTTTGCGTCTATTTCTCACAAAGACATCCGAAAGGCTTGGAAATAATTGCGGGCTACCTTTCACAAATGATACAACCTCATAGATATATAAACATGGAAGTGTTAGTAACTTGTGTTTAAGAAAATATGGTTTGCAGCTATCGGTTACCTGAAGCCCAAACATAGCCCTAACACATCTCTTTTGAAATTTGAATACAATTTCTTTATCTGTCGAGTTTCCCCAGAAGATAATACCGTATCTAAGAACGGATTCAACTATTCCATGATATGCGGTAAGTAAAGAATCTATATTAACTACTGGGGCTAGTTTATTGAGGGCATAGGACGATCTACTTATTCGTTTACATAGCACATCTATGTGAGCCTTCCAGTTCAGCTGTCTATCAATATTTAAACCTAGAAATTTAGCAGTATTAGTTACACCTATTTTATTGTTTTGGAAGCCTATATTCATAAAGGATGAAGTCGATGGTCTTTGACTAAAGTGCATAATCTGAGTTTTATTGAGATTTATCTTTAAATTATTGTTGTCTAACCAGGAGATTGTGGATGCTAAGGTATTGTTAATTTCCGATTCATACGTATCTAAATTATGACACTTAATAGTAACTGTACTGTCGTCGGCGAAGAGTGTTAATGGATAATTAATGGCTTTAGGTAGGTCGTTAATATATATTATGAAGAGTAAAGGCCCTAAAACACTTCCTTGTGGTACCCCAAATTATATTTTACGTTCCTTAGATAGGAATGTGTCTTCTTTTTTAGCTTTAAAATTAAATTTTTGTATGGCAGTATATTGAATTCTGTTAATTAAATATGAGTTTAACAAATCAAGGATGTTTCCTCTTATACCGAAAGCTTCAAGTTTGGACAGTAAAGTTTTATGGTCAACATAATCAAAAGCCTGCGTCATATCACAGTACATAGCATAGAACAGATTGGTATCCTATTATCTACATTTGACATTACCATATTCAAAAAATCATAAATGGCCATATTAATTGTTTTATTTTATTATTTCGGAATTATTATTATATATTAATTGTTTCGGAAGCCTTTTTGTTCGTTACACAATATGTTTTCTTTTTCTAAATATGAATATATTTTAGTATAAATATACTTTTCAAAAATTTTTGAGAATACAGGCAAAAGTGAAATAGGCCTATAATTTTGCATGAGGTCTTTTTTATCTTTTTTGTATAAAGGTTTTATTACAGATATCTTTAATTTGTCTGGAAATACACCATAGCTTATGCATAAGTTTAAAATATGACTCAATTGTTCACTTATTAAGTCTCCCACAGATTTTATGATTTTGGTACATATATCATCTAAACCTACACTATTCTTATTTTTTAAATCTTTAATAATATTATATATATATATCATTTGGCATACTTGGTAACATATACATTGAATTTTGTTTATTAGTAATATATTTAGTGGGATTTTTACCCGATTCTGGAATAGGTATAATTTTATCTACAAAATTATCATTAAATTTGTTAGATATTATTTCTGGTGCTGTTATTATTATATCATCAATTGAAATACTATTTATAGTCTCTTTAGGAATGTTAAATTTGGAACCATTTATTATCTGTCATGTTGTCTTATTTTTATTGTTAGACATTTTAATATTATAATTATTTTGAGATCTTTTAGTTAGTTTAATAATGTTTTTAAAAAGTTTTGAATAAATTTTATACTTTGAAATGTTACTGGATGTAGCTTTCAATCTAGATTTCCATAACAGGTCTCTCTTTCTTGAGCTACATAATTTAAGTCCAATTCACGCGGACGGGACGAAGGCTTATATTTACTAGATACTAGAGGCTACTACAGCTACGCCGAGCAATTTTATTTTAACTGAACCGTTTCCCCCCAATCGCACGAACCCGTGAGAATTTCTTGAAATCCGTTTTTAGTGCACCCCTACGGTCTTCAAGGGACGTGCAAAATTTCATCTTCTTGTCCCAAATAGTTTTGGCTGTGCGTTGTTTGTCAGTCAGCCAGTACCTAACGCATTTTTTCCTATATCCATCTGTAACATTAGACATCTGAGTAATGTGCCCGGGTGTCACCCCAAAAATGGTGTCACCCGGGGCGGACCGCCCCCACCGCCTCCCCCTAGCTACTCCACTGCATCCTCGTCCTTAGGGAACTACTTCAGGTACCTGGTTAATTTATAACCTAAATTATTCCTTGGTACATCAGCTATCCGCCACTGAAAGTCCCGTCAAAATCGATCCAGCCGTTCCAGAGATTAGCGAGAACAAACAGACAGACAGATAGACAAAAGTTGTAAAAAATATCATTTCGAAATATATACCGTGTATACATCCATATGCATTAAGTAAAAAGCGGTTATTTTAATACCTATTACAAACAGACAGTCCAATTTTATTTAAAGGCATAAATATGTAGGTGAGCTATTTTCTTGTTTCATTCTTTTTAGATCCCCTTTTTTACGTATACTGGTTATAGTTTTAAAACTTATTATTTTATTGTTTAACCCAGCGATCTGCGAATTACATGGATTGGGCATACCTACGAAATTAGCGTGCATGCCGACGAAACGTTGGCGAATAAAATGGCTGCCGTTTGGGTTGTACTACAGATTATAATCGATATCGTCATTGAGCCGGTTAGTTAGGTAAATAATACATTGCTGATATTTGTAGTAAGTTACTTTAGTTAGTTTAAATATTTTGCAAGATTAGATTTTACCATAATTCAAATTCGGGCGAACATGGTAAAGCGGAAAACGTCCCTTGTATCAAACATGTAAAAAAATATTCTCTGGTAGCCAATATCGATACCGCGTCGCTGAGAAAGTACCAGACATGAATGGCGCCATACCTACTGTAATCAAACACACAGCCACACTGAAATACCACCAGGGGATGAGAAAATCAAAATTGACTACCTAATCAATTTTATTTATTTGTTTATATTTATAAATAAAATTATTTTCTTCAACGTTTCTTTGCTAGGAATTAGTGCATACAGTTGCTGTTCATGTTATCTGTTGACAAATAACATAATATAATGATTATAACTGCCTCATTTTCCTCGACATAGGGCAGGATGCAGCGGTTTTGAGTTTTATGTAATTTAGGTTTTGGGGTTATGTAAAGTATGTTAGTCAAATAAAGCTTTTCCATAACTAGGTACAGACAAAAATGGTGGAATGTTTCATTTATTTCCGTTTACAGACATGAGATATTTTAACAATATAGTTTGTGGAAGAATTATGAATATATCGATAACCCATATCGACATTAGCAGTACCATCACTACTACAATACGTAAACATGGAAATTTCCAAACTACGAAAATAACAACATTTAGGCCATAACGAAGCTAAAATATGTTATATTAATTATAAAAAGAACCTCTTATAACAATATTTTGTACAAATATTAGGGGTTAAAGAATGAAATTGCCGATTTGTACTGAAAATCAAAAGTGGATTTTTTAAGTTTTATCATATTTATTTAAATAAAATATTAACCATTATTATCTATACATTGCTGCCATCTAATAGGAAGGTCATTTATGCCTTTGCGATAGAACTTTGAGGATCTAGACTGCACAAACTGTGTGAAAGCATTTTGTACTGCCTCCAGAGAAGAAAACTTCTTGTCACGTAGATAATAATTGTCTGTCTGAAAATGGTAGTCCGTTGGAGCAAGGTCTGGCGAATACGGAGGATGACGAATGGATTCTAACTGCAGTTCCTGAAGAGTCAAAACGGTTTCTCGTGCTGTATGATGTCTCGCGTTGTCATGGGGCAATAATTGTGAAGATTGATTCATGAGTCGGGGCTGTTTTACTGCTAGTTTTGCCAAAATTGTTCGGAGTTCGGTACAATAGACATCTGCCGTTATTGCTTGACCAGATTGGAGAAAACTGTAGTGAATAACACCATGCTGAGACCACCAAACAGTTACCATTACCTTTTCATTAGTAAGCTTTGCTTTAGGACACTGTTGTAGCGTTTGACCCAGGTCAAGGTCAGCCATTGCATTTTCTTTTACGGTTATCATACTTATCATAAAGAATCCACTTTTCATCACATGTCACAATTCGATCCAATATTCCTTCATTTCTGTACAGATTCAACTAGGCAACACAAGTTTCAACACGCGTTTATTTCTGCAGATCAGTCAAATCATGAGGCACCCATTTTTCGTATTTTTTTATTTTATTGATTTGACGCAAATGAGTCAATATTGTGGGTAAGGTAACGTTAAACCATGGCGCTAATTCCTGGGTAGTTTGACCAGGATCGGCTTCAACGATCTCTTAATTCATCGTTATTCAGCTGGGCGCTCTTCCTCGTGGCTTGTTCTTCAAGTAGAAGTTTCCATCGCGAAAGCGTTGAAACCAAAATCACACGGTGCGGTCATTAGCAGACCCTTCTCCTAATGCAATATTAATATTGCGGGCTGTTTCTGCAGCGTTACTTCCGCGTTGGAACTTGTATTAAAAAATCACTCGATTTTTTGCAGTATTCATCTTTCTTGTCTAAGTTGAATAACAAAAACAAATAAAAGTCGATATTCAAATGTTTCACATTTTTAAAAGAAGAACATCATAGAAACAATGTAAAAAAAGTTTCATTCAAAAACCTCAAACCATCAAGATTCTATGTCAATTCAAAGTACCTTTTTTATAGACTCACGCCTGTATCCCTGAAGGGGTAGGCAGAGGTGTAATATTACACCCACATTTCGCCATTAATTTTTAGGTCCCACGTAATAGGGGGCGAGCTTATTGCCGTACCGGCCACATTACCAGACTCCGTGCTGTTACTGAGAATTTCCTAACAGAAAAACCCAATGACAAAGTACCTATTACAATAAAACGGCAATTTCATATTTTAACCCCTTTTACTAATCCTATTCAACAATATAAATCATGACTTGTTACTTATAATATTAATATTCTACCACATAATATTCTACCACATACACACATCACCATCTAGTCCCAAGCTAAGCAGAGCTTGTGTTATGAGTACTAGATAATGGATAAACATACATATACTTATACTTTTTTTTTGTAAATACATACATATTATACATAGAAACACCCAGACCAAGACAAACATCCATGTTCATGCACACAAATGTTTGACTTGAGCGGGAATCGAACCCGCGACCATCGGCGTAGCAGTCGCTCCGCACTCCCGCTGCGCCAACCAGTCGTCATTATCACTTACTTGTGAAGAGTACATTTGTGTTGATTATAGCTTTATCTTGCACTGCACAGTTCAAATCAACACTTAGGCATGATTTTACGATCTCTAGAAAAGCCTGAAGCACTGATTCATCTGGTTTTTAGACATATTTATGCACGAAATCAAAATTATTATGTTCGATACACAACAATTTAATAGCAGATGTACCACAAAACTTGGCGAACAATATAGCGACAGTAGCACGATTGACATTTCTAATAAAATATTATATTTAACATAGCCACCATGAATGTATTTTGTAAACTATGGCTATCTCTTTTTTCTGACGGGGATATCCCTAAGACAAAACGAGGCAACATTAAGTTTGGTGGCTTTATGTCGATTTCGTATATATATTTGTAATGTAATGTATCCTTTTGTACTATTTGCCCTCTCCATGTATATTCTTTACTCAAAGGTTTAACCTCTTCATGTCATAGAGATATTAAGGCCTTGCCACACGATACAATTTTACCACTGATCAAATTTTCAATCGAATTGGCTTTGCCCGTCTACACGACACAATCAAATCACTGATTTGCATTCCGTCCACCCGATTGGTTAAAATCTGGTGGTACCGCCCACCCGATGAACTTGAGTTGGACGACTGGCGTCTACACGTCACGATTTCATCAAGCGATTTAGTCAAGTTGGACGTAAAATCGTGCGGTGTGGCAAGGCCTTTATAATAGAGTGGCAGAGTGGGGCCTATTCGTGTCCGCCGGTGGGAGAGAGAACGCAACAGTAAAGGCCATGTCCGAACAGTTTGCGTGCGCCTTTAGATACCTACTGTTCTGCCTATGGTTCTGCCACTCTATCCTTTATATCTCTTTGGTCTGCTGTGATCACTAGTGATGTGCCGAGTCGCTGTTTTGATGGATCGAGTCGACTCGAGTCAGTTTATCCGGTATTCGAATCATGACTCGATTCCCTGATTCGAGACCAGTATTCGAATTCTTTCTTTGGTATTCGAATATTGAGTCAAATCCAGTTGGACTCGAGTCTAGAAATTCGAGTCCAGAATTCGAGTCTGAAAATTTTAGTCCAGAACTAGAGTCCGATTTTAGAACAAAAGGGGAAAATGAAGAGGAGTTCACTTCAAACAGCGTGTAGGTTAGGTTAAGCCTTATATGACACAACAATAATAAATGTAGGGGGTAGTTGAAGAATTGTCAATCT
Organism: Euclidia mi; assembly: GCA_944739405.2. Classification (NCBI taxonomy): domain Eukaryota; kingdom Metazoa; phylum Arthropoda; class Insecta; order Lepidoptera; family Erebidae; genus Euclidia; species Euclidia mi. The sequence continues at coordinate 31,935,559 of OX123204.2, forward strand.
GTGTCGAGTAATATTTTTTTTTATATTTTTTATAAACTCACGCCTGTATCCCCGAAGGGGTAGGCAGAGGTGTAATATAACACCCACATTTCGCCATGATTTTTTAGGTAATAGGGGGCGAGCCTTTTGCCGTACCGGGCACATTTTACCAGACTCCGTGCTGCTAGTGAGCATTTCCTAACGGGAAAACCCAATAACACTTTGCCCGATCCGGGAATCGAACCCGAGACCTCCCAATCCCACGTGCACATTTATGCCATGAGACTAACGAGGCAGTCGAGTAAATAATAGGATGATATTTTTTAGGTGCTTTAACAAATTAGTTGTGTTTTTGAAATATTTAAATACGGAGTCACAGTTTTTGCACTTCATTTTACCGTCGTCCACTTTCTCAAAACACTTCCATACACCTGAGGATTTTTTCGGCGTCATTCTAAAATAAAGTAATTACAATCTAGTCACTTCACTTCCGGTATTAATAAACAATTAAATAAATTCACTCAACTCAGTACTCACAATAACTGTCCTGTTAATTGACACAAAATAAAGAAATCAAAACAAAAAGATGCAGGTTCAAAATCGTTTGTATTATTAGGCACGCGCCACTTCATTGCTTAAATAAACAGTTTGCGAGTACTAGCGAGTTAACCAAACTCGAATACGAGACTCGAGTCAGTTGGACTCGCATAAATAGAATCGAGTCAGCGAGTACGAATCGATTCTTCCTGACTGACGGAATTGAGTCCGGCGTACTCGAATCAAAATAAATTGGTATTCGAGTAGGCAAGTTCTAAGCAGGAATCGAGTCTGACTCGAGTCAAACCGTACTCGGCACATCGCTAGTGATCACCACAGACTACATTATCCACTATAACATTTAATTGATGGCAACACTGTCAAACGATTTTCAAAAACTTGTTTTGGTTAATTTCGCTACAAATATATCTACGTAATACACATTTTGTAAACGAATTTATTGTTACTTTTGTTTGTCAATATAATAACTGTATGAAGGTGAAGCATTATATTACATTGCCTCGTAATCTGTGAAACTTAACCACAATGGAAGGTCCGGGAATGAGTCTGTTTCAAGGTGCCGCGAGTATCCACATAAACAATAGTGCTCAAGACAGGCTCGACGAACAAGAAGAACTTGAAGATCAAAAACGGAGAAACGAAGAAGTAAACACACTTTAAATTTTGCTTTAAGTTGTTTTTAATTCACGTTTTATTAGAGAATTATGTAAACACTGTTGTAAAGATTTTTATTGGTGGTTGATGCATGTTTTTGGTGTAATGAAGAATATTGTTTATTTACAGTTGAAACATAAATTAGCAAACGCTTTTGATGACCTTTTGGACGACGATGAAGCTAGTTCGGTCAATAGCAGTGGAAACTACACCTTGGATCCTCAACAAAGTAATGGAGGTAAAAAGTTTATCCACTTTGGAGCTTTCTTGTATTTCTGATATAATGTTCATAAGTTTTATGGGTTTACTCTTGTTGTTCGTAGTGCAACAGACAAGGACAGGCCTTCCACCAACTTATGTGGAGTCCCTCAATCACTTGAAGGAAAATCAGCATGGATCAGAGTCGGCAAAGATATATTGTGAGACACCTAAAAATCATATGGGTCACATGAGACATCAAGAGGAAGTATTAAAACCTCAATTCAGTCCATATGGTGCTGGTGATGGACAGAATCTTTATTTTCAGCAGGAATATAGAGGTATTGCTACTTGAATATTCCATTTAATCTCAGTAGAGTGTTTGACGATGATCTTAGAATATGTGAGATATTTCTAGGCATAAGAACTCTCACTAGATTTCATTCAGATTTTACACAACTGATCATTTATTTGCATTTACCGCTTGCACCATTTATTTAACATTTACTAAAAAGTTTATTACTTTATGTATAAGCATGGTATCATAATTAGGTTTCTTTTGGTATAGAGAACTACAAAATTTATATCTAACTAGAGGATGCTCGCATCTACGCTTGCAATTTTTTTAAAATTTAACTGATTCCATCCGCTCCCATGAGAATTTCGGGAAATCCCTCCTTAGTACACCCCTACGGTCCCCAAGGAATATTCATGCCAAATTTCAGCTTCCTGCGCCATATAGTTTTGGCTGTAGCTTGTCTTTCAGTCAGTCAGTAATGCAATATACATATATCTATTAAAGAATTAACATTCTAATCCTTACAAATGATTATTAGCAGGTCACATGAATGGCATGACAAATAACTGTGATAGACAAGAATTCATGAATAACGAACAGCTGAAAGTAATGTATGATGTGAGTATAAATTCATTTATTAGAAGGTGAATTGATTTATACTTGTTCTGTGACAAAAATTGTGTATGTGCGACCTTTTACTACAAAGTGTTTAATCATCATTATCTTTTTCATCAAGTTTTTAATACTTTAATTATTTGGTATGTGTTTGTCAAATCCTGTGAATTGAAAGTATCAAGTTGCTCAACTGGTTTGTGCACATATCAATATGGATACTAAAATTAATGGTGACATATCTGTTTTGCTATGTAACTTTCCATGGGTGATATGAGTTTTGGTCACAGACGCCAATAAATTTACAATAATAAATCAGCCGAGTTTATTATCTGTCGCCCCTACTGGACACAAGTCTCTCTTCACTAAAAAGGGCTGGCCATACTTTCCAAAGGTTGGCAGACTTTTTTATTTTTAAGAGAACTTTGGGACCATAATGTTTTATTTACAAATATTATTATGTGTGTAAATTGCAAGTTTGACAAACAACTATCTATGCATTCATAATATTACTACGCAAAACCCTGCAGAGCTATAATTAATTTACTTTCAAATAGATACGAGTAAAGGAGTGTCAACAACTAGCTGGTCAGATGCAGAAGCTTGATACAGAGATAGACAGTCTGCGTGCGAGACTGGCAGCGGCTATCAATGACCGGGACAAAGCAGAACTCTCGTTGCAAGAAGCTCATCATTTGCTTGGTATGTCAACTTCTTAGTAAATATTTATTATTTAAACTTATTCATGCAGGAGGATATTGATCAAAATCTTTGTGATGTCATAATTTAAGGTCAGTTTCAATTAACATGAATAACCTTGAGTTAAGTAGCTTAAACCAAGTTCTGACTACAAAGTACTATGTTATGCTATGCAAAGTAATCACTGGCTTTAGGTAGCGCTGTAAAAAGTGCTACTCTTCAAGTTGTTACTAATCATGTAAACTAAATCCATGTTTAGTCCTTTGAAAAAAACTGCACATTGGCAGTAAGGCCAAGTAAAGTTTGCAGGCAAGATAATAAGCTACTAAAACCCTTATTTGTGTCAAAATCGCTTGCTGTTTCACTGTTAAATAAGACTAAGAATTTATGCCATACTATTATTTCCATTGCTTGACCTTGTATTTGCAGCATCAAGCAAACACAAGCTGATTGAGTTGGAGCAACAGGTGACAAACCTCACAGAGAAGCTGATGGAGAGTGATCAGGAGAAGGAACAGCTCAAGCTGGAGTTGCGATCAGCTAATATAAGCCTTCAGGATGTGCAACAAAGACTTCATACTTTACAGGTCAGTACTATTTTGAAGTTGTTATAATACAGAAAATACAGAAAATTTCATCCATATGGGTTCAGTTGTATTCAGGAGTTACATTGTCACCTAACTCCTCCTTTCCCTTCTTCATCTTAGTGGATACTTGGCAGCACGGGCTGTTGCCGCAACTCCACGTCGTGGCGTGTATTTTTCGTGCCCTGTTACCTAACACATGTTCAGAATTTTGTAACCCGTGTAGCCACGGCGGGTGACGTTGCATGCCCTTTAGTACCCACTAAGATTTTATTTGTATGTATCAAATCATCAGCATTTTAAATACTGGTTTAATACATTGAATGCCATGTGATGGGTACCATAGAAAACCCATTATCCACAGTTACAAATTGACTAACGAGATCTGTGACATTGTTATGCAAATTTCATTTCATCATACAATTAATTGAAATTATTATACAAAGTAGCTTTATTCCAAACAGAAACATTAATCATACAATGTTAAATTATTGTGGTGTCTAGGTATTGTCCTTCAGACATTGTCTCTGGCTATGTACAGAACAATATCCACCATTACTAAGATTTATAACAGTTGATTTGTAAAAGGTTCATTAATTAAACCTCCACTAAGCAATTCTTCCAAATTAAATAATGACTGATTTATCAAGATGTGATATATGGCAATAGCCTCGTGTAATAAAACGCCTAATGGTGCTGATACAGCTGAGCATTCACTTGTAAGTCTTGTAACAGAACAACAAGCGTTCGCCGTTTTCTGTTTTCTCGAACCGAACATTTTTGCGATCATTCTAGCGAACATTCTAAATTCAAATAGTCCGTAGATTGAAATATAGAAAAATATAGAAATGGCACTACAACAGCAGTTTTACCCAATATGTTTACTTCAGTTTCACTTATGAATTATTTCTAGAGTAAGAATAAGATACTTAAACAAATGACGTTTCTAAATAATAAAATGCAATTTTAATTTGAACAGGTTTAATAAATCACACAAGAGTCTGTTCCTACGTTCAAATTTATTCATCAATATCGAGAGTTTATCAACATTCTATTGAAATTAATTCTGAGTAAACCAAATCTAAGGATCTATTGTAAACATTATCGACATGATCGTCGCCAATCAGCTGCCCCCCCTAGAGATGCATAAAACCCTACAATTCATACTTTTCTCAATATTTTTAAAAAAATATTTTAACCGCCATTGTAGCGCGAATTTTATGTATTATCTATATTCTAAGACTCTTCCGAATGTTCGTGAGAATGCTCGCTAAAACACTCATTTGTTTTGTAACATTCGCGCGAATGCTCATTACAGGTGAATACTCAAGTGTATCAGCGCCATAACGTGTCAGTCTTTAAGAACAACTAGAGGACCCATGCTGCTCCACAGCATATTTTAATATTATAAAAAAGCTCTTACATAGGAATAGCAGTTTTGCTAAAACGGTAGTTTTGGTAGGAATGGTAGCTTTGGTAGCAATCGTAAGTGACAGTTCTACCAAAACTACTATTCGTACCGAAAATATTATTCCTATCAAAACCACTATTTGTACCAAACTACTATTCGTACTAACACTATCATATGTACCATTTTTGTAAAACTACGTTTTCTACCAAAACCGCCGGTGCTGTCCAAAGTACCTTTTCTCTCAAAACTACTATTCTTACCAAAGCTACAATTTCTACCATAACTACCACTTGTAATATAATTATATGACAATAGTACTATGAACCGCTGTAATATGTTCCACATAAAAAAAAATAATTTCCGTGTGGTGACGGATTAAGAATACGGTTTGTCACCACCCCATATCATCCCATGGGTGTCGTAAGAGCCGACAGAGGGAGCATTTTATGCATAGAACAGCACTGTAAGAGAAGGAAAACTTGATAAAAACCCTATACCAACCCGTTTGGCCAGCGTGGTGTAGTAGGCCAATTCCTCCTTTCAAAGGAGAGGCCTAGTCCGGCAGTGGAGTGTTAAAGGCTGATGATGAGAAAAAAAATTAAGATGCCCGAAGAAAGTCCGTAATTTAAAACCACAAAAAATTTCCTAACATAAAACGTAATTTACCCGTCTGTAGGGTTGCTAATTTTCCCAACATTAGGCGGAAATTTCACTACATTTGGGGAAAATTCCTCGGGTCGCGGGTATACTGACGTCGTTACCGCGACCCCCTCATGAGGTTCGATACAGGAATACCGCGGTGTTTTAGTGGGTATGCCCCCCCGAATATCTAGGGGGGAGAGCCGAGCCACACACCCCCTTCCACCTGCCCCCAACTCGGTACAGAGTTGGCGGAGGGGTCCCTTTGAGGAACAGTCCGTAACTGGATTTCATCGCGATACAAAAAAAGGGGGAATATTCCTTAAGGTTAACTGGTAACATTCGGGGAATATTACCTGCCATCAGCGATAATTCACTATAGTGATAATTTTACCAACATCTGGTATAATTTTACACACCACCACACTCACACCCGTATGAAAGGAGGCATGACGGTTTTTCCTGGCAGTTACCGCAAGGAACTTATTAGATGCCATAAAAATATTTTTGAATTTAGAACCGTCCATGTAGAGAGAAAGCAATGGAATCTTAAGAAATTTATAGGAAAATATTGAAAAGTAAGTTCAATGTCCACACCTGTCTTCCTTCAAACTTACCCAATTTAAATGAGCATACCATCAAATGAAAGAGCTATTTTCAGCGCGTGTTATAGGCCTATAACGAAACGCCTCAATGAGAACTAGATATATAGAAGCAGAAAGTCATTGACTACGGCTACGAAAACGTAAAAAATGTATGGGAGAAAACTGGTTTTGCATATAACTTGATGAATGTGCAAGTTAGGTAAATTCTAATGCTTGATGACAAATCTATGCAGCGAGAGCTGTCATTTAAAACAAAAATCATGCGAATCGGTTGGGTAGAACGGGCTGGCCGACTCGTATTATAAAACACAAATTCTTTTAATATATAGATAGAGTCCATATATCTCTGAAACAGTTTAAATTTATTAAACATGGTCCAAGCTCTTCGCATTTATGCTGGTATTTGTCAAGTCATACTATATAGGAGATTGAGGACACAATCTCCTATCAATCAATCAATCAATCAGCCTATCGCACTCCTCTACTGGACATAGGCCTCTCCCAACACGCGCCACAGTACACGGTACTCAGCCTTCCGCATCTAGCCTGTCATAGCCACCCTTTCCAAATCGTCGGTCCACCTAGCCGGGGGCCGCCCTACCTTACGCTTACCGAGTCGTGGTCTCCACTCTAGGACGCGCTAGCTCCATCGGCCATCAGTCCTTCTACAAATATGGCCAGCCCACTTGAGCTTACTAATTATGTGGGCTATGTCGGTAATTTTGGTTCTTTGTCGGATAACTTCTTTGCGGATTTTATCCTTCGAAGAGACGCCAAGCATAACCCGTTCCATAGCTCGCTGCGTGACTTTAAGTTTGTGGACTAGACCCACTGTGAATGTCCACGTCTCGGCACCGTACGTCATAACAGGTAGGACGCATTGGTTGTAGACTTTGGTCTTCAGCATTGTGGTAGGGGTGAAGAGAAAACTCGACTCGCTTGCCAAACGCTGCCCAACCCAACTGGATCCTGCGGTCGATTTCTTTCTCGAAGTTGTTTCTACCGAGCTGGACTACTTGACCTAGGTAGACATACTCTTGAACAACTTCGAGCATCGATCCGTCGACATAAACCGGTCCTGGCACAATGTGTTTGTACACGCATGAGCCTTATTACCCTACGCGCGGGGTACCGCGCATTAGGCTCGCAACCCAATCTGGGGCCAGCCAGGGGACTGCGGAAGCGGTGACAGCGGGCGGCGAGCGGCATCACGCCAGCGGCCAGCGCTGCCGGCCATACGGACGACAACAAGGATCGAGTGCGCGCGCATGTTTGTAAAATAATATAATTATTGTAATCGCTACCGCTCGGCTATCCTGAATATACTGTTTGGATATGTAATATAGTCCGTTTCATTCATCTCCAAACATTTGGCGACCGTTGAACAAAGAAACTGCAAGAAAGCTGCATTTTGGAAAAATGGTATAGTAACTTTGAGCCTCAATATCTCCTGAACCAGTAATTTTCCAGGCATGGTGCCGAAGTAAAAACTGATTGTAATGATTGGTACAATATGGGATTTCAGTTTTCGTTAAGGGTCTTTTTACATTCTGTATAAAATGCTAAAACACATTTTAGATTATAAAACGATAACTTTTTGTTCTATAATTTTATTTACTGACTTTATATACAGAGTGTCGATATGCATTTGCAAAATATTATTCAGGGGTGATTATAGTACTATAACTGAATACAAATACATCAAAAGTAACCCACAAAAACTTAAATTTATTTTTCGTAATCATGCTTTTTAAAAATCAGCTCGGTATATTGACCCCCACCGCCGCTCATTTGATATACAAGCACACGTACTCACCGTGCAGTCTTATTCTGCATCAGTCAACAGTTTATTCTGATTTACTATCAAAGTAAAATTTAATGAACATTGGGTCTAATACTATCGCACACTATTTAAAATCATTTTAGGCAAATAAGTATAGGTAATGTCTATATTGTATGACTAAAATAGTTATAGCAAATGCAAATCAACACCCTGTATAAAGATCAATATGTTTTTTTATAGGTTGCCCATACACATGATACAGATGCAATATTTAGAGAGCAACAGGACAGGTAATTATTGTCTATATAACATTTACATATTATTATGTTACATATTAAAAAATATTGAACATATTGCTTAACATATTTTGTTATTATTTTAGGCACAGAGAAGAAATGGACAGAATGCAAAATGATTTGATGAAAGCTAAAAGCAGACTTGATGAAAAAGTAAGAATGATCTCTTTTACATTTTGCTTGAATTATTTAGTTTCACCAATCATAACCTCCAACCATTCTCTTTCATATCTATCCTCACACACACACACACACACAGGCCATCTATCTTTTCCTTGGTCTAACTCTCCTGTTGTGCTTCGCTCTTAACATTACTATGCATTAACACATTGCCATGTCTCACTATCATCATCATCATCAGCCCTGTATGTATACTGTCCCACTGCTGGGCACGAGCCTCTTTTCACTATGAGAAGAGTGAGGCCATATAGTCCACCTACAGCTTCACTAACATAGTAAAATTATAATTATCTAACAGGAAAACGAAGTAAAAATTCTAGAACGTCGTTGTATGGAAAAGGACAGAGAAAAAGAAGACATACTAATAGAAAAGGGAGCGACCATAAACAGGCTGGCTGGAGAACTAGAGGCGGCGCAAAGCAGGCTCGTTAGTGGCGAGAGCGCCCGCCTCAAGGAGAAACTATCGCAGTTGACGACTGAAAGAAACGCAGCTAAGGAACAAGTCAAGGAGTTGGGTGTAAGTTGATTTTGTTTGACTATGTATACCAGGGTTTCCCAAGATAGAGGTGCACGCACCCCTTTATAAATGGAGGGAGTGGTTGTTTAAGCAATGTCATGTACATTAGAGTGCTACCGGGCTTCGGAGTGCACGTAAAGCTGTCGGTCTCTGTTTTTGCCTTAATACAATAATCATTAGGCCATATTGGAGACCAACGGGCTTTCCCAATATCTACCCCCACGAAAAGAAATAAAAAGAATACCTACAGATTTCTCGGCCTGTGTTTTTATTGCAATATATGTGTCTGCCGCTGTGGTCCATTGAGTAGCGTATGCGTCTGTTGATCGGAAGATTCCGAGTTCGATTCCGGGTCAGGCAAAAGTGTTACTAAATATTTCCAAATGCTCAGTAGTAGCACGGTGTCTGGCAATGAGCGCAGTAATGACAATAGGATCGCCATCTATTACGTGGACCTAAATAAATTATGATATAGTGAAATGTGGGCGCAATATTACACCTCTGCCTACCCCTTCGGCGATACAGGCGTGAGTCTAAAATAAATAATAATAAATATATGTACTTACTGATTTGTTTTTCTGTTCACCTTTCAGTCCAAACTAGAGCTAACGGCTCATGAATTAGTTCTGTACAGAAACAAACTAGCTTCTAGCCAAAAGGAATACGAACATTGGAGAAGTACCCTGCATCAAATACTTATGGAGTCACTGCCTGAAAATACGTACCTCGGTAAGCTTGCTCAGCTCACTGCCTATTAATATACTTATATGTAGTTTTAAAGTTACGAATAATTTGTCATGGCGAACGTTGATATAATTATGTAAGTTTATATATGGCAGCATTGGCAACACTAGCAGATTAATACAAAAAAGATCAAGCAAAAAAGATAGATACCGCACGCCCTACGCATTACAAGTGAAGTCAAAAAGAGAAGAAATTAACTAGCTATAAGATTAAGTTACTATAATGTAGACATCTCACTAAATAAAAAGTAAAGTAACTTTTTTACACATAGTGAATAAAGTAAATAATCCAATATGTGTTTGGTACAATACCATACAGTTGGCCTGCCTTGTTGATGCGTGTATAATAAGCAAGTGTACTTGCGAATCCAGGATTTTATTGGGAAGGAAGTTTATCAAGGGAAACGCGTTTCATAAATCGTCTTTTCTTCTAGGTGAACCACCATCACCTGGAAAGCTGGCAACACTAAAAGAAGTATTAAGTCGATATAAAAATCAAATGCAGAAGCTATCTAGTTTACAAGACGAAATAACGAAAAGGTAAGTTTTATAATCCCAATGTTTACCTTCGGGCGTATCTTTATGATGGCATACATGTTAGTGCCTCGGATGCTCTGATATATTTGCGGGTGGGTGGATGATATTACTTGTTCGATGATTACGTTCACCACTACCATTATTTATTAGACATATTGAACTAGAATGCGATACAATACCCTCACAATTAATCACTAATTATAGTATATTAATGCTGTGTTCGTCAAGCTTACGCGAAGCGTACTCACAACCGGTTTTTGTATATCACATATCTTAAGAAAATACAGGTAATTTAAATCCCAAAAATCGATGTGTATAATTTTCTTTAACTAATTTACAATTTTTTATCAATTTTAAGAGATAAAAAAATAGAGCAGCATCGCAAGCAAGAATTGGATCTACGAGCCAAGCTAGAAGAGCAGAAAGGCATAGAGATGCAGCTTAACTCCAGGGTTGCCGTTCTCCAAAATAAACTGGAACTCCTTGGTAGCAACTCGGATAGCGAGCTGTTAGAGAGCTATAAGCAACAGAACGAGAGACTGCAGACAGAAATCGAGGAAGTTAGGAGTGAACTGAAAAATGTGAGTAACTATGGGATAAGAAATTCGCAAAATTGAATCGTCTTTATAGCCTGATATCTCAGTAACCGCTCATTTACAAGCTATTCATAACGATTATTTTGTTGGCAATTAAATCAAATATGACCTGCTTCAAAGAATAGGTTGGAGTACCAGTCATTGTCTACCATATTTACACGAGACTTCTTGATTTGAACTGAAATGCACAATGATAAGAGCTACTCAGCCTGAGATTAATTAGAAGCCATTTATGCACTGTTCTGTATGATCTATTAAAAGTTCTTGTCACACATCTGCCGTGTGGTTGACGGCATAGAATACAAGTGTCACCACCCCCTATCTTCCCGTGGGTGTCGTAAGAGGCGACTAAGGGATAACACGATGCAAATACCATCTTTGCGTAGAGACGGAAAACTCGACATCAAACCCTATACGACTACCTCGTTGGTCTCGCGGCATAAATGTGCGCGTGGGATCGGGAGGTCCCGGGTTCGATCCTGTGTCGGGCAGTGTTATTGGGTTTTTCTGTCACGAAATTCTCAGTAGCAGCACGGAGTCTGGAAATGTGCCCGGTACGGCAATAGGCTCGCCCCTTATTACGTGGGACTAAAGTACTTATATCTGGCGAAAAGTGGGTGTAGAAATACACCTCTGCCTACCCCTTCGGGGATAAAAGGCGTGACGATATGTATGTGTATGTATTCTTGTCACACATCAATGTTGCCCGATAATCGGATGCAAAGCATAACTTTAATTAAAATTGTTTAATAGTTTTAATGTATATACAGATATAAATTAAATTTTAATGCTTGTTTCCAGCTTGATCTCAAACACACACAACTAGAATTAGATTATGATAAGTTAAAATCAGAGAAAGGCAGTCGTGCGTCCATAGTGCAAGAGGCGAACGCGGATCTGTTGCGTGAATTGGAACGTTACAGTGGCCAGCTCAAAGACACGCTCAAGGAGAATGGAGAACTTAAGTCATTATATTTACAGGTATGCAAATACATTATCACTAAATATTTTACAAGAAAATCCTCTTAGGCCCGGTTTCACAGCTGTCTGATGACTTCTTCATCATTCTCCTAGCGTTATCCAAATTTCAATCCGGGTTCCACTTGTCTAACCGGATTTGGCTGAATATTAGCTTTTTCCACGGAGCGACTGCCTGTCTGACCTCTGCAACCCGAAGGGATAGCGATATTCAATGGTTTAGACTAGTGCCAGTTTATTTTGTGGTACTACATCCTATGGACGTGGTCGCTCACTATGGGCCTTATCAGAAGGCTCAAGGTCACTCAGAGGGCGATTGAGAGAGCTATGCTTGGAGTTTCCCTGCGAGATCGAATCAGAAAAGAGGAGATCCGCAGTAGAACCAAAGTCGCCGACATAGCTCTCCGGATAGCCAAGCTGAAGTAGCAGTGGGCAGGGCACATAGCTCGAAGAACCGATGGCCGTTGGGGTAGAAAGGTTCTGGAGTGGCGGCCACGTACCGGACGACGCAGCAGAGGTAGGCTCCCCGCAAGATGGACCGACGATCTCGTCAAGATCGCGGGAGGCGGTTGGACGCGGGCGGCTCAAGACCGGTCTGTGTGGAGAACCTTGGGGGAGGCCTATGTCCAGCAGTGGACGTCGTTTGGCTGATATGATGATGATGATGATGACTACATCCTATAATGACTATCAAAGATCTTCATGACAACCGGGACCGACGGCTTTACTTGCTCTTCAAAGCACGGTGCAAGCGATAATTAACAATTTAATAGGCATAATCATAATTATAACTCCGAAAAGCTAGTGGTTTGCTATGTGCATTCGAACCTTATACCTCTGCATGGCAGTCTCTTGATCCACTCGATTATCGCTGTCTTAGCACTACCTTTAAATCACTACTTAAATATAATATATATTATAGACAAAGTTCTGTATCGCGTCTGTCTGTTCGACAAACACAAGAAACTACTAAACGGATTTTTATGCCATTTTTTCCATTGTTGAAGTGGATAGAGTGATTTATGACGTTTGTATAAATTTTATAAAACACCTCTGCGAAGCCGGGACGGGCCTCTAGACTTAACTGAAAATAAAATAATTGGATGTTGACGATATATTGCAAATGAAATCAAGGTAGCCACGATATTTTTGATCTTTACATGTATCATTAAGATTTTTTTATCTGTAGCAAAGCCAAAAGACATTTTTTTTATAAAATCCGTAAATCAAATTACTTTATTTTGCAGGTTATTTCATGTAAATCTTTTGAATATGTCTGTTATAGAAATAAATATTTTTCTCTCTTACTTCCTTGTGCTGTGCTACGGGTTCAACATACACTAAAATAAATCATCTTGATAGTGTTGAAATTGTTTGCCTGCACAGTTTAAAAGAAAACATTTTTCATAGGTTTGTAGTGCTCGCGACGCCGTAACAAGGGAACTAAAAGATCTCCAATCAAAAATACAAAAAGAAAAAGAACTTTACAAGTCACAAGAGACCGAGTATGTTCAGAGGTTGGAGAAACAGAAACAGCAAATTGAAAAGCTTACTTCAGATTTAAATAATTCGAAAGAAGAGTTAGAAAGAGCTAACAAGAGAATATCGGAGTTGCAGAGAGAGTTTACTGATAAGCAACGGGAATTTAGTGAAAAACTGGACAAGTATTTAGAAGGTATTTATTACTTAATATATTTATTTGGACAATCGCCGAGCTTTTATATTGGTATCTTATTTATGAGTTCAACTTAATTTCTAACTGAAAATCAGTGTTTGCCTTTTTACTATTTGTAAGTACCAATTTTATAACCATACTATTGTCGAATGCAGTTATTCGATTTTTACTCATAATTATCATTTTGTGTAGCATTGAAATCCTCGTCGGATTACAGAATTTTGGCATGCGGTTGGTTCTTTAAAAATATAATCCTTTTCTTTGAATAGCCATACGCAAGAAATCTCATGTAAAAAATATTCTAATATTTATTTCTAATATAAATGATTGACTAATTGTATTCATTGACAGACGAAAAGTCAGCCATGAGGAAAGAACGAGAGCCTTGTACGCAATGTGACAAACACGTGAAACATATACGATTCTTAGACGACCAACTGAGCAAGTGTACCATCAAATTAGGTAAGACAAAATATACTGCGTTTATGCATTTATACACATCTGAATAAAATACAAATGTTTGTAATTTATTAATTAACTACATCAACTTTGGGTGTAAACTACATCTAGTCTAGTGTAGGTGTAACCGCGAGCATCATCATGCTCGCGGTTACACCCGCGTTATTTAAGGCTACTGCTCCGCTCCCGTGGCTCTTAGCGTGATGTTATATAGCTTATAGGCTTCCTCGATTGATGACCTATCTAACACTGAAAGAATTTTCAAATCGGACCGGTAGTTCCTGAGATTAGCGCATTCAACCAAACAAACAAACAAACTCTTCAGCTTCATACAGGGTGTCACAAGACCCATCACCAAGCCGAAGTCTACTCGTTTTGCACATCATGCCAAGTCATACTACGCGACAATAATACCTGGGAAACAAAATATTTTTTGAAGCTTAAAAAATAGACACATTTTATTAGCGGCAATGTATAGCGCGCGCTTGCAGAAAAAATTGGCGCGAGTTATGCATCGTACCTACACCGGCCGTATCTACCTACACCGTACGCCGCGGTGGCGGCAGTTTATGATCACGTGGTCGCGCGGCCGAGAGGAATGACCTCGCAGCTGATTGATGTTAGGCATACACTACGTGTCGGGTCAACTTTAAAGCCGTTTATTTTAGGGAAATATTGAAAATTTTGTTTATGTTTATTTGGCAAAAAGTGTACATTTATAGTTCTAAACACGATTTTGGAATAATTCGAAAAAAAAATTCGTGACTTTGAGCCTCAATATCTCCTGAACCAGTAATTTTCCAGGTATGCCGCCGAAGTAAAAAATGATCGTAATAATTGGTACAATATGGGGTTTCAGTTTTCGTTAAGGGTCTTTTTACACCCTGTATATTAGTATTAGATATGTTTTTTTCAAATGCTATACCAAGTGATCCTCGCGCACATTTATGCCTCGTTGGTCTCGCGGCATAAATGTGCGCGTGGGATTGGGAGGTCTCGGGTTCGATTCCCGGGTCGGGCAAAGTGTTATTGGGTTTTTCAGTTAGGAAATTTTCAGTAGCAGCACGGAGTCTGGTAATGTGCCCGGTACGGCAATAGGCTCGCCCCCTATTACGTGGGACCTAAAAATTCATGGCGAAACGTGGGTGTAATATTACACCTCTGCCTACCCCTTCGGGGATACAGCCGTGAGTCTATAAATAAATAAATAAAATAAAATACCAAGTCATAAAAATTGATTGCCCGGGGGCAATCCCTGGAACGGCTGAACCGGTTTTAATGGTACTTTCTTAAACAATGTTAATATAAAGATCATAAGCGAACTCTCAAATCGATGTAGTCGTTCAAATAATTGGACCCGTAACAAAATTCCATTATTGGCTGCCATTCATACATCGTTAGTTTCTATACCTATTCATAGTTCAAATAAATTGGAGCTGTTTAGTTTCGATACGTGGGTTCAAGATATAAATTTAGATGACTGTATACATTGCACCATAGATGGGGTCTCTGGCTCTAAGAAAAGTGTAACTAGTTCATATTTAAAAGAAAAATGTAACGTGTTCCTGAAAGATAAATTCAATAGTAGTTATAAAATCTATACAGACGGCTCAAAAGAAAAGGATGTTGTAGGCGCAGCTGTTTTTGATCCACAGTCTTCTACTAAAATCAAATTTAAAATTAATTGTAATGTATCCATTATGTACGGCGAATTATTTGCCTTGTCTGAGGCACTTTCTTACATTCAAAGTATTCGTCATAACAACTTTGTAATATTGTCAGACGCTAGAAGTGCTCTTCAGCATGTGGCTCGGTGCACCTCGAGTTTTCGAGGAGTACCGATAGCCTACACCATAATTGAGGCAATTCGTAAAATTAAGGCTAATGGGCAAAATATTACCTTGCAGTGGATACCGTCTCACGTGGGGCTCTGGGGTAACGAGGAGGTGGATCGGTTAGCTAAGGAGGCATTAACTGATGGGATTCCGACAAATATTTCAATGTTCTATACAGATTCGTTACCTATTCTAAAGAAAGACATCTATAAACTCTGGTCTGAATACTTTGACTCTTGCTCTATTAATAAAGGAATTTGGTATAAAACAATTCAACCCAACCCTTATCGATACCCCTGGTTTGAGGCAAGCAAGATGGATAGAAGCTCCATAGTTACTGCTTTTAGGATCCGCTCTGGTCACATTCCACTTAACAAATTCGCGTTTCTCATGAAAAAAGTATCGTCACCGTGTTGCTCAGAGTGTGGTATTTTTGAGGACGCACATCATGTTATGTTGGAATGTGTCCGGAATGAGGCCCTTAGAGTTACTTTGCTCAATAACGTTATGGATATACATTATAATGTTGGCTATTGCAATAGTGTCCTAGCTCAACCAGAATCAGACAATGCCAAAATCCTTTATAAATTAGTTAAGTTTGTTTTGAAGTGTAGGCGTTTTTAAGTATATGTGTGTTTAAACACGCTTACATTTTATGTAATATGTGTTTATATTTGTGATGGTTAAGGTGTTATAATATGTAGAAATACGAGAACGTCATGGTCGCTTTTGTGAACCAAGTTCTTTAATAAATAAAGATAAAAAAAAAAATGGTACTTTCTTGGGAATTTGTTCCTTTGGGGAATGTCTGAGAGAACTACTTAAGGATAAGCTTTCCTCCAAGAGCGTAAAAAATCAAGATTGTTCAGAAAAAGTACATCAAAATGTCTCTTCCTAGCTAACCAAGAAAGCAACGAAGCTCTAATGAAGGAGTTGAAAGGCAAGGCGGAGTTCTTCCAACAATACATCATAGAGAGGTTCAATAAGATTAGAGAACAACGCAGCGTTGGAATCAACACGGACGAGAGTGTTTCTAGCAATCACGAAGTGGTAACTCCAAAAGCGTCCTCTGCAAAGGACCGATTGGTTGTGGAGAATTTGGTGCAAGATTCTGAGGATGCTATTGCTGCCAAGGTACATAATTATATTATGATTCTAATGTAAAAAAAATTGCCAGCAACGCACATGACGACACAGCATGCTAATTCTTTATGTACACACATACAAAAAAGTGGCATTACTTTTTATTTACATTGTGTCATCCACATTATTTTACTGATGGTATGAGTGTATTTCCTTGAGGTCTTCCTTTTTTTGGCTTCACTTGCAATGTAGGCTGTATTTATTTTACTTGACTCATTCTTATTAGTCTATTGCAGTATACTGCTGGTTGTAACCCTCCTCTGGCCGTATGCTGCAAGACCTTTTTGCATAATCGTAATGTTCCATGTCTCTAATCGGAGCAAACATAATTATTAAATGAGAAGAACTAATTTTCCTCATAAAATTGTATACCTTTTTTCTTTACAGACTGCCCTCATGATGAAAGAAAAAGCCATCAGGGATCAAATAGCAGAAAAGTTTACATTAGAAATGAAAACTGTAGAAATGAATTGCGCGCGACGAATCAAAGAAATCGAGAACGAACACATTGAAACTGTGACTAAACTGAAAGAACTGCTTGAAAGGAAAGCTAAGGAAGTAGATACTTTGAAAGAGTTCATTCTCGCTGAGAGGGCGAAAGTGACGCAGATATTGGAATCGAAAGAGAGCGAGATATCAGAACTTATAAAGGAACATAATGAATTACAAGTTGAATGTCAGAAAGCTAAAGACAGTGTAATAGATTGGAAACAAAAAGCTGAAAGGTATAAAGAAAGAGCATCCAGACTTGGGTCTTTAGAAGATGTGTTAAAGAACGAAAGGGAAGATTGGAAACAGAGAAGTAGTTCTTCCACGAAAGAGTGTATGTTGATGAAGGCGAAAGCATTGGAACTGCAGACGAAATTGACGCAGTTAGAACAGAAGTATGAGAAGTTACAATCGGAACAGAAGATCATTCAAGACAAGTATAAGAATGCTAAGAAAACGATTTACACTTATAAGGTGAGAATTTAAGTTGGATCAGTCTCCTATCTATCAAATATTTGTTGCTGCTGTGATTGGTTGAGAATACTTTTGTTTCTTGTTTTAATATTAAGAGTTTTCCGTCGTAATTTAAAATAACGCGTACTCCATAAACGTTACATTTGTTTGTTTGTTCCGTTTTACTGTTAAATCTATATAAATTTATAAAATTAAGTACCAAGCAAGCTATGTTGTAAAAAATAGCTCATTGGCTTTTCTTTCTACGCATTTATGTTGAACCAAATTCCTTGCAACTTGATTTAGTTTATACATATCGATTTCAGGATTACGTGACTAAAAAGGATGCCCATGTGACAAATGAGATGAATAGGATACAAGACGAATATAGGAAGATATTTGTTAAGCTTCAGAACCAGATAAACTATCACATTAACTGTAGGATACAAGAGGAGAGAAAAGGGAAGCAAGCACAACAGGCGCATACCTCGCAAGAAACTGATGTAAGTGAAATGTAGTATTTGAGAGTAGACAATAGTTACCTAATAGCAGTGAAAATTAGACCTTAAATGCTTTGATTATGGTTGAAATTTGTATGCCCAGTTCTAGATAACATACCAATTAACCAATATCACTTCTCTACTGCCTTTCGAGTCCTACGCTAGACACAGGGCTCTCGTAATTTGCATCACAATAGCATTAAGCATTGTGTGTCAATAGGAGGACTTGGCCTACAATACCATGCTGGCCAGATGTATTTAGGAGTTTACCGGTTTTGAGTGTAGTCCTAGCTCCATCTGAATCATCTGTGAAAATTTATTATACATTTACTAAAGATACGCATGTAAGATCGTAACATCTTTAAAATTCATTAAAACTTTGATAGATAAAGACAACTTTTATTCACAAAGCCTATTTAAAAAAATATTCATCAGTGACTAAACCTAGTATTATATTTAAATTACCTCTTTATACAAATCTTATAGTGTCGCGATGTTTGTTTGGCGAAGGCGTGATTACGGACATAACTTCGAGACTATATATTATTTTTAATTTATTTCTAGTATTCGGAACGGATAAGCAAACTGAGCGAAGATTTCACAAGACTAGCGCAGTCGACGTTCAAAGACGGGCCGCCCGAATTCAAGTGACGATTGGTAATCGACAAACTACGAACTATACAAGCATTTTACAAATTATTTGTACTTAATATATATTAAAGCGAAAAATATTCAAGTATTATATAAATTAGTATTAAAGAAGACAATTTGAAAACAAGACAATTTTTCTCTAGGAGAACTGACGAGTAACTTTAAGACTGTGTTTAAACTATGACAATCGCTCAAGCCCCGTTTAGTATAATACTTTATATTGTTTGTATTTCGCATATAAAATATGTATAAAATGTTTCCTAACTTGCGACTAGATAAGCAATGATATAGACAAAGGGTCAACTCAACTTTGTGAGCTTGTTATTGTAAAAAAACAAAATGTATTTACTGCTAAGATCAAACTCGTCAAAATATTTAGAAGTACATAGTGATGTACTTGTTATGAAATGTTGGCACAAAAATCATTAGACTTTAATTTGGTTTATTCTGGATTGTATCCAATTTCTTTAAATGATGGCCTCTCTGCCTTTAAATTTCATAATCAAGAATGACTCTTAAAGTAATTTTTCTGTCTTTCTTTCTATAATTAAATCGATATCGCTTTTTATCGGCTGCCAAGTCTTGTGCTGTTATAGTTCTTTTATTAGTTTGTTTCTTACTCTGGCAGCATAGAGACTCTTTTGAAGAATCACTAACTCGCGTTGAACTTGGTTTGTAATTGTCCAAATGCTGTGACTTAGCATCAGGCGGGCACTAAGCGAATTGGCTGTTTACTTGCATAAAAAACTAATCTAATTCGCAACGGAATGGTACAGGACGGGCTCCGTACCAAGAAATAAAAGTGTACAAATAATAGCACTATGTACTTTTAAAACTTTATTTTTTGTGTGTGGAGTTCCGTCGCTCATTGGCATCCTTTGAGTACAGAACCCTAAAAACTCTAGGCTCGCCCTAAGACCCTTTGTCTATTGTGTAGGTATGTATGTATGGTCTAATTTGTTTATCTAATATACCAGATCATTCCATTAAAATAGTGAATTGTTCCTGTGATAATTAAGTACATTGTAGTAATAATGAAATGATAAACAGTATTACACAGTAAAGTGCAAAAATAAAAAGAAATATCACATTCCTTGTGACATATCTTATTTTACTTGTATGAATGGAAACACAGGTAAGTAGATGTAGATATAATAATGGCCTTTGATTATGAAAAGACTTGTTGTATTATAATTAATGTTAATTTTACAATTATTGTTTTAAATTTTAATGGTAATTAAATGTATTGTTTTCGTTAGAGGTCCTGAATAAGGGATCAGCGGCGGTAAATTTTTATGTTAAGGATCGTTATATCTGTTAAAATATGTAAATAAAAGTATAATTTGAATTATTAACAACTTTTATTTTTAACGTAATATTTTGAGGGAACGAAAGGCATTTTGGCTACAGTACAGGTAACGTCCTTGCCTCTAATATTTACCAATATTTCAGTGCCAGATTTCTTAAAAGCTTCGGCGATATATCCCATCGCAACATTACCACCAAGTGAGGGAGCTGGGCAGCCACTTGTTACTGCGCCAATCGTCTCTGATGTTTTAGAATCTTTCAAGATGGCGCCTTTCCTTGCTGGCGGACCACTTTCCATTCTTATACCAACTCGCCTTTTAGTTACTCCTTCCTTTATCTGACGTAAGATAATGCTTGATCCTGGGAAGTTTTCCTCTGCTCTTCTTCGCTTAGCTATCAGCCAAGTTAAAGCTGCTTCAACGGGAGTAACAGTTTCGTCGATGTCATTGCCGTAAAGGCACAGACCAGCTTCCAGTCGTAAAGAGTCACGTGCACCAAGCCCGGCTAGCTTAACATCATTAGATTGCAGCAAAGCTTCCGTTACAATTTCAGCTTTGGATGCTGGAATTGATATTTCGACACCGTCTTCTCCAGTATAACCACAACGTGTAACGCGACACTCTACACCCGCGACTTTACCCACTGTAGAGGTCATGAACATTAAATCTTTTAACTGGATATCAGTAATCTTCTGCAGTTCGGCTGCAGCTTTTGGGCCTTGTAAAGCAATAAGGGCTCTTTCACTAGCGTCTAAGAATTCAACGTGCACGTCCTTGCCTCGTTTTCTGAATAGCTCCGATGTCTCTCTCATGTGCTGCTTATCAGCTTCCATTCTCCCTGCGTTGGAGACTACGTACAAGGTTTCTTCGTTGACTTTTGTCACAATCAAATCGTCTATAATTCCACCTTTGTCAGTCAAGAAAACAGTGAGAGAGCCGGAACCATCTGGCAATCCCTTCAAGTCTGCAGGACATATTGATTCAAACCAAGAAACACAATCTTTACCACGCACATATGTTTGCAGCATGTGGGAGACGTCGAAAATCGATGCACTTTCTCTGGTAAACAGATGAGATGCAGACAGGCTCAAATCCGAATATTGAACTGGAAGAAAGAATCCAGCAAAATCAACCAATTTACCTCCATATTTCTCGTGTAAATCGTACAACGGTGTCTTCCTTGATTTACTGTCATCACTATATGAACGCAAGGCTGTCCCGAGCACTAATTGTTTAGATATAACTCGTGGAGCAAGAAATGTTCTACCAAGTATCACAGACATTGTCACAGGCCAAACTCTTTCAAATATATGATTATTGATTACAACATTTGGACAAAGAATATCTCCATTATCAGTGGGTAGTTCAAAAGGTCGGCAGTCGATCGGTAATAATATCCTGATAAGCTAATTGTGTTACATACTAGTTGTAAATAGTGGGAGTGTTTGCTAGCAATCCAATAACTAAGAAAAGTAAACCGATAATGTCGAAAGTTTCATCACTTTTTGATACATCCTTTCTGTAGATTTATTTATGCGATACTTCAATCAATCAATCAGCCTATCGCAGTCCACTGCTGGACATAGGCCTCTCCCAACACGCGCCACAGTACACGGTCCTCAGCCTTCCGCATCCAGTCTGTCCCAGCCACCTTTTTCAGGTCGTCGGTCCACCTAGCCGGGGGCCGCCCTACCTTACGCTTGCCGAGGCGTGGTCTCCACTCTAGGACACGCTTGCTCCATCGGTCATCAGTCCTTCTACAGATATGGCCAGCCCACTGCCACTTGAGACTACTGATTCTGTGAGCTATGTCGGTAACTTTGGTTCTTTGTCGGATAACTTCGTTTCGGATTTTATCCTTCAAAGAGACGCCAAGCATAGCCCGTTCCATAGCTCGCTGCGTGACTTTTAGTTTGTGGACTTGTCCCACTGTGAGTGTCCACATCTCGGCACCATACGTCATAACAGGTAGGACGCATTGGTTGAAGACTTTGGTCTTCAGGCATTGCGGTAGGGGCGAAGAGAAAACTCGACGTAGCTTGCCAAACGCTGCCTAACCCAACTGGATCGTGCGGTCGTAGTTGTTTCTACCAAGCTGGACTACTTGCCCAAGGTAGACATACTCTTGACAACTTCGAGCATCGATCCGTCGACATAAACCGGTCCCGGCACAATGTGTTCGTTGAACGTAATCTTGGTTTTATCCAAGTTCATGCCGAGACCGACCCGTCGAGAGGCTCCATTTAGGCTGTGCAGCATCTCGCTCAGCTCTTCCAGGCTCTCTGCCACGATGACGATATCGTTGGCAAACGGAAGGTGGGATATGTACTCGCCATTAATGTTTGTGCCCCGTCCAGTCCAGTCCAGCGTCTTAAAGACGTCTTCGAGTGCGTTGGTGAAGAGCTTAGGGGATATTACATCCCCCTGCCTCACCCCTCTACGCAACTCAATGGGGCTGGTTGTACTGTCCTGGAGCTGGACGGTCATAGTGCCCGTGTCGTACAAACATCTCAACACCTCGATGTAGCGCCAATCGATGCGACACCGCTGCAGAGCATCCAGAACCGCCCAGGTTTCGATGGGAGTCGAAGGCTTTCTCGTAGTCCACGAAAGCCATACACAGCGGCTGATTGTATTCGTTGGTCTACTGTACAATCTGCCGAACAGTATGGATGTTCGAGAACAACTTGAAGACGTGGCTCAGGAGTGAGATGGGTCTGTAGTTTTTCAGCAGGGATTTGTCACCTTTTTTGAAAAACAGAACCACCGCACTCCCACTCCACGCCTGAGGTGTTAGGCCTTGGTGGATAACGGAATTAAACAGGCTCGCCAGGGCTTTCAGAACTGCTGTCCCACCTGCTTTTAAGAGCTCTGTGGTGATTCCGTCATCCCTTGGAGACTTGTTGTTCTTGAGCTGCTCGAGAGCCACTCTTACCTCGCCGTGGTTGACATCAGGGATGTCCTCCGTGTAATGGCGCGTGAGTTGGGCTCTGTGGTCATCATCGCTGGGTCTCGTGGGTTTCGGCATCCGTGATGAGTACAAGAAGAAGGAGTTCATTAAGAAGAGCCCCTGTGACTCCAGAAAATTGACCAGCATTTGCCCCCAGTGATTTCGGCACCCCACGCCATAGGATCCGATTCTCGTTTCGCCGCGTTCTTTTACTCCCACTTTGGCATTAAAATCCTCCATAACAACTCTGTAGTGTGTCTTGGTGGTATGATGTAGAGCCTTAGTAATGTCCTCATACATGGCTTCGACTATGTCATCGCAGTATGTCGAGGTCGGCGCATATACCTGTACCACCTTCAGGGAGTACCTGTAGGTGATCCTTAATATTAGGTACGCTACCCGTGTCGACACACTGCTGATTTCTACAACGTTGTTAGCGAGAGATTTGTTAACGAGGAAAGCGACACCGCCCTGAGAGGGCAGATCGCCTTCTAGAAAGTAGAACAGGTTGCCTGACTCAAGGGTTATCGTGTCCTCCCCCTGTCTTCGGACTTCAGATAACCCCAATTAATACATGCCAGTTTATATGACCTAGTTCTACTTCGAGTTCGGTGATGTGTTGGTCCAGCCGTAGAGAGCGTCCATTGTACGTAGCCAGGGTCAGTTTCTTGTGGTAGCCGTTTGCCGTAGCCCGGAGATTCTTAGCACCCCCTGCCCCGCTGTTACCGCGACCGCTACCGTAGTTGCGGACAGCGGGACTACCGGGAACTGGGGCCCTTTTATTCGTTGGTGCGCTCATTGGGTGGTATTTGGCTTACTATACCTCGCTGGCCAGACGAGTTGGTATAGGGTTTGGTTGCAAGTTTTCCATCTCTTCGCAAAGATATTATTCGCTTTTTGCAATTTCCTTAGTCGCCTTTTACGACACCCACGGACCACGGAATGAAATGGGGTAGTGACACTTGTATTCTTTATCCGTCACTACACGGATTGCGATACTTACAATACGTTAAGTGATCTACATGAATGATATTACTAAAGGAAAGGTAAGTATACTACCTACATATTCTGTGAGAAAGAAACACTCAGCAGAATGCAATATTGCAATATATTAGGCATATTTCAAACGTCGTACCATTCTACATTTATTATTTAAATCAACAATAGCCAATAGCTATACAAGACAGTTTGACATGGGTAGTAAAGTTTGGGGTTCGAAAATAAGTTGAACGGCGGATTCAAACTCTGACAACTACCGACAAGTACCGGGCTAATTTGCCGTGACATTATAAGTAGGTAAGTATTTAGCACAAGAATATCGACAATATTTTGCTATTCGTAGGAGGGACTGCATAGTTGCATTGAACTTTGTGCAAAAAAGGCTTAGTAGTGGCGCATGTTATGGGTTCAAATCCTTCGTTTGTTGATTTCCTGAAAGTGTTGTTGCAACACTTGGTGTGATCCACTAATCGTTATTTGGGTCTGGGTATTTTTTGTGTCTGTTGGTTGATGAATGTCCCCACATCACAGGATTTACTCCTAGTGTGGCTGCTATCTTTTAAATTCGAACTATGTGGTTGCAAAGTTTGTAATGGATGTAAGAGTTGGGGAATTTAGGGCCAGCGCAGACTGACGGCACGGCGCGGCACGGCATGTTTCGGCATCCTCAAGGACGCTTCGTTATGCCGCGACGTGCCGCGGCATGCCGCGTCATAACGAAGCATCCAATTAACTGGCATTTAGTATTAATAGCACTTCTTGCTGAAGATGAAGAAAAGACAAATACAAACTGATATGTTGAGAAATCAATTCTGGGTACATAATTTATGAAGAACAAGATTGGCTAACGATGAATTGAGCAACTTTATTGATTACGCCATGGCATAGGTATGCCATGGCGTATGAAAGTTGCACAGTATGCCACGGCGTGCCGCCGTATGATTGTATCAAAATAAAGTAAAATTAATTCTAAACTTATTGAAATAAGAATGAAAATACCTTGACCTGTAATTAAATCCTTTGCCGTGCCGTGTCATGCTGCGACGTCAGTGTGCGCCGGCCTTAACTGATTCATATTTTTTACAATGGTAGTACATTCTCTGAAGTGGCCATTCCCACACTGTAAAATTGATGACTTAACCACTGGTAGTTAGTAGTGTATAAAGTATGGTTGCCAACTACACATTTTTAACACAGAAAGTTAGCGAGGCAAATAGAATAAAACAATACATCTAAACTAAAAATAACATATAATTATCTAGTTGTCTTCATCACAAGATGTTTCAGACTTCTTTAATGCATCTAGATATTCTTCATGTGTTAGTAACTCATTCTTAGTTTGTTCAGAAATAGCAATACTTGACAAAATGATGGCAATAAACCCATCTGAATCTGGCATTTTCTGCAATAACTCTGGATGCTCTAGTAGCTCTTCATTTACTTCAACTAAAGTACCTTTCATTCCACAGTGAACATCAAAACTTGTGCCGTCAGTGTATTCCACTTTGCAAATGACAGAATTGGGCACCAGAAACTGACCTCCTTTCTTACTTTTACCTTTGACTGCATTACTCAACCTGTCAACTTTGCCAGCAGAAAAATTAACTTTAAACTCTTGATTATTCTTAAAAAAGAAATGACTTGGAGCCAGACTTAAAAGTGCTATCCTGTTTGAATGAAACATAATCATAATATCATTACTTGGTATGTTGTCAAAGTTCAAAATGTATCTTTTACTGAAGTATCGTTCAGTAAATGTTTTCAAGTTATCTAAATCTGGTATTGAATCTAGAATATCGTATTTATCTTTCATGGCATCCATAATTACTATTATAGTTAGATGGTGGCTTGGCGTTTAGCTTTTTCTTGAGCTAATATTCGGGCTCTTATCTCAGCGTGGCGTTTACGGGAATCTTGTAAATTTGCAGTCTGCCGTGCAATTCGCTCAGCTTTTAAACATTTTCTCATTTGAAAGTCCGCATCATTGCAATATCCCATAAACTTCCGAAACGGATGCTGCAAACATAAATTATAATTTATATAAGAAGACGAATACTGTAAATAAACATACTTAATTATCTTGTATTGTAAAAACAACAGAAGTGAGGTTATTTCAAAGTACGTGAAAATGTTTTAGAGTATGTATCTAAGTTATGAATGATATGAATAGTATTGAGAACGAAACTATTAAATAATAAAATGATTACAGAGTGTTATGCAATTAAAAGCTATCTTCTTACCTCGTTGTGACAGTCTATCAACTTCTGAATCAAAACATTGCATTCAGCAGTGTGTAAGTGGGGCGATAAATCCGTGTGCATAACTTAAATCTTAATTTAATAGTAATACCGTAAATGTAATTAACTTTATTATGAAGCGGTAAATAAAGAAAAATATTTCAATATTTCTTACTTCATCGGACAGGCGACAGATAAGTCTAAATGTTACCTGATGAAAAATATTAAAATATTATAAAATAATGACAATATTGACAATGACGTTTCTTGAAGAGTTTTAATTTATTTTTAGTTTTGAGCACACTAGAACCCAGCTCGTGTACTCCCAGTTCTTCGAAATTTCATTCTTCGACTGATTCATCTGGCCATAATTTAATTTCACTTTCAGCTTTGTAATTTACATGTGCTTATGAAAATAGGTATACCAAAGAAGTTCAAATATTTTGTGCCCAGGTAAAACAAAATTTGTTACAGAGCTTTTTGTTACAGAGTTTATTAAGAAAACAATTATATTTAAAAAACTAGAATAATCTTTTATTATAAAATGTTAAAAACAATTACCAGTGATCTTATCACGCTAAAAAACACTTCTAAAACTCTAAAACAGGATATAACAATTCTTTTATAGCAAAAAAATATAACTTTTGCTCTTTTGCTAATATTTATAATACAATATTTCTTATATTACGATTTTTTGGCCATATAATAATAATAATCCATTTATTTACGTAATAAATAATCCATTTACATACGAATCAGGCACAGAGGAATCATGATTTTGCCTACAATCATGCATAAGTCATCAGTCTTCACACATACAGACTTTTCTGTGTTAATTATATCATTAAATATTTCTTTCAGGATAGGTGTTAGTGTCTGTTTCGCTTCTTTTAGTATTTCATTGCTTATTCCGTCGGGTCCTGGAGCTTTATCGTCCCTTTGGGTGTCTATAGCATATTCTATTTCTGCCTGCATGATGCTTGGTACGGATGAAATTGCCAACAGTTCTACCTCTTTTTCCGCTGTTGTGCTTTCATATAGTTTCCTGTAGAAGGATGTAGCAATTCCTAATATGCCTTGTCTACGACTCTCCTTCAATCTATTTTTATTTTTCATTTGTACAATCCAATCCGTATTGCTAGTTAACTCCTTATATGCCTATTTATTCCTCCTGTCTGTAAAATGTGTCTCTCTATGGTTTACATTCTTCTTTGATTCTTCTCTGAGTTCTATCTTTTCTTATACTTTCTTTTATTTCTTTGCTGCATTTCGCTATTTGCTTTCGACAGTCGTTGTTATTTTTTCCTTTGATTAGATCAGATCTTTGTATAAGAAGGTTAATCGTTTTGGCAGTCATCCACTTGTTGGATAGGTCTTTGCTATTAGTCACTTTGCGAATTGATGTTTTGATTATTTCTTCTAACCAGTTGTATTTTTCTTGCACATTATTTATTTTGATATTATCATCTCTAATTTTTGTCATTATGGAATTAGTTATTTGGGCTGTTTGATATTTAGTAGTTTTAGTGTTAATTGTATTATAATTATCTTGGTCTCGGGCTTTTTGGTGGGATTGTCAATAGTTCTGCTCGAATCATTCGATGGTTGGTATTAAAGTTGAAATTGTTTATGACTCTCATGTTTGAAAAGTTTCTGCTTTTATTGGTCATTATGAAATCTATTTCATTTTTGTTTTTCCATCTGGTGATATCCAGGTCCACATCTTACTTTCTTTCTTCTTGAACAAAGTTTACAAGCTTCTATCCGTTTCTGCTTCTGGTCTTTTTTCTATATACAAATGGTCCCACGACGGTGTCTTCTTCTACTAGTCGGTCTCCAATTTGGCCATTGAAGTCTCCCAACACAATTATGTTTTTGTAAGCATGATCTTGGATTGTTTTATTTAGTACTTGGTAGAATGTTTCTATTCATGGTAAATCAGATTGCTCCGTGGGCGAGTATACTTGTAAGATGGACCATGAATCTTTGTAGGTGCCTCGGTAACTTAAGGTTCTCCTTCTGTTCCTCGGTTACTTTCATTAATGCTATGCGCTCTGAAATCCCTATAAAGCTCTCCACATAATAGGGTATTTGACTAAAAAAATCGAATTAGTCCGTCAGTTAGATTATCGAAAAATATACATACATACATACATACATATCGTCACGCCTTTTATCCCCGAAGGGGTAGGCAGAGGTGTATTTCTACACCCACTTTTCGCCAGATATACTTTAGTCCCACGTAATAAGGGGCGAGCCTATTGCCGTACCGGGCACATTTCCAGACTCCGTGCTGCTACTGAGAATTTCGTGACAGAAAAACCCAATAACACTGCCCGACACAGGATCGAACCCGGGACCTCCCGATCCCACGCGCACATTTATGCCGCGAGACCAACGAGGCAGTCGTATAGGGTTTGATGTCGAGTTTTCCGTCTCTACGCAAAGATGGTATTTGCATCGTATTATCCCTTAGTCGCCTCTTACGACACCCACGGGAAGATAGGGGGTGGTGACATTTGTATAAGAGTGGGGGCTTGTAACGTCACTTGCCAGTAAAAAGTGTACTGGCAAGTGACGTCACACGAGTTTTCAGCGAAGTTTGTCGTCTTAATTTTATGTTTACGCGACTAAAGAAAATATACGTGTCCAAAATTTTTTGGAAATCTATCTGACGTACCTACTAATTCGATTTTTTTAGTCAAATACCCTATTTGCAAGTATTTTTTAATAATAAAACCACTCCCGTGATAACCTGAGGTCGATCCTATATGGTATAGTATGAAGTCTGGATAGGAAATAATTCTTTCCCCCATTCGCCTAACTTCACTTAGGCCGACGATGTCCCATTTGATCTTTTCTAGCGCATATGTTAGTTCTATAAGGTTTTCATCATTATTCATTGTAAGTACATTGAGGGCTGCAATATAGATGTTTGATTTTCTTTTACTTTCTGAGCGATTTATTTCCACTTTTGTTGTAGGGTTGCGGTAGGCAGCGATAGCCTAGTGGAGATACCAACAGACTGCCATGCAGAGGGTATCGGGTTCGAATCCACGGCGCGCACCAATGACTTTTCGGAGTTATGTGCGTATTGAATTGTTAATTATCGCTTGTCCCGTGCCTCGGAGAGCACGTTAAGCCGTCGGTCCCGGTTGTCATGAACATCTTTGACAGTTGTTACAGGGCGTCAGTACCTTCTAAATAAACTGACACTAGTCTAAACCATGGAATATCGCTATCCCTTCGGGTTGCGGAGGTCAGGCAGGCAGTCGCTCTGTGGAAAAGCTAATATTCAGCCAAATTCGGTTAGACTAGTAAGCGGACCCCAAGTTGAAAACTGGGATAACGCTAAGAGGATGTTGTAGGGTTGCGGTCTCCATCCCCCACGAGGACCAGTCGGCTTGGGGGAGGGTGTGTTTTTTCTCTGACTTGGTTTTCGTGATTTGGTTGGATTATCCGTTTGCCGGTTGTTAATTACTATTGGTTCTTATGTGTGAGATTGTCGAACGGGATTCTCATCAGGTCGAAGGCATTGATAAGATAAGATAAGATAAGATATATTTATTAGTCTCAACATGTGTACATAAGGTGTTACAGGTTTTTTGTTTCAACATGTTCTGTCTGGTTAGACATGCCAATATAAGTGTATTCTAATAATCTATTAAATATACATTAAATCTGGATCTAATATAAAAGGCAGTTACATTGTCTTTTTAATAAGCGTTTCTTAGTTAACAAAATTCTAATTGGACAGTCAAAATTCATTCAATAAAATAGTAAAAGATATAATTAAGGTCAATAATAATAAAAAAATATAATAATAAAATATTTATGTCAATTAAATTAGATCCCGATATGTCATATTATACATCAAACTAAATAATTATATAAAATTGTCAAATAGGAAATAATTAACAGTATAATAGCATTTATCCAATAATAAATCTTTTAATTTACGTTTAAATATATTAACATTACAATCCTTATATTTGTTGGGTATTTTATTGTATATTTTGGGCGCCATGCAAAAAACGCTCTTGCCCAATAGCGCCGTCTTAGCAGTGTGCATACACAATCTATGGTTATCTCGACGGTTGCGTATGGTGACATCTGATAATTTGTTAAAGAGATGTGGATTGGTTTTAACAAATACCGCTGTTTCGTAGATATATAATGATGAGAGAGTTAGAATTTTATGCTTTACAAAATACGGTTTGCAGCTGTCTGTAAGTTGTAGCCCAAACATTGCTCTAATGCACCGCTTTTGGAGTTTGAATGCTATATCTTTATCTACTGAGTTTCCCCAAAATATAATCCCATATCTGAACAGAGACTCGATAAGTCCATGATACGCAGTAAGCAATGCAGCTGTATTAACTACTGGAGCAAGCTTGTACAGAGCGTAGGTTCGACTACTTATTTTTTTAGATAATTGTGATATATGAGCTTTCCAATTCAGTTTACGGTCTATTATGAGTCCAAGAAACTGAGCATTATCAACTTCATGTAATTTTGTATTATCATACTTAATGCAAGGTTGGTTTCGTTGCAAAGTAGTAGCTTTTTGGCTAAAGTGCATAATTTGCGTTTTGTTAATATTGATTTTTAGATTATTATTATTCATCCAATTAATAATTTCCAACAATGATCTATTTATGTCATGTTCGTACGTATCGAATGTTTTACATGCAACTGTAAGTGTACTGTCATCTGCGAAGAGTGTTATGGGTTGATTAGTTGATTTAGGCAAGTCATTAATGTATAGATTGAACAGTAAAGGACCCAAGACACTTCCCTGTGGGACACCATACTTTATTAGACGTTCAGTTGAGTAGGCTGTTATTTCTTTTTTAGTTGTAAGATCTATTCTTGTTATGGCCGTGCACTGGATTCGGTTGGATAAGTACGATACCAGCAGGTCAAGCACATTTCCGCGAATACCATAGCACTCGAGCTTATTCGTTAAAATACTATGATCCACGTGATCAAAAGCCTGCGACATATCACAGTAGACTGCGCAAACTGGGTTCCTCTTGTCTATATTTAACATCGTTCTGTGCAGAAATTCAAAAATAGCCAAATTAATTGACATTTTTTCTCTAAAGCCTTTCTGTTCTGTACATAGAATTTTATTGAGCTCTAGGTAGCTATTGAGTTTTTTATATATGTACCTCTCAAAAATTTTCGAAAAAATACATATAAGCGCTATAGGTCTATAGTTTGGCATAATATCTTGACTTCCTTTCTTATGTACTGGCTTTATTATAGACTTTTTTAGAGCCTCGGGGAATACACCCTGATATATACACATATTAAATATGTGGCTAAGATGTCCACAGATGAACCTTCCTACGGATTTTATTACTTTAGTAGAGATGCCGTCGTAACCTACACTATGAGTATTTCTGAGATTTCTGATTATAGCTAGTATGTCTTGAGGTGTACAAGGAGCCATGAACATGGAATGTCTTTTTTTTTCAATCAATGAGGTATTGTTTGTTACTGTTTTAGAAATTGGTACAATTTTATCTATAAAATAATCATTAAAGCTATTGGCAATATGCATGGGGTCAGTTACAGTTTTATTATTAATCGTTAGTTTTTGTATTGTCTCTTTTGGTATATTCAAATTACTATTGTTTATTATTTTCCATGTCATTTTTACTTTGTTGTCAGATGTATTAATTTTATGATTATTCCGTGCACGTTTCGTAAGTTTTATTATTTTCGTAAAAAGTTTTGCATATTTTTTGTATTGCTGTTTATTGTATGTAGTCGGTATTATTCTTGATCTCCATAGAAGTTTTCTTTTCTTTTTACTACATATTTGTATGCCTCGCGAAATCCAGTTGGGTTTCTTGTTGGCTTTAATAGTGACTAACTTTCGAGGAAAGCATAGTTTGTAGAACAGACTAAATTGTTCCAAAAACATACTAAATGCGGTATTAGCATCATCAGCTACATAAATACCGCTAAATGTTAAGTTTCTGATGCATGTTATGAATCTAAGCATGTTCTCTGGTGCATAGTCTATCTGTTCCTTATGCCAGTACTTTAATACACACGTATTTTCCACCGGACATTTTAGAATTTGAGCCGTATGGTCAGATAAAGCTAAGTCTATTACAAAAGCTTTCCATGTTTTTTTTAAATGGTGTGCGAAATTATCTATACATGTTTGACTTGATAGTCTTGTAGAACACTGTAAAGCTAATGATAAATTAAAATTACTCAATAAGCATTGAAATTCTAATGTCACGTTATTATTTTTCATTACGTCAATGTTGTAGTCAGCCGCTATTACTATATGGTCATATTTAAGTTTACAAACTCGTGTCAAAATTTGCTCCAGTTTTTGGAAAAATATATTTAAATTACTTAATTTTGGGACTCGGTAAATACATATAATTATCATTTTATAATGGGTTAATTCCACTGCACAACACTCAATGATACCATTTATAGATAACAGAGCAATTTCGGGTAATTCTTTCCATATGTGTCCTACTCTCACGAGAATACATGAACCACCTCTTTTACTATCCGATCTACTAAAACAAGCAGCTAAAATATAATTAGGTACTAGAACATGAGATTCATATCCCGTCATAATAAAGTGCTCAGTTAAACATACGACATCTACATGTTGTTTTTTATCTGCAAGATCAGTCAATGAGACAGATAAAGCTTCTGATTTATTTATTAATCCAGCAATATTTTGGTGCATGATGTGTAAGTATTTAGTTACGAAAAAAAGTGTCATTATTTATGTTTGTCATGTTACATTGACTGATTTCGTCACATTGAGTAGATTTGTCAGTTTTCTTAGAACTAGTTTTATGGTTTACAGTCTGATTTACAGCCAAACTATCGGGCGATAAGGATTTTTGCTCAATTATACTCCTTAAGTTGTAGAAAATATTAGATATGCCCTTATTATTAATGATTCCACTGTGTTTAAGAAACATGGTATGATCATAAGACAAATTTAAATTTGAATCAAACAGTATGGCGTAGTCATATATTTTTACGTCATGATAAAGAAGATAATTAAACATTTCAATACGCCCGTTAAACATTGTACTATAATAATTACATTTAAATGTAGGCAAACACAATATTATATTTGTGTGCTGGACTTTTAATAATTGTTCTCGTACATTAGCTATGAGCTCAGAGTAATTGTTTGTCTTTTCAAAGTCGTCGCCTCCAACCAATATGACACAATAATCTTTCATGGTGTAGTCTGACAGCTTAGATTCTAAATTATCAGTAAGTCTAATTAATCCACAGTTAGGTGAGAGGTAATGACACAGAAGATAGTTAGGATAGTTTTTCTGAGCTACAGATAATATTTTGTTACCCTTATCACTGCTTATCAAACACAACTTTGCTTGCCGTTGGGGAGAGGATGCCCGCAGGCGACAACTATCAGATGTGGCTACTTTTTGCGGTGGTTCTGCATCGCACTGTATGGGTGTTTGTGATAGTTCCAATCGCTGTTTGCGTATTTTTTGTGTTGTCCTGTGTGGAGTTGTAATCCTTTTACTATTGCTTGGAGTGAGGATTTCACATGACAGCTTCTTAGTGGCTTTCATCAACAAATTTTGCTTCTTGTTCAAGTTTTGTATTGTCTGTTTTAGTTCACTATTCTCAAGAGATAGATGATTTATTTCTTCATGCGCCGAAGATAACTGATCTTTCAAATTATCAATTTGTTGCTTCAAACTTACTAATTCATCATCGCTGACGTCATCCGATAAGTCGAATAAACTCTTGGAAGCGCTATCTGCTGTACAATCATTATTATTTTGTTTCTCCGGTGTCGTTTCTGTTAACGAACGATTACGTGTTTTTCGAAGCGTAATGTTTTCAAAGAAATTCATTTTAGTGTGAATAATATATATCTGTCAGAGTTGTAGTAAATCCAGTAATATTTGTTTTATTAATGATATTGTATCACAAAAAGAGCTTATTCGGTTATACTGGGGTTTGAACTTAGAGCACACTGAGAACGATATCTGTAGCTAACACTGTAGGCCACCCGACCACCAATCGTCAATGTAAGTCGTTGAAATTGTGATTCGTCTTTAGACGGAACAAAGCTTTTATAACATTCACAACTAATGGGTTCAAAGTTCATTTCTTTCTCGTGTTACTTGCGAAGTTACAAATTTTGTAGGGTACTATTTTGAGTCACTGTCACTTTTTTATAGTTAAGTTTCTTTCTAACTTGTATAATATTTGGAAATTGTGATTGGATTAATTGATTTATATCGCACCCTTAGTAATATAAGGGCACAATCCAAAAAAGTAGATTTTTGGGAAATCGCGTTTAAAGATTCTGGATTCCTACATTACAGCTATTTTTTCGAATAACTTCCTTATTATTTAAGATAAAAATGTGAAATTAGGCAGATTTGTTCTTCTATAAATGCACTATATATAGCAATGAAAAAAATAATAATGTAAATAAATTCTATAAATTACAAGCAATATAAAAAAACCCTTTTAAGTTAGGCCCATATAGTACAAAAATCATGACAGAAATATGGAGTTATTTCAGTTTGATCCCAAATACTATTAAAGTCCCTATCATTGTTTAGTTTTTAATCATAGTTAGTAATGTATATTACCAAACCAAACCATGATCTGAATCTTTTGTTTCTGTTTTATAAATAAAATATCATTTAAAATGAAAGTAATACTTTAATAAAATCAGTGCAGAATGTAACAATGATCTTAAAATTATGAATTCTAATCAACAATTAAACATAATGTCTTTTGTGTCGAACTAAAGGGTCAAATCACTTGAACCCCTTAGTTTACAACAAAAGTTGAAATTTATATTTTTTTTTCAGTTATTCTGTCTACAAATGGTTATAATTAGCTAATTAAAATGATAAAAAAATCTAATACCAATAGATTCTTAGAAACGGCATGTTAAAAATACTTAATATTGCGAAGCGGACGGTGGTTAAGTGGAAAAAACAATGTAATGTATTTTTAACATTGCAAAATACACAGTCAATGAAAAATAAAAAAACAAACTGTTTATTTATGTTCTATCTATTGTAAAAGTAATCAAAAATATTGAAATTAGTGACAAAATATTAAAACAAATAGTGATAATATAATAAACATTCACTGTTTGTGGCATTCCTTAAAACAGTTACATTTCTTTACGAAACATAATCTTAAATTACACTTGCAACAAATAACGTTCGTCATTCCTTTTCTACAAAACTTACATCTACTCGGTGCTGTTCTAAAATCAGGAATATGTATAACTATAATATTATGACGAATAGCGTCAGATTTTTATCAAAAGAAGTAGAATAACCAGTAGTCATTCTTTGTTTCGATAGAAGTTCATAATAAATCATGATCCTAAATATTTTTAATATCTAAGGGACTTTATGTACTGAACAAAACCTTTTCTGTACATAATCCATGCATTGTTTACGCAAACGTCTAAGATCTGGGAAAATAGTGCCATGTACCACTTTTTGTTTTATAATTGACGTGACATGGGACGTCAACCTTGGCTTCAAAGGGTACGAATCCACTTAGGAACTGGCCAAAATCACAGTTTTGTTATCAAGCCATTTTACGACACTATCATCTGGTAGTTTATTTTGACATCCTCTTAAACGATTTGATCTAATTGTGCCCAAGGAAAAGATATCATATTCTTGACGCAACATGATCAGCTCAAGTGATGAGAAGAAGTTGTCGAAGTACCTACACAACCGCCGGCTTATTTTGTATACTCTGGGAAAGAGCTATTACCACTTTTGCACCAACACCTTAAGATTTTTCATATTCTGTAAAAGAATGATATCTAAACGTGTCTTCGCCAGCGTAGAGAATAAAATCATACGCGCAGGCAGAATCAAAAGCCCCATTTCTTATAGGCTTCTTTGCCAAATATTGACGCCTGTTTCCAGCTGTTATACCTTTATAGGGCACCATCATTTCGTCGATACTATAGGGATGGTCTTCTTATATACTGAGGCAGTTTCTACGTACACCTTCTAAAATCGATCGTACTTTAAAATAACGATCTCCATTCTGTTGTGAATTATCAACGAAGTACAAATACTGACGAATTTGTTCATATCGATTTAAACTCTTAACATCTGCGATTAGGTTATAACGTAAATTCTTATTCCAGTAATCTCGATAGCACGGCATCTTAACAACACCCATCAAAAGATTAATTGCAACCAAATCCAATAATTCTTCCCGAGCAACATTGGTGTATTTTAGATATCATGTACAGCATATAAATTCGTGTTTTGTATAATTAGTTATATCAATAAAATCTTCACTGAAGAAATCATAGAAGTCATCTGACGAGACTTCGATTCAGATCCGAATTGCGTAAAGGTTATTTCATCCAGTACTGCTTTATAGTTAAATTTGACGCTTTCCCATATGAAATTGAGTGGTTTTCTCACAAATTGTTTATATTTTTTGTTTGTATTGTTGTTTTGGTTGTTAATCTGCTTTTGGAGCGGGTTTTCTTGGAGATATTAGAAGCTGCAGGACTTAGAGACATTGATAACGCAGGCAAATGCTGCGGTGGATTGTGAGTAATGAAGAGTCAGGCAAAAGTTCATCATCTAAGATATTCAGTCGCTCAAATTAAGAATTTAAATAGCGAGGTTCGGAACTATGTTCTGTATCTTCTGTTCCTTTTTCTTCCTAGTCTTCGGATGTACTAGAATCGGCGGAAGGAGCATCTTGTGGTGGCAAAAATGCTAGAATCTTTCTCACACGTTCTAATCGGATGTTGGGCTGAAAGAAATCTAGTAAAATTCATGCAAACACCCGAAGCTTCAAATAAACAATTTAGAATGTCAAAAAATATATATTCAGTTTTGAAAAAGAAATACAACTTTATGTCATACAAGGTAAAGTTCAAGTTCAATTGCAAAGAAAAGGGTCGAATTAAAAATATATTGAATTTTTCATGTAAATAAAGGCCGAACACAAATTGCGCCAACGAACACAAAACAATTTACGTACTATAACGAA
Organism: Euclidia mi; assembly: GCA_944739405.2. Lineage (NCBI taxonomy): Eukaryota > Metazoa > Arthropoda > Insecta > Lepidoptera > Erebidae > Euclidia > Euclidia mi. The sequence goes on from OX123204.2 coordinate 31,973,170, forward strand.
CCAATAAGATATAATTCCATAAAAAAATTCTACTTTTTTGCAATATACTGATCTATTATGAATTAGACCCAATTATTTATTACATTTTGCATAATATAACGGCACAACTACACATTGTTCTTTATATTACAAAATTATAAAATCAAACTCACGAAGATTTTCGTCATAGAAGGGCACAAACACGAATCGCACAACGTTTAAACAGTCCGCCTCCGACAAGTACGGAAACGTTACGGTTTGCGACCTTATAACAGTAAGAGCGGGGAACGGGCGGAGAGAGTGTGAGAGGGACACAAATATATTTACCGAGTCATTATTGTCCTTTTTCTCTTTCTGTCAGCGCTAACCGGTAGCGAATTTAATTTTGTGCCCTTAGCATTCAAAATCTGAGTTTACCAAAATTTTGAGTTGATTCCTTATAATATTACTGAGGGTGCGATATGCACTATTTTGTATAGATAAAGGGTTATAATGTGATTTTATGTACCTAGTTACGATGTAGCTTAATGCACTTTTAGATGATAGAACGTTAAGTTTTATAAATTTTCACACACTTTTTGTTTTGGTCTTATATCTTTATCAGTTCCGTAGATAAGCACTGTATAACATTGTCACTGGTTTATTGTAGTGTCTTTTTCACTAATTCACTTGACTTTCGCGGAAATATTTGATAATTTTATTTTTTTAAATCAATTTACACAGAGAGACGATGTTTACGTTGGCAGTGGCGCCACCTATTGTCCTTTGTTGCTTTTTGGATTTAGTGGCTGACGTTGACTGTGGTGAAGTAGATATTTCTCGTTTCCTTTTGTCGGTAATAGGTCCCTTGTTTATCATATTTCAAAAAAGCAATATTTCCCTTTTTCTTCTCCTCAAGTAGTTGTGGCAGCAAAGCCTTTCTCTTTTCTATAACTTCCTTAGAGTACTCTTCCGATATATAGATACTAGATTCCTTTTAGCCTCTTTGTTCTACATAATTAGATCGTTTTTCCATGCGTTTGTAAATGAGAGTAGTACGGGTCTGTGTTTGTTCTCGACTTTATTTTTCCCAAGACGATATATTTGTTCACTTCGTTTTCTTCTACAGATAAATTTAAATCTCTCTTAAAGATTTCCTTAACGATTTGAAGTTTCTCTAATATCGATTTTTCGCTCTCCTCTAATCCATAAATAACTATGTTGTTACTTTTCTTCTCTTTTTTCAAATATTCTATCGCGTTCTCCAGGTTAGAAGTTTTTAGTTTTAATTTTTCATTTTCTTCGGTCATAGGAGTTAATTTTTCATCGATCCGATCTATTATATTCTTCGTGAGCGATTCTTTCAGTTCATCTGTATGTTTTTGCCACTTAATCACTACACAGTATTAAATAAAGTCTGTCTTCTGACTGTCTGTCCCTATGTATGCTTAAATCTTAAAAACTACACAACGAATTTTAATGCGGTTTTTTTAATAGATAGAATAATTCAAGAGGAAGGTTAAATGTATAATTGACGCGGTCCAAACCGCTGGCGACGTCTAGTGTTCTTATAAAATTAACATTGTGATGCCTACAAAGTACTCTCCAATCTATAGGTACCATTTACCTATTCTGTATGCTCTTTATTAATAATGGCAATATATTCTATATCTATCGCTATCCGGCTATCCCAGTTCTAGACTGGGTTCCGTTTATTAGTCTAATCACATTTAACTGAATATAAGCTGTCTACAGAGCGACTTCCGCAACTCAAAAGAATAGCAATCTTCCATGGCTTCCCATAGCGACTCCTAAAGATCTTCATGATAGTCGACACTAACAGCTTTGCGTGCTCTCCGAAGAACGGGACAAGCGATAATTAACAATTGAACACGCACATAACTTTTTAAAGTCAGTGGAGCGCGCTGTAGATTCGAACCCGCTACTCTATGCATAGCAGTCTGTTGGCCACTAGGCTATTTCATAAACACAAATCTTTATGAGAATGGACTGGATGGAAGGGTGGATGTATAATTAATACTCAATCTAAAAAAAACACAACGGATTTTGATGAAACTTTGGAGTAAAACTTTAAAATACCCTACAGGCTTTTTGGGTCTATATTGACATTTTTTGTTAGTATTTCATCCTCCTAGCGTTATCCCAGTTTTCGGTTCGGGGTCAGCTTACAGGTCTAACCGGAGTTGGCTGAATATTAGCTTCTCCACAGAGTGACTGACCTCCGCAACCCGAAGGGATGGCGATATTCCATGGCTTAGACTAGTGTCAGTTTACTTAGTAGGTAGGTACTGACGCCGTTTAACGACTGTCAAAGATCTTCATGACAGCCGTCGGCTTAACGTGCTCTCCAAGGCTCGGGGCAAGCGTTAATTAACTATTCAAATATGCACATAACCTTGAAAAGTCATTGTTGCGCACCGTGGATTCGAAACCAATACCCTCTGCATGACAGTCTGTTGTTAGTAGTATTTACCAACAATTTTTCTCTTAATTTAATAAGACTGCATGCTAAATAATACAAAAGTAAATCAACAATATAATGGCAAACAAACTTTTAAAATATAATCATCATTGAGATCAAAGATATATTACTAACCAGTCATGTTTGACTGCACTCCAGATATATCCAAAGAACAAATACGCCAGGCAATTTGATACACAAAGGTACGTAATAGATACTGGTTCAGAAAGGACGTGTCGGGCTCGAGCTACTGAATTTGGACAAGACCAAGTTTATGTAATGACCTTCGAAATTGTGGTGTACCGCGGTGTACACACGGCGTCAAGTCAAGCTAAACAGTTGCAGTACGATTTTGATACTTATTCCCTACGTCATAAGAACGGCTCAAAGGTCAAAGTGTATAGCTTGACCAGTAGCCGTATACTTGACGCAAAAGTTGTGGTTAGAGACCACTTAGTGGTTGAAATCAGAAAGAGTGCATCTTGGCTGTGCGGTATTTGAGAAGTAACGTCATATCTGTGAGTCTTATTTGCCACAAAAACGGGTGAGGGACAAAGAAGGCTGGAATTATCCGACAGACCAAAGCTAGTGACATTATTCAGTACTATAACTAGGGCTAGGCTAACGGTGCCCAGGCACGGGGCGCAAACCCTGAATGTGCGCCACGTGGCCCAATATCACGTAGAAAAGTCTTTAGCGCTAAAAACATGTTCGGGCATAGATACTGAAGCTCGCACCAGGCGAATAAAAAGCATGTCATGTTATGGCACTACATGCGGGAAACTGGATTGGCAGTAAGCTGGCCATATCTACTGTAGCAGAAACGATTATCGCTGAATTAAGCAGATTTTTGGCAAGCGTAGTGATGGACGATTCAATTACTTGAGGAGGGTGGCTGGTTTTATAACTATGGATTTAATATGACTGGCCTAAAGAAATCCAAACAAGAGATATATTAATGAATTGGCTCTTGCCATGTCTAGCACACTCTCCAAAACTTGTCAGCTTCAAACTTTATAGAACAAACTTTATGATAAAAACCAGTCTGTTAAAATAACTTAGGTAGTTGTAGTCGTCAAGAAAACGACGAATGCTCTATAGCCGTGGAAAAGTAATTTGAAGCTAGCCGTTTGCAACATTAGGCACAAAGTTTTGAACTTTTCCTCTACTTGACAATTCTGGTTAACATCTTTCTAGAGATTTGTAAAATAAATGCTGAAATTCAAAAAGAGGCAACATCCACGTTCTGTGAAAGTAATGCAGGGCCTTGTAAAAGTTGATTTATTTATACACTATTTTTAGGGTTCCATACCTAAAACTTAAAAACGGGATCCTGTTACTAAGCTTCTGCTGTCTGTCTGTCACCAGTCTGTATCTCATAAACCCTGATAGCTAGAAAGCTGAAATTTTCACAAATTGTGTAGGTATCTATTTCCGTTGCCTCTATAGCAACAAATAAAAAAATGGAAATATTAAGAGGGGGTCCCATACAATAAACGTGTTGTTTTTTTTCGTATTTTTGCTCAATGTTACTAACGGTAACAGATAGACGATTAAAATTTTCACAGAATATATAGTTTTATACATAAATCCTTTCAAAATAAAACATTAAATAAAAATAAAGTAAATATTAAAGGGGGCCTCCCATACAAAAAACAAAATTTTTAAGCAATTTTTAACCGATCTTAATAAACAGGTAAAAACTTAAAAAATATTTAATTATACAAACAACAAACGTGATTTTCTTATATACGTAGATGATGGTACGGAACACTTCATGCGCGAGTTCCACTCGCACTTGGCCAATTTTTATTTATTGTCGTTTTCGCTATCTTGTATTGACGCAAGGAAGAAAATATCTAACATTCTAGGAATATAAGTGTAAAACTTTCAACATAATGTCCAGGCAATTTTACTCGCATTCGACGTTTTTGAATTTGTCGAACTGAGCAACGAACAGAGCCAAACACCGCTTCGAACATTTGCACTACCTTTCTCACTAGAATGCTCACCAGAACGCACGATAGAACGCTCGTAAAAACACTTTCGTTTGTTTTCTGTTATGTAACATTCGCTAGAATGCTTATTACAGGTGAATGCTCGAGTGTATCAACACCGATAGAGGATAGGATAGGTATTTTATAAAAATAAAAGACTGATGATTTTTATTTCGTTTTTACTTAAATACATAGTCACATTGTGTCTCATTAATAACTAACAAAGAAATAATTACGGTAAACCCCGCACAAGTGCAGGATTTAATTAGACCTAGATGCAGGAATACCCACATTATATACCTTACTGTAAGATACAAGAGAAACTAACAAACTTCTTCAATAATGACTAGTAATTTATTGCATTTTTGAGACAATATGTATAAAAAGACAAAAGTAGGATTGGAAGTTGTCTTGCGTTTTACTTTTCTATCATCACCACTAATAAACGCACGAAAAAATCACAATAAAAACATACGTTACGACATCATTCATATCAAAAACAGGAACAAGCGATTATTTTAAGCAAATTAAATTACAGATAAATACAGAAATGCGATGTAACGAAAAAGTAAGTAACTAATGATTTGATGCCCGATTAGATAAAGAAATGCAAGATGTGCCCAAAAATAAATAATGTCCAATCCAATTGGCTAAAATTAAAAAGCGGGTGTATAGTGTGGTGCAGGATTCGTTCGTTCGCGGAGCCATCAACTCTTGGGCATGCCCTGGGGCGCGGCGGTCTCGACCATCTTCTTGTACTTGCCGACGAGCTCGGGCAGGTCGTAGGCGATGGCGACGTCGAGCCGCGTGATGGGGCAGCCGCGGAAGTACGTGCACGTCGCCGACAGCTGCTGGAACTCGTACAGGGGGTTCAGCCGGAAGAAGTCTTGGTACGTCTCGGGGTCTGGCAAGTCGTACCTAAACACAAACACATCATTAACATACTTCATAATAATCTAAAGAAACGCCAGAAACTTCACAGTAAGTGCTGTAAATACCTGGAAATATTAGTGAGTGTGCTAAGACCCTCATAGATGTGGTAGTTCTGAGGGTTTTCAATAATGGCATCTGCGATGAGCTTCCTATTGCCGAATATTGTCTTGTGGTTGTAATAAGTAGTCAGATAGCAGTCGACCATCTTCGCGTGGTTCCTTACACGAACCTGTAACAAAATATAAAAGAGTTAATATTAGAAATTATTATCCAGTCTTTCCAACCGCCAACGAAATGGCACCTATTGTGTGATTACTTTATTAAACATATGAAGACCACGAAAATCATCAACTAATAGGTACCAACGCTCTACAGGGAGTAAAAAACTGCTCAAAATTAACTTGTATCGTATAACAATAGGGTTGTGTCCACTAAGAATAAATCGGTTTGATTGTAGTATCTATAGATTCATTATGATTTTAAGATGTCAATAAAGTTTATTATTTATTAGAATAAGGTAAGATTAATGTTATTTTTAGGATTCTAAAACTAAAAATAATGTATTTATTCTTGCGTCAGTAAACACCAATCAGAAAGCATTACGTCAAACAGTACGTCCGCCATTCATGTTGTTGACGTTTTAGTAGTAAATACAACTACCCCCATGGGATCTCCACCTTCTCGTGGTGGGGGGGCCCAGTAACCGTGGGTTTGAGGTACACCCACGGTGAAGCTAAGCGGGATCCCGGGAGGAGACGCTCCACGTGGGCTTGGATGAGGCCTGCGTAGGGTGCGTCCCAAGGTGCGGGTGCGGGGGACAGTTCTGTCTATCCCTCGCAGTCGGGTGCGGTCGCGGGAGGAGCGGCGTGTCGATGTTGCGTTGCCGCGCGCCCTATCTCCCGCGAGCATCCTTCATCCGCCGCCAAGGCGGTTTCGTTCGGGGCCCGCCTGACCTTCTGGCGGGCATATACCCGTCGGGGGGTAGCGAGGAATGCTTCAGTGAAACCCTACCCTCCGACACATAGGTACATGAGGAGCACGGGTTGGTTTTTAGTCAGTAAGAGTCTGACAGTCCCCTTCGTCCTTCCCCCCCAGGGCGAAGGGACACCATGAGGATTTTTCAACCCGACACCAAAAAAAAAAAGTAAATACAACTAAAACGTCAAGTGGGTACATCAGACCAGACTTCATTCACGGTTTGTTTTGTTTTGGACTTTGTGATATCACTCAATCGCCGATGGTTTACAGCGTTTTCGTGCCAAATGAAAAAGGTTTTTAAAAAGCCGTAATTAGTAATGTTGCTGATCGATTTTTGAAGAAAAATCAGGTTTCTCAGTTTAACATCTAATAAAGGAACGAATCAATCGCTAATTTCATTTTAGGACACAAGTCTATTAAGGGAATCATCGGCGGCCGTGTTGCATAGGAGCACACATTTTGATCACACAAAATGGGTAGATAAACATAAGCTTTACTTACAGCGAATCTCCTAGCGCTGGCTATCTTGTTCTCGATACGCTTGTCAATCGCTTGCCGCAAGTCCCTCAGCAGCTCTCGCTCCTGGGCTTGCAGCAGGCGCACGGGCGCGCCGGCCTCGAAGGGCATCGACCACAGCGACACCGTGTACATGACCGGCGGCTGCGCGGAGCTCATCAGCGGCGAGATGTTCCAGATCAGCGCGCTCTGCACGCGCATCAGCTCCTCCGGCTTTACGGTGTCCGCCTTGTTCAGTACGATGCGTGTCTGACAAAATACAACAAATATTATCATCATATACCCATAGCGGTAGGATGCGGCCGGCTCAAAATCGGTCTGTATGGAGAACCTTGGAGTACATAACAACAAGGTAGTAGAGCCTTGCTGATTTCAGCATGAATGGGCCGGCTCGACCGGGGAAGTACTACCCTCTCACAGAAAATCGACGTAAAGTAACAGTACCTAAACTGTTGCGTTTCGTTCGGTGAGTGAGAGTCCTATCCCTTTTCCCAACCCCAAGGGGCGGCAACGCACTTGTGACTCCTGTGATGTCCATGGGCGGCGGTAATTGCTTACGATCAGGCGAATCCGATATGCTCGTTTGCCGGCTATTACCATAAAAAATGTCTATATCCAGTAGTGGACGTCTCTAGGCTGGCATGATGATACTCGTAGTACAAGTTCTGCTTAGTTCGGGACTAGACTAGATTGTGTTGTGTGTGATAAATTATATCCTAATCATAACAGCGTTTTGCCACAGCTGGACAGCCTCTCCTATTTTGAGTAACAATTCACAATAGCTTGTGAACCAATAAAAGGATTTGGTCTACTATTTGCCGCTGGGCAAACGCGATAGTTTAGGCACAGATCAATGTATAACGTTTGATGTCGAGTTTTCCATCTCTTAGCAAAGATACTATTTCCTTTATACACACATCACACGGTATTACCAATTCGTATTATATCATATTATGTAGGTACTAATTACTTCAACAGTCGTTGTAGTAGAATTATGTTTGTACGATGTAGTACAAATATGCGCTTGGACTTATTTTTCTTTTATTGAGACTAGTCCTATCCACATTTCGACTGCTGCGTCTTCTGTGCAGCCAGGTTCACCAGCAATGCCCACGACTTGTAACTCTTATGAAATGTTGAACTGTCTTAGAACCCGCAACGAACATAGTCAAGAGTATAATGGAGCAGTAAAAAAATATTTTTTTATTTTTTTTATTTATAGACTTACGCCTGTATCCCCGAAGGGGTAGACAGAGGGGTAATATTACACCCATATTTCGCCATGAATTTTTTAGGTCCCACGTAATAGAGGGTGAGCCTATTGCCGTACCGGGCACATTACCTGACTCCGTGCTGCTACAGAGAATTTCCTAACGGAAAAACCCAATAACACTTTGCCCGACCCGGGAACCGAACCCGAGACCTCCCAATCCCACGCGCACATTTAAGCCGCGAGACCAACGAGGCAGTCAGAAAATATAATAACAAAATATAATTGTAATAAAATCCACATCCCTTCCTAGAAAAGCGAAAAACAAACAAGATGGCGCTTGGCTTATGATCTGACTGAACATTTTCACTCGAATCTCCCTTGATATTAAGAATATCAGCTACTACATGCATATTATCCAAATCTTAATCCCTCACGACTGGCCACTAGAAAACAATGCGTCTACGCGAATATTCTTTCTCAAGTACTGTCACACCAGATCAGTCCACTTAACCTATTGGACATTATTTACTGTTAATTTTACTGCCTTAATCTTCTAAAATGACCCCATAGTTGTTCCATGTATATTGCTGGGTTATTTTTCTAGGCATTATTATTATTGTTATCAATTGGTAAAGTTGTAGTTCAAAGAAATTTATACGAATTCAAGACCGTTAAATAAGTATAACACACGGACTCATACCTGAGACTCCCTGCCTTTGAGTTGGTCGAGTATAGCTTCAGTCTCGGGACCCACGTCCAGTTTAGAAGGATCGTATACTAGGAAGATGATATCAGCTCTGTCGATGAACCACTGGCAGGCATCGTTGAATGGGAACACACGGGATACCTGCTTCCTTACTTCTAAAATGCCGGGAATTTCTACGATGTTAACCTGAAATTAAATATATAGGATGGGTAGCATAAAATGTTAATGTTCCTAGTTCAAGCATGTGATACTACTACATTAGCAAAAATTTAATCCTTCTATATTATTGTTATCATATCTAATAACGCCATCGCTCATATCTAATCACCAGCCCAGAAATAATATCAGCCTCCCGTTACGTAAATTAATGAACGAATGTTAAAATAACTCGGTACTTAGGTACATATGTAGAATGGTATAATAGAAGGGTATTACGAATATTTCCACACCTATTGAGTAATTACCAAAATATGAACATAGTGGCCATCATCAATGCTGTCACTTTTAAATGGGTAGGTACCTACCTAAAAGTGATGATAAAAATTAAGATGTACTACCTAAATAAAAACGTTTTAGAATCAGATACACGAGAACATCGTTCTGACAAAATAAACAAAACATCATACTTTTTCTAGAATCTTGCTCGGATGTCTCAAACCCCTCAGACGCTCTTCCAGACCCTGTCCGAATTTCTGAAGTCCCGAGAAAGTCCAGTCAGCTGCCAACTGAGTGCCGTCTAATACCTGTGGCTCTTTGCCGTGCATAAGGATGTTGAAATATGCTGGTGATGGCTCTGCACCTAGAGGTGAAGAGGGAAATAGTAAGCTATCATAACAAAATTGAGCATAGGTAACAATATGATGCTTATGGTACAATACTTACCAGTTCTAAGAGACCATTCCGTGAACTCAAGCCCCGTCAAGTAATTCAAAATACTAGACTTGCCACCACTCCATGGACCCATGAAAAGAACTAAAGGTTTCGAGAAAATCTCTGGGTCACCAAAGTGCCTATTACTCAAGTCCCTGTATTTGTAAAGAGCTTCTAGTGGTTTGATTGAATTCTCGTACAGTTTCTTCAAATCCCGGAGAACGATGTCTGCAGACTTTTCTATGAGTAACTCTGCTTCACTTGCGTCCTCATCTAATCTCAAAATTTTGGTGATGTGGTCACGTGATCTTAGGTTTTCGGGAATTTCACCAGTCTGTAAAGATGAAGAACATAATTTTACCTATCTATTTTATTGACTACTAGAGAATGCCCGCAGCTACGCTCGCTGATTATTTTTGTTATTTTACTTTTTCGGCTCGATCCATGGGAGTTTCGGAAAATACCTTCTTATATAGTGCACTCCTATACTCCTCAAGGAATATACATACCAAATTTCAGCTTCTTGCGTCCTGTAATTTTGGCTGTAGCTTGTCTGTCAGTCAGGAACACAAGAATTTTGTGTTTTTCGACATCGCTTTGACACTAAATAAGTATAACACTTCCATCGTGTCTTTTTATGTATAGGAAAAGAAATATTCTAATTAAACTTACAAGTAATAAATCTTCCTCAGGCGCACCTTCTTCCTCATCTTCTGCACCACCCTCAGCTTCTTCCGATGCTTCTCCATCTTCCGAAGCTTCACCAGCTTCTGTAGCTTCACCCTCCTCTGAACCTTCCGCAGCGCTACTGTCTTCCGGAGTCACCTCTTCTTCAGCACCCTCAGAGGCAGCCTCATCGGACTTGTCACCGTCGTCTTCCTTGCTATCTTTACCAGATTCTTCCTCTTCTTCAGATTTGTCCCCTCCTTCAGCTCCCTCGACGGATGCTTCTTCAGATTCAACTTTATCTTCTGCTGACGTATCTTTCTCTTCTGCTGACGCACCCTTGTCTTCACCTGATTCATCCTTATCCTCAGTTGTTTCGTCCTTTTCCTCACCAGATGCATCTTTTTGTTCACCAGATTCATCTTTCTCCTCTCCAGATTGGTCCTTTTCCTCTACTGATTCATCTTTTTCTTCTCCGGATGCAGCTTTTTCTTCAGATTCAGCGTCAGCTTCGGCTTCTTTAGATTCATCATCTTTAGTTTCTTGAGAGCCATCTTGTTCATCATCTGTCACTTCTTGCGATTCATCAGCCTTTTCTTGAGATCCATCGTCTTCGTTTGTCTTATCTTCATCGTCATCTTTACCCTCTTCAGATGCATCGGCAGCTTCTCCTGACTTATCATCGTCAGTTGCCGATTCTTGTTCAGCTTCTTGGCTAACATCTTCAGTTTCTTTGCTGCTGTCCTCTGTCACCTCCTGGCTGTCGTCATCGGATCCTTCTTTGGAAGCATCGTCGGTTTCTTCTTTAGACTCGTCCTTTTCTTCTGCACTCTCTGCAACCAACAGTGTATTTGAATTAAATGTATACTGATTTTTGTCTATCAATTAATTTATTTAGTCTAAATGATAGAAAAACGTAACTTATATTACTAATTCATTGAAACATTGTATTGTGCTATAAATTAACTACGCGACTTTGATCGACGTTGATGAGCTGGCGACGTTGTAGTTGATCTTTGCACGTCAATATTTTCAACGTCTTCATAGTGGCACCTTAACTAATTTTACTACCGTATTGATATTACACAGTGAATAATATTCATCATCACATACTGATTCAATTCATTTGATTTCGTGTTTTGAATTAATTATACTGGCTATAAAACTATTAGGCCGTGTGGTTGAAGGCCGTGTGGTTGACGGCATAGAATACAAGTGTCACCACCCCTTATCTTCCCGTGGGTGTCGTAAGAGGCGACTAAGGGATAACACGATGCAAATACCATCTTTGCGTAGAGACGGAAAACTCGACATCAAACCCTATAGGTACGACTGCCTCGTTGGTCTCGCGGCATAAACGTGCGCGTGGGATCGGGAGGTCCCGGGTTCGATTCCTGGGTCGGGCAGTGTTATTGGGTTTTTCTGCCACGAAATTCTCAGTAGCAGCACGGAGTCTGGAAATGTGCCCGGTACGGCAATAGGCTCGCCCCTTATTACGTGGGACTAAAGTATATCTGGCGAAAAGTGGGTGTAGAAATACACCTCTGCCTACCCCTTCGGGGATAAAAGGCGTAACGATATGTATGTATGTATGTGTATAAAACTATTAAGAACACGGGTATACCCACCTTTTTACTTGTAATATCATTGAGTATACCCAAACAATAATGTCAAGTCAATATGAAAGAAATGCATTTCTACCTTGTTCAGCTGTTTCATCGTCAGCAGATGCCTGCTCCTCTTTGCTGTCTCCTTCAGTAGCGGGTTCGTCAGCTTGTTCTTCATTGCTGTCCCCGTCTTGTTGTTCAGCTTCGGCCTCTTCCTTGGAATTAGTGTCGACAGATCCACCTTCGACTTCTTCGATGGAACCTTGGGGGATGTACGGCTCGTCTGCGATCTCTACCGAAGGCGCATCGTCCTCCGCACTATCCCCTGCTTCAGCTGTTTCACCCCCGCTTTCAGCCGAAACAGCCTCTTTCGAATTGTCTCCATCGTCAACACTTGCTTCACTACTGTCGTTTTTTTCGGCGGAATCTGTAATTGTACAATTATAGTCTTCATTCCTCAAAACACTGGTAAGAACGTGAGATTTATGTAAGTAGGTATATACCTACCTTCTTACATAATACATCTATATTTAGTACATATACTAAAAATAAAGATCGAAGCATCTATGAAACTTGAAAACAGCTGCGGTGCGATGCTGCAATAAGTAATGTTATCATTTTAGGGAAAATATAGGCACCGGTATTTTAAAAGCATTTTTCATCACGGCGTTTATATAAAAACTTTCAACCCTGCTATTCTGGTAACCAATGAACCGATTTTGTTGCAACTAAATTCAAATACCTACCTCGTTTTGGAACATAATACTTAATTTAATAAATTGGTAAAGAAATAAAAAAAAATGCAACTTTGCATCCCATTTGCTAAAGCAAAGGAAATGCCGTGCAACGCGCCATGCCGTGCTGCAACTGCAAAGCACCATCTGTCATCACGATGGCGCACATCCCGTTTTATCCCGATAAGAATGAATCAGCCGTCAGCCCACGCAATCACGATAGTACATACACCTGAAATACTATTGTACTACAAAATAGGCTGGTAGCCAATTTAGTTCCTATGCACCATAAACGAACTTGTCAAAGTCTGCGCCAAATCTTGAAACTTGTTTGTATTTACAATTGTAATGTTTCTAGTTAAAGATTACCTTATTTTCTCGGTAAAATTATTTAGGTACCTAGAACCTAGGCACAACCTACATACAATTTTTACGGGTAAGTGGACTTTTACATTCAAGACAGCACACTAAAGTGCTCAAAGTATATATTATTTTATATTACTTGGTATTGTGAAAGTTCGTAGTGCTGTCTTCCTTTAGAACTCGAAGTCTTACGTAAGAAATCATTGGTTTATTTTCTGTTTAAATGATCTGTTCCGTCGTTTCAAAGTCATAATTTTTTATTAACAGCTCGTCACATCTCTGGTTTGACGCTCTCAAGTGAACATCTACGCGCGGAGTTAGGTATAAATAAACGTTTAATTTTAAACATCCAACACTGACCACGTTTTAGAGGACAATGACAATAAAACTACATTTTATTATTCATGTGTCTGTCTAGTAGGCGTGTAATAACTCTGTAGTATGCCATAAAGACAAACATTATGTGAAAATAATTTACGCAGTACATGCGAATAAATAACGAGTCCGTTATATCATTTATCGAGTATAACTAATCTTTTTAAAATATTTGTTTATAAATTATGTTTTCCTGTATACATTCAACGGTCATAAAGTATCTTTGTTTGTACAATAGACGAAATATACATGTTCCAGCGGCTTGTATTATTTCGCCAGCGTTAATATCGATGACGCGCGGCCGTTCACGTAATTAAAATAGATCCGACATCTCAACACTGGCAAACTTGTGTCAATGCGAGATTATTCCTGGTTCCGCTGAGGTCAGTTTTAATGGCGAGCATGGAGTAAAGATAGCTGCCGCAACCGCAACCGAGGAAACATTTGTAATCCGGTAAAATGGAATATCCCAGACGCAGTTAAAAGTAGGTATACGAGTTTTCAAAACGTGTATTATTTTATAGGTAATAAATAAATTAGTTTATTTTTTTAAATTTTTAGGCAACAATTAAGTATATAGCAAGTACTATTAGTTATTCTGTGATGTTGTGGTTTAAATATTTGTCTATGAAGACGAGAAGATAGTTGAACATTTATTAATTATGTATTTGTTATAATATGGTCCAATAATTTAAAAAACCGGCCAAGTGCGTGTCGGGCCACGCGCAATGTAGGGTTCCGTAGTTGCCCATAATGACTTGCTGCAAAGGGTATTAATGAACAACAAATCCGACTGTTTATTTTGCTGAAAAAGATAATTTTAATAACACTATTATAAGAACCTAAGTTTTGTTTAGAAAAATACTAGGTATGTATCCAGTTATGTATTGTAAACATAAAATGTGGTTTCCAAGATATACTACTACTATACATACGTAGTACCGTAGTACATTACATACCAAAGTACGTATATCTTTAAGATTAAGCCAGCGCGCCCTATATGTAAACTCACAGAAATAGGTATTTATATGCTAACCGACGATTACTCGTAAACTAGTGATATCTACTTAGCCGTGATAGTTTTCCTTTTAAATTCGTTATTCCAAATTAATAGTTTAGCCGGCAGAGGGGGGGGGGGGACACATGAGTCTAACAATTTTTTTCACTTCAAAGATTGATATTTGACAAACCAATCACTTGATCGAAAAATGATTTGAGCAAACTAATAATATTTTTTTAAAACCTATCCAATGATAATACTCAACCAAAAAAAAATTCAACCCCACTATATATGTAGGGGAGATACCCTTAAAAAAAATATTTTCTTAAATTTTATTCTACAGTTTTGTTGCAATATCTTATTGTCTTTATTCATGTCAAATATTAGCTTTCTAGCACCAGGCGTCTTTGAGCTAGGCTGCGGACGGACTGACGGACGGACATGACGAAACTATAGGGTTCCTTGTGGACTACGGAACCCTAAAAACGTAACGACGACGATGGACTTGACATTCAAATTTTGTCTTTGCCACGAAATTGTTCAGGATACCTACCTACAGAATTGATTGCGAAAGGTGTGCTGTCGATATTTTTAGTTATCGTTCTAACTGAGGTGCAGCCGTTGCTTATTATTATCTTTTAGGTACTACCAATAATATTAAGCTACATATTTTGTTTGGTTGAACGCACCAATCTCAGGAACGATTGGTTCGATTTAAATAGTTATTTATGTGTTGGATAGTCCTTAGTCCTTATATCGCGGAAGGCTTTAATTATACCTATAGGTAACATAACGCTATGACCACGGGTGCTCAGCAGTAGCCGTATGTACATAACACGGGTGTAACCGCGGCCGCGGGCTCAGAGTAAACAAATAAGTATTTTCGATGTCACCGAACATCATGGTCAGTTTTATTCACAACTAGAGTAAACAGAATATCTTATTTTTTGCACATAAACATTGCTGTCAGAACTCCATTAGGCTAAGAGAAAAATAGACCACATGTTCGATTATGTACGGCGACTCAGCATGTAGATAATATATTTTTCAGTGTAACAGAATCGACGGCTCTTTCGCCAAACAAATATGGGCGATCCATAAATTACGTCCATTTTCATGATATTCCCTCCTCTCCCGTTCTTGACACAGCTGGTCAAATTTTTGAAGCGGGTACTCGGGAGGTGTTTGGTGAGACGTAACATATTTTGCAATTTGCACCTAAGAATTATTAAATCAAAACATTAGTTCCGACTAGTTTTACTTTCGTTAGAATTCCATTTTAGGAAAGCTATCAAAATTAAACATCTGAAGGCCATTTCTCGTATTTTATATATGACATTGAAATTATATTTTGAACGAAATGAGATTATATTTTTTTATTGACTCAGAATCGGTATTCTGCTAACCTAATGTCATTATAGTATAATTTGAAATAAATAGTTCGTCGTTGACAGTTATTCCAATTTCTAATCTAGTTACAATATCAAATAAATAGGTATCAGTTAATTTAGAAGAATAACATTTGTGATGTAGGTAAAGTATGATACTGACCGATTATATCGAAACTGTATTTTATGGTATTTTATACTCTGTATTTTATATTTTGGGCACCCATTGCATAGGTGGTTCATTGTGTTAAATATTTAGGTATATTTATATAGGCTTTTAACTTGTGATTTCAAAATAAATTACCAACTCCATAACCCTTGTCACAGAATGTCACACTTCGTCGAATCCCTACCGAAAACATATGACTATTGGTGCCCACCAAGTAGAATCCATTCACAAATAACGTTGTTGTGTGTTTAGTGTTTACGTAATACGTCTATTTTACTGTATTATATCAATGCTAAATTCTGTTTAGCATATTTTATTGTGACCCGTGTATAACACGTCTAGAACAGATTTTGGTGACAGGTAAAATATTGCTGGTTTATTGAAGCATTTTTCTGGTTTAATTCGACCTAGAAAGAAGCTGATCACAGACGGACTATACAATTAGGTATATGGCAATAGCAATATAGTCAGAGAGACAGTATTTTGACATCTCTGTGGATTGGTACAGAGAAAGGTATAGAGATATAATGTCACGCCTTAGGGTGAAACCAAACGAGCGTAACTTTGTGAGTCGTGAGTCGCAGAATTTCGGTTGCAGAAATTCTGCTGCATTCGGTTTCATAGAAAAGTCCTATTTGATTCACACGGCGACGCAAAATGAGTTACTTAGAACAATAGACTATTCGACTTTCTGAATTATTCCCAGTAGTCCCCTCTAGCCCTGTCCCCCGGGGTGACAGCTGGGAACTGTTTTCCCAGTTGTCACCGGGGTGACAATTTGTGCCGCCTGTTCCCTTTGAAAGTTGACTAGAGGGGACAAATGGGAAGTCTTTTTCTCAGTTGTCACCGGGGGGCTGACAACTGCTACGATGCCCAGAAGAAATGTTAATTTTAGATAATATTAACATATAAAATCCTTGAGTTACTTACTGACTGACAGACACGCTACAGCTGAAACTATTGGGCGCAGGAAGCTGAAATTTAGCACGTATGTTCCTTGGGGACCGTAGGGGTGCACTAAGAAGGGATTTTCCGAAATTCCCACGGGATCGGCCAAAACGGGTAAATTAAAAAAAAATGCAGGCGTAGCTGCTGGCGTCCTCTAGTTTTTATATATTGCGCAATTTATTTTGTACGGCAACACCGATGTTAGATGTTTTTTTTTTCAAAATGTAGGTAGATACATATTTTTTAAACTGACGATACATTTCCTACCATAAACTTCGTTAGTTCCGCCCGTTGTGTTACTCACTGTTGTTAAATACAACAAATTAATAATGTCTGGGGATAGTGAATGTTCCAGTTCGGGTGAATCGACTTTTGCGGTAAAAAGTCAAAATGAGATCGACGTACCTTCGATTGTCATGACATCTGCGGCGCAAGGCCCAAAATCAATGAGCAAGATTTCAAATAAGCATGCGACTAATAAGCACGTGTAACTTTACCCTTAGTGAATATCTGTGATTATACAATTAGTATTAATTAAAGTCAATAATCCGTGATTGTACTTATTAAAGGAAACATAATGTGTTCTTTCTTTATATACCTACCTCTTTTTTTATATACCTATAGCCAACGACAACCCAGCCTTATAGCAGACGGGTGAGTGAGTAGATAGTTATCTGATCTATAGAGGCACTAGAGTTACACCCTACGGCAGGACATGATTAGCACAACCATATCATTTCTTATGTGTTGTCTTAACTAACAAGGTTATATGTGAATACTGAAACCATTAATTGAAAAAGTTTGGTAGGGTAACGTATTTCATTAAATTATATTATATATTTTTATAATCAAAGCGTATTTGTAATATTTCTGCGTTTACCAGCCTATTTTAAAAAATACCGCACTAGTCATAAATCCTGTATCGTGGGGGAATTTAAAAACATTACTATCGATACAGCGTATACCCAGACTCGAAACAACTTTCTTTTGAATTAATAATTAATTGGTGATTTGTACCTACATCTCTTAAATTGGGGATGGAACTAACAACTCTCCGCGCAGTGTCAAGCGGGCGAGGCGGCAGTTTAAACCGCTACGCCAACCATGCAGTCAAATTTGTTGGTGTTTCGTTTTTGCAAGAATTAAAAAATCCCCAATGAGATCCCCAAGTAAAACTATTACTGTTGAAATCTATATCGTCCAAAAATGCCCCAACGCTATTTTGGCGCACCGCAAGGAATCATTTTGGGCCCTCTGCTTTACTTGCCGATCTTTGTCACACCCGACGATCGTCAAATTATGTTTTCATTAGATAACGATTATAATTGTTATTTTCTACAAATAATTATAAGTATATTTATAAAAATTACCTGTAATATAACATTGATCGTCAAGTCTAGATTCTTACGAGTCTGAATATTTATAAAAATGGGAACATGCAGTGAAGAAATTTTAAAACTTAAACTAATAGACTAACTAATAGCTGTCTTCTGCTCGATTATACGATACTAGAAGATACAACCAGATATAACGCCCGCACATTTTTTTAAATATGAATGTTTTCTTCTCGATGCCGTGGGAATTTCGGAAAATCGCTTCTTAGTTGCACCCCTACACTCCCAAAGGAAAATACATGCCAAATTTCAGCTTCTTGGGGCCATTCGTTTCGACTATAGTTTGTCTGTCAATCAGTCAGTAACGCAAGGATTTTATATAAATACAGATATATATAGTAGATAGTGTTAAGTTTTGGATTACCTTATTGATCTAAAAGCATTTAATTTGCAGCGAATACGTATTACTATAGTTTTTACAAATCTAGAGGTACAAGTGTTTTGCTCTATCTGTTGGTATTGCTTCATTCTATAATAACATTACTAAAAAAAATCAAATGTATATTCGTCCATTACCACGTGTCCAGGCTTTACTATATTTATGGGCTTACGACACGGCTCTTTGATGTCATCACGACTTTACATCTATTACTGACTATAGAGCATAGCTTGTACTGTATCATTCAATGTAGACGTACATATTTAGGAATAAGTATCTCTACCTACTTACTCTTGTGTTGCCCCTAGATATTGGCTAAATCGTTTCTTATTTTGGTTATTTCGTTACGTACCTATTACACTTAACACCCACCATTAGGTACACAGATAATATAGTTCCACAGTTAATTAAAAAGTGAGTATAATTTATCTCTAGCTAGATACTTTACGGTACTTATACACAATTAATTACAGAAAAGCTATTAAAATAATTTTACCTGGTTCCACATCTCCTGATTCGAGCTCTTTAAGAGCTTTTTCGATGTATGGCCGGCATTGTGACTCAGATGGTATGTCGTCGTCAGCTGAAAACAACGTAAACATATAATTTTACTAGCGCCCATTATAATTTTATGCTATTTTAAAACAAGGTTTCTTAAAGTAGTTTGTATGTCGTTCGATATTGAGCAGGCATAATTTATATTGTCTTTGGCACTTTAATCCGATGAGTTATCCAAAGTTTTGGCATTCATGGTCTTAATTCTGAACAGTAATTAATTGTTTGAAGATACGTAAATGGTTCTTCAGGTACCTAATGAATGTTCACAATTGCCAAATCTGTAGATGCTATAGGCATCGTATCACAGCGAATATAAGAACCAAGTATGGCCGACATACGCATATCTGCCGCGTTATTGCGTGAAAGTTTTATAACTCATAGATGCTACATCTGTTATTCCGATGACAGGTAGCACATGGCTAGTATATACATAAAGTCTCTACAAACACAGAATTAAGATCGACAGTGAGATCTTACAGAATTCGATCGATTTACAATGCGTCCCTTGAAGTTTCTGCTGCAAATGTATGTCTACTGCATCGATAAAATATTTGGCAATTAAAATTATCTAGCTCACAACATCTGTCTTTATTAGCGTCATTGCTAAATAAATCATATCATGCAATCAATGAGTCAATATCATGCATCATGAATAAATCAAATAACTGACATTGCGTCCATACTCCATAGTTCTTTCATGATTATGAGTTTATGACATTATGTTTATTTTTATACTTATTCGGTGGGTTATTGTTTTTCGGTGGTTTTTTGCGTGTAGGAACTAATCTGCTATCTGGCATTAAGTTAATAGACTTTTACAGATTACAAACTACCTACTTACTTAATTCTAGTTTGAACTCAAATCTTCAGTTTTGCACTATTAGTTTTAGCAAGAAAATCGTCGTCGTTTATCCGTCTCGGGCTCAAAGGCTTGCGTCTTGGAGCCCAAGATCTGGTTGATTTAAAAAACATTTTGCAAGCGAAATTGCAAAAACCCTGCAATAACTATGAAACTTAAAGTTCCGTATGTTGTTGTTGCTGCCTATGCAAAACTAGCTGTGTTTCCCCCAGGTTTAAACTGCGTTATTTTCGACAGCAACTTCACCTACCGAGTCCAATGAAAAATCTAAACCGCGATCCAAAACATAATCAAATACACACGAACGGTCACCAAATTGAGGTATCTTCTTCCTACCTTCCTACTTACCAACTTATGAATAGGACAGGCTGTTGTGAATACATAATAATATATTACTATATTACGTATCTATTATGTAGGTATTGGTGGAAACGAAGTAGGTATTCTAGCTACTAGGTACTAACCACAACAATGTTGTTTTTGCTAATTTTAATGTTTTGTCAATAGTTCCTTCACGAGATTTTTTTACAACATATCTCATTATTTATATATCTAATATATAAAATTCTCGTGTCACAGTTTTCGTTCCCATTCTCCTCCGAAACAGCTTGACCGATTTTGATAAATTTTTTTGTGCTTATCCGGTATCTATGAGAATAGGCCAACATCTATTTTTCAAAAAAAAAAATTTTGCAAAACAACGTTTGCCGGGTCAGCTAGTATTATATATTATCCTCACCTTGTTAGAATTCTAGCCGTTAAATCACATCACATCCATAGCACAGCACATTAAATCCATATAAGTGCCAGGCATTTTATAATGCTCTAGTCTATGCAATGCTCTCCTTACCTTTAATCTCATAAATTATACATAAAGCTCTCGAATTGGCCCAAGTAGCGAAATTGGTTAGATACCTAATGGTAGAGTTACAAAAAACATAACGGTTCTAATCCACAGGGTATCCAGAATATTAAGAGAAATATATCTTTATCTACAAGCTAAACTACTTTTTAACATCGTAAATTTGAAATAGACGTGGCTCTAACCCTGGACAAGGACATAGCAAAAAAACAGCGCGCAACACTCTAGTCTCTCATAAATCTGTAACTATAAACGTGTCTTATGAATGTAATAGCGACAGTCTACAGTGAAAATAAAATAATATGGATAAGAAGATAGAGTGAAACAATTATATGTTGGCTATTCACATCCATTCCATGGTATTTTGAGAGATTAGTTAAAGCGGCCGGCCTTGGTGCGTCGCGGTCGCTCCACAGTTAGTTAGTGTTTTATGTTGTAGGCCATGTTAATTGACATTGACTTACACGAACCTGCCACCAAAGCATGTATAAATATATCAATACCTACTTTCTTGGCGTTGATTTTTAATTTCTTACAATGCTGGTGTTGGATATCACGATTTGTTTCTAGATTTAAGAATACTGAAATGTCTATAAAATATACTTCGGGATTGCACTTATCATGCTATGAGGAACCTACTTATTCATATGCATGGGATGGAGTTTGGTAAATTTTGGTCTTTTTGGTTATATTTTTAAATGTAACGTAATGTTGTGTCAATCATTTCTCGATAAGATAAAATTTTGTGTCTTGGGGTCAAAATATCTTTAATCAATTTTCTTGTGTAATTTAAATTATGGACGTATACGTAATTATGACGTGACCTAGATCTGTGTCATACTTTTATAATGTCGTCACGATCCTATCGTTTTTCACAAGATGGCGACGCACAACGACAAATCCCTGTATTTCTATTTACGTATCTAGCTTTGCGTTGTAGCGAGGCGGCCGGCGGCGCTCTACCTTCACTCAACACACTCTGATAAACAGATCACAGAATAGACAAAATCTGTTTGTATCTCGGTCACTAGATCATTTTATCATACAAATCTTCACCTAAGGTTATTGCCAAAAATAGCGCACATACGTGAGCTTTTTACATAATTTCAGCGCAAGTTACGCCGAAAATAGCAGCGATGTAGTGACGCAGAGTGCGAGCGAAGATCTGCTCCCACACGGAGCGCGACACAAGGACTCACCTCTCGCAGCCGCGGCGAACGCCGACACCAC
The DNA here is from genome assembly GCA_944739405.2 of Euclidia mi. NCBI lineage: Eukaryota > Metazoa > Arthropoda > Insecta > Lepidoptera > Erebidae > Euclidia > Euclidia mi. The sequence continues at coordinate 31,995,355 of OX123204.2, forward strand.
GAACAACATGCACAACGTAAACCTCCATAGCGTCAATCCTTTGGTCCACATGTTCTTTAACTTAAGCCCGCTAAGCCGGGCTATCAGTCATTTGCACACACACTCGCGCACCTGGTCGGCCTATCTAAGGACGTTGTACACATCTACACTGCATCACCAAATCCACTTAATACGACGGCTTAACACGAATCGCATTCCCGCAGGAATGCATTTCGAATTAAGCCTGTTGCCATTGAATCAGGGTCACAAAATATTCACACAATTACAGTATGTGTGGCGAAAGAAATATTTAACTAAAGACATAAATGATTTAACGACAACTCTATTATTATCCACGATTCAATGGCTAAATGTTGGCTGCAGCTGCGAGCGGTTCGCGCCAGTGCACGTAAAGACGACGGACGTACTCTATTTCCGGAGACAGCACAGCATCGCTGGTCGGAGGGGTACTGGCGTGCGAGCGAGGCTCTCCCCGCGCCGCAGCTTTCAGCGATATTCAGCCCGGTGCGCTTGCCAAGCGCGGCCCACGAAGCGCGACAGACGGCGAAGATACCGCGCACCGCACGCGCTCACCACGACACGTCTGCTTCACATCACTACCTGGCTCTCTCAATAAACCTTATTTTGTTTATAATCCAATTTGCTTATTTTATTACCTCATATACGGTACTCGTAGCTAAGTCTCGATAATCATAACGAGGCCGAGGAAAAATAAACTTCTCCAGAATATTACATTGAACCTCTGGTCCCGATTTTAATATATCAGAACGATATTTACGTAAAATGTGAGTCAGCGTTCATAGCTAATGCGGATGCAAAAAAATAAAACTCTTTCTTTGATGATCCGCTGATTTTTTCAAATGAGTAATTTGGTATTTGGGTTCCAATTATAATTTAAGACGGTACAAAGTCTGCATCCCAACATAACATTTTATTTTCATAGCCACAGACATCCAAAATAATTATTCCCTGCTCTTTTTTTTTTTTTTTTCAATGTCAGGTATTTATTTATTTAAATAACAAAATAAATTAATATTAGGATAACACAATTAATTATAACTACTTAAATACTACAACTAAAATTAAATTAAATATTAAAGTACAATACAAATAAATAAGAAAATGCATATTCAAAGGGCGTCGTGAAAGTCCTCCACATCGCCGTCTATTGGGAATGTGCCCAGAAGACTGGCAGCATTGCCACGCTGTATGGCAATGCTATTTTTTTGTGCTAGATACATGCCAGCCTTCTGGTCACGCGAGGCGTCGACAAGTCTCTTCGCAAGCTCTCTATAGAGAGATCTAGCACTTGGACCCCATGACCCCAACGTTTCGACTCCAAACGGCTCAAATACATAATCCCCTACGAGATTTACATATTTGCGCCGTTTCAGAGTCTCCGCTGTGGCAGCAGCAGCGCCCGCACAACCCGCTGTGCTAGAAAGATGAGATGGCGCAAGGGTATCGACACACGTTGCGTCCCATACCAAAGGCCTACCCAACTTCCAAGGCAGTAGAGACATTCCATCTGGTCTTTTACCATCGTTGCGTGCCAAACCCTGAGGTTCAAGTTGGGCTGGAACGCCAGCGGTGACAAGAGCCCGGCGGAGAATGTCATTCAGGTTGCTATGTCGTGAAATACGACCTGCGCTCCTGCTGCATGATAGGCCATGGTGACCAAGGCTGTCGACCGCCTCCCCACAGTGACAACGATGTGGAGCGACACACGGCGCACCTAAACGGAGGCAAGAAGCGAGGCGGAAGGTCGTATCGTCCAACATGGTACCTATGTTGGACGATGGCAGTGCTTGAAGCCAGAGCCCCGACTCCCACTCTCCCACAGCCAGCAAACGAGCACGCTCTCTGCTCTTTAAGTTTAACAAACCGGAAAAGTACGCGCCTGTAGCGACAATTACTCTGCCTACTCTTAATAGTGTGATTAAATTTTCAACCCAACTCTAAATAAAATAAGAGGTAGCCAAATGGCTCTTAAATAAGCCGGTGAGACCGGCGAGATGTTGATTTCGTTCATCACAGCATTAATACGTGTCGCGGTACAAGATCAGTTGGCGCGCTCAGCCGAGCTGATGGCCTGAGACCATCCGCTACAATTTATCAGCACGCCACCTTGAGAATTACTGCACTCGGTGCAGTGACATCTAGAAAAGCGGTGCCTACGCAAATATAGTTATCATACGTGCTATTTTCAGATAGTCCTTGTACCGCAGATGTCATAACATATTTTGGTACAATACAAGGTATTAAACACAAGGTGGGCAAATTGTTCGCTGTTTCGTGGCAATTAAGACTTTTCTCTACTTTATTACATACATACATACATACATACATAGACTCACGCCTGTTTCCCGGAGGGGTAAGCAGAGACTAGGGAACGCCATTAGCAACGATCCTGACATTTATCTCTCTTGCTTCATTCACTCCCATCAGAATACATTATTATGGAATCTCTTTATTTAGTTCCAGACTATACATACCTACCTTAGACTAGCCTTGTGTCTATCCGCTAATTTCTACAGCTACCAGGATTAAGTGCAGATATATTATGCTTTTTCTACTGTGTAGGTATATTACGCGTAACTTTTTATCTATTTCTCTATAAATTAGTAAATCATACAAGATATTGGATGTTGGTGTTATCATTTCAGCTTACATAATTTATTTTTTTTCTAGCAAGAGGGAAAGTAGGTAATTAGTAAGCCAGCGTAATAAACTAAGGTTAAACTAGCCTAAACTGGCTCTATCTCTATGTCTATAAATATATAAGAAATCGTGCTACAAAAACTCATTATTTGCTTTTCAACAAAAGATGTGGTATGCAGCTGTGCTACGGGTATATAAAAGCTAAGCTACGAACCTATTTAACTGTATCCACTGAAGCAAATCTATGTACTTAGCGAGCGATAGATGTGTTATGAAAATATACTACAAGCCAACTGTGGTCATTAGGTAATAGTGGGGAAGGTACCTACAAACCCTACATGACTCTCGACCATCTTTAACACGCCTCCATAGCACGCATCCAACGCATGGATCCTGCCGTAAAAACATAGCTGAGCCAGAGACGAGTAAGAATTCGTCTCTGGCTGAGCTAAACCCATTTGATGATTTGAACCGTTTCTACCAGTGATAATCTAGATTCTAGATCTAGACCAATTAATATGATTGGTGGATAATAAACGCTTCAAATGCAACCGGCACCGTCCCTGGTGGAAAAATCCTTATTCCTGCGTCGTAAAAGTTATATTAACAGGATTAACAGGCATTTACTTTTAGAAGATGAAGCCCTAGTTTCAACACCTCTGGATAAGCCGTATCTTTCAGTAATTAGAAGACAAATTATATAAGATTACTTTTAAAAGACAAAGTCAAAGTTCAACCAGCATTAGATAGGTACGTGCCTATAATGATTGCACAGAGAAAATGTTAATGGTTTTGGCGCCGACTATTAAATGCGACATCAATTTACTATCAAGACATTTACTAAACACCGAGTGCCATGTGTTTTGGTCAGTGTGGTTATGTCTGATATAGTACATCTAGATATAATAAAGATTACTTTAACAATAGAATTTACTCTCGTGCAGGACGATAGAACCCTGAGGCATGCCTTACTGTATGTCGGCCTAGTCACTAAACGTCCACTTCTGTTATTTTATGTGTTTGTCGTCAGACATAATATGTTCATAAAAAGAGCTAAGGAATTCATAGTATCTTCTTGGGTTTACGCGAATGTTACACATTGAAATTAAACTACAGTTTAATTTCAAAGCTAAGGAATTCGACTGAATATGATTATTCTTACTATTTCTTCTACTTCTTAGCTGCCCTCATCATCGTGCTATCGTTATACCATTTGCATCCAATAGTACCTATTGCTATAGAGACAAGGTCCTTTTTTAGACTTATAAAATTAAACAGAATATTTTTGAAAAAGCTACTGTCGTCTGATCTCCGCCTCCGCCTATTCCATGGCATACCTAACCACTGTAAGAGTACTCTGGGTTACACTATATTATAACGACTGTCCAAGAATATATTTTCTTAGATAACTCCCGGCTCTTACACTATGAACAATTTCTGTGTCCCGGTAATCTTTAAATGCATTCAATCAACATAATTATTTAAAGAACGCCCGCCAGGAGTCGAAAAATCAATTCATGCATCACAATTCGTTGTCACTTAAGGGACTCGAACCCACAGCACATAATGCAGAGCTTAATGCGAAAGAACTGCTAAATTCCACTACGCCTTCTGCCAAATCCTTAAAATAAACAATTGCATAGGTACGCATAACATAACTTCGATAAGTTCGTAGGCCGTGCCGTGAGTTTGAAGTTCGAACACGATACCCTCTGTTTAGCTCTGGTACGGTGAATTGGTATCTCCACTAGGCTATCACCGCTTGTTGTTACGTATCTACTCTATTATTAACATACATATTTATGACTAGCGGCCCGTCCCGGCTTCGCACGGGTGGACACAATTTTTTTAAATATCTATCTATCTATATTGTCATGCCTGTCACCCAATGTGATAGGCACAGACTATGCAACGCAGCATGTTGTGGCTCTAACATACTTCTTTCGCTTCCTCGACATTCATTAAGCTCATCATGCATGCACGTCGGCTATCGGTACCTTTAATTGTTTAGTTCAAACCACCTCAACATTTCTTTTTGAATCTCCACAGCATTGATTCTTCTTTCATACTTCGTCTGCCATACCCATGATTCGCTACCATACACCAGTGTTGGCACCAAAATCAATCCCAGCAGTATTATAATAGCAAATCGAGCCTTCCTTGGGATAATAGGTACCACTTCTGATGATGGACTGTGGGGCACCATTCACAATATATTCTGCTTTCACTCTCCTTTCAACATCTCCCTCACATTTTCCATTTCTCGTAAACTAAGACCTAAATACTGGTATCTCAACCGTTCATCTGACTGAGGCTGACAAAACTTGGGCACCCTGCCCAAGTTAAAATTAGATTACCAATTATAGCTTAATATAACGTTCCTTATAAATAAGAACAATAATTAATTTTATTAATTTTGTGATATTCAATAATATAGAAATATACGAAGAACATGTAATTTGTTATGTCATTATATATGGCGCACCCCACAACGCCTTCAGATTCTCATCGTATCAGTTCCTCAGTACCTATATTATAATGGACACGGTCACACGGCGCTAGCAACAGTGCCGAACAATACCAAATATCACCAAAAAGAAGCTATACGCCGCCGCCGTCGACAATAAACAAATTGTTTATACCATATAAAAAGCAGTGCAAGTGACATTGACAGTTACGAGCTTTTGTATATGTTATTAATTTTTACTGCGTTATTTTTGTAAATATAGTGTAAATACTACTTATGCAAGACGATAATGGCTCTGGCAATGCGGAAGTGAGTGTGAGTCAACCTGCCGCATCGCTATCTGGTCTGGTGCGGTGCCCACAATGTTCCCAGGATCGTTTTTTTAAAGGTAAGCGGGGCCTGAAAGTGCATTTTGGTAGAGTTCACAAATCCCAAAATGCATTTCCTGGCCCTCCAATATCTACACAATGTGCATCAGAAGACATCACCCAAATTCCTTTTTGGCAAACCCTAACAAAATTGAAACATTCGATTCCGGTTCTAAAAAGAGTTCCCCGTGGGGCAAGACCTGCAGTTTCAAAAAAATTAGCAGAATGTATAGGTCTTGTCGTAAGGGAGAACTCTATAACGGCCTGGGAGCAATTATTGACCTTCCCATATAGGATTTTACATGTTGACAAAAGTCAGGCAGCCCAAATTACATTAACATCCCAAATTAAATATAACTGTCACGTTTCGGCCAACTCTTTGGATTCTAAATTCACTTTTAACAAGCAGAAATCGCTTAGTCAATATGTAGAATCCAAATTAAGGGAGGGTGATATTCGGGGCGCATCTAGACTGTTGTTTAGTAGTGATGTGGTGGCGCCTTGCTCTCCAGACACGCTTGCGGGTCTGAAGAGCAAGCATCCAGCGCCTATCGATGATCTCTCCTTCCCTGAAGCTCCCGACAGGGAATCAGAACATCTGATCACTACGGCCAAGGATGTATTAGCAGCAGTTTTCTCCTTCCGAAGTGGCTCATCAGGTGGCCTTGATGCCTTGACACCGCAGCACCTAAAAGACTTAGTGAGTGCAACTGCTGGGGTGGCCGGCGAGACCCTTCTGAAGGAGCTAACTGCGCTAATTAATATGATGCTCTCCGGTAATGTGGACGATGCGATCATTGAAATCTTGTATGGGGCAAACTTGTGCGCCCTAAACAAGAAGGATGGTGGCATTCGTCCCATTGCCGTGGGCAGCACATATCGGCGTATAGCAGCTAAGATATGCTGTAAATTTTACAGCAGAGAGCTATCCGAAAAGTTCCAACCCCTCCAACTAGGTTTTGGTTCCAAGGGGGGTTGTGAGGCTGCTATACATGCCCTTTCTACATACCTTGGAAGTAGTGATGGAGGGGTCATCCTTAAGGTTGACGTGAAAAACGCCTTCAATTCAGTGAATAGGGACACTTTGTTGGCACAGGCAAAATTAGAAACACCTAAAATTTTTAAATTTCTTTGGCAATGTTACAGATATCCCACAAAATTACTTTACAAGGACAATGTTTTGGACTCAGCAGTTGGATGCCAACAAGGTGACCCTCTTGGACCAGTCATTTTTAGTTTAGCCATACACCCTATTATTCGGCAAATAAATTCAAAATTTAATGTGTGGTTTTTAGATGATGGAACCCTGGGAGGCGATCTAGACATTGTTTTACAAGACATGGCTTTTCTAAAAAATAAATTCAACTCCATTGGCTTAGAACTAAATTATAGTAAATGTGAACTTTTCATAAATACAACAAACCCAATGAACAAACATTTGGCAATATCGAAATTTAATAATTTGGCACCAAATATCAAAATTGTTGAAAAAACTTCTCTTCGCCTCCTAGGTTCACCAATTTTTGAAGAAGCTTTTGAATCTTTCGTAGAAGAAAAGATACAAAATTTTAATGATATTTCAGATCGCCTATTAAATATTAATATTCATTCAGCTTACACAATTATTCGATATTGCCTTTTCGTCCCTAAATTTACTCATACTTTAAGATCGTCACAACTTTGGAAGAAAAATGCACTTTTAGAAAAAATTGATCAAATTATTCAAACAACCTTAAGAAAGATATTAAATGTGGACATGGACGACCGAGCCTGGCTACAAGCGTCATTACCTATACGTCTGGGTGGGCTCGGCGTTCGCAAAATTTCCAGTGTCAGTTTACCGGCGTTTTTGTCTTCGGTTCACAGCACGGAAGAGTTAACTAGGAAAATTTTAACACCTACACTAGTTGATTCGGAAGTGCTGTGCAAAACCGAGGCTTTAAACGCCTGGAAAATGGCTTGTCCGAACACTGAATTGCCTACCAACCTTTTCTCCCAGAGACAGTGGGACTTGCCGCTCTGTAACTTAGTAAGAAAAAATATTTTGTCAACAGCTTCTAATGTTGCAGAGCGTGCTCGCTTGCTGGCTGTGGGGGAATGGGAGTCCGGTCTTTGGCTACAAGCACTACCATCTTCCAACACAGGAACCATGTTGGACGATGAGACGTTCCGTATTGCCACTTGCCTACGTTTGGGTGCTCCTTGTGTTTCTCCGCATCGGTGCCATTGTGGAGAAGACGTCGATAGCCTCGGACATCATGGGCTTTCTTGCAGCAGAAGCGCAGGTAGAATTTCACGACATGCTAATTTGAATGACATAATTCGTCGTACTCTTGCCGCGTCTGGCGTACCAGCTGTACTCGAACCAAATGGTTTGGTACGAGACGACGGGAAGAGACCTGACGGTATGTCATTGTTGCCATGGAAAATGGGTAGGCCTTTGGTGTGGGACGCAACGTGCGTAGATACCCTTGCGCCATCACATATTCCAAGCACAGCAGGTCATGCCGGCGCTGCTGCTGCAACGGCGGAAACCCTCAAACGGCGCAAATACGGAAATTTAGTCGGCAATTACATATTTGAGCCGTTTGGGGTAGAAACGTTGGGCCCATGGGGTCCGAGCGCTCGTATTTTGTACCGAGAAATTTCGAAACGCCTGATCGACGTCTCACGTGACCAGAAGGCTGGTTTATTCTTTGCTCAAAGAATCAGCATTGCCATCCAGCGTGGCAATGCTGCCAGCCTTCTGGGCACGTTACCCCATGACATTGATGCGGAGGTATACTACGACGCCTAAACGCCTCGTGCCTTGCGTTTTGTAATAATATATTATTTTATTTTCTTTTTAATTTAGTTATAGGTTTATAAGTATAGTTTTAGCTGTAAATAGTAATTAAGTAATAGTTAGTAAAAATGTAATTAGTTTTCTTTATTATTAAATATAGTAGTTTCATCAGACCTAAATACACAAAATCATTCTCTTGTTCCACTTTTTCATCTCCTATAATTATGTTACATTCAGTTACACTATCTATCCTTTCTATAACAGGTCTTAGTCTTTTTTACATTCACTTCCATGGCCTTTTTCTTATACGCCTAATTCATCATGGTGACCATCTACTGCAAATCAAACGCTAACTTCGCAAAAAGAATCTGATCTTCAGTGTACAGAAGGGTCTCAAACACTGTGTCACCCATTCTTAATCCACATTCAGACTCTTTTAAATCAGTCAGACAACCGTCCATGAATAGATTGAACAGCCAAGGACACGCTACACATCCCTGTCTAACACCACGATCAATGTTAAACCAGTCCCTGTAGGCCCCGTTTGTTCTGACACAGGCAAATGAATCCTATTATAATCCCTATATGAGGATACAAGTGCCCGTATCAGGCTGGTGCTCACTCCATACTCCATTCGCATAATAAATAATAATAATAATAGTAATAAGTTTATTTTCTCAAAAAATTGTACAAACCACTTCCAGCTGAACAAAAAACAGTGGAATTTTGGGTTCACAATAAAACATGGCAAGTAGTGTTTTTGTGACTCTAGTACCCAAAGAAAGATTGAACTTGTGTTATGGGTACCAGCCCCCTTAGCCAAATGGCATTCGACTATCGATATCGCTAATCGCTAAGTGCAAAAATGTATGGAACTGACATAAGCTTTCGATATATCACGTGGTCAACGAAGAAGATGTGTCTTTGGGGCCCCTCCCCATACAGAGATACAATATGTGAGTATTGATTCGCACAAGGCATAGTAAACAGTTTTAAGCATTTTCGGGTCTGCAGAGTGTCTTAGCTTTTTAAAGATAAATATATATGAGCTTTCGTACGCGCGCGGTGAAATTATTAATGTGAGTCTTCCAAATCAATGACCTGTCAATATGTATCCCAAGATATTTGACTATAGTATACTTACTACGGAATTCAATATTCGAACTATAGATAGATCTGTAGATTTTAGATTCGTTTTTGACATAAGCTCCATACAAAATATGTCAAACACGAATCTCGAATCTCAAAATCCATGTATGGATCAAATATTGAAAATGGCCGTTAGTCAAATGAGGACAATTACACAACTCATTCAAAGAGCAGATATCAGTGTGGGCTTTGAGAACAAGATGATCATGTACAAGTGACTCTGATGGTCTTAGGCAGAATGGCATATAGGTAGTTTTATTTAAATTAATAGTTAACATATTCGTATAGAGCCAACCCATCACTGATTTAAGAGCATTTTCTGCATGCATGTTCGTCTCTGCCCAGTTATTACCATAAAAAAGTAGGGCCGTATCGTCCGCATATGTATAAATATTGCAGTTCACTAATGAGAGCTTGCAGAGACTATTTATATATATTATAAAGAGGGTTGGGCCGAGAACAGAACCCTGTGGGACTCCAAAAGTTAACGCTTTTGTGTCACTCATCAAACCATTTATGTTCACACGCTGGGTTCGATCACTAAGATAATCCTGGAAAAGTTTATGAGTGACTCCACGAACACCAATTGCTTCCAATTTGGAGATGGAGAGTAGATGCGGAACAGACACAGAGTCAAAAGCCTTGGAAATGTCGAGAAAGATACCCATGCACTTCTTCCCCTTGTATAGCAAGGCTCCAGTATCATCTACAAACGAAGCGATAGCATCTACGGTAGATTTTTTAGATCTAAATCCATAATGATTAGTTGCTAAGATATTATGTGCTTCTAAATAGTTCAGTAAACGATTATTGATTATTATCTCCAGGATTTTGGAAATCTCTGGTAAGATTGAGATAAGTCTGTAATTATTAACACTGTATCTGTCCCCACCTTTAAAAATTGGATGAACGATTGCGTTTTTGAAAACTTTAGGAAAGTTCCCTGAGGATATGGAACAGTTACATATGTGCGTAATAACAGGCGTTAGAGTAGGCAAACATGATTTTAAAAGCTTCGCTGATATGCCGTCCCAGCCCGCCGTCGCATCTGACTTGAGCCCAAGAATCAGTCTTTCAACCTCGGCATCGTCAGTGGGTAGTAGCACAAAGGAATTTAATGCCCTAGGTTCAAGCAAGGGCATAGAAGACAATTCTGTGGGACTAAAGGATTCAGCTAATCTCTTGCCAGTATTGGTGAAGAAATCGTTGACGCTGTTCAGCGAATACATATGATCCGAAGTTATATTTAAAAGCTCTGCGGGTGGCCAGTTGTTTCGGTGAGTGGATGTAATAGTTTTAATAATTTTCCAAGTTGCTTTAGGGTTTTTCTGGGCCTTATGAAATTCCATTCTCTCAAAATCTCTCTTTAAGTTTTTAAGTAACTTATTGCAAAAATTCCTGTATCTAACATAAGTTATTTTGAGAACATAGTTATCGGGGTCATTTTTAGATATTTTACATAAATTGTCCCTGTTACGAATACATCGCAGCAGTCCATTAGTAATCCAAGGCTTAATTATTCGACGTCTAGATGGAATTCGTATCGTCTTGGAATGTTTTGTAATGGTAGAGACAATTTTGGTAATCAGGTAATCAGCAGCCATGTCTGCATCTGTAATATTCAAAATTTCACTGAAATCGAGAGACGACCGCAGAGTGATCAGTTTTAGTGCGATTTACTGAGGGATTTGGTAGTGAACGGCTCTATTCTAAGCTAATTAAAGTAGGTTTATGATCAGTGATATGCCTAAGTATCAACAACTAGAGTAACTATATTTAGGTCTGATTTTATCATGATATGATCCAAACAAGAGTCGTCATGGGTGGGGAGCAAATGTGAAGGCAGTAAACCATGCGAAGCTATTAAATTAAGATATTCGTGCGCGTTTTGAGTAAGATTATCAGAGGATATATTTATGTTGATGTCCCCCATAATAATTATATTTTTTGTCCTGAGATTGATGTAAGAACATCATTAAGTCCGTTAGTAAATTTTTCAGTATTACTTATAGAAGGAGAGCGATAAAGTGCCACAACACAGAGGTTGAACTGGTTCAAATTACATATCAAACAGCTAGCGTCTGGCATTTGTGGCTCTGTTATATTATGTACTAAGATTTGATTGATTAACAAAAATTATGACACCATCATTTTGGTTTTTAGGGTTACTGGAGTGATATGTCACATAACCGTCCAATACGGGGATAACGGAGCATGAATTTAACCAACATTCGGATAATATTATTAGGTCACATGATACATTTAGATTAGTTAAAAACACTGTCAAGCTATCAAAATTACAGTTTATACTACGTATATTTAATTGCATGATATTTAATGTTTTGTTTGAACTCTTAATATATGTTGAGCGTTGTTCGGGGTTACAACTATATGCAATACCACTGCCGAATGTATCAATATCGTCTAGAATATCAGTATCAAGCATTATAAAAAAATAAATATTATGATGCGCAACGGAAAGACACAGTATTTAGACATAAGTATGATAGCCGAGGGCATATGTTTAAGTATGCGATTATGAGCAGCGTTTAATTTACGTTTAAGATATGTTATTAAAAAATATATGTTATATAATAAGTGTAAATACCTTTTTTCGCTAGATTTAAAGGAGTGGCGTATTATAGATGATAATATGTTTTTATTATAATATTTAATTATAATATGATGATAATTAGTCTATATGAGTAATAGTAGTACGTTGAATTATTTTCTGATTCTTGTATGTGTAGTGAGTATGTGTAGGCTTAAATATATCGTATAACCATACCATAAATATGTTTATCAAATAATTTATACAATCATATAGACTAATCTTGAATGTGCAGTTTCTTGAGCCATGATAACGAGTTAATAACAATAGGTAGCGTTTTTGCCTTCACATTCCTTAAGAAATATTTTTCCGTTTTGGTACCAACAAAATTTATAGTTGTGTGTGCTACAAAATTTCCGCGCTTCATAAAATAGTTGTCGTAGACTGCCAGGTATGTGCTCAGCAACATAGATGGGGATAAGTGGGCCACTCACCCCAATGTGTCCGGTGTTCAGCTTTTCAGGCTTCGGCAGCCCCTTGTTGAAGGAACGAGTTGCTACGAGTACCTGATTCTTCTTTGAGACAGAAAGAAATTCGGCAATTATCGGCCTATTGGTGCCCTTTCTCCCCGGCAGACGATAAACGTCACGCAGCTCTGATGGTGTAACATTCGCCTGCACCGCGTTACAAGTTTTCGTTACAACTGCCGTCAGATCTGCAGTAGTCTCCTTTTCCGTCTGAGGAACATTTCTTATTTCAACAGTAGAAACTCTAGAACAGCTTTGAAAATCATTGATCTTTTTTTCTAGGGCCGATATGTAAGTACGCTGCTGAGCTTTTTCTTTCTCTAATTTTTGAATATTTTGCCTCATATCTTCAAAGCAGTTGTTTAAAAATGTCATAGATTTTCTATATCGGCGTTTGTCCTTTGAATATCCATATTCTGGCGCTTTACTTCCGCCATATCGGAGCTTTATTTAGCCAAAATATTATCTTGTTCTGCCTTCCAAGATTTCAGCTTGTTAGTTATTCGGTCCTCAAACTCTTGGAACTTATCCTCCGGTGAGAAATCTGTACTCTGGACGCAGACGCTTATTCCTAGAAGTGACATTGGCTTGTTCGGCACCACTAAGGGTTAAATAAGCATTATCTGGCGTGAACATAATATCCTGATTGTCCATCTCGGCAGTTTGTGGGGGGGTGTGAATCGTTTTAGGCATTTTAGATTAAAATATATTTTGCGCGTTTGATAAACAAAAGGACAACGCACGGGACTGCAATGAACAAATGGTACGCAGTTAAAGCTTATGAAAGCGATCGCGCTCCGATGAGTCAGATCGAGCGGTGCGATGACGTAGTGGGGTCCGTCGTCTCAATACTTCGGCTGCCATGGCCCATATATAGGTACTTTGCGAAGATACGGAAAACTCTACATCAAACTACATGCCATAACGTCTGGCCGCGTGGTAATAGTAGGTACGCCAAATGTTCCTATTGACTCACTGCTACCGTGATGCACATGCCCAGCAGTGGACTGCGAAATGCTGTATGTGAATAAATGGTATACCTACTTATTATATGGTAGGTACAAGTAATCCATTTTCAGGGCAATTGCCTACATTTTCATTTGATGCACCTCTTTGCCGTAATTTACATACGTAATCTTTTGAATGGCATGTTCAATTTAAATATTACAACAGGTATTGAAACCCCGAAACAGTCTTCTGGCACTTAAAATTATTTATTTCATTATTATAAATTTTATATATTCGATCGCATCAAGCGAATCTCGTCCCGGCGGAATATCGGTGGTACCAGCGATGAATTTATTTTCTTCCGCATTATTTTTATTTTGCTATATCTTCTAAAATATTCAATAAAATTATATACTGTAAACGACAGTTAATCTATTATTATATATTTATATATTACAAAATATCTACATTTAATAGACAACATATCTAGCGAATATAACTGGATAAGAAATAATACTTTACCTATGTACCTAGGTACTTAAAATAGCTTAAAAAAACATTATATTTTTGCATTTTGTTATTAATAACAATGGTTACTGAAGTTTCCTTAGGAGATAGACCTATATCATCGCGGACTTTTTTGTAGGTAATAATGAGTGCTTTAATAAAATAGTATCTACGTACATTATTTTTATGTATCATTAATAGTTTTAGCAGCGCACGCGATGAAAAAGATTTTCGGGCAAATTTTCTTACGCCGTGGTTTACATTATTGATGATTTAGTAGGGATCCCTAATATTTTGTTTTCAAGAATTTTTCAAATCTGTCCAGTACTTTTTTAGTTTATTCGTAACAAACATACAAAAATACAAATATTTCCTCTGTATTATATTATAAGTATATAAGTATAAAGTATAGATACAACCAAGGCGCTACCTACCATTCAATATGAAAACATTACCTTCCTCTTAGGCTTCGCCGTAGTCGGGTAAAAATTAAAGAACTACTAAGGAGGCGGGCTTGCCTATCGCACTCACTAAACGAAATTCAGGAGTGCGAATCCCGATAAATTAGGATACAGATACAGGTACTCTCCATGTCGAGCCAGCCAACGAACTCTGACATCAGCAATAGGTAAGTACCTACTGTACTAGTCTAAAACGCTACGTAGCGTATTTACATTATATACAAGGCCAGAACGCAGGGGTGTGAAACTAATCGCGTATAGATTGGAAATAACTTTTTGCCGAGTTCTTCCAATCCACAGATATCATATCTGTGTTCCAATCTATACACGATTAGTTCGCAAATACTCGAGTATACTTCGTAGTGATCTAACTGACTTGCTTATGCCTTATACCATAATATACAGTGCCAGTACGCATACGGACTAATCGTGTATAGATCTGAAGATTATTTTGGATTTTGTAAGGCATTCATTATATTATATTATATCACAAATATATGTAATATGTAGGTAAGTAGACATTATGTCCAATTAAATAGTTTTTAATAAACTAAGTTGACAGAGCCCTGCTTCGCAGGGCTCCTATGTTTGGGTTAAGGGTCAAAAGAGAACCTAACATAACCTATTTAGTTACTTAAATTTCATACAATTTAATCCTCCACTAATAAAGTTCAAATATTATTTCATATATGCACCCATTATTTCACTAAACTATATCTCTTGTCTTGTCAGGCAGGTGTAAATAATGTAGTATAGTCCGGGACTAGGACGCATTACAATATGCACGCGACCAGTTCCCTATGGCTGCGTTTTGGCCTTGTATAGTCTGTAAATACTACTACACGCCGCTACGTAAGTAGGTATAAGTAGAAAAGTAAAATTTGACAGTTGATAAAATTAAGGACGCGTTACTAATAAATAACAACTAACATTTCTGTCTCTATAAATAAAAATTAATTACTGAAGTGATATAACTTCCAACCAAACACCCAGTTGTGGGTGGCACCCAGTGGCATCACTGGCATCAAATTGGATAAGTACACCTTTTTTATGTGTTGGTTATTGTCAAGAGAAGGCTTGTATAAAAAAGCAATTCATATTTTCTTTAAATAGGCGGTACGAAGTTTGCCTGGTCAGTTAGTTTTATACAATTTTGATACATGCTCCTAGCGTTATCCCAGTTGCAACCCTTCAGAGTCCGCTAACTAAGTAGTCTAACCGGATTGAGCTGAATATTAGCTTTTCCACAGAGCTACTGCTTGTCAGACCTCTGCAACCTAAATAAAACGGATGGGGATTTTCCATGGTTTAAACTAGTGTCAGTTTACTCAGAGCCGTTTCAAATTTTTGTACAAGAATTGCTCGTTTATAGGTATTCCTTTTTAGGGCCGGTGTTGACTGATGGCACGGCACGACACGGCACGGAGCGGCGTGGCGCGGCGCGGCGCGGCACGACACGACATGTTTCGGTAGCCCAAAGTACGCTTTGCTGTGCCGCGGCATGCCGCGTCATACCGAAGCGACCAATTAACTGGAATTTAGTAATAATTACACTTCTTGCTGAAGATGAAGAAAGGCAAATACAAACTGATACGTTGAAGAGAAAACCATTTTGGGTACATAATTTATGGAGAATAAGATTTACTAACGGTGAATTTAGTAACTCATTTAATGATTACGCCGTGGCCGTGGCAATGGCAACCCGCAGTATGCCACGGCGTGCCGCAATATAATTGTATCGAAATAATGTAATATGAATTCTAAACTCATTGAAATAAGAATAAAAATAACTTGATCAGTAATAAAAATTGCGGTGCCGTGCCACGATGTCAGTGTGCGCCGGCACTTAAAAGACAACTAACGCGCTAGTAATAAATGCTGTGTTGCGAGGGACTTCACAACCATACAACGAACGGACAGAGAGTACACACACACTCGAAATATCAATTAGTCGTATTGGAGATCACACAAACTGTTGTCTCGTATGGGGAACGAACCCGCAACAATCAGCGGAGTGTCAAGCGATGAGGCGCAGCGCCGTGCAGTTTTTATTAGATAGCATAAATAGATGATTGTCAGATACCATTGGTCTAGAACGGCACCCTGAGGCATACCTTACTGTACGTCAGATTCGCCACAAGATTATTTCAGAAAAAATGTGTGGCACTCGCGAGACAGATGAGCAGAGAGAGAGATCTGAAAAATATATATTTAATTAAAAGGTTGTGGACCCTGTAGAACGCCTCGTACAAGGCCTTTGAAGTTGCTTAGGCTCGTATCTGTATCTGTAATTATAAACTTGATAACCATGTCGACCCGCATAAATTGTCGGGTTTTATTACAAAACACGGGCTACATATAGTAAGATTTTTAGTTCTAGCCTGAGTAAAAAATAGGTAAAGACATACATACATACATAGACTCACGCCTGTTTCCCCGAAGGGGTAGGCAGAGGCATATTAAACGCCCACTTTTCGCCAGTGTTTTGATCCCACGTAATAGGTGGCGACCCTATAGCCGCTTATTGGGACATTTTGTTTGCCAGAGCCTCGTCCGTTGATCGGCAGGTGCACCACTTGCAGGTGAGGTTGGCTTGGGACCCAAAGTTCTTGGTGGGAACCCTATGCACCCTAGGTAAAGACGAATACTAAATTTTGATGAGCATCTAACGAAAATAATCGTAGCAACTTAGGTATAGGGTAGTTCTTCAGAGACAACATTTTCGATGTTTATGGGAATATTTCTGGAATCAACTAACAAAACGATCTGTTTTTTTTGGTACAGTTTAGCTTTATTCCTATCTGAGGGTCTAGTACGAGTTTTCCAACGACTTATCCGTTGTAGAGAATGGACAGCTCGATGTGCTTCACTCCATTTCGACTGATCCGCAGTACGAGCTCTCGAAATGGCACGGCGGGCAGGCCATTTCCGATCATCTGCACACATACGCACATAGGCCACGCCCTCTATTTCTCTCTCTTTTTAACTACTCGGAAAGAAAGAGATGAAGTATACGCATTCATTTTGACATTTTTGACACGACGGAGATGGCAAACCAGAATACCAGATTTAAAATACATGAGTGTTGACAATTTTTATATATTTTTTTGTAATATAATTAGTCATGAATTATTTTGATTATTTATTTAATTGTTTTATTTGCAACGTGAAATTAATCCTGCAATAAAATTAACAAAATCTTCTTATTATTAAATGTAATGTAATTTATATGGAATTTTGTTTTACGACCATACACGACTAACAATTTATCTAATGTAACAACACTGTAAAATCAGAAGTCTTAATTAATGTTGAATTTTTGGGAATTTAACTTTTAATTAGGTACATCTTTATCTTTATTAAATTATTTTATTTATTATTATATATATTATATATATTTCTTGTGTTCATGTGTATGTCACTGAACTCCTCCTAAACGACTGGACCGATTATGATGAAATTTTTTGTGTGTGTTCAAGAGGACTTGACAATGGTTTTGATTCACAATTTAATGCAAATAATGTGTACCACATGGATGGTAGAACCAATATGCTTTGAGATATACATGACTATATCTGAAATGATACGTCGAAAATTCTCTTATTAATTTTAATTAGAACTCCAAGTCACTACTTACTCCGCGTCACATATTGTAAAAAACAACGTCTAATTATAAATTACATATTATAAATATAATATTATGAACTAGCTGTCACACGTGGCTCCGCGCGAGTGGATGTATGAGACGAATAATTTCACTCGGATATACTAATGCAATGGCCATGAAGTCGTGTTCATAATATAAGAACAGAATTAGTGAAATAGTAGAACCAACGTATTCGTAGCCTCATGTGAAATTGTTAATAGGCTAATTGCGAATCTATTACTGTGTTAATATTGTATATTCTGGTAATAGATTAGCAACTTAAGCCGTTTGTGTTGTTCATTGGACTAAACAACAAAACTCTTCATTATTTGCTATCATTGAACAATAGAATCATCTGATTGAAGAATAGAAAAGTTGAGTATTAAAGTTACTTATTCTAGTTATCCCGATTGTATATACGACTCGATTAAGTACCTATTTCTTATGTCATCTGACCTCCGCAACTTAAAATGATAATATGGTTTTGACCAGAATCAGGATATTTCAAGCTACTGCCGCTACTTACTCCTTACAAAGACGGTCAAAGATCTTTATGACAGAAGGAACCAACGGATTAACGTACTCTACGGTCACATTGCAGCACACAATAACCACAAAATAAAAAAAAACGCTATGGTTTCGAACTCAAGTCTCTCTAATATAAGTTTCTGTCTCTCTTATATTATGTATACAATCTAGCCATGTATTTGAAGATTAGAGAGGCATATTTGACAACAGATCCATACAAAATACATATGTCAATACTAGCTGTCGCTAACGGCTCCGCCCGCGTGGATGTCGGTTATCGCGATAAAAACGATGTCCTTCCTCGGGTCTTTAATTGCTCGAAGAATTATGAATATGGATCTCTCAACAAGAAATCCTCTTAATATTGGACAACTAATGCTAAGCCGTCGAGTCTGTATATTGTATAATTATAGTATAGTGCAGATGGGATCTTATAACTCCTCACCAGATGTTTCAGATCTCTGATTTTTATTAGGCAACAGAAAAG
Source organism: Euclidia mi (assembly GCA_944739405.2). NCBI lineage: Eukaryota > Metazoa > Arthropoda > Insecta > Lepidoptera > Erebidae > Euclidia > Euclidia mi. Next base: position 32,014,440 of record OX123204.2, read on the forward strand.
CTCATCAGACTAAATAACTTTATCTAACACGTCATGGCTATATGTTTTAGCGTAGCTGGGCTCTCCGCATCAGATGTTCGAGATCTTCAAATAATCTCTCATCAGAAAATGCTCATCAGGCATAATGTTTTTTGCCAAACCGCATTTTTATGTTTTATAGTTTCGCCGGGCTGCACAGTGTTCGGCGTAGAACAAGCCAGGTGGACAAAAATATATTTTCAGTCATTATAATATATAATACTATATTATTAAATAAATTATGCCGTGTGGTTGACGGCATAGAATACAAGTGTCACCACCCCCTATCTTCCCGTGGGTGTCGTAAGAGGTGACTAAGGAATAACACGATGCAAATACCATCTTTGCGTAGAGACGGAAAACTTGACATCAAACCCTATACGACTGCCTCGTTGGTCTCGCGGCATAAATGTACGCGTGGGATCGGGAGGACCCGGGTTCGATTCCTGGGTCGGGGAGTGTTATTGGGTTTTTCTGTCACGAAATTCTCAGCAGCAGCACGGAGTCTGGAAATGTGCCCGGTACGGCAATAGGCTCGCCCCTTATTACGTGGGACTAAAGTATATCTGGCGAGAAGTGGGTGTAGAAATACACCTCTGCCTACCCCTTCGGGCATAAAAGGCGTGACGTTATGTATGTATACAAAAATTATAAACTGACATATATTATACAAAAATTACAAACTGACATATTTATACAAAAATTATTAACTGACATATTTATAAAAAATAATAGTCAATTCAAATCAAATAATAAATATAAAAAGAACCACCAAGATCACAAGATGTAGGCTTCAAGTTGTTTATTTGTTCCAAAACATGATTACTCTCGATTTTTGTTAATTCCGTAGTTTCTTTGGCAAAAATGAATTTAATTGAACGGCAAAACATCGTCGACGATGGATGAGGCTTTTGCCAGATAATGTTGTTACCTTCGTCGATTAACCTAAGAGAAACAAATGAAAAAACGAAAAGGAACTCATCAGTGTCTTCGCTATTGTCAAATCTCTGTTTATAACCACTATGATGATTTTGATGATAGACCACCCATTTACTTATAAGAGTAAACGAGGAATTGTGGAGCACGCTTGTGACAACTTCTCTCTGAGCTTCTAACTAACCGTTCTGCAGTTTTATTTAAAATAGCTTGTAGCTCAATTTCTGCTCGAGATTGTGTCACAACAACGTGATTCTCGGAAGGATAACACGCTTTTTTTATTTAACAATTCATTCATATGATGGAAACACGTGATGTCCGACTTTCATAGTCCATGTCCTAGTCTGCTTGTATGAGTGACTTGTTGATTTTGAATCAATATAATACGTTAATGCCTCGTCACTACTCAGCGGTCTATTACTTTGCACAGCACTTGGTTGTTGAAGGCCAATACATACACTTACGGAAGCTGAAGCTTCTTTATAACTCTGGCAACGTTCTTATGTCCAGTTGACCATGCAGTTACCTCTGCTGCAGTCATTAATTCTCCAACACTTCGCGATTGAACTAGATCTTCAACTCTACGTTTTTTAGTTTTAAAAGACGAATCTTCGAAGACTTTTTTAGGCCTGCCAGGCCGAAAAAGGTCAGCGGAGAAGGCTGTGGTTGAGTCGATCGCATACAAAATTCTATCTCATCGCCTTGCAGCCACATCTTATTCTTATTAAGGAAACGCTCTTTTGACTTTCCTGAAGAAACCCATTTTGTAGAAATTTTCTAAGAAATACTAGCTAATTTCATCTTAATTTCCCTTTGACATTCTTCAGTAATGTCAAAGAAATCAAACTAAGATGAAATAAACTCAAATAAACGATCATTTCTATCGCTTTTTTCGAGCTTTAGCCATTTTTCGAAAAGCTCTATTTTACTAATAGAGTAAAGCTTTTCTGAAAAATAAGAAAAAAAAATAGTTGTACTCAAGTGTGTTACGTAAAATACATATATGCCATAATCATCCATAGTCATGCAGCTAAAACATATCAAAACTTCAGCCTAGATACAAGAGGATACATGGCTTTTCCAAGCTTGATAAGTTCGAAAACAAAGATAAAACATCATTTTTGGCATTAAAAGGATTCTTACAAGAAAAAATATTATACCTACATAGGTACCTCCAGAAGTAAAATCCATCACTAAAACTTTAAACAAAATAAGAACTGTCGCCATGAGGTGTTAGCACAAGTGTAGCAAAATGCCACTGACCTATTTCTTTAATTGCATTTACCTCATTAGCTTACTTTAATAAACGATGACTCATCAGTATGGAATGTTACACGTAAACAATTCTTGGAATCAGGGGTTTAGGGGTGTTGTTTACAGGTAGAAAGTAACTAATTCCGGGAATTTGATAATGACTTCTGTCCACATAGCCTGTTCTAGGGCGGACACTGTGGGCTGTTGTGGTTCTGCATCAGGTGTTCCACTTTCCAAAATCAATTAATATAGACTATAATTATGTTGACCCAGACCTAATAGCAATATTACAAAAAAAGTTTCAAATCCATCCAGTAACTTCGGAGATTAGCGTGTACAAATAGACAAACGGACAAACAGACAGAATTTATTTTCTAGATTCATACTCCTTTACTGATTCTTAGCCTAACAGAGTATTTTTTTTCTAAACATATTCAATGTACAAAAATATTTTTTTTAGTGTTTTATTATATGTATGAAATATAAATATAATAACACAGTAGAGAGTAACGGAGTCTAGTGATGTGCCCGGTAAAGGCAAGGCTCGCCTCCTATTACGTGGGACCACTGGGACCTAAAAATTCATGGCGAAATGTGGGTGTAATATTACATCTCTGCCTACCCCGTCAGGGATACAGGTGTGCGTGAGCCTATAAAAAGAATATAGATATACAAATAATAGCGGATGCCGCAGCTACGCTCATCTATTTTATATACTTATGCAGTTTATCGGTTGAGGTATTCTATCGGATTTATACGGATGACACTGATTTCATCACGAGTGGATCGACCCCACGGAACAGACAAAACAGTGATTTTCTGTGCCGTGATCCACCCATCAAAGGAAATACTACGCTCTCACGGAATATAAACGGCAACTAATATAGTGCCTGAGATTAGCGTGTCCAATCAAACAAACTCTTCAGCATTATAATACTAATTTAGAAATTGCATCTGGCATCACTAAAATGACATTATAAATGTCAGTCAGATTAAGTCAGATAAGTCAGTTGAATTATTACCTTTGTTGTTTTCTTTCAAACTTAATTATTTCGCCTACATTATGCTGAGTAAGTATTATTCTATCATCGTTTACCTATTCATTGTCAACGAGATACATAGTAAACCAATCCTATTATTTGTCTTTAATTCTCTTAAACTTACTCTTTCAGATCTTTCGTGTTCAGTTTAGCTGAAATAGTGCGCAGATCGAGTTTGAAACGTCTCAGGAGTGTAAGAAGCAAGTAGATCATAAGACATGTGGATAAAAGGACTTCAACACTAAGCAGTTTTGAATAAATTGACAAATGTTGAAAGATGTCGCGCAATAAACAAATTGCAGTGATATACAAACCACTAGGTATGTATTCTAAAGATTAGGATGTTATTTTTATCTGTATTTATACCAATGGTTAGTAAATATAGTTACTTTGTGATATTTTCCCAAGCCAGTATTTCAAATTACTAAATGCATGTGGTTTTAAAGTCAGTCAGTTTAAAAACAAACAATATTCAGAAAATTTTTAGTTATACAATAACTAAAAATTTTCTGAATATTGTTCTGAAATTCATAAAAAAATGATAGGTAACCTCTAAGTCTGTCATAATGAAATGAAATGAAATGAAATGAAATGAAATGAAATGAAATGAAATGAAATGAATATTTATTTCGTGTAAACTTTTTTAAAGTGCTTACGAAAAGTCAAATTAAAATTGTTCAGTTTATACATCATTTATATTTTTGTGTTGAATTAGAGCAGCTCAATCCCAAGCATTTTTATCGCCTATATAATCAGTAATTTTATAATATGCTTTTAAACACAGTGTAGTTTTAACAATAATTTTGAATTTATTTATAGATAAATTTCTTATATTAAGAGGGAGTTTGTTATAAAAGCGTATACACTGCCCCATAAAACAGCTACTTATTTTGTGGAGGCGGGTGCTATGAACTATAAGATTATTCTTATGTCTAGTATTAACAGTGTGTAGATCACTTTTTTTACTAAATGTGTCAATGTTCTTGTGGACATATAACAGATTCTCGTATATGTATTGCGAAGCAACAGTTAGAATGCCTATCTCACTGAACTTTTCTCTTAGAGAAACACGAGGACCGAGGTTGTAAATACCCCTTATTGCTCTTTTCTGCAGAACGAATATTGTGTCAAGGTCTGCAGCATTCCCCCAGAGAAGAATCCCATATGACATAATACTATGAAAGTAGCTGAAATAGACGATTCTAGCTGTTTCTATATCTGTGAGGCGTCTAATTGTCTTAACCGCATAAGCTGCAGAACTAAGTTTGCCCGAAAGTCTTTCTATATGCGGACCCCATTGAAGTTTGGAATCAAGCATAATACCTAGAAATAAGGTTGTCCCGACGGGCTCAATTCTGGTTTCCTTCAGTTGTACATTGGTTTCCATCTGTTTAACATTGGGCATGGAGAATTTTAAGAGTTTAGTTTTCTTATCATTGAGTAATAAATTATTTACATTAAACCAATTAACAACTTTAGAGAGTGCGTTGTTTACTTCGTCAAAATTACTCTGTTGTCTTTTAATATTAAAAATTAAAGAGGTGTCATCCGCGAACAACACAATCTCATGATCGTTCTTTACGTAATAGGGTAAATCATTGATATAGATCAAAAATAGAAATGGTCCGAGTATTGAACCCTGCGGGACGCCCATTTTTAAGGCAAAACCTGGCGATGTCTTATCATTAATCTGAACCTTCTGGATTCTGTTGCCCAAATAAGAAACCAGGAGATTAAGAGCTTTGTTCCTAATGCCATAATGATATAATTTCCTGACCAGAGTATCATGATGTACACAATCAAAGGCTTTGGACAAGTCGCAAAAAATTCCTAAAGCATCTTGCGACTTCTCCCAAGCTGTAAATATACTTTTGAGTAACTCTACTCCTGCGTCAGTAGTTGAACGACCCCTCGTAAATCCGAACTGTTTCTTGTGAAGAAGATTATGTTTGTTAAAATAACTAAGCAATTGACTAAGTATTAATTTTTCAAAAATTTTACTAAGCGTTGGCAATACAGAAATAGGTCGAAAATTAGAAGGGTCTGATGTGTCGCCAGATTTAAATAAAGGTATAACTTTACTATATTTCATTAAATCAGGAAATATTCCAGAAGCGACGCAACCATTGAACACTGTTGCAAGATGTGGAGCTATTATGGTAATAATAGATGAAACAGTCTTCACTGACAATCCCCACAAATCCATTGTCTTTTTCATATTTATAGTTTTAAATTGATAAATAACATCTTTAGTAGTCACAACGGTAAATTCAAAGGCTGCACCACATTCTGGCACGCAGTCCCTAAGAAGCATTTCAGCAGACATGGAAGATGAGTCGAGCGACCCTGTAGTTATTATAGGTATATTAGAAAAAAACTTCTCAAATTCTGTCGCTACTTCCAGGTCCTCTGCAACACTCACATTATTGATATTTAATAAGAAGTCACGGCTGCGTGCTTTGGCTCTGCCAGTTTCATTGTTGATGACATTCCAGGTAGCCTTTATAGTGTTTTCTGATAATTTTATTTTATTTCTCAAATAAATAGATTTTGCTGTACTACAAGCTTGTCTAAATATTTTGGAATATTTTTTTACATAATTAATAAAGTTCTGACTATTATTATAAGTTTTTTCATCATACAGTTCATATAACCTAATCCGGCTTTTATGAATACCTTCAGTTGCCCAATCACTAAACATCAGACGGTCAGTTACATTTAATTTTTTGGATGTAAATACAGTCTGAAATTCGTCATTAATCAAGTCAAACAAAGAGCTATATAACTGATCCGGATGGTCATGATGAGGCAACCAACGCATTTTTCGAGATAAATTGTCTTTAAAAGTTTTAAGTCGATTTTCATTTATTGGTATATATTTAATAATTTTTCTCTGGACTTTTGGGCATTTTCTTGGACAACAGATTAACTGCCCACTGTGATCTGACTGAAGCATATTAATCAAAGATTTGTGTAATGGTTTTATATTAGTAAATATATTATCAATACAAGTACCACTTGTGGCAGTCACTCTAGTTGGTTCATAAAAATTATGACATAAATTGTATGACTTAAATAAATTTAAAAATTTGATAGTCGAAGAGCATTTTTCTAATATGTTAACGTTAAAATCTCCACAAATAGCAACAGTTTTACGGCAATTACAAACTTTGCTAAGGGCATCCTCCATAATAACTAAAAAACTTTCAAATGGTGCACATGGAGGTTTGTATACACTCATAACAATGAACTGCTCAAACTCAACACATGTGATTTCTACTACTCGCTCAACAGAGAGGCTCACAATGTCAGTCCTTTCTTTAAATTTTAGAAATTTGCTAACTATGATTAACGAGCCACCATGGATAAAGTTTTCTCTACTGAACGAGCTTGCAACCTGGTGGTTATTGAAATTGAATATGAACTGGTGGCTTCTTAGCCAATGTTCTGTAATGCATAAAATATCAATATTGTTACAGTTCATAAACAATTCCAATTCTAACTTCTTACCCATCAACCCTTGTATATTTTGATGCACCAGGCTGATACAATTTTTTAAATTATTTTTTGTAGGTAAGGTTGATGGAGTTGTATTTTTGTCACTTAAACTAGGTACAGAATTCAATGTCTTATTAAATATATTGCCAGAGATTGACTCTATTGTCTCAGAATTCAATTTAAAAAATTTGGAACGGATTCCAAGCTTATATTGCATGTCAAATTTGACTGCTCAATAAAAGCAGTGTGGTTAGCCAAAACCTTGGCTGTGTTATTAATACAATAAGCTAGCGAGGATGCTATTTGTCTTTTATAAAATTGTGATATATAATAATTATCATATGTCAAATAAAAATTTCTAATTAGAGCATTAGAGTCAATAATGTCAATTAAATTATTATAACATGTCATGGTATGTAATTTGGAATTAATCTTAAATCTATAATCATTTTCAGCTTGTGGCAACAGCTTACTGTAAGGAAAAGCAAGTAACAGAATTTTTTTAACTTTTAAATTTAGTAATTGGTCAAAATATCTCTTTATTAAATTAATATTTGCATTTCCTCTTCTCCCAATAAATATAATTATTGTTGATTCAGGACAGTATGATTTAGATAAAATTGATTGCATAATCTGAGAAAAGCTTGCTCCAGGCATACATAAGTTAGTAATAGTCATACCTGTCCTTTGCCTCAACAATTGGCTCATGTTTTTACCTATCTCATCGCTAAACATTAATAGCTTGTCGGTGTTTGTAATGTGGGGTGAGAAAGAAGTGCCAGAATTACAATAAGAATTAATGGTGCTGTCATCCACTGCAGCAGAGAGTGACAGCAAATCAGAGCAATGATTCAAAGTAGTTGACTGTGAATGACTCTGTGGTGCCTGGCTAAGTTCATTGCCATGACTATTATTAGTCAAAGATTGAAGCCTCTCTTCATTGTACTTACACAAGTCCACTAACTCATCCATTGCCAAGATATGCTCGTTAATTTGTTTTTGTGATAGATTATATTTTTTTGTCATATTAGCCAAAGAATCTTGTAAACTATCAATCTCCGTCTGCAGACAATGAATATCAGCATCATATTTCACTAGATTTGAATCTAATTTAGTTAGACATACTGACATTTGTTCTTTTACATTAACATATTTTTTGCAATAATCTAGATTTATGTTTGATTTCCTGTACATTCTTAATAATTTTTCCTTTTTCCTAATAAATTTATTTATTTTAATATACTTCTTCAATTTATTACAAGCTTTTATGTTTCTAAATGACTGAATAGTTGAATTAGAATCTGTAAGATCAATAGTCACTATATTCTTACTGTCATCATCGGAGATAGCAGAAACCATACCTGGAGCGCTGCCAACCAGCTCATCAAATAATGACTGTGTGGTTACTGATTTTATAGACCGGTTTGCACTTTCTAATCTGTTAATATGATCATTGGCCTCGCTTAGGAGACCCTCTAACTCAGTGATGCGTTTTAGAGCGTTCTCAAACTCATCACTGCACCTATCAAATTGTGTTACAATCTTATGCAATCTATCCCGTTCATCAAGGGTAGTGAGTAAATTAGAGTGTATTTCTGCCATCTCACTCCTAAGCTGAGAGTTTTTACCTAAAATCTCTAGCATTTCTTTCTCATTGTCATCATGTTCACTTTGTAGTGACTGACACAAATCCTTAGTCTATAAATATATAATTTGTTGGCAAACTGAAATGATATATTATTATTTTGATAAATACAGGAGTAATAAAAAATATCATTAAATAAGGTCATGTCTTTTTTACTTATTTCAATGTTTAATAATTTCTTGTTTTTAGCTAACTACGGCAGACTTCAAGAACCGAGACTAGGCAAGAATATGAAGTGTGCAACAATATTAGTACCTACTGAAATAATGAGTCCACCAATTGGACATGTCTTGGTGTAGCAAGAATATGAAGTCTGTGGCAATATTAGTACTAAAATAATGAGTTGACAAATTGGACATGTCTCGGTGTAGCAAGAATATGAAGTCTGCAGCAATATTAGTACGGAAATAATGAGTTCACAAATTGGACATGTCTCGGTGTAGCAACAATATGAAGTCTGTGGCAATATTAGTACTGAAATAATGAGTTCACAAATTGGACATGTCTCGGTGCAGCAAGAATATGAAGTCTGAGGCAATATTAGCACTGAAATAAGGAGTTTACAATTTGAACATGTCTCGGTGTAGCATGTTATGGAACACTTGAGTTAAATTTATAGTAGCTGAGATTAGCTTTACAAGTTTATTAGGTATTGAATGTACCTGTGTATTGTATTGTAGTTATTTTTTTACAGAAACCAGTTTTATGTTTAATCACTGGACTTAATATGCAGCAAGTATAGTTTGTGTGAATGTAAAAACGAATTTAATTATTAAAATACATAATTAATTAGGACTGTCTAATTGTGTTTTCATAAATATACTCAATTTATGTAAAATTTATAGTAGCAGAGATTAGCTTTACAAGTTTATTAGGTATTGAATGTACCTGTGTATTGTATTGTAGTTATTTTTTCACAGAAACCAGTTTTATGTTTAATCACTGGACTTAATATGCAGCAAGTATAGTTTGTGTGAATGTAAAAACGAATTTTATTACTAAGAGACATAATTAATTAGGACTGTCTAATAGTGTTTTCATAAATATACTCAATTTATGTAAAATATTTCCAAGATCTTACTTCTTACATGGATTGTTTTGTATTTATAAAATATTATTGTATTTCAAATAAAGGAAAAGCATAATATTGTAACATATATATATTTAGTGAATGCATAACACATATACAGAATAAAACATTGTATGTTGTTCTTTCTTTATTAAAATATACATATTTTTGTCAAGATTACATAATTTCATTTTTCCCTGCAACAAAACATAAGTTGCCTCAAGCAGTGAGATGAAGTAATTGCTTGTGGCAGTTTGGTCCACTCATTTACTGCCTTTCTGTAACTCTGTCTATACTGCCATATACATAACATGATTATAGAGACATGAATTGTCATATCATGTAAACAGCCATCAACGGCTCATCAATCTTGATGCAAATTCCAATTTGCCTGTTCCCATTAGATGATATTCCTCTTCTTCTGATTTGATAATTCTTCTGTAACAAACAATATTCAAATTTAATGATATAATTTAATTGACAAAGGTAGCTATACTCCCTATAATCAGCAATTATTATTTACAGTTAGGTGAACTAACTTTTGAAATTTAGTAAAAAGGAGTAAATGTTAATGAGTCAAAGTGCATAGTACATATAAATTTGATGTAGTGCAATTACGACAATAGGTACATTTGATGCTTCATAATATATATTACATAACAAGAACATGAAAATATTATTTTCAATTGTGTGCCATCACATCAATGATTGAATGGTTTGAGTATAGGGATGTGTTGAATTGCTGTAGCTATCATCTTAATAAAAATAACCGTTCCCTGTTGACAATTTAGAAAACGTTTTTCAACATAAAAAAATTAACAATTACATTGAACTTTGGTGCGTGATCAATGTTAGTTAGGTTAGATAGGTCCATAATTTGTAGGTTCTATTATTAGGTTATTCAAATACTACCTACTATGAAATAATAATTATAATCGCAGTTCAAGGTCCACACCTATAGTTATCTATCATCTTTAGATAATAGGTACCTACTAAATGTTAAGTATAAAGATGTAGTGTATCGTTTTTCTCGTATTTCCTTCTTAAGTTTATGGAACTAACACAACGATACCTACATTCCTACCTCTAAACAATTAATATCTACTTACAAGTTTGCGAAACAAAGGATCTATTGTTGTAATTAACTTGTTGTGAACCGCCCCGTTATTTTAATTAAATCCATTACATATTTAGGTATATATTTACGTTGCTAGCAAAGTAGACATGACAAAGATATGTTTAGAGAGCCTGTGTAACAGAAAATGTTAAGGTTTGATCACTTCAGAAGTAACTTTTAATATACATATTAAAACAATTTTTACTCACCTGCGTTATTTCTGGGAATGTTATGAGCCTCTAATAACACTCTATGACTCAACCTTCATTAACATTCCTTTGTAGAACCCAAAATAATATTGGTATTAACAAACGGTTGGTTGAAGACAATTTTGTACGTTATCTTCGATTCTCGCTCTTTCTCAGAGTCACACTTCAGCCACATCATCTTCCTGAGCCATTACAATAAGTTTTCAAGCAAAATAACATAAGATAATGATTTTCCTTAATTTATTACACTACTCACAACACGGGCTCACCGAAATTTTTTCAGTGACAATAGAATGCTCGTTTGCTTCGGATATGGACTCGATATGCTTTATTTGACTTGTCAAAAGTGCAACTTAAACTGCGGATTTGCCTATTTTGTTATCGTCGTCCATCATCGTCGTCGACTCGTCGATCAAAATGACACTTATACTCGCGATTTGAAAATCGCTCCATCGGGTGACGTTCTTGCTACTCACTCCTAGGGGCGCTTTTAGAAAATGTATGGAAAATTGTTCCCGTTCGATAGGCTATCGTCCATCGTGACGATCGAGTGCAACTGGTACTAGACCCTCTGAGGGTCTAGTACGAGTTTTCCAACGACTTATCCGTTGTAGAGAATGGACAGCTCGATGTGCTTCACTCCATTTCGACTGATCCGCAGTACGAGCTCTCGAAATGGCACGGCGGGCAGGCCATTTCCGATCATCTGCACACATACGCACATAGGCCACGCCCTCTATTTCTCTCTCTTTTTAACTACTCGGAAAGAAAGAGATGAAGTATACGCATTCATTTTGACATTTTTGACACGACGGAGATGGCAAACCAGAATACCAGATTTAAAATACATGAGTGTTGACAATTTTTATATATTTTTTTGTAATATAATTAGTCATGAATTATTTTGATTATTTATTTAATTGTTTTATTTGCAACGTGAAATTAATCCTGCAATAAAATTAACAAAATCTTCTTATTATTAAATGTAATGTAATTTATATGGAATTTTGTTTTACGACCATACACGACTAACAATTTATCTAATGTAACAACACTGTAAAATCAGAAGTCTTAATTAATGTTGAATTTTTGGGAATTTAACTTTTAATTAGGTACATCTTTATCTTTATTAAATTATTTTATTTATTATTATATATATTATATATATTTCTTGTGTTCATGTGTATGTCACTGAACTCCTCCTAAACGACTGGACCGATTATGATGAAATTTTTTGTGTGTGTTCAAGAGGACTTGACAATGGTTTTGATTCACAATTTAATGCAAATAATGTGTACCACATGGATGGTAGAACCAATATGCTTTGAGATATACATGACTATATCTGAAATGATACGTCGAAAATTCTCTTATTAATTTTAATTAGAACTCCAAGTCACTACTTACTCCGCGTCACATATTGTAAAAAACAACGTCTAATTATAAATTACATATTATAAATATAATATTATGAACTAGCTGTCACACGTGGCTCCGCGCGAGTGGATGTATGAGACGAATAATTTCACTCGGATATACTAATGCAATGGCCATGAAGTCGTGTTCATAATATAAGAACAGAATTAGTGAAATAGTAGAACCAACGTATTCGTAGCCTCATGTGAAATTGTTAATAGGCTAATTGCGAATCTATTACTGTGTTAATATTGTATATTCTGGTAATAGATTAGCAACTTAAGCCGTTTGTGTTGTTCATTGGACTAAACAACAAAACTCTTCATTATTTGCTATCATTGAACAATAGAATCATCTGATTGAAGAATAGAAAAGTTGAGTATTAAAGTTACTTATTCTAGTTATCCCGATTGTATATACGACTCGATTAAGTACCTATTTCTTATGTCATCTGACCTCCGCAACTTAAAATGATAATATGGTTTTGACCAGAATCAGGATATTTCAAGCTACTGCCGCTACTTACTCCTTACAAAGACGGTCAAAGATCTTTATGACAGAAGGAACCAACGGATTAACGTACTCTACGGTCACATTGCAGCACACAATAACCACAAAATAAAAAAAAACGCTATGGTTTCGAACTCAAGTCTCTCTAATATAAGTTTCTGTCTCTCTTATATTATGTATACAATCTAGCCATGTATTTGAAGATTAGAGAGGCATATTTGACAACAGATCCATACAAAATACATATGTCAATACTAGCTGTCGCTAACGGCTCCGCCCGCGTGGATGTCGGTTATCGCGATAAAAACGATGTCCTTCCTCGGGTCTTTAATTGCTCGAAGAATTATGAATATGGATCTCTCAACAAGAAATCCTCTTAATATTGGACAACTAATGCTAAGCCGTCGAGTCTGTATATTGTATAATTATAGTATAGTGCAGATGGGATCTTATAACTCCTCACCAGATGTTTCAGATCTCTGATTTTTATTAGGCAACAGAAAAGCTCATCAGACTAAATAACTTTATCTAACACGTCATGGCTATATGTTTTAGCGTAGCTGGGCTCTCCGCATCAGATGTTCGAGATCTTCAAATAATCTCTCATCAGAAAATGCTCATCAGGCATAATGTTTTTTGCCAAACCGCATTTTTATGTTTTATAGTTTCGCCGGGCTGCACAGTGTTCGGCGTAGAACAAGCCAGGTGGACAAAAATATATTTTCAGTCATTATAATATATAATACTATATTATTAAATAAATTATGCCGTGTGGTTGACGGCATAGAATACAAGTGTCACCACCCCCTATCTTCCCGTGGGTGTCGTAAGAGGTGACTAAGGAATAACACGATGACCTCCGCAAATACCATCTTTGCGTAGAGACGGAAAACTTGACATCAAACCCTATACGACTGCCTCGTTGGTCTCGCGGCATAAATGTACGCGTGGGATCGGGAGGACCCGGGTTCGATTCCTGGGTCGGGGAGTGTTATTGGGTTTTTCTGTCACGAAATTCTCAGCAGCAGCACGGAGTCTGGAAATGTGCCCGGTACGGCAATAGGCTCGCCCCTTATTACGTGGGACTAAAGTATATCTGGCGAGAAGTGGGTGTAGAAATACACCTCTGCCTACCCCTTCGGGCATAAAAGGCGTGACGTTATGTATGTATACAAAAATTATAAACTGACATATATTATACAAAAATTACAAACTGACATATTTATACAAAAATTATTAACTGACATATTTATAAAAAATAATAGTCAATTCAAATCAAATAATAAATATAAAAAGAACCACCAAGATCACAAGATGTAGGCTTCAAGTTGTTTATTTGTTCCAAAACATGATTACTCTCGATTTTTGTTAATTCCGTAGTTTCTTTGGCAAAAATGAATTTAATTGAACGGCAAAACATCGTCGACGATGGATGAGGCTTTTGCCAGATAATGTTGTTACCTTCGTCGATTAACCTAAGAGAAACAAATGAAAAAACGAAAATGAACTCATCAGTGTCTTCGCTATTGTCAAATCTCTGTTTATAACCACTATGATGATTTTGATGATAGACCACCCATTTACTTATAAGAGTAAACGAGGAATTGTGGAGCACGCTTGTGACAACTTCTCTCTGAGCTTCTAACTAACCGTTCTGCAGTTTTATTTAAAATAGCTTGTAGCTCAATTTCTGCTCGAGATTGTGTCACAACAACGTGATTCTCGGAAGGATAACACGCTTTTTTTATTTAACAATTCATTCATATGATGGAAACACGTGATGTCCGACTTTCATAGTCCATGTCCTAGTCTGCTTGTATGAGTGACTTGTTGATTTTGAATCAATATAATACGTTAATGCCTCGTCACTACTCAGCGGTCTATTACTTTGCACAGCACTTGGTTGTTGAAGGCCAATACATACACTTACGGAAGCTGAAGCTTCTTTATAACTCTGGCAACGTTCTTATGTCCAGTTGACCATGCAGTTACCTCTGCTGCAGTCATTAATTCTCCAACACTTCGCGATTGAACTAGATCTTCAACTCTACGTTTTTTAGTTTTAAAAGACGAATCTTCGAAGACTTTTTTAGGCCTGCCAGGCCGAAAAAGGTCAGCGGAGAAGGCTGTGGTTGAGTCGATCGCATACAAAATTCTATCTCATCGCCTTGCAGCCACATCTTATTCTTATTAAGGAAACGCTCTTTTGACTTTCCTGAAGAAACCCATTTTGTAGAAATTTTCTAAGAAATACTAGCTAATTTCATCTTAATTTCCCTTTGACATTCTTCAGTAATGTCAAAGAAATCAAACTAAGATGAAATAAACTCAAATAAACGATCATTTCTATCGCTTTTTTCGAGCTTTAGCCATTTTTCGAAAAGCTCTATTTTACTAATAGAGTAAAGCTTTTCTGAAAAATAAGAAAAAAAAATAGTTGTACTCAAGTGTGTTACGTAAAATACATATATGCCATAATCATCCATAGTCATGCAGCTAAAACATATCAAAACTTCAGCCTAGATACAAGAGGATACATGGCTTTTCCAAGCTTGATAAGTTCGAAAACAAAGATAAAACATCATTTTTGGCATTAAAAGGATTCTTACAAGAAAAAATATTATACCTACATAGGTACCTCCAGAAGTAAAATCCATCACTAAAACTTTAAACAAAATAAGAACTGTCGCCATGAGGTGTTAGCACAAGTGTAGCAAAATGCCACTGACCTATTTCTTTAATTGCATTTACCTCATTAGCTTACTTTAATAAACGATGACTCATCAGTATGGAATGTTACACGTAAACAATTCTTGGAATCAGGGGTTTAGGGGTGTTGTTTACAGGTAGAAAGTAACTAATTCCGGGAATTTGATAATGACTTCTGTCCACATAGCCTGTTCTAGGGCGGACACTGTGGGCTGTTGTGGTTCTGCATCAGGTGTTCCACTTTCCAAAATCAATTAATATAGACTATAATTATGTTGACCCAGACCTAATAGCAATATTACAAAAAAAGTTTCAAATCCATCCAGTAACTTCGGAGATTAGCGTGTACAAATAGACAAACGGACAAACAGACAGAATTTATTTTCTAGATTCATACTCCTTTACTGATTCTTAGCCTAACAGAGTATTTTTTTTCTAAACATATTCAATGTACAAAAATATTTTTTTTAGTGTTTTATTATATGTATGAAATATAAATATAATAACACAGTAGAGAGTAACGGAGTCTAGTGATGTGCCCGGTAAAGGCAAGGCTCGCCTCCTATTACGTGGGACCACTGGGACCTAAAAATTCATGGCGAAATGTGGGTGTAATATTACATCTCTGCCTACCCCGTCAGGGATACAGGTGTGCGTGAGCCTATAAAAAGAATATAGATATACAAATAATAGCGGATGCCGCAGCTACGCTCATCTATTTTATATACTTATGCAGTTTATCGGTTGAGGTATTCTATCGGATTTATACGGATGACACTGATTTCATCACGAGTGGATCGACCCCACGGAACAGACAAAACAGTGATTTTCTGTGCCGTGATCCACCCATCAAAGGAAATACTACGCTCTCACGGAATATAAACGGCAACTAATATAGTGCCTGAGATTAGCGTGTCCAATCAAACAAACTCTTCAGCATTATAATACTAATTTAGAAATTGCATCTGGCATCACTAAAATGACATTATAAATGTCAGTCAGATTAAGTCAGATAAGTCAGTTGAATTATTACCTTTGTTGTTTTCTTTCAAACTTAATTATTTCGCCTACATTATGCTGAGTAAGTATTATTCTATCATCGTTTACCTATTCATTGTCAACGAGATACATAGTAAACCAATCCTATTATTTGTCTTTAATTCTCTTAAACTTACTCTTTCAGATCTTTCGTGTTCAGTTTAGCTGAAATAGTGCGCAGATCGAGTTTGAAACGTCTCAGGAGTGTAAGAAGCAAGTAGATCATAAGACATGTGGATAAAAGGACTTCAACACTAAGCAGTTTTGAATAAATTGACAAATGTTGAAAGATGTCGCGCAATAAACAAATTGCAGTGATATACAAACCACTAGGTATGTATTCTAAAGATTAGGATGTTATTTTTATCTGTATTTATACCAATGGTTAGTAAATATAGTTACTTTGTGATATTTTCCCAAGCCAGTATTTCAAATTACTAAATGCATGTGGTTTTAAAGTCAGTCAGTTTAAAAACAAACAATATTCAGAAAATTTTTAGTTATACAATAACTAAAAATTTTCTGAATATTGTTCTGAAATTCATAAAAAAATGATAGGTAACCTCTAAGTCTGTCATAATGAAATGAAATGAAATGAAATGAAATGAAATGAAATGAAATGAAATGAAATGAAATGAATATTTATTTCGTGTAAACTTTTTTAAAGTGCTTACGAAAAGTCAAATTAAAATTGTTCAGTTTATACATCATTTATATTTTTGTGTTGAATTAGAGCAGCTCAATCCCAAGCATTTTTATCGCCTATATAATCAGTAATTTTATAATATGCTTTTAAACACAGTGTAGTTTTAACAATAATTTTGAATTTATTTATAGATAAATTTCTTATATTAAGAGGGAGTTTGTTATAAAAGCGTATACACTGCCCCATAAAACAGCTACTTATTTTGTGGAGGCGGGTGCTATGAACTATAAGATTATTCTTATGTCTAGTATTAACAGTGTGTAGATCACTTTTTTTACTAAATGTGTCAATGTTCTTGTGGACATATAACAGATTCTCGTATATGTATTGCGAAGCAACAGTTAGAATGCCTATCTCACTGAACTTTTCTCTTAGAGAAACACGAGGACCGAGGTTGTAAATACCCCTTATTGCTCTTTTCTGCAGAACGAATATTGTGTCAAGGTCTGCAGCATTCCCCCAGAGAAGAATCCCATATGACATAATACTATGAAAGTAGCTGAAATAGACGATTCTAGCTGTTTCTATATCTGTGAGGCGTCTAATTGTCTTAACCGCATAAGCTGCAGAACTAAGTTTGCCCGAAAGTCTTTCTATATGCGGACCCCATTGAAGTTTGGAATCAAGCATAATACCTAGAAATAAGGTTGTCCCGACGGGCTCAATTCTGGTTTCCTTCAGTTGTACATTGGTTTCCATCTGTTTAACATTGGGCATGGAGAATTTTAAGAGTTTAGTTTTCTTATCATTGAGTAATAAATTATTTACATTAAACCAATTAACAACTTTAGAGAGTGCGTTGTTTACTTCGTCAAAATTACTCTGTTGTCTTTTAATATTAAAAATTAAAGAGGTGTCATCCGCGAACAACACAATCTCATGATCGTTCTTTACGTAATAGGGTAAATCATTGATATAGATCAAAAATAGAAATGGTCCGAGTATTGAACCCTGCGGGACGCCCATTTTTAAGGCAAAACCTGGCGATGTCTTATCATTAATCTGAACCTTCTGGATTCTGTTGCCCAAATAAGAAACCAGGAGATTAAGAGCTTTGTTCCTAATGCCATAATGATATAATTTCCTGACCAGAGTATCATGATGTACACAATCAAAGGCTTTGGACAAGTCGCAAAAAATTCCTAAAGCATCTTGCGACTTCTCCCAAGCTGTAAATATACTTTTGAGTAACTCTACTCCTGCGTCAGTAGTTGAACGACCCCTCGTAAATCCGAACTGTTTCTTGTGAAGAAGATTATGTTTGTTAAAATAACTAAGCAATTGACTAAGTATTAATTTTTCAAAAATTTTACTAAGCGTTGGCAATACAGAAATAGGTCGAAAATTAGAAGGGTCTGATGTGTCGCCAGATTTAAATAAAGGTATAACTTTACTATATTTCATTAAATCAGGAAATATTCCAGAAGCGACGCAACCATTGAACACTGTTGCAAGATGTGGAGCTATTATGGTAATAATAGATGAAACAGTCTTCACTGACAATCCCCACAAATCCATTGTCTTTTTCATATTTATAGTTTTAAATTGATAAATAACATCTTTAGTAGTCACAACGGTAAATTCAAAGGCTGCACCACATTCTGGCACGCAGTCCCTAAGAAGCATTTCAGCAGACATGGAAGATGAGTCGAGCGACCCTGTAGTTATTATAGGTATATTAGAAAAAAACTTCTCAAATTCTGTCGCTACTTCCAGGTCCTCTGCAACACTCACATTATTGATATTTAATAAGAAGTCACGGCTGCGTGCTTTGGCTCTGCCAGTTTCATTGTTGATGACATTCCAGGTAGCCTTTATAGTGTTTTCTGATAATTTTATTTTATTTCTCAAATAAATAGATTTTGCTGTACTACAAGCTTGTCTAAATATTTTGGAATCTTTTTTTACATAATTAATAAAGTTCTGACTATTATTATAAGTTTTTTCATCATACAGTTCATATAACCTAATCCGGCTTTTATGAATACCTTCAGTTGCCCAATCACTAAACATCAGACGGTCAGTTACATTTAATTTTTTGGATGTAAATACAGTCTGAAATTCGTCATTAATCAAGTCAAACAAAGAGCTATATAACTGATCCGGATGGTCATGATGAGGCAACCAACGCATTTTTCGAGATAAATTGTCTTTAAAAGTTTTAAGTCGATTTTCATTTATTGGTATATATTTAATAATTTTTCTCTGGACTTTTGGGCATTTTCTTGGACAACAGATTAACTGCCCACTGTGATCTGACTGAAGCATATTAATCAAAGATTTGTGTAATGGTTTTATATTAGTAAATATATTATCAATACAAGTACCACTTGTGGCAGTCACTCTAGTTGGTTCATAAAAATTATGACATAAATTGTATGACTTAAATAAATTTAAAAATTTGATAGTCGAAGAGCATTTTTCTAATATGTTAACGTTAAAATCTCCACAAATAGCAACAGTTTTACGGCAATTACAAACTTTGCTAAGGGCATCCTCCATAATAACTAAAAAACTTTCAAATGGTGCACATGGAGGTTTGTATACACTCATAACAATGAACTGCTCAAACTCAACACATGTGATTTCTACTACTCGCTCAACAGAGAGGCTCACAATGTCAGTCCTTTCTTTAAATTTTAGAAATTTGCTAACTATGATTAACGAGCCACCATGGATAAAGTTTTCTCTACTGAACGAGCTTGCAACCTGGTGGTTATTGAAATTGAATATGAACTGGTGGCTTCTTAGCCAATGTTCTGTAATGCATAAAATATCAATATTGTTACAGTTCATAAACAATTCCAATTCTAACTTCTTACCCATCAACCCTTGTATATTTTGATGCACCAGGCTGATACAATTTTTTAAATTATTTTTTGTAGGTAAGGTTGATGGAGTTGTATTTTTGTCACTTAAACTAGGTACAGAATTCAATGTCTTATTAAATATATTGCCAGAGATTGACTCTATTGTCTCAGAATTCAATTTAAAAAATTTGGAACGGATTCCAAGCTTATATTGCATGTCAAATTTGACTGCTCAATAAAAGCAGTGTGGTTAGCCAAAACCTTGGCTGTGTTATTAATACAATAAGCTAGCGAGGATGCTATTTGTCTTTTATAAAATTGTGATATATAATAATTATCATATGTCAAATAAAAATTTCTAATTAGAGCATTAGAGTCAATAATGTCAATTAAATTATTATAACATGTCATGGTATGTAATTTGGAATTAATCTTAAATCTATAATCATTTTCAGCTTGTGGCAACAGCTTACTGTAAGGAAAAGCAAGTAACAGAATTTTTTTAACTTTTAAATTTAGTAATTGGTCAAAATATCTCTTTATTAAATTAATATTTGCATTTCCTCTTCTCCCAATAAATATAATTATTGTTGATTCAGGACAGTATGATTTAGATAAAATTGATTGCATAATCTGAGAAAAGCTTGCTCCAGGCATACATAAGTTAGTAATAGTCATACCTGTCCTTTGCCTCAACAATTGGCTCATGTTTTTACCTATCTCATCGCTAAACATTAATAGCTTGTCGGTGTTTGTAATGTGGGGTGAGAAAGAAGTGCCAGAATTACAATAAGAATTAATGGTGCTGTCATCCACTGCAGCAGAGAGTGACAGCAAATCAGAGCAATGATTCAAAGTAGTTGACTGTGAATGACTCTGTGGTGCCTGGCTAAGTTCATTGCCATGACTATTATTAGTCAAAGATTGAAGCCTCTCTTCATTGTACTTACACAAGTCCACTAACTCATCCATTGCCAAGATATGCTCGTTAATTTGTTTTTGTGATAGATTATATTTTTTTGTCATATTAGCCAAAGAATCTTGTAAACTATCAATCTCCGTCTGCAGACAATGAATATCAGCATCATATTTCACTAGATTTGAATCTAATTTAGTTAGACATACTGACATTTGTTCTTTTACATTAACATATTTTTTGCAATAATCTAGATTTATGTTTGATTTCCTGTACATTCTTAATAATTTTTCCTTTTTCCTAATAAATTTATTTATTTTAATATACTTCTTCAATTTATTACAAGCTTTTATGTTTCTAAATGACTGAATAGTTGAATTAGAATCTGTAAGATCAATAGTCACTATATTCTTACTGTCATCATCGGAGATAGCAGAAACCATACCTGGAGCGCTGCCAACCAGCTCATCAAATAATGACTGTGTGGTTACTGATTTTATAGACCGGTTTGCACTTTCTAATCTGTTAATATGATCATTGGCCTCGCTTAGGAGACCCTCTAACTCAGTGATGCGTTTTAGAGCGTTCTCAAACTCATCACTGCACCTATCAAATTGTGTTACAATCTTATGCAATCTATCCCGTTCATCAAGGGTAGTGAGTAAATTAGAGTGTATTTCTGCCATCTCACTCCTAAGCTGAGAGTTTTTACCTAAAATCTCTAGCATTTCTTTCTCATTGTCATCATGTTCACTTTGTAGTGACTGACACAAATCCTTAGTCTATAAATATATAATTTGTTGGCAAACTGAAATGATATATTATTATTTTGATAAATACAGGAGTAATAAAAAATATCATTAAATAAGGTCATGTCTTTTTTACTTATTTCAATGTTTAATAATTTCTTGTTTTTAGCTAACTACGGCAGACTTCAAGAACCGAGACTAGGCAAGAATATGAAGTGTGCAACAATATTAGTACCTACTGAAATAATGAGTCCACCAATTGGACATGTCTTGGTGTAGCAAGAATATGAAGTCTGTGGCAATATTAGTACTAAAATAATGAGTTGACAAATTGGACATGTCTCGGTGTAGCAAGAATATGAAGTCTGCAGCAATATTAGTACGGAAATAATGAGTTCACAAATTGGACATGTCTCGGTGTAGCAACAATATGAAGTCTGTGGCAATATTAGTACTGAAATAATGAGTTCACAAATTGGACATGTCTCGGTGCAGCAAGAATATGAAGTCTGAGGCAATATTAGCACTGAAATAAGGAGTTTACAATTTGAACATGTCTCGGTGTAGCATGTTATGGAACACTTGAGTTAAATTTATAGTAGCTGAGATTAGCTTTACAAGTTTATTAGGTATTGAATGTACCTGTGTATTGTATTGTAGTTATTTTTTTACAGAAACCAGTTTTATGTTTAATCACTGGACTTAATATGCAGCAAGTATAGTTTGTGTGAATGTAAAAACGAATTTAATTATTAAAATACATAATTAATTAGGACTGTCTAATTGTGTTTTCATAAATATACTCAATTTATGTAAAATTTATAGTAGCAGAGATTAGCTTTACAAGTTTATTAGGTATTGAATGTACCTGTGTATTGTATTGTAGTTATTTTTTCACAGAAACCAGTTTTATGTTTAATCACTGGACTTAATATGCAGCAAGTATAGTTTGTGTGAATGTAAAAACGAATTTTATTACTAAGAGACATAATTAATTAGGACTGTCTAATAGTGTTTTCATAAATATACTCAATTTATGTAAAATATTTCCAAGATCTTACTTCTTACATGGATTGTTTTGTATTTATAAAATATTATTGTATTTCAAATAAAGGAAAAGCATAATATTGTAACATATATATATTTAGTGAATGCATAACACATATACAGAATAAAACATTGTATGTTGTTCTTTCTTTATCAAAATATACATATTTTTGTCAAGATTACATAATTTCATTTTTCCCTGCAACAAAACATAAGTTGCCTCAAGCAGTGAGATGAAGTAATTGCTTGTGGCAGTTTGGTCCACTCATTTACTGCCTTTCTGTAACTCTGTCTATACTGCCATATACATAACATGATTATAGAGACATGAATTGTCATATCATGTAAACAGCCATCAACGGCTCATCAATCTTGATGCAAATTCCAATTTGCCTGTTCCCATTAGATGATATTCCTCTTCTTCTGATTTGATAATTCTTCTGTAACAAACAATATTCAAATTTAATGATATAATTTAATTGACAAAGGTAGCTATACTCCCTATAATCAGCAATTATTATTTACAGTTAGGTGAACTAACTTTTGAAATTTAGTAAAAAGGAGTAAATGTTAATGAGTCAAAGTGCATAGTACATATAAATTTGATGTAGTGCAATTACGACAATAGGTACATTTGATGCTTCATAATATATATTACATAACAAGAACATGAAAATATTATTTTCAATTGTGTGCCATCACATCAATGATTGAATGGTTTGAGTATAGGGATGTGTTGAATTGCTGTAGCTATCATCTTAATAAAAATAACCGTTCCCTGTTGACAATTTAGAAAACGTTTTTCAACATAAAAAAATTAACAATTACATTGAACTTTGGTGCGTGATCAATGTTAGTTAGGTTAGATAGGTCCATAATTTGTAGGTTCTATTATTAGGTTATTCAAATACTACCTACTATGAAATAATAATTATAATCGCAGTTCAAGGTCCACACCTATAGTTATCTATCATCTTTAGATAATAGGTACCTACTAAATGTTAAGTATAAAGATGTAGTGTATCGTTTTTCTCGTATTTCCTTCTTAAGTTTATGGAACTAACACAACGATACCTACATTCCTACCTCTAAACAATTAATATCTACTTACAAGTTTGCGAAACAAAGGATCTATTGTTGTAATTAACTTGTTGTGAACCGCCCCGTTATTTTAATTAAATCCATTACATATTTAGGTATATATTTACGTTGCTAGCAAAGTAGACATGACAAAGATATGTTTAGAGAGCCTGTGTAACAGAAAATGTTAAGGTTTGATCACTTCAGAAGTAACTTTTAATATACATATTAAAACAATTTTTACTCACCTGCGTTATTTCTGGGAATGTTATGAGCCTCTAATAACACTCTATGACTCAACCTTCATTAACATTCCTTTGTAGAACCCAAAATAATATTGGTATTAACAAACGGTTGGTTGAAGACAATTTTGTACGTTATCTTCGATTCTCGCTCTTTCTCAGAGTCACACTTCAGCCACATCATCTTCCTGAGCCATTACAATAAGTTTTCAAGCAAAATAACATAAGATAATGATTTTCCTTAATTTATTACACTACTCACAACACGGGCTCACCGAAATTTTTTCAGTGACAATAGAATGCTCGTTTGCTTCGGATATGGACTCGATATGCTTTATTTGACTTGTCAAAAGTGCAACTTAAACTGCGGATTTGCCTATTTTGTTATCGTCGTCCATCATCGTCGTCGACTCGTCGATCAAAATGACACTTATACTCGCGATTTGAAAATCGCTCCATCGGGTGACGTTCTTGCTACTCACTCCTAGGGGCGCTTTTAGAAAATGTATGGAAAATTGTTCCCGTTCGATAGGCTATCGTCCATCGTGACGATCGAGTGCAACTGGTACTAGACCCTCTGGTCCAAATTATATATTTGAAATAATTGCAGACAAGATACAAAATAAAAATATTTAAACTTCGTTCTTCTGATTCATAATATAACGTGTCCATCTGCCGTTTTCCGGAATAAAATTGTCGATGTCGCATTTACGCCCTTTACGCGAGGGCATTGTTCTCGCTTTTTTGCGCCCAGAACCATAACCCACCTCTCTATAATACCTATTACTGTTTGCACGGTTTCGTGCCTGTCGCATTTACGGAAAAAGGTTATATAGCTATTCCGGCGTTAATACTGAATCACTGGTGGCGTAGTGGTTTAAGTAGTCGCCTCGACGTTTACAGTGCGTCTAGAGCTGTGGCTTCGATCTCCACATGAGAGAACTTTTTGTGTGATCCACACATTGTTATTATGTCGTGTCCGGGCGTTCGTTGTTAATTGGATGCTTGTAAACTCAAAGATTTATTGATAAATGTGACCCTACCTTGCATAAAGGCAATTGCTTAAAAAAATAGCTTGGGTTGTCCAATCGCGCACTTTGTTCAATTTTTGCCTTAAATATTAATATCTTGGAAAACCTTTTAAAACTGCTTTATGAGTCAACTGACCATTAAAATACTCGGACTAACTACTACGCTATGACTTAGGCCTTGCTCTTGGGAGCAATAAATGGACAATCTTAGGCGTACAATGATTGTGAGCCGTTGGGTATACAAGAATTGACAGGTCTTTGGCGTACAAGAATTGGAGGCCATTTGCAAAGACAATATACCACTAAGTTTTAGCTAAAAAAAATTGTGGTATATGAACCGAATTGCAATCAATGAATATTAATATATAAATCCAAAATATGTAATTATTTATTTATTGACATTATATTGGATTATAAAAAAAAATATTGGAGCCTTATCCGAGTTCCCGTTAGATAGGGGCCCTAGGTATGTACCCTGTGTGCCCTAAAAAGTAAGTAATGACTATATGAGCAACAATGCAGACTCACAATACACAAAAACTGTTTGTCTGAAATTAACAATATCCTTCATCACACAGGTAGAAACAAATCATGGTATTTTGAAAAATAAAATCTTAATGAACTTATCGAAAATCTTAATTTATTTCTTAAAATTACATATCCTATTTTAACTTATATAAAATTATTTGATATGCAGTAGATAGATGACAATATAACTGCAGCACCGAATAAATATTGACTGACAATAATGATGATTAAAATATACCAATGCTATTGATTAAGCATTGGTATAGATTATGGATTAAATATACAGCTGGATTGATTATGGATTAAATAGTACATAACAGTGCTTTTAAATCAGATGATACAACTGTTCATTTCTGAAAAAGAATGGGGGTTTTTGTTTTTCATAGAATATTATTCGACCGTGGCACTATAGACCATACTTAAGCATGTGTATGGAAAATCATGACCATCCTATCAACTATCCAAAACCAGGTAAGACATCTTGCAGAAGCAGTCTTGTTGAAATTCAACATCAATCATCTTGTTTAATACTGGTGTTAGAATGAGATTTAAATTGTTATAATTTTATATACAAAGAATAAGACATTATCCTATAACTATGTAATACAGTCAAGTGAAATTTGTATTATTTATAGTCATATAGAAAAAATTATAGTCATCTTAGATTACTTAAAGAACAATCTTTTCATATTTTCTTTCCTTTGACAATATGGCAGTCAAAAGGTCTGGTGTTTCTACAATAGTGTGAAAAGTGTTTATCATATTCAAACCAGTGCACAGTGTATTAAATCATCATTATATATCATGTTGTAAGTCTAATGATCTATTATGATAAGCTCATCTATACTCCAGTCTTCATAGGAATGGTCCGGCAGGTATCTTCGGATGATGATGGGTATCTTGCCATGTTTCAGTTCCTTCATGGCTATCTGCAGAGGATCAGTTTCACCTTCCAGCTCCACCATGACTGGTGCGCACATTGCTATTTGAAGTGCTCTTGTTCCTGAAATGCAAATATTATAATTGCATTAAACTGAAGCATTCATCTGTACTGGTTTTAGGTCTACTAATAAACATATTTTGGGCTGATCATATAAAAAGTGAAAAATAAATCATAAACAGTAAACCTTACACCATTTCCTACGGAGGCAGTAGCACATTAGGATTTGAGCACAGACTTGAGTCACTTAAGGCAAAGAATATATGAAAATGATTTAATAAAATAATTATGCTTTTGGATGTGTTACTTCATAAACAAAATTGATTTGATGTTGTGGTAGATACAGTGACACACAGAAATGAATTGTTCTACTCATTCAATGGTTAATTGCACACAGAAAACATGTCATTTATCAAAAACATGCAAAGGATATTACCTAGAACTCTAGCTCTTTCATATTTGGTCATATATCTGGTGGTGATGCGCTTTGACTTCTCAACTCCCCCGCCTGCTTGACCAGGCGCGAGGCATTGCACGTTATATCCATCTTCTTCCTGCTCCTCAGTCTCTTCAATGTTGTCATCTTCCTCCGCAATGTCATCATAATCTGCTCCAGGGTCTTCTGCCTCGTATTCTTCGTCAGCCATGGTGTGACAACGATAAAACACAAATCTAGATTAGTATGAAGCTTGCTTTTGTATCGTGGCTAATGGAAATTCGCGATTGTGTGCAACACAATTTTCACAATGCTAACAATAGTAACAATATTTCTAATTTCTAGGTTAGTTTAGGTTTGCTGTTTTGACATTCACACAATGACGTTCGGAAAGTTTAAAAAGATTGTAAAGAACTGTCTACGGGTCTTTTGTCCGGAATTTCTGATTCCCTAAACTTTTACCAAAACATATTGTAATTATAAGTAGAAGCTGGTGTTTTGGTCAAAGCATTCAATACTTTAGTGGTTTCACAATTTGGACAATGCAATATTTTATTTTTAAACCCAAAAGATATTTTAACTAATATATCGACTAAAATTCTACTTAATTGAGAATCACTAAATGTGAACGCATCTATATTATTTTGCCTATGGAAATTCAGCCTTGTCTTTGGGTTATTGGCGGCCTTTCCTTTTCCGGTTCTGCATCAAAGCTGTAACCATGCCGGTGTGTATTTTTATTTATCAGAGAAAAATATCTCACAGTGTTCAATTATATTACAAGTTTTCTGTGCTCCTTGTTGTTTTCTGATAGTTTTGGTTATTTGAAACAGTGCCTCGCAAGCTAAGATGGAAATTCGGTTATATCTAAACAAGCGGATACACATGGCACTATCTGACATGTCAGATAAACTATGCACAAAAAAGTTCAAGTTTAGGCTGTTAGGCTTGATAAAACAAGCGGATTATCGTATAATCTCATGATATAAGTGCTGTAAAGTTTCTTGACTACCAAATAAAAGTTAATGCTGAGTGACCAAATAACCTAAATGTGCGCCTTCGGGTTTCAGCTCGCAATTGATTTACTGCATCCTTCTCCCGCGTCGGAGAAAAGGAAACACAAGTTGAAGAGGCTGGTGCCACATCCCAACTCATACTTCATGGATGTCAAGTGCCCTGGCTGCTACAAAATCACAACGGTATTCAGTCACGCGCAAAGGGTGGTCGTGTGCGCAGGTTGCTCAACGATCCTTTGCCAGCCCACCGGTGGTCGCGCTAGATTAACGGAGGGTAAGCATTCATACTAATTATAAGAAAATCTCAATAGTAGTGTTGCTTTTACCTTCCGAAATAGCAAGTAAATGCGTTATCATCAAACTACGAGGTTATTATACCTTTACTTTGTTTTCTTATTCTGTATTGTGCTGATGACCAATATCTGCCATTGGCAGTCTATTGCAACATGGTGTGAAACACCATGCCAAGAGTTTTCACCGTGTAAACAATAAAAGACAAGGCATGACATTTTAGATTTGCGTGGCATCGGCTAGTAATTAACAAATAAATTATTGTCTAGATCACCTTCAATAGTTCCAAAAGTTGTAAATATGTGTATCACAGCCATATGATGATGATAGGTTTCTAATATGAATTGTTGGTTTCCATGGTATTAACTACAATGGGTGCATTTTAGTTTTTGCTAGATGAAAGACTTCTTTTTAGTGTCCTTATAATTGGTTTATTTAAAACCACATCAGGGTGGTCACAAATAAAGTTGAACTAATAATACACCCCCCTAATTTAATTTATTTTTGTGTACTGTTATTGTCATGAGGCCTTGCACAGTCCAATGTAGGACATGCACCACTCCAAATTTGTAGTCAAGAGTTGTCCAGAATTATAGTGTGGTAGCTTGTGTCAAATAATGCTTAGTGCTCCAATTCGCATCAAATACAATATTTGCCTGAGATACCCCAGTTTTAGGTATTGTTTAGAAGTTACACATTGGTTGTACAATGTTTGCAAATGTATTTACAAATATTGTGCAATAAGGTGCACTTATGATAACACCAGTCAGGCTATAGATTCTTTAGTAATTATATTTATAGAAACTGATATTGAATAGAGCCTGCTTAGTCTTAATGCCTTGTTTTACATAGTTTTAGACAGCTTATCTTGATGTGACATTTGTTATTTGCCATTCAATATATAAAATATATCTCAAGGTCCTGTGTTAATTTAGTGAAAAAAACTTCCTTATATTTATACTAAGTATTAAAATGTTTGGTTAAATACTCAAATTTGTTGGGTATGCCTGTTGTCATATTGGCTTTATCAAAATTCTACAAAATTAAATATGATATAGACCAGTGTTTCCCAAACATTGTTCTGCCATGGCCCGGTAATTTTCACATTGCCCCTTCGTGACCCATTGAATACTTTTAAACCCAAGCTGGTTCCATTAAGGTTAAATAATACACATTTATTAATAGTAAAAATGTTTTTTATTCATACAAGGTACTTAATTATAATATTTTGGTATTGCCTATTTAGTCACTAAACTATATGTCGATCGATAGTAGGTATTATTTTTAAAACAAGGCGGGGAATGTTGCGACCCGGTATTTTATTTTGACGGCCCAATACCGGGTCGCGACCCGGGAAATGCTGATATAGACCATGAACTACTTTATACAATTGCTACTTTTATGTAGTCCGATATCATTTCTGAAACAATGGCATGTATTATCTAAATAAAACAAGTTTTATTGACAGTTACTTTTGTTATTGTTTACCTTTATATACACGTTTTTTTAATTGACAATTCTTTTATCTTGGAATATAATATAATGTTTTATCGTTCCTTGAAATCAGACCATAGGAAATATTGTTTACTTATATAAGATCATACAGAGCAGATTTAATAAAAATATTTTAACTTGGTGGACAATTGACCTTATAAAAAATGTTTGAGTGACTATTTTTTCGGTAGGTACTTTACCACTTTTCTAATACAATGTCTTTGAAGTAAATGTTATATTTTTTGTTTCAGGATGTTCGTTTAGGAGAAAACAACATTAAGTTTCCTGGAGAGAGAGCCCTATTAATTTAAGATTCTTTTATTTCCATTGTAAGAAGGAGTGATATTTTACATGTTTGTGAAAATGAATCCAGTCAAGCAGTACCATTAAAGGCTTTTTCAAAGGGGACATTGTTGTTTAATTCCATGGAATAAAAGAGATTTTTATAATAAATATCTTTATTTTCTTATCATCTATTATCATTGCACATGGTAAAAATATCACATTTTTAGGTAGCTAAGTAATTATAATGGTTGCTTATATATTTGGTTAGTAATACATCCTAGTATTTCAATGGTCTTTGCAAAAGTAAGTAATACAGTAGCAGTAGGTTAGTGACATGAGCCAATGGGTGATATACACATGACTAGGTAATCAACTTTCAAAGACAGTCACACACCTATTTCAATCATTTGCAAAATTAAAATAAATTCATAACAAGGCCACATGTGACATTTAATATTTATTCTATAACTAAAATATGAATTAATTATCTGTAAAACAAATATACTTTTCATTAATTAAACAAGTGCAAAATAGTATCAAACAGTCATGCCACATGCCTTGAATGTTACAAGGCCAGACAAATATTAATACATCAGTGTGTATTAGCTCTATATGAGCTAGTCTATCCAGACTACAATCTTGGAACAAGCAACAGAAGCTTGGTATAACATCTACATGTTATTAGTAAAAAGACACTTTTTTGAGGACCTCATGGTCCTCAAAAAAGTGAATTGCTTGATCAATAATGGTTTTTCAAAACAAATAGTACTATTAGTAGTCAGCCTCATCAAGCAGAATATTGAAAACAAGTTTAGTATTGGCAGACTATTTAAATCTGGCCCAAATTATATGGTAATGATTACATTATGCCTAATTTATTCAATGAAAGTAGTGAAATTACACTGATATACAAATTATAACACAAAATTCCTGTATATAATTTCTCATAAATTCTATAAAAATAACAATTTTCCCCATAAATATCTAAATAACAATGTCATCTTTACATCCTAAAAATTGGCTAAAGGATCAATTACTATATTGGACTTGTAGCAGTAAAAAAATTATTTGTCTTCAACTTTATTGCTTCAGGAAGCTCCAACTTTTCTTCAGCATTAGATATGTCTTGTTTAATCGCTGCTATTAACTCATCCAAAGAACTAAAATTTTTCTCGCCTCTCAAATATCCAACTAGACATATCTTCAGATTTGAACCATAAAAGTCGCCAGGAAATTTATGCATGATATGTGTTTCCTGAAAGAACAAGCAGGTATAGAACAGACACACACACTTGTTTGATGAGGAAATAGATATCTTAGGTAGTTAAACATCTCTGATGCAAGATTTTAGGTTGATAACACTTCTTGTTTCAAGGTTGCCACATTTGATAAACATTAGCAGGTTACTACAGATACTTATTTGTTGTCTACATGCCAGCACCCATAATTTAATTATGGATAGCATGAGGTTCAATAATAAACTGCTTCCATACTCCAGTGGAGTGTATGCAACTGCTGATCGGAGTTCCCGGGTTCGATTCCCGCGTCGGGCAATTCTCAGTAGCAGCATGGAGTCTGGTGATGTGCACCGGGCACATCACCAGACTCCGTGCTGCTACTGAGAATTGCCTGCAATAGGCTCGCCCCTGTTACGTGGGACCTAAAACATGGCGAAATGTGGTTGTAATAATATACCTCTGCCTACCCCTTCGGGAATACAGGTGTAAGACTAAAAAATAAACCAACTTTCAAGACTTGAGCTCGTCCCCCTGAGACCAACTTTTAGAACTTGTGTGTTGTTTTCTGAAATATGATGGGTGTTCCCCTTCATTACCACTTATGTTTCTTATTATTGAGAATTGATATTGGATTAAACAAATTGTATCATTCATTGGAATAAAATAAATCATTTTGAAGGCAACCACTTCTTGCTATCTAAACTGTTGGTATAGTGGTTAGTGGCCCTGACTGCTAAGCTGGAGGCTGTGGGTTCAATGGACTCTGAACAAATGTTTGTTTAATGAGCATACTATTTGTTCTGTGCCTAGGCATACTTCATCTGTAATATGTATGTATTCAAGAACATATATAAGTCTGTTTATCAGTTAACTCGTTACCATGTACTATAGTAATGAGGCCCTGCTCAGATTGGTAACAGATGACATCCTACATCATTATAATATTATTAGTATCTTACCACAGACATCTGCTTGTTATTATAGAAGGGACACCAGCCAATGTTAGCTACCATTTTGTGGACAACACCAGCATCTACTTGGGCCCATCCATAATACACTCCAGGCTCCAAATTTTCAGGCAGCGATTGTATTACCTCTAAGGGATAGTTAGCTGAAAGAAATAATATAAGGTATAAGAAAAATAAACCTTTTCTAAATTGTACATAAAGTACTTCAATGGTCTTGGAGGATTAAATTACACAAGTATGAAAATCCTTAAAACCAAAGAAAATATGTGATATTTTTTTCCTTTAATGTTACATCTATTGTTAATGAACACAACATACTGAGTACCTAGGTATAAATGAAAAACAGCTGTTTATACTTAATTTAATATGATATTTTGGAACTTTTCATTGAACACTGTCTGTGTGCTCCAAATGCACTTATGGTAAATACAGTAATGATTATATTAATAAATAAGAAGTTAAAATTGTAACTCAATACAATACATCATCATCAGCCTTGTACAAATATATATACTGTCCCACTGCTGGGCACAGGTGTCTTCTCATTATGAGAAGAGTAAGGCCATAGTAATGAACTCAATTAATTATTGAAAAATTGGGCTGTTAAATACATGATATAAATTTAAAGTACCTAGGCATAGATTTCTTGATTGCCATCTAATAGGTGAGAGAAAGTTCTAATAAAATTCATATTTAAACTGACATCATTAAATTGTAATATGAGAAAATAAATCAATTATAATAAAATTAATATGATGACCATGATTCTTTTATATTCTTCATACTTTTACAAAACTACTTGAACACATCAGAGACTGATACTCTCTAATTTATAATCGACTGGAAACTGCATCATAAATAATATGGCCTTGTACAAACTTCTTTACCAACTATTATGTATTACCTGTGGGACAACCAAGTTCCTTAGATCCTCGGCCAAAGCCCTTCACAACTTCACCTTCAAGGAAGAACGGTAGAAGTTTTGACATCCTTTTTATTGCTAAGGTAAACAGTTTTGAAGATTTTTCAGTCTTAAGTAGATAAAATTTATGATTCTAGATAAAACTGATAATATAAATACAATATATGCCTGGGAACTGGTATCAAATAAAACACACGTAAAATTACTGACTAACGAGAGTTCTCCCAAAGTTATTCTTATAAGTGTTAAGTTTCTTGAGCAATTTTCTATTTTCTCGATAAAACAGGCAGCTAAGCGAACTTGCACCAAAACTATAAATTAATCACTGACTGACAGGACAGACTGACGACCTGACGTACAACTGACGTGTTTTGTTATGGTGTTAACACACGCTCGAACTTGGTCCGAGCAGACCACGGATTTGCTCCGCCTCCAGACCAAATCTGCCCCGCCTCCAGACCAAATCTGCCCGTCTGTAGAGTAGTCCGGCGAACATAATTATTATTAATTGAGTCCGCCTCGGTCCGCTAGTTTGCAGATCGGTCGGATCGGATATGGCTTACGTGAAGCAACTGTCCGATCCGGTCGTCTGTAGCGAGAGCGGATTTGGTCCGCCGGACCAACGGGTTTTGTCCGCCGGACAAGTTCGAGCGTGTGTTACGGCTATTATCAACTCGCTAGAGACGTAACAAGTTGTAGAGCCTTGTTCGAATAGGAATGATGGGTATGTTTATAACGACTAAACTTAAAGCCTGTAATACATGTTGGCCGAGCGTCGCCGAGTGAACGCCAATACCAACGTATAGACAGTATATTTGCATTGTCTTGTCATCGCTCGGTGTCGCTCGCCTAGTTAGCCGAGTAAAGTCAAGCGCCAACGTGTATAGATCTCATTTGGCGTAGCTTGTCACAACTTGCGGTCGCTCGCGACCACTTGCCTCACTTCGGAGCAGTGTTGTTATCATAAAAATTTGGGCTGCCGTATATGACATTCTGATTTGCCGTATTTTGGGGAAAATAATACTAAAATGCCGTATATAATTTAAAAATGTTTATTCCTCATTTGTTTCTTCTCCATAAAGGTTTCTTATCGTTTCTGCGTATTGGCATTTGATTTCTGTTTGATGTCCAACTTTCTTTTTTATTAATTTGTGCTCATTGAATTATGTTCTGTTTATTTTATGATCGTAATTTATGGCAATTTAAAGACATTTTTATTCTAGACTTATAATTATAATTGAAAGATATTTATTAATGATCGATAACACTAGATCGCATTATCGATAAATCGATTAGAAACTTCTATAACTGTCTCCAGTTGCTAGATATCTGAGTGTCACGGCAAGTCGAATCTTAGCTGGTATGCTTTCTCTGAAGTCTGTATCTTGTTTGCTGATGGCTGGAGAGATTATCTGGAGTAAATATTCAAAATCACTATCCGACATTCGAACGAAATTTTGAAATTCCTTTGATTCAGGTTCTTGAAAAAGCTCAGATAGCTGATTTTCCATACTACTCCTGTAAAAAGAAAATTCAATTAAACAAAATTGCTGGCTACAAATAAAAAAAACAAAAAGTGGATCCCTACTTGCGACAGAATGGCTGGTTGTCTGTGGCGTTGGTATATGAGAGTTTATTTATTATATGTAGTGCGTAAAAAAATTGCTACGTAATTGCTTATACTTGCTACATATAATAAATAATTGCTACATGGGATATATATTTAGAAATATTTTTTTTTTGACCAGCCATCCTGACGTTTGGTTGGCTGGTCATCTCCTAGTTTAAAGAAAAGCATGCACAGTTTCCCGAAGTGTACCAATTGCGTCAATAATTGCTACATATTTACTTCATTTATCTAATTTAGTTTTAACTTCAATCATATCTTAAATCAAGGATAATAATAAAGCAATAATTTAAATTATCCCAATGAAAAATGCCTGATAAAATAATAAAGGCATAGGAGCGAAACAAACGTCAGGATGGCTGGCCAAAAAATATTTTAATTCTAAATATATATCTTATGTAGCTATTATTTATTATATGTAGAAAATATAAGCAACTATGTAGCAATTTTCAAATCTACTCTCATATACCAACGCCACAGACAACCAGCCATTCTGACGCACATGATACTTAAGTATCAAAACAAAAGGTCATACATACCTTGTTCTATTTTTGTGAATACTCAACATCCACCACCTTCTTTTTCGTCTTTTCTTTTTTACAACTTTAGTGCGGTATACACTGTAATAATAATTATAAGCGCTCATTAAATAAATGGCAGCAGCTGAAATAACTTCTACGTCGTCGTCCATCTCGCTTCAATTCACAATACAAACTGACGGAGACCAACGTGTGGGCATCTCTTCAAAATTCGTCTGTATTGGCCATTTGCATTGGTTTGCCGAACGTGTAGGCAGTAACACTTGCCTTGTATTAATTTGTCTACGCT
Source organism: Euclidia mi (assembly GCA_944739405.2). Taxonomy (NCBI): domain Eukaryota; kingdom Metazoa; phylum Arthropoda; class Insecta; order Lepidoptera; family Erebidae; genus Euclidia; species Euclidia mi. The sequence goes on from OX123204.2 coordinate 32,050,053, forward strand.
CGCGTTGGCCTTAGCTCGTCCAACATGTATTGCAGGCTTAACGTGTTATAACTGTATTAAAGACTATGTTATACATAACGAGCAGTCTATGTTCTTGGATAATACCAGTTGACTATCATATACCCTACTTATCTTGGCATTATACTTTTGACGAGTTAGACCGAAGTCTTTCGTAAATATTGTTTGCCATAAGTTTGTAATTATAAATACCTTCACCTTTCGAGGTACAAATGTCTTTTTTAGGATACAAATATTACAAACCTGATATTGTGATAGATTTTAAATAGGGGACTCCGTACCGCCGCACCGTCTTGACACTCACGTATCCGTGAGCGTCAGAAATGCTCTATTAAGTCGAACGAGCGAGCTGGCCGCCGCATAACATTGACATCAATCTCACGAAGGTATTCAGCTAATACGTTCAGCGTGCATTATCATAAACAAAAATTCAAATGCTATAAAAAGTACTCTTAAAGTACTACAAACTTTAGACAAATTTGGATTTCTGTAAACAAAAACAAAATACTTTTCTAAAAATTAAACTACGCCATGCAAACAATATTCAATTATACAATCCGAGAACTAACTACGGCAAAGGATGTTTAATGTACGAAGGAGCTAGAATATACAATAAGCTACCAAATAGTATTAAAGACGCTAAAACGTTATACTCATTTAAAAAACGTCTACAGCACTATATTATATACACCTTACCTACACATTGACAACACTCATTGTGCATAGTAATATGCCTACGTTACATGTACATGACACTTCTTGTCGCTCTTATTCCGTGTTAGTTTACGCCGCGACTGTGCGGCTAATTGAACTTGTTACTTTATTCTTAGTGTGTTAACAATATTTAATAAGTACCCACATTGTGCGCCGATAAGTTATTTATATTTTGTTGTTTAATTTTAGTCATAGTGAACTTTCCACCTTTATGCCCAAAATGCCTTCCTATAACTTTACGGTACAATTATGTAGAGCTTCTGCTATATCAAAATAGTCTGCTATTTATATAGCAGATAATTTGTATGCAATAATCTGCCATAATATATGTATAAGTACTACTTACTTAAACGTATGCTATGTTTTTTTATAAGCCAACATTTTTTCACCCAGTTAGATTATTCATTAAAGTTTTATACATACATGCATAGACTCACGCCTGTTTCCCGGAAGGGTAGGCAGAGACTACAGAACACCATTTGCAACGATCCTGAGTCAGGATAATAATCCTGACATATTATCTCTCTTGCTTCATTCACTCCCAAAGAAATTATAATTATGAAGATTGTTTTATAGATAATAGAAGAGTACTTAATGGTTAAAAAAATGCTGGGCTGGCTGACCGATCTGAAACGCGCCTTGAATTAGGACGTTGGCCCCACGTCATATCAATCTATACTAGGGTCTAAATAAAAATTAAAACTATTTTTATTTTACTTTGACCACTAATTCGGATCAAGCCATTAGTGATATACACAGCCTACACAGGTGATATGATTCAAAGACTACAATATATATAATTTTAGTAGTGATCTGTTGCTGATCTGTGTATACGATAGTTTTAATAGTTTAGTATGTATATAATTTTCAAACTGTAACACCCACGGAACAGAAAAAATACTGTTTTTCTATTCCGTGGTAACACCGATATCCAGTATTCATAATAATCGACTAAAGAATGCTTTATTAGTATTACTAAGTTACTAACTGCTGATCGCTGAGTTCTTCAGAATAAATGTCTAATAAATATACATACATACTGTGGTACACACAAGACTAGTTTTATTTCTGTTTTTATATTGGATTTTACTCGCAATATTCATGTAGACGGGATCATTATTACTTTGCGCTTCGTTCAGTTTATTTGCAAACATAAATATGGCTAAAATTAAGTGAAATGATAACTTGGTTCGAGTTGATTGTTTAGTGTTGACAATAGTGGGACAAGTTACGAAGTTACCTTGTACGTTCAGACTTGGCTCGAACGATATGGAATGAAATCATTAGTAATAAAATGACTGAAAAAGGTTATGAAGGCGAACAGTCGTCTTCTTCGTGGGATATCGCTGGACCATCGTCCCTGGCAGCCATTCTGGACACAGTGTTTACATCCACTGAATCTGACAGTCAACAGAGAAACGGTAAATAGATATTTATTTTATTGCACTGATTGCACAATTAATTAGTTATTACCAGCTTGATTGTTATTATCAGGAACTTTATATATTAAATATACTGCAACTTGTACATTGTGATAATAAACTGTCTTAAACCTAGATAACAGGTGACATTTATTTGTTATAATTATATTTTTATACCTGTATCATCATTAGCCATTACTTAGTTTCTAAAAAAAATGTACATTGCTATATAAAATACTTACAGAATTAAAGTAACAGGGTTTTAACATTCTGTATTATTAAAGTTGAAGTCAAACATTCATTGCACATCTCTTTCTTGATCAGACAACTAAAGATCACAGTTAATAGCAACAATTTTTTTTATTCATCTTAAGTTGTCATAAAACTTTCTATGTATAGTCCGTTCACAGTTATTTTACCTCTAGCTGTTAGATTGGCCAACCTGGGCGTTGTGTTGCTATATTTGGTATATAATACTCCCATTTTAAATATACATTATTGCTAAAATTTACTAATTTTTTCATTGCCTAAGCGATCATATTAAATATTTGGAAGTAATGTTTGTAACAAAACCTCTTGATATTGGCATGGCTATATTCATGTACATTTATTTTCTTACGAAATAACTATTTTCCTATGAAGATAAGTAGTTATAATAAAAATGTTGTCTATTTAATATACAAAGGTAAACGCATCATAATTACGCCAACGTGAGGTTCTAATTATCAAATGCAAAAACTGCAAATTTAATTTTCATATTTATTTTGAATAAGAATGATGTGGGTGTAATTTTACACCTCTTCCTATCCCTGCATGGAAACAGGCGTGAGTATATAAGAATGATCCATGTGGACTGCCAATGTTATGATGATTCGTAACTGCTGTCAGATTCTGTATCAGACTCAGAATTTAATTCTATTATGAACCTGTCCATTTCAGCATCCGTAGACCCAGCTGTTTCACGAAGCTTGTCTTCAATGTGGCGCTCACGTTTGCATTGTTTTTGTCAGTCTTCTGCAGTGATAGATTGAAAAGCTTCTTCAGCTAAATTCACAATGTTGGTTGCCTCTTGTCAAAATTTTTGCTTGTGACTCGCCTTTTAATGAGACTCCACATAAGTTCAATTGCGTTTAGCTCGCAGTGGTATGGCGGTAATATAACCACTTTGCCGCCATGAGCTTCAAGCATTTGAATTTTTGAAGCATTTCCACTAATATTGGGTAAAATGATATGCACGGGTAACCCTATTTTACATTCCTGTCATCACCGAGTACAATTCCAACATAAAGAAAATAAACACCGACATCTGTCAGAGGTAAAATAACTGTGAATGGACTATAATTATGGTATAACATTGTTGTCAGAAGTGACAGAATATTTACGTCTTGTCTTGAGAGTTCAGGATAACTGTGTCATGATGCTCAAAAATCTATCAAGAGAATCTTATTGAAATCTAGAAGAGTTTGATCAAAATATTTTATTCTATTAGCCATGACTTAAACTAGTTCCAAACACCCATTTAGAAGCCCGATAAGGATATAAGAAAATTTATCCTGTTGAATAAATACAATGCTTAGTAAATGTATATAAATCATAGTGGATGATCACACTACTTACATTGTTCAAAACCCTATTGTCTGCTCAAAATGAGTTGCATGATTAATTTTATCATCTTGGGTAAAGTCAAATGTGTTTGTGTATCATTTTTATTTATTTTAAATACACCGCTATTTTTTAATTAGTACAAAAACTTTAAGGACAGATTAGCGAAGATATTATTATCATATATGTGACGTAAGAATTTCATAATATCAATAAAGAGCAAAGTTATTATCATTTGTTTATTGTAGAAAATCTCACTACAATCATAGTCATATTTTACAATCCATTCACTAATTCATTGATAATATTCCATCCTGCTCATTCGCATTCTCTCTGTCGCACTTATGATGTAGGTAGCCATAGAAAATAAAATGAAGAAAAATAATAAATGTAGGTAGTTATTTTTTAATTTTGTTAATTCTACCCTCTCCTTCATACTTCATTCGGGCTTAGGACCGGTAAAATTTATCGTTTAACAAGTAATTAAATACGGAGGTATGTAATTAAAAAGCAAACAAATATCAAAATAAAAGAAGGTGTTCTGGACTAAAAGAAAAGAGTAATTTTGGCGTATTTATGAAGTTAGAATCATCTGCTATTTACAAATATTATTTTATCATCATCATGTCAGCCTAGAGACGTCCACTGCTGGACATAGGCCTTCCTCAAGGTGTGCGGAGAACACAGACCGATTTTGAGCCGCCCGCATCAAATTATTATTTACTTAAGTACGTATTATTTACTAAACTTACAAGTATTTCCAATGTCCTTCGAAATGTCCACCACCGTTGTCAAAAGCATCCAATATGCACTGTTTTAATTGTTTGACACTGACCGGAACACTTTTGCACACTCACAATAAGATGTCCATGGATACACAGCTTCACTCGCGATTTTTCCACTCAAAAAGTACGCACGAAGCAAAGCTACATACTCCCGTGATATGAACTGATATGATAGGCCATCGCGTCGGGTAAACGTAGACAAACAATTAACTTTTGCAACGAATTTAGATACACTCACTTTTGCTAGCAATTTAGTACTGTTTCTCGCATCGTCGGGGCGTGGCGCAGGCGCAGAGGGGAGGGGGGGAGGGGAATTTATCAATGGTTCATTTTACTATGATACTCGTAGTACTCGGGTCGGTCATAGTATTAGTATTGCATTTACCAATTATCACGTATTTTTGTGGACAGTTTTGAAACAGTTTTGGGACTTAGTGTTTTTATTTTTTAACTACATAAATATGATCAGTTAAAGATACTTAGTGCTGTGTTAAATTTTTTGTACTAATTAAAAAATAGCGGTGTATATAATGTGTATGTAGACAAAAAAATATATTTATTTCCATAGTAGGTGAGAGGATAAGACATTACTTAGATAAGGAGTTGGAACTCCTACTTACAGCATGCTACCAACCCATTTACTGTCAATTAGGTCCTGAAATAAAATAAAGTATTCAATATAAAATATTTCCTTTATTTTACAAGAGGAGAGTGCTAACATTAAATACTAGAATAAATTAAGGACAGACAGTATAAAATATCATGTCCCCTACTGACATATTTAAACAAAGAGATCACATCTAAACTGTCTGTGGTCTGTTTATTCCCAAAAAGTTAATTGATATTCATCAAGTTTTTTTTTATTAGTATTAGACAAATCTATAAAAATACATCATATATTGCACCTTTGGGAACAAAGGGTCACTTCTGCATGTTATTCAACTTTACAGGAGATGCATATTAAATTTTTTTTTTAATAACTCTGTACTCTTTTAAGGTATTAGGACGATTCTTAGGATCATAAATTGATTAGTTCTTCATGAATAATCATGACTATTAAAAATACAATACAGGAAGGTTTGTAAGAAACAAGCTATAAACTGAGGGAAGGGTATCAAAAGTGACTTTGGGCTCTTTCAATTTAGATGTTTCGTGTCGGACAGCTGCCGCACGTTTACCGTGCCGCTGATTATAACCCGCTGCCGTGCCGCTGCAGTACGGTAGCCGTCCGACACCAAACGCCTAAATTGAAAGCGTATCTGACTGCCATGCGTTTGTATGCTAGTGATGTTTTAAATTTATTTGACAGCAGTTAAGCCATGGACTCTGACGAAGAAACTTTACCTACTGTTAGTGCTCTTGTTGAAAATATCAAACAGAAACAAAAACCAATTTTTTAAATTACTTCTGAATGTCTAGAGAGTGTTTCTACAAATTACTTGAAGCAGTTGTAAGTAAAATTCAGGGGCAAGAAACTACATTCAGACATACTATATCAGCCGAAGAAAGACTACTGATAACATTGCAATACGTAAATTAAAGAACTTATAGCATAATATAGCAGGACGTAATCAATTTCATTTATAAATTCTTCCATGTTTATATAATCTACTTTAAGCAAATAATAAACATGAAAATTCGATTGAAATAGCTTTCACGTCTAGTCACCGCACTATTCAACAGCGAAATAAACACGTGGAGCTTGCGACGTTGCTGTACTGTTGTCGTGCGTTCTCGGTACCGACACCGCACTGTTGCCGCACCGCGCGCTTTGTATGAAATAAAATGAGCGACGTGCACCATACGGCAAACGCACCGCTTCGGCACTGCAGCGGTCCGACACGAAACGTCTAAATTGAAAGAGCCCTTTATGTTACAAATCGCTAGCAGATGTTGTGGATAAGAGACTTTAGAAAATAATGACATCATGTAATTAAGTGTTTTTTAATATTTTAGGATGGTTTATGATTATGCACAACACTATATTTAACAATAAAATGGAGGATTATTGAAAAAAATTGATGACAATATCAACTTTATTTATTTCAAATTCAAACAAACGGCATCCAAATGAAAAAAAATCGAGAGAAATAACAAAAACTGGCTTTCAGTTTACTTTATAACTAATAAAACTTTATAATATTACTAAATATTCATTATTGTTAAAATTATTTTTTTTTGTAAATCGTCTTACATTGAACGCATGTTAGATTTACATCGAGTAGATGTCTATCAAACTTTTTACCTATTGCATGTACTATAAATTGTTGCATGAAAGATTGAACATCGGTTTTGTGAATTTCAATAAAAAATAATGAGATCAAAAATATATTGTTGTTAGAGATACCTGACAGCACATACTGTTTGTTTTATTATTTATAAAAGTTGTATAACTTTATAATATTAAAAGAATTAAAACATTATATTATCTTAGATGCCTTGCAAAGCATGTAAACTCTGAACAAAAGTGGGCATAGCCTCACGTTTCAAGTTAATAATCAAAACAATAATATTACAATAATATTAAACAAAATGCAATATATTTGACAAAAAAAAATTGAAATGTACTCTGTCCTTGACATCATTAATTATTTCTTTAAAATTTTCTGGTATTTGGAATTGATATTGAAAGAAGAGTTAAAGCAGGTAATGGAGTGAATGGAGCTCCGAGGGTGTTTATGAACAGCCAAAACATGTCCAAAACGTATAGAGATTAGAGATTAGAGGGATGTAAGTACCTACACTTATGTATGGTAGTGAAAGTTGGGTATGGCAGAAGAGACTGAGAAGTATGTGTGATGTGTCTTTGACTGACAGAGTAAAGATTGTGTTAAAAGAGAGTATTGTGGGGTAAAAGAAGATGAAGCCACAAGCATAGAGAAAGGTATGCTAAGGTGGTTTGGACACATGATGGATGACGAAAGACTGACTAAGCAAATAATATGAGACAATTGTGGGACAGGATGACGTCCAAGATCTAGCTGGATTTTCTCTGACCAGATTTGAGACATCCTAAAACAGGACAGGGTACAAGTACACTGAACAGAAGAGCATGCATGAGGAATGTGATGGGAGTCAATGAAGCACGCAAGAGAGATATGTCAGGATTGTTGCTAATGGCGTCCCGTAGTCTCTGCTCACTCCTCCGGGAAACAGGTGTGAGTCTATGTATGTATGTATCTGGTTTTTATAAGAAACTGCCTACAGTTTCTCAAAATGATCTGGCTGTCCTGTAGTATCTTCAGCATTATCCACTTTTTGGTAGTCATTAAGCAATTGTAATACTTTGAGATCTAAAAGTATTACATATTATTACTAACATGTTATAGATGTTATATACATATTATATATTTTATGAATCAGAATTAAACCACCTTTTATGTACTTACTTACCTTTTTCGTTGTGTTTGCTATTATATTTTTGAGGGACAATCTCGCAAATCTTGTGACTTATTTCAGAATGCTCTTCCTTACTCAGTACTAGATTTTCACTAGATGAAGCATTTATTTTTTGACGCCCAAGAGGAACAACCCTCGTTTAGACATTGCAAAACCTTAAATATATATATATATATATATATATATATATATATATATATATATATATTTATATACACACACACCAATACTAATCTATCAACCAATAAAATCGTTTAATTTTAAGGTTACTAGGTATTATTAAAATAATTAATATAAACATAATGCAATTTAACAACTTATGCAAATTACAAGTATCGAGTTTCTTTTAAAATGAAAGGAAACACAAAGTAATCCAATAAAATAAAAATAAGTTACAATAAATTCTTATTGTAATCAAAAATTACTACATGTGCTCATTAAATTTACCATTATTTAAAATAATAAAAAGACCCTTACTATTGAAAAAGACTATTCTTCCATAAACAAAACAAAAAATAATTATAAGGCGTTATTTTTAAATAAAAGTACCTGTTTGTTATCATCAAAACGATGAGAATCAAATCGCAAAATCAATCAATGTAAAAATAACATTCTGTCAAAATAAAATTACTAATAATTACAAAAATAATGTCATTTTTAAACAGAAGTAATGAAACCAAAGTTCCAATAATAAAAATGTTTTATGCTATAATGTAATTTACAATCATAAGTGACATTAAGTATACAGCAAACAAATATTAGAATTTGTAACAAAACGGAATTATTATCCAAAAGTAACATTAATATTGCAAGAAATGTATAATAAACCAAAAAAGTCCCTCCATCACAAATGTGCAACGTCACACATTAGCTGCTAACGCACTACTGATTAGTTGAGACGTTACATTTGAAGCAAACGGGCCAGTAACGCAAAATAAAATAACGACCTCCCCTCCCTCAAAATGACGTTATTCATGCGAATGTCACCATTTTTGCTGCGTCTAAAGAGTCCATTATCGCGGTTTTTTCTGCATATTTTAGTCGTTTTTGTAAACTTTGCAGTAGTGGTCCTTTGTTCCCAAAGGTGCGATTATATATGGGCGTAACTTCCAAACAACTGTACCAAATTACTTAAAATATACTTTTTTGTTGCATTTTCTAATTATCAGGATAAGGTTTGTAAAAAATAAAATAAATATATATTAACACACTCTGAGGCTGTAGACAGACAGACCGCATTTCAACAGCAATCCAAACGTGCAGTCCGATTGCAGAGTGCAGTCGGTGTGCAGTCACACAATTGCATGCCGACTGCAATTGAACTGAAATCGGACGGCACATTTGGTTTGCAGTTCTATTGCAGTCGTTTCAACTGCATTCAAACTGCACTTGAACTGCAATTTGTGGTTGGATTGCAGTTGAAATGCGGTCCCTCTGTCTAGAGCCATACTGAAAATAAAAGATTTTGTCTCATTTTTCATTAGAAACACTATCCCTGCAAATCAAGGATAGACTGCTAATATAAAAAAATTGAACAAATATTAATAGATGGTAATGCGCCATGTTACCAACACTTATTCATTTCAGGTTTTACATCATGAGATTTACTATGTACTGTTATTTTGGTGATCCAATATTTCAGCACTAGCTGACAGTCTGTTTCAAGTACCTATCTATGAATGGATGGATGACCAATGGATGCTTAATTGCCAATGTAGATGTAAACAGGTCTCCCCATTATCATATTTGTTTATTGTATATATTTGCTACTAGCCTACTACCACTATTTTTGTTCTTGCCTAAGACTGGAACCTAAAAACATATTAGCGGTATGTATATATGGGAGGTGCAAAAAAACGTCTTTGTTTAATTTTCGTTTTCCTGTAGTGTCAATTAATGACCTATAGTTGTATGAGCATTCATGTAAAATTTCAGCTTTCTAACCAAACATTTTGAAGTGGCGCACGAGTGACCCGATGTCGTATGTAGTATCTCAAAGTGTTTAAAATATCTTCTTACAACTTATGCACTTCTATTCCTGTTACTAAATTAAATTTTTGATAAACTTAGTAACAGTTCAAATTCACTGAGCATGCTGAGGTCCGGGTGAAGAGGAAAGTTAAAAGAAAAGAAAGTTACTAATTAGTTAATTTATCATTCCAGAACAAATGGAGTGTGATGCTCTATTTGCAGAAAGTGATGATGAAGTAGAGGTCCTGCCAACAACTGCAGACACAGCTACAACAACAGCCCATGAACAAACACCAAAACCAGTTTCATCTAACTACGTCAACTCAACAACACCTAACCAATCCTATGAAGTAAACATTTCATCTCTCAGTCACCCAGCAGACTCACATACACCTGTCCCTGAAGAGTACCAGCCATTGCCGGACAGCTCTAGTTCGTTAGATTATTCATTTGGCTCAACTAATCCAGACAGTACTGATGCCAACGGACAGAGAAGAATTCCTGACGTCAATATTCGGTACCAACCAAAACCACCTAATCATAACTACTATTACCCCAACTATTCATACCTAAATGCACCAAGGGATTACTTATATCACAATAATTTAATAGTTCTCACTGAAAATCGAAATTATTTACCCCATCCCATATCATATGCAATGAGGTCCCAAATGCGACATCCATCTGAAACTCATCCTGAATATCAAAATTTAGATTTAAGGACGGACAATGTTTATAATCAAGTGAGTACAGGGAGTAATTTAAGTCAGCCTAATGGTTTAGAAAGGCCAAGTCGAAAGCTCAATATTTCTCCACGGAGAAGACAGTCAAAAGAGAACGAGGCATCAAATTTAATAGAGGTTAGTTCTGAGGAGGAAGACAATGTGTCGACACCAAGAAAAAAGCAACGCGAAAATGGAACAGTCAGTCAAACTGATAATGGTAGCGGAAGTAATGCACATAATGAGAGCAATGTACAGGGACCTCAAAGAGTAGAAGTAAAAGGAGAGCCTGGTGAACAAGCAAGAAGCTCCAGCGACAGTAGTATGAACGACTCACAAAGCAGTCAAAACAATCAAACCGCACACAATCCGGTACAAAATGGTTGTAGTGCAAAGTTACACGTAAAACAAGAGAATCCTGGTTGCGCGCCTAGAAGTAGTTGTGAGTTTGGAGCGAATCACGTCACTCCGGCTTCATATTATATTTACTGTCACAGGTGCAACAATTGTCATGATAGATCAGAACCTTGTAGGACTGGGTACCAGACATCGACAAATACGAGTTGTGGGGAGGGATCATCTTCCGTGCAAGTGAAAGAGGAGCCTGGTACCCAGCCAAACATCAAGCAAGAGACATCTAAAAAGGAGAGTACATCGTCAGCCAGTTCTGTTAAAACAGAAAATGTTGAACCATGTCAAGTGAAAACAGAGCCAGGGGCGACAAGTTCGAATGTTACAGAGAAGGCGTCGGTAAAACCTGAAGTTGAGGATGAAAGAGGTCAGACGGATGGTGGGTGTGACACGAGAATGAGTGAGGAAACTTCACCCCAGCCGGGAACTAGCTCAGGAAAACAAGGTGTAGATACCAGGCCATCGAATACACAGGTTTGTATGGAACAATTAATAATATTGTCTTAGGCCAAGATCTACATTTCAATCAGAATTTTATTATATTTGATATTAAAATTTGTTAACAGGAAACACAGACTACAGATTCATCCAATGGCTTCCTATCTGCACCAGACTTGCAACTGGACTGGGTCTCTGATTCTAGTTCCGACGATGGCGTGATGCTTGTAGGAGAAGAATCCGGCGGTGTAAGTAACACACTACTACAACTATTGTTCTATGGATTGGATTAAGAGTTATTTCATAATTTTCCTAAATGCTTATTAGCCAGTGTTTGTTTTTTAAGTTCTTTATTTGTGACTATAACGACTTCACTGTGGAGGTTTTCGAAGCTGAACATTTAGAAACCTAGATCTTCTTCAGTAAACAAGAAAGTCGTCTTATCGTCGAAATATTTTCAATTTAAGAGCAATATAATTCAAGAAGACTTAAATTATATTGCTCTTAAATTGAAAATATTTTTTATTAATATTATTTATTTTTTCATTATGAATCAATTTTGATACAAAAGTGGTAGTCATTTTAGAGATCGATATCGCTAACCATTTGTATATTTCAACTGCGTAAATTGTTTTTTGATGAGATTTAGAAGTTCTCCCGTTTTGCCTTTGTGTTTGCCAAAATCTTTCAACAGATTGTAAAATTGAAACAAACAAGTACCATTTGACAGCAAACGCTCCGTTGCGTGAAGCAGTAATCAATTGATATATTTATCAATTGCAATGCAAAGGTGACAAAAAAAACTGTCATTCATCGTTAGTTTTGCTTTTATTAACTTACCTGATAACATACTGCAGTAAGGTATGATTGCGTTCAGACATAACGTAACCAAATGCTGGGTATGCTGACGATGAATTATTCAAATAACAATATATAAACGATGTATAATATGTATATTTACAAAAAAAAAGTATATATGTATGTTTATCCATTATGTAGTGCCCATAGTACAAGCTCTGCTTAGTTTGGGACTAGATGGTGATGTGTGTATGTGGTGGATTATTATTATTATAAATACGTCAGGATGTTTTTTCTTATTATGCGCGGTCTAAACTCATGTGCAGTGCCTTGTCGTAGCCGGTGCGCTACTGATATCATCTGACAAAATGATATTATTTAAATGAATTGTCTTTTCGCTCCAAACTTTTGGATTGGATGAGTGATTGAGTGTATGTAACACTCAAATAGTCAAAGTACAGTTTCTCATTTTACATGTAATTTGTTGCTAAAGCCGTTTTTTACTTTCTGACGAACATCACGACATCAACATTATTTAATTTGATTGTTTATTAAAGCCTCCAACAAAATTTCGATATAGGGCCACACTGGTTTTGGTAATTTTTCTTTACAAACAATTTCCTCCAGGAAGACAGGCGGCTTTGTATGAGACTCCCAAAAAGCCTTTAATAATAATAATAATAATAATAATAATAAATTTTATTTATTCAAGTGACTATGACTCATTTAACATATTTGATTAGTAAGTACTTACGAACTATGGTTAGTAAACAATAACATGACAAAAAAATAGTAGGTACATCCCATATACATTTACATCCCATGTGAGACAGCACAACATCGATTCACATAGGTACAATCGAGTCTACTGGCGATCATGCTTAGGATGTTGTTGGGGCTGGCCCACACCCTGCGCACCAGCGATCCACATCTCTTACGCATGGTTGCGTAGAAGCAAGCCACTTTTGCATCCGCGAACATACCCGATGCGCTACAGAAGCGGGGTAGCCCCACCAACACCCTAAACGCATTATTATATTGAACACGGAGAGTGTTGTACGACTTACGATTTACGAGTATACCTAGCCCACAGGCTGCACGTGTAGAAAGTTGTACAGTATGCTCTAAAAAGCGTGAGCTTTACATTCAGTGAACAACGCGCAAACCTGCGGGCCAGCATGTTGGCTCGTATGGACAACGCTCTCCGCTCTCGCTCAATGTCAAGGTCATCGGTGAGGTTGGGGGTTAATATGTGGCCAAGGTATTTAAATTCAGATGCTATTTTTAGCACTTGATTCTTTAGTCTGATAGACGGAATATTTTGAGGTCTTTTACCCCCAGCCTCAAACACCATGACTTCAGACTTTTTCACATTGTATTGCAAGCCATGTGTTTTCGCATATTTTTCGCATATAGCCACTAACTTTCTGAGCCCACAAACAGACGCTGACAGTAATGTCATGTCATCTGCGTAATTGATGTTGTTTACGCATACGCCCTCTATGTGACAACCTAACCTTGTAGTGTTGAGCTCACCGATCAACTCATTTACATACAGGTTGAAGAGCGTAGGCGAGCTCAAACCTCCCTGCCGTACCCCGCATTCCATCCTGTATGATTGCGAGAGGGCTCCAGCCCATCTTACATTATTGATCTGGTTTCCATACCAAAACTTTAAGATATTAATAAGCTCCATTGGCAGCTTGTTCTCTTGCAACTTCGTCCATAAAACATCGTAGGAAACCAGATCAAATGCCCGCGACAGATCCAGGAAGCATGCATAAACACTTGTCTGCCGCTGTGTATAATATCTGACAGTGTGCTTAAGACACAACACTGCACTTTCTGTGGACAAACCAGGTCGAAATCCGAACTGGTTGTCATGAAAATTTAATAACTTATTTAGCTGTGAATTAAGCACACTGTCAAAAACTTTCGAAATCACGGTAGCTAGCGAAATAGGCCTATAGTTACTGCTATCTGCAAGGTCGCCAGTCTTATTCTTTACAATGGGCACTACTATTGTTCGCATCATCTCACTCGGCAAGTAACTATGGCTCATGCAGAAGTTGTATAACATTGAAAGGACCCTAGCAATATGTGGCCCTGCGTATTTCAGGTGCTCGATGCTGAGCCCGTCATGGCCAGGGGATTTACCCCTCGACATAGAAGCAATAGTCTGTGCAATTTCCTTAGATTTAAATCTGACCCTCACATCCATGCCGGGCTCAACATCGAGCTGCGACTGAGAGGATCCCAATGGAGACCTAGTATAAAAATGCTCCTTAAATAGTTCCGCTATCTTTACCGGTTCACTAATGCCGCCGAAGCTCACCGGGATACTCGGTCGATTATTTAATCTATTCTCTTTAACAGCTTACTCACTAAATCCACCTTGCGGTCTGGGTCACGCTAATCGCGTTTAGAATACTTTGTCGCAATCCCACCGGAAACCAGCCCTTGCGATCTTGATCTATCCATAGATTATTGATAGATTTGGCTCCTAAAGATACATACATGAAATATATTGTATAGAGCTTCATCATCATGGCCCTAGCGTTATCCCGGTGGCATCCAAGACTAAAACGCCTTGAAACCCGAGGTCCGCTTCACTGGTCTAACCAGATATTATAGAATATCAGCTTTGTATAGAGCTTATGTCAAATATATATCTCTAGTAACCATATCATAGAACTTGGCCACCGTTGTGGACTATAGCCTTACCCTTCTTACAGTAAGAAGAGGCCCGTGCCCAGCAGTGGGACAATTTATATACAGGGCTGATGATGATGAGCCCTATCAAGCTTCTAGCAGGCTAGTGATGTTTTTTCACTCAATCACGTAATTCGTTTCCAGTCACAAGAAGTGATAGACCTGACGGGCTCGCCGTCCCGCACCGGCGCGGAGACTCAAACCAGCGACCCCGGCGAGGAGTCGAGCGCAGGCTGGGCGAGCGGCGTGCGGCGCGTCATACGAGGACACGTGCCGCGGTACATGGACCACCAGCCCTCGCACGTCAACCACCTGCCTGACGCGCCCACACACCCCATGCTGCGGACCAGGTAGGCAATATAGACAGCAGTGGGAAGGGGAGAGACAGGGCTAAGGGCTTCAAGCCCCTTCTCTGTTTTGTTCTCGTTTTCAGCCCCGCCGACATGGCTTAACGATCCTTGTCCTCAGACTGAAACAGAGACTGACGGCTTAACATTGGCGACCTATTGCGGCAAGTCAAGTCACGCTATGACGCCCACTGTATTTTTTAAAAGACAAATAATTTTTTCCTTTTACCCTGGTAAAGCCTTCCTTCGCCAGGTTTGAAACAAAAATATCTGACCACTCTTCGCCTCAAACAAAATCCTAGTTCCGCCGATAACACATCTTATACTTACGACAAGATTTTTGGAGGAATTTGAAAAACTGTTTAACACTGTATAATAAGCAGTGATCGGATAATCGGATGCATATTCACTTAAAGTTAATTTCTGGCTAGGATATTATGGAAGCGGCTTCTTAAAACATATTTTTTTAAATATAAATCCCGGGATTCCAGAAAATTCGGAAAATGTGAAACTACTCTGTAACATGGTGAGAAAACGACTTCTTTAAAATGTTGGTTTTATTAAAAAAAACTGGTCTCCGGGATTACATAATTATTAATGTGTATTTACTTGAAGTTAATTTTAAGCTCCCCATCAATTTATGAGTATGTTGATTCTAAAAGGAATGGTAGCTAAAAAAATAGAATACATTTATACTTTATTGCACATAATTACAGGATAAAAAACATATAAAGCATATTACTATAAATTAAAAATCCTTTAATGAATATTTTTTTGGGTTCACACACACCCGATTTGATTCTATAATAAAAACACTAAATTTGTCGATTCCGAAATCCCGGGATTTTATCGATATAAAAGTGTATTCCATATTAGCCAACACCTTAAAATATGTAAATATACCCATACCCCATTTGATTCTGTAGTAAAAAAAAACTAAATTTGTCAATTCCGTAATCCCGGAATTTTTCGATTCAAAAGTGCATTCCATAATAGCCAACACCTCAACTTTAGGTAAATATGCATCTGATTATCCGATCTCTAGTAATAAGGCTATGTTGGTCCTATAGATATTAGCTCTACATATATTTCACAGTGGCGCGGCTCAGGGTAACCGCCTAGGTCCTCTGTCTTCAAGCAAACGTCCAAGAGGATCATGTTATTCATAATCGTTAAAATTGCCAATATACAATTTAAAAGTTTAGGGGTGTATAGGGTTCCCACCAAGAGGGTGTATAGGGTTCCCACCAAGAAGATAGTGGTGAGGTTGGCTTGGGACCCAGCCAACCTCACCTGCAAGTGGTGCACCTGCCGAACAACGGACGAGGCTCTGGCAAACAAAATATCCCGATAAGCGGCAATAGGCTCGCCACCTATTACGTGGGATCAAAACACAGGCGAAAAGTGGGCGTTTAATATGTCTCTGCCTACCCCTTCGGGGAAACAGGCGTAAGTCTATGTATGTATGTATGTACAAATTTCTATAACTGCAGTTGTAGTATGTTATACAAAAGCGTTGTGTTTATGTTAATCGCAGCCGAATATAATCAATTAGCAGCTATTGCGGACACGGTACGAATATTATTTTATACATTGCAGTCAGTATAGAAACAGTTTCATTGAAATGGTGTTGCGTTATAAATATTGCTCAATAGTGAGGTATTGAAACATTTGAAATAGCCAGAGATAGAGAGTATTTAGTTTAGAAAGAAAGTGTGAATAAGGTGCAATTGACCTGTACTTAAAACATTTAGTGTGGGTTCTTGGAAGGAAGAGATGTGGTGTTTCTTCAATTAGAGGATTTTTGATCAGGCTAGGTGATTAATCGCCGGCTTGCCCTCTAACTGGCGGAACACTCACATCTTATTCCGCCACAAGAGGACGATAATGATACAGGAGTGATTAACCACCAAGCAAGCCGAAGACCGTGCGAAGTGGAGGAGACAAGAGTAAAATAGCTTGCGCAATCCCCACATAAAGTTAATTTAACATCAATGTTCCCATCATGATTTCTCTTTCTCTTCGATTCTTGACAATCCATAGGATGATAATGATAGAAGTGACGTTGTTGCAGGATGCGCGTGTCGTGTGCGAGCTGTCGTCGCTGCTGCTGCGCGCACAGCGCGGCGGGCGCGGGGGTGGGGGCGGGTGGGTGCGCATGCGCGGCGGCGGGCGGCGGCTGCGCGCGGCACGCGTCCCTCGCGCACCACGTGCCGCACGTGCACCACCACGGCGCGCACGCTACACACGCGCACCACGCGCATCACGCGCCGCCCGCGCACCGTGAGTACTGCTTTTACTTACTTTACAATTTTATTATTATAATTTTTATAGACTTACGCTTGTATCCCCGATGGGGTAGGCAAAGGTGTAATATTACACCCACATTTCGCCATGAATTTTTTAGGTCCCACGTAATAGGGGGCGAGACTATTGCCGTACCGGGCACATTACCAGACTCCGTGCTGCTACTGAGCATTTCCTAACGGAAAAAGCCAATAACACTGCCCGACCCGGGCATCGAACCCGAGACATCCCAATCTCACGCGCACATTCATACCGCGGGACCAACGAGGCAGTTTACTATTTTAAGAACCGGTATATTGGGCTAGGTGAGTGAACCACAAGCAATTTGTGCAAGCGTTGCTTAACTTTGCCGAACGACAAGCCAAGTCTCGCTAAGAGCGCTCCAACCACTGTAAAATTGAACCACTGTCAAGTTTACATATGATGGGTGCTATAAGTAGTACCACCGTACCAGCTATGGATATTGTGGTGGTTAAACCCTTATTTAAGAAAGGTGATTCTTGTAATATGAGCAATTACAGACCGCCGGTTACTCTGATAACCTTTATTGCTAAAATGTTTGAAAAGATAATGTTCAGTAAATTAACTAGCTTTTTAAATCAAAATAAACTATTAGCGGACAACCGATTTGGTTTTAGGAAGAATAAATGTACTAGTTTAGCAAGTTTTTCGCTCATAAAACAAATTTCGGAAGCTCTGGATCAAAAAATGGCAGTAATAGCGGTCTTTCTAGATATGAGTAAGGCGTTCGATTTCGTACCACATGAACCACTACTTCATACATTGGAAATGTATGGCATAAGAGGTAATGCTTTTACTTGGCTAAAAAGTTATTGCTTGCGGATCGTCAACAATGTACATCTATTACCAAAATAGTTAGGAACACAGAAATTACTTATACATCAAAGTTAAAAGTAAATAGCTATGGCGTGCCACAAGGCAGTTTTGGGACCATTACTCTTCCTGCTCTATATTAATGACCAAGGATCGGAATAAAGGAAGCTAACTTTGTCAAAAGTATGGATATGCCTAATTTTTTAATGTGTTTCTGGAACTACATTCCAGATTTTTTTTTATTTTTAATTGGGGTTTTTTCAACAGTTTAAAACACCTTCATTAAAAATCCGAAATTTTCCAGAATCTAGTTCCGTAAACACATAAAAAAATTAGGCATATCCATACTTTTGACAATGTTAGCTCCATGATTCCGATCTTTGTTAATGACATTAATAACATTCTCAAACACAAATGTATACTATTCGCTGACAATACTACACTAATAATTAAATGGAAAAATAAATTTGACATACAAAATGAAATCAATAATGAATTGAATAGAGTGATAAATTGACTTGAAAATAATAATTTGCGAATAAATGCTGACAAAACGAAAATTGTTAAATTTCAGACATATAATGAAATAAATATTATACCCAATATACAGATAAATAATTTATTAATTAAACCAGTCAATTCAGCTTCATTTCTTGGTAATTGAAAAGATCACACTGAGAAAATATGTACAAAGTTGGATAAATTTGTGTTTCCTTTAAGAAAACAATTCATCAGTGTTGCGATATGGAATGGTTGTATGGGGCAACTCAGTAGATATCGATAAAGTATTCAAAGCCCAGAAAAAAATGTGTTCGTGCATTGCAGGGAGCCGAGTATCTAGATCATTGTACACCTATTTTTAAAGAGCTGAAAATTTTACCACTTTCATGTCTGTACATATTTGAAAGGTGTCTTTTTGTTAAAAAGTATCCACAAATGTTTACACTACATGACCATGCGTTAAATAAAGCCAACAGCAGAGATCCTTATGAACGTCTAGTACCACGTCAAATATTGCAATTATATTCTAGAAATACATACTGTATGGCAATTAAAATATACAATAAATTGCCAATTGAAATAAGATCACTGCCATTTCATAAATTTAAAAATAATTTATTCAATATGCTAATCGACAAATGTTTCTACACAGTCAATGATTTTATTAATTACAAATTTATTAACATATAATCTACTCCATTAATTACTATTGAAACGAATAATATGACATTTATATGTAAAATGATTTAATTTGTCTGATTTTATTTTTAATCTTTATAAAATATGCTTAACTTGTTATTTGGTCAGATTAATATTCATGAATAATTGTAATAAAGTTATATTACTTAATTGTTTCTTATTACTGCATGACATTTATGTTACAATATTTCTACACCGAATCACGGTAGAATATATGTGAATATTTATGTACTAAAGATCTCGATGTACGATATTCTCAGAAATAAATCATTCATTCATTGTACACGGGCTCACATGCTACCCGTACCGGCTATTTACATAGGTAATATACGTAGTATCGCCTTATCAATAAATAACCATTATGTAGATGAACAGCAGCTATACATAAGACCACCGTGGGTGGGTACTGGGTATGAAGACAAACAGCTTCGCGGCCCGCAGAGTCGGATGTAAAGGAAGCTCTGGATCCAACTCTGCGGGCTGCGAAGCTCATGGCATCCAAGTCCCCCGACGACTAATGAATTACATAACATAACTTCACGCCTTTATCCCTGAAAGGGAAGGCAAACTCTGTATCACTATCACTTTGAGTTACTAGAAAAGACTTCGGAGATAGCAAACCCCGAACCCCAAGACCTCTTGGACGCAAACGAAATAAGGTTGAGACGATGATCATCGTCCTAGCGTTATCCCGGTTGCATCCAAGACTTTACTCCTTGGAGCCCGAGGTCCACTGTCTTACTAATCCAACCAGATATAACAGACGTCGATGATATATTTTACTTTGAACATTTCGCTTCCACAGTGGGTGAACGCCGTCGCGATATGCCAATCGCTCCGCCGCCGTATCTAGTCCATGAACGACTGTGGCAGAGACAACATCACATGCTGGTCAGTATCATTATACTTACTCGAATATATATTTTTAAGATGTCCACACTATGAATGATTCATATACCGCGGCAGATTTTACGAACATTCAATCAGACATAAGGGACATTCAAACTTGAAACAACAATTTGTGGATCACAAAAAGTGTTGTTCTGTGTAGGAATAATCATAGACTACAACAATCCGCTTTGCTACGGAGCAAGATGGGTGCTTAGATCATGAATTCATGAAAATTAGTGATGCTTGTTTCATTTAAAAATTACCTATTAGGCCAAAAATTCTTATTACATTAGATTGTCTTAGGCTTTAACATATGAACTACGTTAATTATTTGCTTTTCTTTTCATTGATCCTCGTGCCTAAGTTTAGCAAAAGCATCTGACACATAGGTACCATGGCAAATTACTTTTTAGTATTGCCTTTTATAAAACGTGCCTTTATCAGGGTCAATAAGAACACAATAACTTTATCCAAAAAGTTTTAAGGTCTACAAGTCCACAGATAATATAATCTGTATATATAAAATCCTTGCGTTACTGACTGACTGACAGACAAGCTACAGCTAAAAATATGAGGCGCAGGAAGCTGAAATTTGGCATGGGTGTTCCTTGAGGACCGTAGGGGTGCACTAAGAAAGAATTTCCCGAAATTCCCAGGGGATCGGGCAAAAAGGGTAAATTAAAACATTATGCGGGCGTAGCCGTGGGCGTCCTCTTGTTACTAATAGAGAATGTCCGGCAGCTATCTCCGCATGTTCATTATTTTTCTCGTTCCCGTGGGAATTTCAATAAATTCCTTCTTAGTGCACCCCTACGGTCCTAAGAAACAAACATGTCAAACATGAACTAGTTGCGCCCAATAGTTTCGGGTGTGCGTTGTCTGTCAGGCAGACAGTAACGCAAGAGTGTTATTATTGTAGGAGATGCAGCGTCGCACGATGATGGGCGACGGGTTCGGGCCGAGCCTCACGCTGCCGCCCGTGCCCGTGCCCGTACCGCCGCTGCCGCCCACCGCCGTACTAGCGGTAACACATACTTATATATTAAGCTTTATGTACATTCAACTACAAAAGTCACTACACACCGCGAAATGTATACCAGTCTATTACAAGCCACTACACACCTCAAAATGTTTAAAATCAACTACAAAAGTCACTACATACCTTAAAATGTATACAGGCAACTACAATAGTCACTACACCCCTCAAAATATATACAGTCAAATACAAGTCACTACCCACCTATTTTGAGGTGTATACAGTAAAATACAACTTACTACAAACCTCAAAATCTTTGCGGAGTCTTTTATGAATTAAAAGTGAATATATATCACAAAGAGAAGTCTCCTGGCCGTTGTTTTATGAACGAGATAAACTCAAAAACTTCTGAACGAATTTTTCACAGTTTTCACCAATAGATTCTGTGATGGCTGAGGAAATGACATTGAAATGCCCGAGTAATATTAATAATGAGAAAATGTGTTCTTGTTCGTTCTTTAAGTCGCAACGGAGCAATATGATGGTATGATTTTGTGTTTTCAGGCCACTTTTACCGCGGTAATCGACATCCTATGCGGGCAAAGTCAAGTATCCGAACCAGTGTTTCAAATATTTATAGAGAGAGGTTTTTATTTGAAAGAAAGAGCTATATACATTTGGTTTATACCTTTAGTTGTCATTAATTTGATTTCAGTTCCCTGATGAATTGGATCGTGATTACGGAGGCGGTGCTCAACAACCTATGATTCTGTAAGTTCACACTTCTACATAATACTAGCAAACGTAACATAACCAGATTGCTGTGGCTAGGAGCTATTCGGCAGACAGAATCGTCTAATTGCGTGTCTCAAGTCGCATTGATGGTGTTGTACCTACACTACTCGAATTTAAATACCGCAGAAAGAAATTCGTTATAATGTTTAATTCCAGTTTGTTTGTTGTTTGAACAACAATAGCAATGCCAGTAAAAAATACTTTTTATTTTTAATATATCTTACTAACAGTAGATAAAACTATGATTTTTCTGGCGTTCAGATCATCGTTACCTGCCATGCTTTTTAATTTAAAAGGTTCCTTGATGTTATCTCTTTTTTACTTACTTTTAAAGCTAGTGTTTTGCAGGGCAGTCAAATAGTGCCTATGTGTAAAACATAAAATAATACTTATTTTGTGTACTATAAAGTTGTTGGTAAAATATTGATAATTATATAATTTTTACATTTTCTGTTTTTAATATCTAATATTTTTTCACAATAGAGGTGATGATATTATTATTAAATTATATCCGTTATTTTCCAGACACGCAAGTGTCATCCATTATAATATTAATACAATATTATTATAATATTTCCAGCGACCGTCAGCACATCCACCACCACCACATGCACCACATGCACCACTACCTGCAGCTGGGCGCGTCGCCGCCGCACCTGCACATCTCCATACAGCCCGCCTTCATGGTGAGACAAGTCAATATTACCCAATTATCTCTATCGCCACGGTAAATACTATACGGTAATAACACGTTTTTATTATCAACTTCTAACATTATTTATTTAATCACGAATAGAATCGTAGATCTTGACACTACAATTAAATTAAAGTATTATATATGGTATATAATTATCTAGCATATAGAATAGAATTGCTATACAGCGTGGCAATGCTGCCTGTCTTCTGGGCACGTTCCCAATAAACGGCGATGTAGAGGACTTTCATGACGCCATTTGAATATATTTATGTGTACATTTTATACGGTACTCAGTTTCCATCACAGCTTTACGGCCGGTTTCAATGTTCGATCTATTTATCGATATGGCTACTAGAAATAGTTAATTGACATAAGCTTCATATACATCAAGTTAAATATGCATGTCTTGTAGCCGAATTCATGTATAGCCGCTGCGTTGTTTCGCGTAGGTACCTAAAAATCCCAAGTGCTTAAGGCTCAACGCGTCGCGAGCACTTGACGGGCGAGCTCAATAAATCAGTCATTGTTTATTCGTTTGTAGCGTGAGGGTGTTGAAGTTATGTTTTTGTTCAAGTCAATGAATTGTTCTTTAAATGATCCCAAATACACTACGTTTGAATGAAGTGTTTACTTTATGCGAGGGGCCGAACCGGATGCTATGTAAACAATTACGACTTAGCCGAAACAATTGCTTATCGTGATAACAATACGAGTTTTACCTTGGTTCCTTTTGCTTTGTTATATACCTGGTAATATTATCTTAACAAATATATAAAATTATAGTGTTACGGATGGCGATAATTGAAAATAACGCCATCTATCCGTGAAGGATAGAACTAGAAGAGATTAGATGTATCGGTGGTTTAAAGCGGTTTCGTCTACTGTCTATTAGATGGCCTTGGACTGTGTCGACTGATCGCGACTATTACGACAATTTTCTGGAAGCATTTAGAATGAACTAGTTTGTTATCCGGCCGGTATAAATACCGAGCGGACGGGCGAGTAGAGTTAGTTACAATTGAATATCGGAGCGATAATCATCAAGCGAAGGGAAGTAAGTCGGAAGTGTTTAGTGGTGTTTCTAGTAGTGTGAATTAAGTGTATTTTTATTAGTGTTGAGAAACAAGTGTGTATAGTGTTTGTGTTAGTAAATAAAGTACAGTTTAGTGGCATAGAGAGTTTTAATTTATCGTCGAACCCCAGCTCGTAACAAATTGGTGTCAGAAGAAAGGGATAAATTATGCCGGTTATGCCGAAGAAAGAAACTGAAGGAGTGCGTACCAGGAACCAGCGCCAGCAAGACCTGGACCAGAGACGCTTCGGAGACGTTCCTTCCCCATCGTCTGGTGGACCAGGCGAGACCGCGGCTGCAGTGGAGCCTGCAAGCGCCACACACTCCGTGACGGTGCCCGACATCGCGGCTTTGATGGCGTTCATGCAGGAGCAGGCTCGCCGTCAAGAGGAGCACGCGCGCCGCCTGGAGGAACAATTACAGCGCGACAAGGAGGAACAGCTGGTGGTGATGAAGGACCTCAGCGCCGCTGTAGGGAAGGACCTGAAGGCGGTCAAGGAGGAACTCCAACAGCACGAGGCCCGTATCAGCGACATTGAGAAGCGAGTACATGACCACCACGAGACCTGTGTTGCTGAAATAGAAAGGAAATTGCGTGGGCTCGAAGTGACATCAGCGGCTGTAGCACCCTCACCTCGTGGGTTTAAGGTTCCACCATTTGATGGCTCGTCATCATGGTCTGCATACAAGATCCAGTTCGAGGCTGTGATGCGATCGAATGGGTGGACCAAAGAACAGGCCTTAACCGCCCTAACCTTGGGCCTTCGCGACCAGGCCTTGACAGTATTGGAGGCACTCGGGCAAGACGTCACCTACGAGAAGCTTCTGGAGGCGCTGGAGGCGAGATACGGAGCCGCGCACCTCGTACCAGCTGTATCGTGCTCATCTGAAGGTAAGGACACAACACACCGGAGAAACTCTGCAGCAGTGGGCTCTAGAGGTGGAAAAGCTGGTCAGGAAGGCATACCAGTCGTCGCCTGCGCTTATTGACGGAAACCTCGTACAAGCCTTACGGATGGGATCCGGGACCTGGAGGTGAAAGCAGCAGTGAGGCTTGGGCACTTCAAGGACCTCAAGGACGCCTTAGCCCACGCTCTGGAGGTGGAAGCAGTGCGACGCGACGATCGAGGTCACCGCATCAGGGAAGTTGTGTCGTCACCTCGGTGCTTTAACTGCGGAGAAAGAGGCCATATCCGCTTGAGCTGCCCAAAGCGTAGGCAGCCTGGTGACACCCTGTCTCCACCAAATGGGTCGCCTGATGTGCCTGCCAGACAGCGAGAGCAGGGAAACGAGTAGAAGCCAGGACTGCGGGGCGGGTGCTGGCTGGTATTGGAAGAGCCCCAAGTATCTCGATCTCGCAATTATGTGACGGGAACAGCCTGATCATCGAAGGCGAAATTAACAGAACACCATGCAAGCTGACATTGTACACGGGTGCTTCTCGGACAGTCGTCGGTTTCCATCTGGCAAGACGGGTTCTTCGGGGCTGCTTCAGGAACAATGAATGTGTGAATCTGAGAACAGCTACCGGTCAGCACATAACCGTCCGAGGTGAAATGGACGTGGATCTGAAGCTAGGCAACAAAGTTTACCGTCACAAAGTCATCGTGGCCGATATAGTGGACGACTGCATCTTAGGCCTAGACTTCATGCGGAAATATCGCTGCGAGATCGATGTTAACCAGGGCGTATTGAAGTGTGGCTCGGAAGAAGTCTTCATGGAAGGTGCAACTTCAGGAAAAGTGTACTGCCTGAAGAATGTCATTCTTCACCCGCGGTCGGAAACGGTTGTACCAGTTTGTTTACCAGGGAATTCTGGTCGAGGGAACTGCTGCGTACTAATCGAAGGCCTAGAGAAAGAGGCCTCGTGGAAGATTGCACGAACCTTGGTAAGGGGTACCAAAGTTTCATCAGTACGCACACTGAATGCAATTGACAAGGAAGTGTCGCTCAAGAAAGGGACGGAATTGGGCACCTATGAAGGAGCGGCTTGGATGCGTAGATGTCAAGAGCAACCTACCAGCGCCAAGGTTCAGGGTGCACGATTCGACGTGTCTTAATTTTTGGAGGACTGCCAAAGTACCCTGTCAGAAGAAGAGAAGACCAAGGCTAAGAAGATGTTAAACCGGTTTGCCGATAGTTTCTCGACCAGTGATGCCGACATAGGGTAGACAGCACTAGTCCAGCACAAAATAAACACGGTAAGTGAAGCACCGATTCGCCAGAGGCCAAGACGTGTGCCAGTGGCACGGGAACGTGAAGTGGAAGCTATGATCGACGGTATGGTGAAGGAAGGCGTAATTGAGCCTTCGTCTAGCTCGTGATGCTCTCCGGTTGTCCTAGTTAAGAAGAAGGATGGCAGCCTGCGCTTCTGTGTAGACTACCGCCGATTAAATGACATCACGAAGGACAGCTACCCGCTGCCAAGGATCGATGACACACTGGATACGCTGACGGGGATGAAATGGTTTTCTACCTTAGACCTAAAAAGTGGCTACTGGCAAGTGGAAATAGATCCTCGAGACAAAGAGAAGACGGCATTCTCCACAGGCAAAGGATTGTGGCAATTTAACGTCATGCCCTTAGGATTGTGCAACGCTCCGGCTACTTTTGAGAGACTGATGGAGCGAGTGCTTATGGGACTGATTGGAGACGCTTGCCTGGTCTACTTGGATGACATCATCATCGTGGGGCGCACCTTCCAGGATCACCTTCGAAACCTGGAGCAAGTGCTGTCAAAGATACGAGGAGCTAATTTGAAGCTGAGTCCGAAGAAATGCGCGTTATTCAGACGGCAAGTGAACTTTCTAGGACATGTGGTCTCGGAGAACGGTATTCAAACCGACCCGGATAAGATCATTGCCGTGAAGGAATGGCCAGTTCCAGAGAACAAAACGCAGGTCAGAGCATTCCTCGGATTATGCTCCTACTATCGACGGT
Organism: Euclidia mi; assembly: GCA_944739405.2. Lineage (NCBI taxonomy): Eukaryota > Metazoa > Arthropoda > Insecta > Lepidoptera > Erebidae > Euclidia > Euclidia mi. The sequence goes on from OX123204.2 coordinate 32,077,103, forward strand.
TTGTGAAGAACTTTGCTGACATTGCTCGACCTCTTCATAAGCTCACCGAAAAAGCCCTCATTCCAACAAAACTGTACTCTGTCAGTACAGTTTTGTCGGAATGAGAGCTGTGACGTTGCATTCCATAAGCTCAAGGAACATTTGTGTACTGCACCTATTCTAGGCTACCCTGACAATGAGCATGAATTCATAGTTGATACAGATGCCAGTAACACCGGAATTGGCGGCGTGCTGTCACAGAAGAAGGGTGATCAAGAAGTTGTTATAGCATACTTCAGCAAGGCCTTATCCAAACCTGAAAGAAACTACTGCGTCACCGGTGGGAACTTTTGGCTGTAGTAAACACATTGCAGCATTTCAACAAATATTTGTTGGGGCGTAAATTCCACCTGCGAACCGACCACGCTGCGCTGAAATGGCTATTTCAATTTAAGGACCCAGAACGACAAGTAGCCAGATGGATTGAACTACTGCAAGAGTTTGATTTTGTAATACAACATCGCAGCGGCAAGTCCCATGGTAACGCAGGTGCCCTATCGCGTAGGCCGTGTCCCGACCAGTGCAAGCACTGTACCCGACAGGAAGCAAAGCAGGCAGCATTAGTGAGGATGTTGAAGACAGATCTGAGCGACGAATGGAAAGAAGCTTTGCAGAGTGCTCAGCAAGACAACAAGGACATACAGCCGATTCTCGAATGGAAGAAATCAGACGCTCCTAGGCCCAAATGGAGTGATATCGCAGCAATGAGCCCTATCACCAAGAGTTATTGGGCACAGTGGGAAAGCTTGGTTGTCCAGGATGGAGTTCTGTGCCGCAAATGGGAAAACGCTCGCGGTAACCAGTGCCATTTGCAAATGGTAGTGCCCAAAACTAAGGTGCCGGAAGTCTTGCAGCTCTATCACAATGGTGCTTCAGGAGGTCACATGGGAGTTAAGAAGACGCTTACTAAGATCCGGGAGCGGTTTTATTGGCTCCACTGTCGGGATGACGTCGAGGATTGGTGCCGCAGATGCACAAGTTGTGCGGCTGTGAAGGGGCTACACACTCGTAGCAGAGGTGCATTGAAGGTGTACAATGTAGGAGCTCCATGGGAGCGCATAACATTAGATGTCGCTGGACCATTTCCGGAGAGCCAGGACGGAAACAAATACTTCTTGGTTGTGATGGATTACTTCACGAAGTGGCCTGAAGTGTTTGCAATCCCAAATCAAGAAGCTACCACAGTGGCCGATAAGCTGGTGCATGAAGTCTTTTGTTGCTTCGGGGTGCCCTTGGAAATCCACAGCGATCAAGGCCGGAACTTCGAATCTGAGGTGTTCAAGGAGACTTGTCGCGTGATGGGTGCACATAAAACCAGGACCACGGCTTATCACCCGCAATCAGATGGCATGGTTGAACGATTTAACTAATCACTGGAAAGGTACCTGGCGAAGGTCGTGGAGAGCAAACAAAGAGATAGGGACAATCACATCCAACCATTCCTTCTGTCATATCGCAGTGCGGTCCACGAAACCACAGGAGTAACACCAGCTTTTGCTAATTTCGGCAGAGAATTACGTTTACCAGCAGACTTAATTACCGGTATTCCGCCAGAATCTCCACGTAATATAACGGATTACGCGACCGAGGTACGCAACAAGATGAACGACGTGTACGAGCACATCAGGGAATCTGGACAACAGATGTCTGAAAAGATGAAGACTCGCTACGATCGGAAGGCGAACAACAAAGGCTTCGATGAGGGATCGATCATTGGTGTGGCTTCATAACCCAGTACGAAGCAAAGATAAATCGCCTAAATTACAAGCCAGGTAGGACGGGCCATATCGCATAATTACCAGGATGAACGACGTCACCTATCGAATCCAGAAGGGTCCACGAGGTGCACCGAAGATAGTTCATGTGGACCGGTTGGCTCGTTACTATGGGTCCAACGATTTTCGAGACGAACACGTTTAAGAGGGAGGCCGTGTTACGGATGGCGGTAATTGAAAATAACGCCATCTGTCCGTGAAGGATAGAACTAGAAGAGATTAGATGTATCGGTGGTTTAAAGCGGTTTCGTCTACTGTCTACTAGATGGCCTTGGACTGTGTCGACTGTTCGCGACTATTAGGACAATTTTCTGGAAGCGTTTAGAATGAACTAGTTTGTTATCCGGCCGGTATAAATACCGAGCGGACGGGCGAGTAGAGTTAGTTACAATTGAATATCGGAGCGATAATCATCAAGCGAAGGGAAGTAAGTCGGAAGTGTTTAGTGGTGTTTTTATTAGTGTTGAGAAACAAGTGTGTATAGTGTTTGTGTTAGTAAATAAAGTACAGTTTAGTGGCATAGTGAGTTTTAATTTATCGTCGAACCCCAGCTCGTAACAATAGCAATACTTGCTTGAAAAATTATTTAGATATTAGCATGTGAAAAAAAATATTATTTCGCTGACTTTGCATTTTGCGCGCGGGGCGTAATTATGGATTAAAAAAATTCATTGTAAACAAATATTATAATTATATAAGATACTTTTATGTTTTTAATATGAATAAACTAATTAATTATGAAGTTACAGCAAAAAAAACATATGTATGTTGATAAGGTTACATTTATGCTCTGTGTTATTTTTTTATTATGAGTATATAAATAAACCTATCATATGATGTATAATACTCATATTATTCATGAGATATTGATTATCGAAAAATTTTGCGGATATTCAGTTTATTTTTAGCGGGAAGAAGTAAACAACTGTGCACATTCCAGTAAGAGTAATTCTTATCGGATTCTTATCGGAAATGGTTCTTTTGCTTGGAAATCTAATTGGTAAGAAACTTATGTAGGTTTGAATCAGATATATAACACAAAAAGGTATTTAAAAAAAATACGGAAATAGGCGGCAATTAACAATCAATTCTTTGTTTTATTTTTTTACGTTTAAAATTAAAATGTTTCTTTTAATTATATTTATTTCCTCTAAAAGTAAATTAAATAACCTTTCTAACCGTGTATAATACTTATATACCTCCCTTAATAAAAAACGACGCGAAAAAGGAATATGTCAGAAATATAAAATCGCGCTCAAAAATGGCGGGAAAATATTTCTAATTTTCACTTTATACTGCCCTTGCGTGGACTACATGTATATTATTTGGTGTTATTTGGTATCATTCGAAAGCTCATTTCATTACGCGTCTATTGATATATAATATAGCGCCGAATCCGTTAAGTTTTAATAAAACGAACATTAGTTACTTGTGCGCAGTCTACGGCTTCTGAAAAAAAGGGACTTTTGTCCCTTGGAGCAAGCAACGGATTTGGAAAAAAGGTGTTTTGTCCTTTGAAAATCTAATATTAAACCAGCTGTCAGTCAGAGGTTTAAATCGCTAGATGTGTCCATATCATACGTAAGGCGCCCGAAAACGTTACATCGTTGGGAGCAGTGCTCGCTCCATAGATATATTAATTATAGTAGATATGCCCTCTAGACGAAAATATATCGGAAACCTGTGTCGCCGGTTTGCCCCTACCACACGGCTACTACTACACATACACTTTAGTAAAATCAATAGAAACGCAGTCGCGCACACACTCGCATTTTTTAAATCAGAACGTGCAAAAAAATCAATTATAGACTTTAGCCTGTCAAACATAGCGTTTATTTACCATGCGCCGTCAAACTTACCCACACAAGAACATTGAACGCTATCGTTGTACTGTGCAAAAGCAATTTATCTCTCATATACCTACACTGGTGTTTGACTAAATTGAAAATTTATCGATTCTTCAATATTATATATAATAAAATAATAATTATAAAAAATATTTAAATTATATATATTTAGTATATATATGATTAAAATATTTTGCAGAAGCAACTTGAAAATTGGAATTTATTTATTTTACGAGAGCAACTTGAAAATTGGATTTTTTGTTTGTCGAGATATCCCAATGATTATGGTATCAAATTAAAAATCTAGTTCAAAAATCATTTTCCCTGTTTGAATCATGTAAATCGGTCCACGCGTTTAGGAAATAACTAAGAATTAGTATAGTAAAAATGTAAACGACCAGAATTTTTGTGGTTTTTGTTCTACGATCTCAAATAGTGGGATAGGATACTTATAGGATAATTATTTATAATTAGGTACGTGGTCAAGTAGGTAGATAGACGATGAATTAATATTATAGTAGCAGCGGCAAGTCGACAACCCTAGCGCGACGCGTCGGACGCGGGCTTGGAAGCCGCGCGAAAGTGTAGGCACTTATCGCTGTAGGTACGGCCGAGTTAAGGAGGCCTGCCTCTGCTGCGTCGTCCGGTACGTGGCCGCCACTCCAGAACCTTTCTGCCCCAACAGCCATCGGTTCTTCGAGCTATGTGCCCTGCCCACTGCCACTTCAGCTTGGCTATCCGGAGAGCTATGTCGGCGACTTTGGTTCTACTGCGGACCTCCTCATTTCTGATTCGATCTCGCAGGGAAACTCCAAGCATAGCTCTCTCCATCGCCCTCTGAGTGACCTTGAGCCTTCTGATAAGGCCCATAGTGAGCGACCACGTCTCTGATCCGTAAGTCATCACTGGCAACACACACTGGTCAAAGACTTTCGTCTTGAGACACTGCGGGATATCGGTCGAGAAGATATGACGTAGCTTCCCAAACGCTACCCAACCGGGTTTGATTCGACGATTGACCTCCTTCTCGAAGTTAGACCTAACTTATTGGATTACTTGTCCCAGGTAGATATACTTGTCGACAACTTCGAGCGTAGAGTTCCCAACCTGAATAGGAGCAGGTACAACATGGACGTTCGACATGATTTTCGTCTTGTCCATGTTCATCTTAAGACCTACTTGTTGGGACACTACAGAGGCCATCGAGCATTGTGCCTAGGTCTTCCATGGTCTCAGCCATGACTACGATATCGTCTGCGAATCGAAGGTTAGTGATATACTCGCCAATGATGTTGATGCCGAGTCTATTCCAGTCAAAAAGCTTGAAAACATCCTCCAGCGCAGTGGTAAACAGTTTCGGGGATATGACGTCCCCCTGTCTCACCCCTCGCTGGAGTTGAATAGGTTTCGAACTCTGGTCCTGGAGGCGGACTGACATAGTGGCGTTTTCATACAAACACTTTCAGCACTTCGATATATCGGTAGTCAATCCGGCACCGTTGGAGAGACTGTAGTACCGCCCAGGTTTCGATCGAATCGAAGGCTTTCTAATAGTCCACAAACGCCAAGCATAGGGGCTGGTTATACTCGTCGGACTTCTGTTTAACCTGCCACAGCGTATGTATGTGGTCTATGGTACTATAGCTTTTACGGAAACCGGCTTGTTCGGGAAAGACGTTGACGACGACGTAGACGTTAGACGAAAAGAATAGAATACGATAATGAATGTGGGGATGCGTCGTAAGCTTGTGGCAATCCCATAAATTTATTATCGTATTCTATTCTTTTTTAGTGCAGTGGTTCTCAAACTTTCTTAGGGGTGGAACCCATTTGGGTAACCAAATATTTGGCGGAGCCATAAAATTAAACAAAGCCGAGTTCTACGTGTACTTTAAAACCATTTATTTTACTGACGGATATCTTCGTGGACGGAACTGCAGACCTGGCTGGCGAGTAGCGGGGCTCTAGAAAATTATGAAAAAATAATATATTTCCAAAAATATATTTGAGGCAAAGTGCATTTTTTAGTTGTTTTAGTTTAATGTTTAAAGATAAAAAACAATTAAAAAGCCAGAAGATTTAATCGGGGTGGATTCTGTCATTTTCATTTTCGTTTGCAAAATATTTTTGCCAGACAGGTCTGCAGTTTCGTGTTGGGGTATAACAGAAGAGATATGAGGCAAGTTTTCAGCTTGCCTCAAATACCTACCCGAAATTGATGCCAGCTCTCGGACGATATCGTCTCTGACTGACTCACGTTCACAGGCTCTCGCCACTGTCAGCGGAGGAGAAGCTTTAAGGCCTCAGCCCACTTACACGACTGCTCCCTCCTAACAAAATTTATATTCTTTACATTGGCACATAAATTAGCAGACAGCTCGCTGAGTCGTAAACGTTGGGGCTGGTGTAGGACTCGTCGCTTGATCAGCACTGCCAGCCGTGGTAGCTCCTACCTTCGGGCGATGTCTCGTCACTCCGATAAACGAGAAACCCGAGAATAGGGGTTGATCTGCAGGCCCCAGTTTCTTGTCGTTTATCAGCGCTTCGTCGATGTCTTGTTCCTGCGGGACAGGGTGGAATAGGGTGGCCTTTCTGTTTATGCCGCGGGCGTTCCAGTGTAGAATCCTCAAGGGCACCAAACCCTTGAGGATAATGCTCACAACCGCGTGTTTATCGCGCTCTTAGCTGAGTGCGGTGAATGGGAGGAAGATTGGACAGCTCTTATACCCACCCCGTCTTCTTCTCGTAGGGTGCCTTTGATCGGCAGTCGAGATGGTTTTTAGTGGAAACACCACATACTCCGGCTCTCATTTCGCCAAGAGCCGGAGATCCGAAAAAAAAAAAATGGTGAGCAATCTCTGTAGTACAGCAATAGGGAATATGCGTGTGACTCAGATATAAGCGAATATATTTTTATTACATTCTTTATCGGTAAAGAAGGATACCTCTAACATTATTTTATATTTAAATACTCTAAAATTGCGAATATTAATAAATAAAAGTTTGAAAATTTACGAGCGAAATTTAAAATTCGAAACGCAACGCTATTGGCTACACGGTGTAGCCAATAGCGTTGCGTTTCTCTAGACCCTAAGTGACGACACGGTTCGCAGAGGATATGTCAAAAGTAACAAAACAGTACCAGACATTTGACAGAGATGTCAAAACATTTGACAGAGTTTCATAGAAATTAATTTAGCGGGTCTTAATCGCGTTAACTTAACTTATTTAAGTATACCTTAAATAAGTTAAGTTAACGCGCGTTAAGTTATACCTATTTATCGATTATTTGACAGAGTTGACAGTTAACAACTCAAACGTTGAGAACGTTGACGTAACCACAAAACGCGCTAAAATGGGGGTATTTAAACCAGCGTTATGTCATTGCAATTTTCAACATTTAATTTAAAATAAATTTTGACTTCTCCGCGAATTATATTTTTTACAGCATCATATTAACACAAATAAACGATAGCAACAATAAAAAAAAAAACAATATATACACCGCTATTTTTAATTAGTACAAAAAATTTAACACAGCACTAAGTATCTTTAACTGATCATATTTATGTAGTTAAAAAATAAAAACACTAAGTCCCAAAACTGTCTCAAAACTGTCCACAAAAATACGTGATAATTGGTAAATGCAATACTAATACTATGACCGTACTACGAGTATCATAGTAAAATGAACCATTGATAAATTCCCCTTCCTCCCCGCCCCTCTGCGCCTGCGCCACGCCCCGACGATGCAAAAGCAAAGCAAAAGTGAGCGTACCTATCTAATTTCGTTGCAAAAGTTAATTGTTTGTCTACGTTTGCCCGACGCGATGGCCTATCATATCAGTTCATATCACGAGAGTATGTAGCTATGCTTCGTGCGTACTTTTTGAGTGGAAAAATCGCGAGTGCAGCTGTGTACCCATGGACATCTTATTGCGAGTGTACAAAAGTGATCTGATCAGTGTCAAACAATTAAAACAGTGCATATTGGATGCTTTTGACAACGGTGGTGGACATTTCGAAGGACAATGGAAATACTTGTAAGTTTAGTAAATAATACGTACTTAAGTAAATAATAATTTGATGCGGCGGCTCAAAATCGGTCTGTGTTCTCCACACACCTTGAGGAAGGCCTATGTCCAGCAGTGGACGTCTCTAGGCTGACATGATGATGATAAAATAATATTTGTAAATAGCAGATGATTCTAACTTCATAAATACGCCAAAATTACTCTTTTCTTTTAGTCCAGAACACCTTCTTTTATTTTGATATTTGTTTGCTTTCTAATTACATACCTCCGTATTTAATTACTTGTTAAACGATAAATTTTACCGGTCCTAAGCCCGAATGAAGTATGAAGGAGAGGGTAGAATTAACAAAATTAAAAAATAACTACCTACATTTATTATTTTTCTTCATTTTATTTTCTATGGCTACCTACATCATAAGTGCGACAGAGAGAATGCGAATGAGCAGGATGGAATATTATCAATGAATTAGTGAATGGATTGTCAAATATGACTATGATTTAAGTGAGATTTTCTACAATAAACAAATGATAATAACTTTGCTCTTTATTGATATTATGAAATTCTTACGTCACATATTTGATAATAATATCTTCGCTAATCTGTCCTTAAAGTTTTTGTACTAATTAAAAAATAGCGGTGTATATGCATATTTCATCAAACCATTAATGCATATTCCCTATTTCGGTTTAAACCCTTGCCGTGTGTGCGTGGCCTTCGCCTTCTTCCTCTCTACTTTCAGATGTTTTCGAGGGGACGGTGACCAGGCTGTCGCTTGAGGTGTATCAGCAGATGTCTTTTTGGCCTTCCCAAGGCTGCCCTTATACTTGTGCCGAGCCGCACGTGCCGCACGTGGAATGTGCCGAGGGGTGGGCCTCTCTTGCTGTGTCTACGTTTCTCCGCCGTCGCACGTCACCACACATCTCGTCCGCACGTTAGTCCGGTTTGTCAGCAAGCTGCGGGTCGTTCGCCTTTGCCAGGCTCGGTCGTGGCTACCCATTTATGCCGAAATCTGCAAGACTCTATTATCTGAAAGCTACGTGAGCTATGTGTGGAGAATTTGAGCGAGTGTTACATCATCGTCCGGTTCGTCAAACATACAAACAAAATCTAGGGCCGTTATAAGCTGTACGTTATTGTGCAGGGCGCGGGCATCCTAGCGGCGGCCATGCTGCGCGCGGCGGCCGACGACGGCGCGCGACTGTGGCGCGGGCGGGGCGCCTCCCGGGCCGTCATCGAGCGCTCCACCTACCGCCACGCGTACCGGCCCGCGCCCACGCACCAGGACGACAAGTGCACCATCTGTCTCTCCGTGTTCGAGATCGACTCCGACTGCAGGTATGTGCACGTACCTACCGGCCCGCGCCCACGCACCAGGACGACAAGTGCACCATCTGTCTCTCCGTGTTCGAGATCGACTCCGACTGCAGGTATGTGCACGTACCTACCGCCACGCGTACCGGCCCGCGCCTACGCACCAGGACGACAAGTGCACCATCTGTCTCTCCGTGTTCGAGATCGACTCCGACTGCAGGTATGTGCACGTACCTACCGGCCCGCGCCCACGCACCAGGACGACAAGTGCACCATCTGTCTCTCCGTGTTCGAGATCGACTCCGACTGCAGGTATGTGCACGTACCTACCGGCCCGCGCCCACGCACCAGGACGACAAGTGCACCATCTGTCTCTCCGTGTTCGAGATCGACTCCGACTGCAGGTATGTGCACGTACCTACCGCCACGCGTACCGGCCCGCGCCCACGCACCAGGACGACAAGTGCACCATCTGTCTCTCCGTGTTCGAGATCGACTCCGACTGCAGGTATGTGCACGTACCTACCGGCCCGCGCCCACGCACCAGGACGACAAGTGCACCATCTGTCTCTCCGTGTTCGAGATCGACTCCGACTGCAGGTATGTGCACGTACCTACCGGCCCGCGCCCACGCACCAGGACGACAAGTGCACCATCTGTCTCTCCGTGTTCGAGATCGACTCCGACTGCAGGTATGTGCACGTACCTACCGGCCCGCGCCCACGCACCAGGACGACAAGTGCACCATCTGTCTCTCCGTGTTCGAGATCGACTCCGACTGCAGGTATGTGCACGTACCTACCGGCCCGCGCCCACGCACCAGGACGACAAGTGCACCATCTGTCTCTCCGTGTTCGAGATCGACTCCGACTGCAGGTATGTGCACGTACCTACCGGCCCGCGCCCACGCACCAGGACGACAAGTGCACCATCTGTCTCTCCGTGTTCGAGATCGACTCCGACTGCAGGTATGTGCACGTACCTACCGGCCCGCGCCCACGCACCAGGACGACAAGTGCACCATCTGTCTCTCCGTGTTCGAGATCGACTCCGACTGCAGGTATGTGCACGTACCTACCGGCCCGCGCCCACGCACCAGGACGACAAGTGCACCATCTGTCTCTCCGTGTTCGAGATCGACTCCGACTGCAGGTATGTGCACGTACCTACCGCCACGCGTACCGGCCCGCGCCCACGCACCAGGACGACAAGTGCACCATCTGTCTCTCCGTGTTCGAGATCGACTCCGACTGCAGGTATGTGCACGTACCTACCGGCCCGCGCCCACGCACCAGGACGACAAGTGCACCATCTGTCTCTCCGTGTTCGAGATCGACTCCGACTGCAGGTATGTGCACGTACCTACCGGCCCGCGCCCACGCACCAGGACGACAAGTGCACCATCTGTCTCTCCGTGTTCGAGATCGACTCCGACTGCAGGTATGTGCACGTACCTACCGGCCCGCGCCCACGCACCAGGACGACAAGTGCACCATCTGTCTCTCCGTGTTCGAGATCGACTCCGACTGCAGGTATGTGCACGTACCTACCGGCCCGCGCCCACGCACCAGGACGACAAGTGCACCATCTGTCTCTCCGTGTTCGAGATCGACTCCGACTGCAGGTATGTGCACGTACCTACCGGCCCGCGCCCACGCACCAGGACGACAAGTGCACCATCTGTCTCTCCGTGTTCGAGATCGACTCCGACTGCAGGTATGTGCACGTACCTACCGGCCCGCGCCCACGCACCAGGACGACAAGTGCACCATCTGTCTCTCCGTGTTCGAGATCGACTCCGACTGCAGGTATGTGCACGTACCTACCGGCCCGCGCCCACGCACCAGGACGACAAGTGCACCATCTGTCTCTCCGTGTTCGAGATCGACTCCGACTGCAGGTATGTGCACGTACCTACCGGCCCGCGCCCACGCACCAGGACGACAAGTGCACCATCTGTCTCTCCGTGTTCGAGATCGACTCCGACTGCAGGTATGTGCACGTACCTACCGGCCCGCGCCCACGCACCAGGACGACAAGTGCACCATCTGTCTCTCCGTGTTCGAGATCGACTCCGACTGCAGGTATGTGCACGTACCTACCGCCACGCGTACCGGCCCGCGCCCACGCACCAGGACGACAAGTGCACCATCTGTCTCTCCGTGTTCGAGATCGACTCCGACTGCAGGTATGTGCACGTACCTACCGCCACGCGTACCGGCCCGCGCCCACGCACCAGGACGACAAGTGCACCATCTGTCTCTCCGTGTTCGAGATCGACTCCGACTGCAGGTATGTGCACGTACCTACCGGCCCGCGCCCACGCACCAGGACGACAAGTGCACCATCTGTCTCTCCGTGTTCGAGATCGACTCCGACTGCAGGTATGTGCACGTACCTACCGGCCCGCGCCCACGCACCAGGACGACAAGTGCACCATCTGTCTCTCCGTGTTCGAGATCGACTCCGACTGCAGGTATGTGCACGTACCTACCGGCCCGCGCCCACGCACCAGGACGACAAGTGCACCATCTGTCTCTCCGTGTTCGAGATCGACTCCGACTGCAGGTATGTGCACGTACCTACCGCCACGCGTACCGGCCCGCGCCCACGCACCAGGACGACAAGTGCACCATCTGTCTCTCCGTGTTCGAGATCGACTCCGACTGCAGGTATGTGCACGTACCTACCGCCACGCGTACCGGCCCGCGCCCACGCACCAGGACGACAAGTGCACCATCTGTCTCTCCGTGTTCGAGATCGACTCCGACTGCAGGTATGTGCACGTACCTACCGGCCCGCGCCCACGCACCAGGACGACAAGTGCACCATCTGTCTCTCCGTGTTCGAGATCGACTCCGACTGCAGGTATGTGCACGTACCTACCGCCACGCGTACCGGCCCGCGCCCACGCACCAGGACGACAAGTGCACCATCTGTCTCTCCGTGTTCGAGATCGACTCCGACTGCAGGTATGTGCACGTACCTACCGCCACGCGTACCGGCCCGCGCCTACGCACCAGGACGACAAGTGCACCATCTGTCTCTCCGTGTTCGAGATCGACTCCGACTGCAGGTATGTGCACGTACCTACCGGCCCGCGCCCACGCACCAGGACGACAAGTGCACCATCTGTCTCTCCGTGTTCGAGATCGACTCCGACTGCAGGTATGTGCACGTACCTACCGGCCCGCGCCCACGCACCAGGACGACAAGTGCACCATCTGTCTCTCCGTGTTCGAGATCGACTCCGACTGCAGGTATGTGCACGTACCTACCGCCACGCGTACCGGCCCGCGCCCACGCACCAGGACGACAAGTGCACCATCTGTCTCTCCGTGTTCGAGATCGACTCCGACTGCAGGTATGTGCACGTACCTACCGTCCCGCGCCCACGCACCAGGACGACAAGTGCACCATCTGTCTCTCCGTGTTCGAGATCGACTCCGACTGCAGGTATGTGCACGTACCTACCGCCACGCGTACCGGCCCGCGCCCACGCACCAGGACGACAAGTGCACCATCTGTCTCTCCGTGTTCGAGATCGACTCCGACTGCAGGTATGTGCACGTACCTACCGGCCCGCGCCCACGCACCAGGACGACAAGTGCACCATCTGTCTCTCCGTGTTCGAGATCGACTCCGACTGCAGGTATGTGCACGTACCTACCGGCCCGCGCCCACGCACCAGGACGACAAGTGCACCATCTGTCTCTCCGTGTTCGAGATCGACTCCGACTGCAGGTATGTGCACGTACCTACCGGCCCGCGCCCACGCACCAGGACGACAAGTGCACCATCTGTCTCTCCGTGTTCGAGATCGACTCCGACTGCAGGTATGTGCACGTACCTACCGCCACGCGTACCGGCCCGCGCCCACGCACCAGGACGACAAGTGCACCATCTGTCTCTCCGTGTTCGAGATCGACTCCGACTGCAGGTATGTGCACGTACCTACCGCCACGCGTACCGGCCCGCGCCCACGCACCAGGACGACAAGTGCACCATCTGTCTCTCCGTGTTCGAGATCGACTCCGACTGCAGGTATGTGCACGTACCTACCGGCCCGCGCCCACGCACCAGGACGACAAGTGCACCATCTGTCTCTCCGTGTTCGAGATCGACTCCGACTGCAGGTATGTGCACGTACCTACCGGCCCGCGCCCACGCACCAGGACGACAAGTGCACCATCTGTCTCTCCGTGTTCGAGATCGACTCCGACTGCAGGTATGTGCACGTACCTACCGGCCCGCGCCCACGCACCAGGACGACAAGTGCACCATCTGTCTCTCCGTGTTCGAGATCGACTCCGACTGCAGGTATGTGCACGTACCTACCGGCCCGCGCCCACGCACCAGGACGACAAGTGCACCATCTGTCTCTCCGTGTTCGAGATCGACTCCGACTGCAGGTATGTGCACGTACCTACCGGCCCGCGCCCACGCACCAGGACGACAAGTGCACCATCTGTCTCTCCGTGTTCGAGATCGACTCCGACTGCAGGTATGTGCACGTACCTACCGGCCCGCGCCCACGCACCAGGACGACAAGTGCACCATCTGTCTCTCCGTGTTCGAGATCGACTCCGACTGCAGGTATGTGCACGTACCTACCGCCACGCGTACCGGCCCGCGCCTACGCACCAGGACGACAAGTGCACCATCTGTCTCTCCGTGTTCGAGATCGACTCCGACTGCAGGTATGTGCACGTACCTACCGGCCCGCGCCCACGCACCAGGACGACAAGTGCACCATCTGTCTCTCCGTGTTCGAGATCGACTCCGACTGCAGGTATGTGCACGTACCTACCGGCCCGCGCCCACGCACCAGGACGACAAGTGCACCATCTGTCTCTCCGTGTTCGAGATCGACTCCGACTGCAGGTATGTGCACGTACCTACCGGCCCGCGCCCACGCACCAGGACGACAAGTGCACCATCTGTCTCTCCGTGTTCGAGATCGACTCCGACTGCAGGTATGTGCACGTACCTACCGGCCCGCGCCCACGCACCAGGACGACAAGTGCACCATCTGTCTCTCCGTGTTCGAGATCGACTCCGACTGCAGGTATGTGCACGTACCTACCGGCCCGCGCCCACGCACCAGGACGACAAGTGCACCATCTGTCTCTCCGTGTTCGAGATCGACTCCGACTGCAGGTATGTGCACGTACCTACCGGCCCGCGCCCACGCACCAGGACGACAAGTGCACCATCTGTCTCTCCGTGTTCGAGATCGACTCCGACTGCAGGTATGTGCACGTACCTACCGGCCCGCGCCCACGCACCAGGACGACAAGTGCACCATCTGTCTCTCCGTGTTCGAGATCGACTCCGACTGCAGGTATGTGCACGTACCTACCGGCCCGCGCCCACGCACCAGGACGACAAGTGCACCATCTGTCTCTCCGTGTTCGAGATCGACTCCGACTGCAGGTATGTGCACGTACCTACCGGCCCGCGCCCACGCACCAGGACGACAAGTGCACCATCTGTCTCTCCGTGTTCGAGATCGACTCCGACTGCAGGTATGTGCACGTACCTACCGCCACGCGTACCGGCCCGCGCCCACGCACCAGGACGACAAGTGCACCATCTGTCTCTCCGTGTTCGAGATCGACTCCGACTGCAGGTATGTGCACGTACCTACCGGCCCGCGCCCACGCACCAGGACGACAAGTGCACCATCTGTCTCTCCGTGTTCGAGATCGACTCCGACTGCAGGTATGTGCACGTACCTACCGGCCCGCGCCCACGCACCAGGACGACAAGTGCACCATCTGTCTCTCCGTGTTCGAGATCGACTCCGACTGCAGGTATGTGCACGTACCTACCGGCCCGCGCCCACGCACCAGGACGACAAGTGCACCATCTGTCTCTCCGTGTTCGAGATCGACTCCGACTGCAGGTATGTGCACGTACCTACCGGCCCGCGCCCACGCACCAGGACGACAAGTGCACCATCTGTCTCTCCGTGTTCGAGATCGACTCCGACTGCAGGTATGTGCACGTACCTACCGGCCCGCGCCCACGCACCAGGACGACAAGTGCACCATCTGTCTCTCCGTGTTCGAGATCGACTCCGACTGCAGGTATGTGCACGTACCTACCGGCCCGCGCCCACGCACCAGGACGACAAGTGCACCATCTGTCTCTCCGTGTTCGAGATCGACTCCGACTGCAGGTATGTGCACGTACCTACCGGCCCGCGCCCACGCACCAGGACGACAAGTGCACCATCTGTCTCTCCGTGTTCGAGATCGACTCCGACTGCAGGTATGTGCACGTACCTACCGGCCCGCGCCCACGCACCAGGACGACAAGTGCACCATCTGTCTCTCCGTGTTCGAGATCGACTCCGACTGCAGGTATGTGCACGTACCTACCGCCACGCGTACCGGCCCGCGCCCACGCACCAGGACGACAAGTGCACCATCTGTCTCTCCGTGTTCGAGATCGACTCCGACTGCAGGTATGTGCACGTACCTACCGCCACGCGTACCGGCCCGCGCCTACGCACCAGGACGACAAGTGCACCATCTGTCTCTCCGTGTTCGAGATCGACTCCGACTGCAGGTATGTGCACGTACCTACCGGCCCGCGCCCACGCACCAGGACGACAAGTGCACCATCTGTCTCTCCGTGTTCGAGATCGACTCCGACTGCAGGTATGTGCACGTACCTACCGCCACGCGTACCGGCCCGCGCCTACGCACCAGGACGACAAGTGCACCATCTGTCTCTCCGTGTTCGAGATCGACTCCGACTGCAGGTATGTGCACGTACCTACCGGCCCGCGCCCACGCACCAGGACGACAAGTGCACCATCTGTCTCTCCGTGTTCGAGATCGACTCCGACTGCAGGTATGTGCACGTACCTACCGGCCCGCGCCCACGCACCAGGACGACAAGTGCACCATCTGTCTCTCCGTGTTCGAGATCGACTCCGACTGCAGGTATGTGCACGTACCTACCGCCACGCGTACCGGCCCGCGCCCACGCACCAGGACGACAAGTGCACCATCTGTCTCTCCGTGTTCGAGATCGACTCCGACTGCAGGTATGTGCACGTACCTACCGCCACGCGTACCGGCCCGCGCCCACGCACCAGGACGACAAGTGCACCATCTGTCTCTCCGTGTTCGAGATCGACTCCGACTGCAGGTATGTGCACGTACCTACCGCCACGCGTACCGGCCCGCGCCCACGCACCAGGACGACAAGTGCACCATCTGTCTCTCCGTGTTCGAGATCGACTCCGACTGCAGGTATGTGCACGTACCTACCGCCACGCGTACCGGCCCGCGCCCACGCACCAGGACGACAAGTGCACCATCTGTCTCTCCGTGTTCGAGATCGACTCCGACTGCAGGTATGTGCACGTACCTACCGGCCCGCGCCCACGCACCAGGACGACAAGTGCACCATCTGTCTCTCCGTGTTCGAGATCGACTCCGACTGCAGGTATGTGCACGTACCTACCGCCACGCGTACCGGCCCGCGCCCACGCACCAGGACGACAAGTGCACCATCTGTCTCTCCGTGTTCGAGATCGACTCCGACTGCAGGTATGTGCACGTACCTACCGGCCCGCGCCCACGCACCAGGACGACAAGTGCACCATCTGTCTCTCCGTGTTCGAGATCGACTCCGACTGCAGGTATGTGCACGTACCTACCGCCACGCGTACCGGCCCGCGCCCACGCACCAGGACGACAAGTGCACCATCTGTCTCTCCGTGTTCGAGATCGACTCCGACTGCAGGTATGTGCACGTACCTACCGGCCCGCGCCCACGCACCAGGACGACAAGTGCACCATCTGTCTCTCCGTGTTCGAGATCGACTCCGACTGCAGGTATGTGCACGTACCTACCGCCACGCGTACCGGCCCGCGCCCACGCACCAGGACGACAAGTGCACCATCTGTCTCTCCGTGTTCGAGATCGACTCCGACTGCAGGTATGTGCACGTACCTACCGGCCCGCGCCCACGCACCAGGACGACAAGTGCACCATCTGTCTCTCCGTGTTCGAGATCGACTCCGACTGCAGGTATGTGCACGTACCTACCGGCCCGCGCCCACGCACCAGGACGACAAGTGCACCATCTGTCTCTCCGTGTTCGAGATCGACTCCGACTGCAGGTATGTGCACGTACCTACCGCCACGCGTACCGGCCCGCGCCCACGCACCAGGACGACAAGTGCACCATCTGTCTCTCCGTGTTCGAGATCGACTCCGACTGCAGGTATGTGCACGTACCTACCGGCCCGCGCCCACGCACCAGGACGACAAGTGCACCATCTGTCTCTCCGTGTTCGAGATCGACTCCGACTGCAGGTATGTGCACGTACCTACCGGCCCGCGCCCACGCACCAGGACGACAAGTGCACCATCTGTCTCTCCGTGTTCGAGATCGACTCCGACTGCAGGTATGTGCACGTACCTACCGGCCCGCGCCCACGCACCAGGACGACAAGTGCACCATCTGTCTCTCCGTGTTCGAGATCGACTCCGACTGCAGGTATGTGCACGTACCTACCGGCCCGCGCCCACGCACCAGGACGACAAGTGCACCATCTGTCTCTCCGTGTTCGAGATCGACTCCGACTGCAGGTATGTGCACGTACCTACCGGCCCGCGCCCACGCACCAGGACGACAAGTGCACCATCTGTCTCTCCGTGTTCGAGATCGACTCCGACTGCAGGTATGTGCACGTACCTACCGCCACGCGTACCGGCCCGCGCCCACGCACCAGGACGACAAGTGCACCATCTGTCTCTCCGTGTTCGAGATCGACTCCGACTGCAGGTATGTGCACGTACCTACCGCCACGCGTACCGGCCCGCGCCCACGCACCAGGACGACAAGTGCACCATCTGTCTCTCCGTGTTCGAGATCGACTCCGACTGCAGGTATGTGCACGTACCTACCGCCACGCGTACCGGCCCGCGCCCACGCACCAGGACGACAAGTGCACCATCTGTCTCTCCGTGTTCGAGATCGACTCCGACTGCAGGTATGTGCACGTACCTACCGCCACGCGTACCGGCCCGCGCCCACGCACCAGGACGACAAGTGCACCATCTGTCTCTCCGTGTTCGAGATCGACTCCGACTGCAGGTATGTGCACGTACCTACCGCCACGCGTACCGGCCCGCGCCCACGCACCAGGACGACAAGTGCACCATCTGTCTCTCCGTGTTCGAGATCGACTCCGACTGCAGGTATGTGCACGTACCTACCGGCCCGCGCCCACGCACCAGGACGACAAGTGCACCATCTGTCTCTCCGTGTTCGAGATCGACTCCGACTGCAGGTATGTGCACGTACCTACCGCCACGCGTACCGGCCCGCGCCCACGCACCAGGACGACAAGTGCACCATCTGTCTCTCCGTGTTCGAGATCGACTCCGACTGCAGGTATGTGCACGTACCTACCGGCCCGCGCCCACGCACCAGGACGACAAGTGCACCATCTGTCTCTCCGTGTTCGAGATCGACTCCGACTGCAGGTATGTGCACGTACCTACCGCCACGCGTACCGGCCCGCGCCCACGCACCAGGACGACAAGTGCACCATCTGTCTCTCCGTGTTCGAGATCGACTCCGACTGCAGGTATGTGCACGTACCTACCGCCACGCGTACCGGCCCGCGCCCACGCACCAGGACGACAAGTGCACCATCTGTCTCTCCGTGTTCGAGATCGACTCCGACTGCAGGTATGTGCACGTACCTACCGGCCCGCGCCCACGCACCAGGACGACAAGTGCACCATCTGTCTCTCCGTGTTCGAGATCGACTCCGACTGCAGGTATGTGCACGTACCTACCGCCACGCGTACCGGCCCGCGCCCACGCACCAGGACGACAAGTGCACCATCTGTCTCTCCGTGTTCGAGATCGACTCCGACTGCAGGTATGTGCACGTACCTACCGGCCCGCGCCCACGCACCAGGACGACAAGTGCACCATCTGTCTCTCCGTGTTCGAGATCGACTCCGACTGCAGGTATGTGCACGTACCTACCGCCACGCGTACCGGCCCGCGCCCACGCACCAGGACGACAAGTGCACCATCTGTCTCTCCGTGTTCGAGATCGACTCCGACTGCAGGTATGTGCACGTACCTACCGCCACGCGTACCGGCCCGCGCCTACGCACCAGGACGACAAGTGCACCATCTGTCTCTCCGTGTTCGAGATCGACTCCGACTGCAGGTATGTGCACGTACCTACCGGCCCGCGCCCACGCACCAGGACGACAAGTGCACCATCTGTCTCTCCGTGTTCGAGATCGACTCCGACTGCAGGTATGTGCACGTACCTACCGGCCCGCGCCCACGCACCAGGACGACAAGTGCACCATCTGTCTCTCCGTGTTCGAGATCGACTCCGACTGCAGGTATGTGCACGTACCTACCGGCCCGCGCCCACGCACCAGGACGACAAGTGCACCATCTGTCTCTCCGTGTTCGAGATCGACTCCGACTGCAGGTATGTGCACGTACCTACCGGCCCGCGCCCACGCACCAGGACGACAAGTGCACCATCTGTCTCTCCGTGTTCGAGATCGACTCCGACTGCAGGTATGTGCACGTACCTACCGGCCCGCGCCCACGCACCAGGACGACAAGTGCACCATCTGTCTCTCCGTGTTCGAGATCGACTCCGACTGCAGGTATGTGCACGTACCTACCGGCCCGCGCCCACGCACCAGGACGACAAGTGCACCATCTGTCTCTCCGTGTTCGAGATCGACTCCGACTGCAGGTATGTGCACGTACCTACCGGCCCGCGCCCACGCACCAGGACGACAAGTGCACCATCTGTCTCTCCGTGTTCGAGATCGACTCCGACTGCAGGTATGTGCACGTACCTACCGGCCCGCGCCCACGCACCAGGACGACAAGTGCACCATCTGTCTCTCCGTGTTCGAGATCGACTCCGACTGCAGGTATGTGCACGTACCTACCGGCCCGCGCCCACGCACCAGGACGACAAGTGCACCATCTGTCTCTCCGTGTTCGAGATCGACTCCGACTGCAGGTATGTGCACGTACCTACCGGCCCGCGCCCACGCACCAGGACGACAAGTGCACCATCTGTCTCTCCGTGTTCGAGATCGACTCCGACTGCAGGTATGTGCACGTACCTACCGGCCCGCGCCCACGCACCAGGACGACAAGTGCACCATCTGTCTCTCCGTGTTCGAGATCGACTCCGACTGCAGGTATGTGCACGTACCTACCGGCCCGCGCCCACGCACCAGGACGACAAGTGCACCATCTGTCTCTCCGTGTTCGAGATCGACTCCGACTGCAGGTATGTGCACGTACCTACCGCCACGCGTACCGGCCCGCGCCCACGCACCAGGACGACAAGTGCACCATCTGTCTCTCCGTGTTCGAGATCGACTCCGACTGCAGGTATGTGCACGTACCTACCGGCCCGCGCCCACGCACCAGGACGACAAGTGCACCATCTGTCTCTCCGTGTTCGAGATCGACTCCGACTGCAGGTATGTGCACGTACCTACCGCCACGCGTACCGGCCCGCGCCCACGCACCAGGACGACAAGTGCACCATCTGTCTCTCCGTGTTCGAGATCGACTCCGACTGCAGGTATGTGCACGTACCTACCGGCCCGCGCCCACGCACCAGGACGACAAGTGCACCATCTGTCTCTCCGTGTTCGAGATCGACTCCGACTGCAGGTATGTGCACGTACCTACCGCCACGCGTACCGGCCCGCGCCCACGCACCAGGACGACAAGTGCACCATCTGTCTCTCCGTGTTCGAGATCGACTCCGACTGCAGGTATGTGCACGTACCTACCGGCCCGCGCCCACGCACCAGGACGACAAGTGCACCATCTGTCTCTCCGTGTTCGAGATCGACTCCGACTGCAGGTATGTGCACGTACCTACCGCCACGCGTACCGGCCCGCGCCCACGCACCAGGACGACAAGTGCACCATCTGTCTCTCCGTGTTCGAGATCGACTCCGACTGCAGGTATGTGCACGTACCTACCGCCACGCGTACCGGCCCGCGCCCACGCACCAGGACGACAAGTGCACCATCTGTCTCTCCGTGTTCGAGATCGACTCCGACTGCAGGTATGTGCACGTACCTACCGCCACGCGTACCGGCCCGCGCCCACGCACCAGGACGACAAGTGCACCATCTGTCTCTCCGTGTTCGAGATCGACTCCGACTGCAGGTATGTGCACGTACCTACCGCCACGCGTACCGGCCCGCGCCTACGCACCAGGACGACAAGTGCACCATCTGTCTCTCCGTGTTCGAGATCGACTCCGACTGCAGGTATGTGCACGTACCTACCGGCCCGCGCCCACGCACCAGGACGACAAGTGCACCATCTGTCTCTCCGTGTTCGAGATCGACTCCGACTGCAGGTATGTGCACGTACCTACCGGCCCGCGCCCACGCACCAGGACGACAAGTGCACCATCTGTCTCTCCGTGTTCGAGATCGACTCCGACTGCAGGTATGTGCACGTACCTACCGGCCCGCGCCCACGCACCAGGACGACAAGTGCACCATCTGTCTCTCCGTGTTCGAGATCGACTCCGACTGCAGGTATGTGCACGTACCTACCGGCCCGCGCCCACGCACCAGGACGACAAGTGCACCATCTGTCTCTCCGTGTTCGAGATCGACTCCGACTGCAGGTATGTGCACGTACCTACCGGCCCGCGCCCACGCACCAGGACGACAAGTGCACCATCTGTCTCTCCGTGTTCGAGATCGACTCCGACTGCAGGTATGTGCACGTACCTACCGCCACGCGTACCGGCCCGCGCCCACGCACCAGGACGACAAGTGCACCATCTGTCTCTCCGTGTTCGAGATCGACTCCGACTGCAGGTATGTGCACGTACCTACCGCCACGCGTACCGGCCCGCGCCTACGCACCAGGACGACAAGTGCACCATCTGTCTCTCCGTGTTCGAGATCGACTCCGACTGCAGGTATGTGCACGTACCTACCGCCACGCGTACCGGCCCGCGCCCACGCACCAGGACGACAAGTGCACCATCTGTCTCTCCGTGTTCGAGATCGACTCCGACTGCAGGTATGTGCACGTACCTACCGCCACGCGTACCGGCCCGCGCCCACGCACCAGGACGACAAGTGCACCATCTGTCTCTCCGTGTTCGAGATCGACTCCGACTGCAGGTATGTGCACGTACCTACCGCCACGCGTACCGGCCCGCGCCCACGCACCAGGACGACAAGTGCACCATCTGTCTCTCCGTGTTCGAGATCGACTCCGACTGCAGGTATGTGCACGTACCTACCGGCCCGCGCCCACGCACCAGGACGACAAGTGCACCATCTGTCTCTCCGTGTTCGAGATCGACTCCGACTGCAGGTATGTGCACGTACCTACCGGCCCGCGCCCACGCACCAGGACGACAAGTGCACCATCTGTCTCTCCGTGTTCGAGATCGACTCCGACTGCAGGTATGTGCACGTACCTACCGGCCCGCGCCCACGCACCAGGACGACAAGTGCACCATCTGTCTCTCCGTGTTCGAGATCGACTCCGACTGCAGGTATGTGCACGTACCTACCGCCACGCGTACCGGCCCGCGCCCACGCACCAGGACGACAAGTGCACCATCTGTCTCTCCGTGTTCGAGATCGACTCCGACTGCAGGTATGTGCACGTACCTACCGGCCCGCGCCCACGCACCAGGACGACAAGTGCACCATCTGTCTCTCCGTGTTCGAGATCGACTCCGACTGCAGGTATGTGCACGTACCTACCGGCCCGCGCCCACGCACCAGGACGACAAGTGCACCATCTGTCTCTCCGTGTTCGAGATCGACTCCGACTGCAGGTATGTGCACGTACCTACCGCCACGCGTACCGGCCCGCGCCCACGCACCAGGACGACAAGTGCACCATCTGTCTCTCCGTGTTCGAGATCGACTCCGACTGCAGGTATGTGCACGTACCTACCGGCCCGCGCCCACGCACCAGGACGACAAGTGCACCATCTGTCTCTCCGTGTTCGAGATCGACTCCGACTGCAGGTATGTGCACGTACCTACCGGCCCGCGCCCACGCACCAGGACGACAAGTGCACCATCTGTCTCTCCGTGTTCGAGATCGACTCCGACTGCAGGTATGTGCACGTACCTACCGGCCCGCGCCCACGCACCAGGACGACAAGTGCACCATCTGTCTCTCCGTGTTCGAGATCGACTCCGACTGCAGGTATGTGCACGTACCTACCGCCACGCGTACCGGCCCGCGCCCACGCACCAGGACGACAAGTGCACCATCTGTCTCTCCGTGTTCGAGATCGACTCCGACTGCAGGTATGTGCACGTACCTACCGGCCCGCGCCCACGCACCAGGACGACAAGTGCACCATCTGTCTCTCCGTGTTCGAGATCGACTCCGACTGCAGGTATGTGCACGTACCTACCGCCACGCGTACCGGCCCGCGCCCACGCACCAGGACGACAAGTGCACCATCTGTCTCTCCGTGTTCGAGATCGACTCCGACTGCAGGTATGTGCACGTACCTACCGGCCCGCGCCCACGCACCAGGACGACAAGTGCACCATCTGTCTCTCCGTGTTCGAGATCGACTCCGACTGCAGGTATGTGCACGTACCTACCGCCACGCGTACCGGCCCGCGCCCACGCACCAGGACGACAAGTGCACCATCTGTCTCTCCGTGTTCGAGATCGACTCCGACTGCAGGTATGTGCACGTACCTACCGCCACGCGTACCGGCCCGCGCCTACGCACCAGGACGACAAGTGCACCATCTGTCTCTCCGTGTTCGAGATCGACTCCGACTGCAGGTATGTGCACGTACCTACCGGCCCGCGCCCACGCACCAGGACGACAAGTGCACCATCTGTCTCTCCGTGTTCGAGATCGACTCCGACTGCAGGTATGTGCACGTACCTACCGCCACGCGTACCGGCCCGCGCCCACGCACCAGGACGACAAGTGCACCATCTGTCTCTCCGTGTTCGAGATCGACTCCGACTGCAGGTATGTGCACGTACCTACCGGCCCGCGCCCACGCACCAGGACGACAAGTGCACCATCTGTCTCTCCGTGTTCGAGATCGACTCCGACTGCAGGTATGTGCACGTACCTACCGGCCCGCGCCCACGCACCAGGACGACAAGTGCACCATCTGTCTCTCCGTGTTCGAGATCGACTCCGACTGCAGGTATGTGCACGTACCTACCGGCCCGCGCCCACGCACCAGGACGACAAGTGCACCATCTGTCTCTCCGTGTTCGAGATCGACTCCGACTGCAGGTATGTGCACGTACCTACCGGCCCGCGCCCACGCACCAGGACGACAAGTGCACCATCTGTCTCTCCGTGTTCGAGATCGACTCCGACTGCAGGTATGTGCACGTACCTACCGGCCCGCGCCCACGCACCAGGACGACAAGTGCACCATCTGTCTCTCCGTGTTCGAGATCGACTCCGACTGCAGGTATGTGCACGTACCTACCGGCCCGCGCCCACGCACCAGGACGACAAGTGCACCATCTGTCTCTCCGTGTTCGAGATCGACTCCGACTGCAGGTATGTGCACGTACCTACCGCCACGCGTACCGGCCCGCGCCCACGCACCAGGACGACAAGTGCACCATCTGTCTCTCCGTGTTCGAGATCGACTCCGACTGCAGGTATGTGCACGTACCTACCGGCCCGCGCCCACGCACCAGGACGACAAGTGCACCATCTGTCTCTCCGTGTTCGAGATCGACTCCGACTGCAGGTATGTGCACGTACCTACCGCCACGCGTACCGGCCCGCGCCCACGCACCAGGACGACAAGTGCACCATCTGTCTCTCCGTGTTCGAGATCGACTCCGACTGCAGGTATGTGCACGTACCTACCGGCCCGCGCCCACGCACCAGGACGACAAGTGCACCATCTGTCTCTCCGTGTTCGAGATCGACTCCGACTGCAGGTATGTGCACGTACCTACCGGCCCGCGCCCACGCACCAGGACGACAAGTGCACCATCTGTCTCTCCGTGTTCGAGATCGACTCCGACTGCAGGTATGTGCACGTACCTACCGCCACGCGTACCGGCCCGCGCCCACGCACCAGGACGACAAGTGCACCATCTGTCTCTCCGTGTTCGAGATCGACTCCGACTGCAGGTATGTGCACGTACCTACCGGCCCGCGCCCACGCACCAGGACGACAAGTGCACCATCTGTCTCTCCGTGTTCGAGATCGACTCCGACTGCAGGTATGTGCACGTACCTACCGGCCCGCGCCCACGCACCAGGACGACAAGTGCACCATCTGTCTCTCCGTGTTCGAGATCGACTCCGACTGCAGGTATGTGCACGTACCTACCGCCACGCGTACCGGCCCGCGCCCACGCACCAGGACGACAAGTGCACCATCTGTCTCTCCGTGTTCGAGATCGACTCCGACTGCAGGTATGTGCACGTACCTACCGGCCCGCGCCCACGCACCAGGACGACAAGTGCACCATCTGTCTCTCCGTGTTCGAGATCGACTCCGACTGCAGGTATGTGCACGTACCTACCGCCACGCGTACCGGCCCGCGCCCACGCACCAGGACGACAAGTGCACCATCTGTCTCTCCGTGTTCGAGATCGACTCCGACTGCAGGTATGTGCACGTACCTACCGGCCCGCGCCCACGCACCAGGACGACAAGTGCACCATCTGTCTCTCCGTGTTCGAGATCGACTCCGACTGCAGGTATGTGCACGTACCTACCGGCCCGCGCCCACGCACCAGGACGACAAGTGCACCATCTGTCTCTCCGTGTTCGAGATCGACTCCGACTGCAGGTATGTGCACGTACCTACCGCCACGCGTACCGGCCCGCGCCCACGCACCAGGACGACAAGTGCACCATCTGTCTCTCCGTGTTCGAGATCGACTCCGACTGCAGGTATGTGCACGTACCTACCGCCACGCGTACCGGCCCGCGCCCACGCACCAGGACGACAAGTGCACCATCTGTCTCTCCGTGTTCGAGATCGACTCCGACTGCAGGTATGTGCACGTACCTACCGGCCCGCGCCCACGCACCAGGACGACAAGTGCACCATCTGTCTCTCCGTGTTCGAGATCGACTCCGACTGCAGGTATGTGCACGTACCTACCGGCCCGCGCCCACGCACCAGGACGACAAGTGCACCATCTGTCTCTCCGTGTTCGAGATCGACTCCGACTGCAGGTATGTGCACGTACCTACCGGCCCGCGCCCACGCACCAGGACGACAAGTGCACCATCTGTCTCTCCGTGTTCGAGATCGACTCCGACTGCAGGTATGTGCACGTACCTACCGGCCCGCGCCCACGCACCAGGACGACAAGTGCACCATCTGTCTCTCCGTGTTCGAGATCGACTCCGACTGCAGGTATGTGCACGTACCTACCGGCCCGCGCCCACGCACCAGGACGACAAGTGCACCATCTGTCTCTCCGTGTTCGAGATCGACTCCGACTGCAGGTATGTGCACGTACCTACCGGCCCGCGCCCACGCACCAGGACGACAAGTGCACCATCTGTCTCTCCGTGTTCGAGATCGACTCCGACTGCAGGTATGTGCACGTACCTACCGGCCCGCGCCCACGCACCAGGACGACAAGTGCACCATCTGTCTCTCCGTGTTCGAGATCGACTCCGACTGCAGGTATGTGCACGTACCTACCGGCCCGCGCCCACGCACCAGGACGACAAGTGCACCATCTGTCTCTCCGTGTTCGAGATCGACTCCGACTGCAGGTATGTGCACGTACCTACCGCCACGCGTACCGGCCCGCGCCCACGCACCAGGACGACAAGTGCACCATCTGTCTCTCCGTGTTCGAGATCGACTCCGACTGCAGGTATGTGCACGTACCTACCGGCCCGCGCCCACGCACCAGGACGACAAGTGCACCATCTGTCTCTCCGTGTTCGAGATCGACTCCGACTGCAGGTACGTGTACTCTGTGCCTCTGTCTTTATGTGTTCAAGTCAACATAATATTTAGACCCAGACAGGACTTCGAAGCTCAAGCAAAAAAAACAACTGATTCTTACGGAACGTAAATACGTATTTAAAATATTTCCCTTGATCTTGTATGTACCCTTGGTCAAACCAAAATAAGAACCCTTTTCTTGCGCGGTGGAAACTCTTTATCAGCCAACTCAACTATGACACTGGGCCGTATGAGTGTAATCGACCGAGTTGGGGGCAGACGGAGGAAATCTGTGAGAATTGCCCCTGATGTCGTTCGAGGTCTACTCACTAATGTTCCTTGATGGCGGGGCCACCCGAATCGCGGTTAGCATACGGCATAGTGAGCCAATACGCCACCCACTCCAAGATTCGAATAATATGACAGAAGTGTTTATGTTTGCAGGCGTTTACCGTGCATGCACTTATTCCACATGGAGTGCGTAGACCAATGGCTGAGTACCAATAAGCACTGCCCTATCTGCCGCGTCGACATCGAGACGCATCTCAACAAGGACGCCACTTTCTAAGCATACAGGTATTAAAGAACCCAACTTTTTGACATAGTATGTACATATATTTAACGGTAGAATTGGAAAAACCGGTAGATTATAATATATCTCTCGAGATTATAATTTATTGATACATTGTGCATATTGTGATCATACAATAAGGTACACAATTTAAAGGATTATTTTTTGTCACTCGTTAAATTGTCAAATGACCGAAGGCCAGGCTGATTGGTCGATTTTTTTGTAAGACGTAGTATGGCAGCAAACTTTAGTTTTCTCTAGGTTTTGTTGTGAACGTTTTTATGGGTTCTTAAAATATGGCCATATATTGGCCATGCTTATTTTGTTATTGTTATCATAAGATTGATTAGAGGTACCAACTACAAGCTTTAGGTTTACAATATTGATGTGCTGCTCGCATAGTAGAATGATCCTTAAAAATACATATGGAAACAAAACAATTTGTTCTGTTTTCTAATAACTATATTAAAATTATTTAACAAAATATGTACAGATAATTTTGCTAGTTATGTATAATCAAGTAAATGTTTATTCCCTTTTCAATTGTAGCTGATCTTCAAAATGAAGACATTTTTTTATAATAGTTATATTTAAAGTTAGCACTATTGTAGAGCTCCTCACGTATGAGTGTGTAACATTTTGTAGGTCACAGTAGTTATAAGTTGCATATTCAATGAATAAATACATTTTCTATGTACACTTTACAGTTTCATTAATATTATTACGAACTGTCCTAAAATTTATATTGCAAGGATGTCAAATTACTGAGTGGTATTTATATTATTTTACCCACTTCATATTTTGATACACAAGCATTACCAACTGTGCATCATGAATAACTTGGCATAGTGAGATATTCTTAGCATAGTGAGTTACTAGAAGCGGCATAATTCTATGGTACTACTGAAAATGTTGTTACATGACAGAGGTAGTTCTTGGTGTAATCAATATCCTCAATATCTATTTCATATACCATTTTTATATTAGTGTTGTTTCAGACTTTAGGCTTGTTCTTATCAGTCTTGTTGTCATCTTTCAGTTTGTCGGCAAGTTGTGGGGAGTTGACGATGGCCTGCTGCTGTAGCTCCAAACTCTCATGCTGCAGTTGGTGTGTCAACTGTTTCTGCACATTGCATGCTCTGGGAACACACACATGTATATACACACAATATGAAATAAGGATATTTTGTTTATAACCTTTTGTTACTTTATCTATTATTATTACAATGTTAGAAGTTAAAGAAGTGACTATTGTTGTTTTAAATATTAATGTGCATATATAATATTATTACTATGTATTAAATTTAATTTAAAAAATGCAAATTGTTGATTTTGAGCACTCCTAACAAGTATATAAAAAAATGGAAAACTTTTTAAATATTTGTCATAAAAACATAACATGCTTTAATATAAACATTTTTTATATATATTTTCTTTTTATTTATTTACCTGCATGCATGGTCAATTCTCTCACATATAGCGTCAGATGCAGCAATATTTCCAGACAAATATGATATTTCAGCCGCAACTGTTGCTAGTTTCTCTGCATAGTCCATATAGGCTGAAAATAGAAAGTAATATTTAGATTTATAAAAATAGAAAATAATCAGCAGAACAGAAAATTCAATAACCAAACAACAACACCCAACTTTTTTACAAATAGAAAAAATTGTTTAATCAAAAGCATTATAAAGATGAGAAAATGGAGCCATTAAAATCAAAGTTGAAGTTGAAGTTGAAGATGAGAAAATAAGGTTGATATTTATCTCTTGGTATAGTGTGTTAACACTCATTTTGGTACAGAGTAGTAAGATAGCAATAACAAAATTTAGGGTTGAGCTACACATATCAGCACCGCATCGCACTTTCCTATGCTTCTATCCTTTTCTGTCACTTAGGACCGTCATTTACTAGAGCGAGAAAGAGAGGGGGAACGCGTCAGCACGCCGCGGAATCGAAAAGGCGATCGGCAACACGGAAAAATGCGATAGCATGCTGAGAGGCGACGGAACGCTGACGCGCGCGTCAGAACGCTTACGCGCGCTATAGCCTGCTATAGCATCCTTTCGCCGCCGATCGCGTGCGAACGCGCGGCGGCGGTGTGCTGCCGCGTGCTGGTGCCGATTCTTATAGATTTTTCGAATTCTTTTCTTTTTACTCTTGTTATTTTGCATTTCGTGCAAAATGCACTCTATTACATTACTACTGCTCTCTCTTCAGCTGTGCTATCCATTTCGAACTTGAAACTATACTTTGACCAAAACAAATGTCAAAAGAACGCGGCGGAATGCTTCAGCACGATATAGCACGCTGACGCGTGCGTTCGCATTCCGCAGCACACAAATACGATCGCACGCTATAGAGCGTGCTGAAGCACAGGCAGAACAAATGTGATTCTGTGCTGACAGATGTAGCTCAACCCTGAAGTTTCTTCAGGATATCATGATGATAATCAAGTAAGTTTATACTTACTAAACAAGGTGTGAAGATTGTGGTTCAAATCACACAGGGATCCTCTAATAGAGACCAACTGATCCCAATGTTGTGGTGGTGTCCCATCTCCCCATTCCATAGCTTGTTTCACTAAGCAAATCTCCTTTGATAGTGTGTCCCGTAACCTGAACAACAATGTCATATTATGATAAATCTGTATATATAACATTCATTGCATTACTGACTGACTGACAGACAAAGTGCAGCCTAAACTATTAGACGCAATAAGCTTAAATTTGGCAGGTATGATCCTTGGGGACCATTGGAGTGCACTAAGAAGAGATTTCCTGAAATTCCCATGAGCTTGGGCAGAAACAGTTACTTAAATAGGAAAAAATTGTGGGTGTAGCTGTGGGCACCTTCTCATATAATTATAAAACATGTGCACCAAGTTGTGACTGCAAATAAAGTATTATTTTGGAATTATTTTTTTCTTTTCACTTCAACAAGGCCAAGCTACCAATTCAAGATTTTGTACCTACAAAACATTACAGATGTACTTGCACCACTGTCCTAGGGTTTTCTAGGATTATTTGTATTTGTTTAATTAATTGGATGTGCTACTGATGTTTTTATAAATGTCATGTATATTAGCCATTTAACCTTTCCACACAGCGCAGACGAAACGTCAAAAGTTCGTTCGTCATTTAAACAATCAATAAAGGGCTAAAAGCTAATAAACTGACACTGATCTAAACCATAAAATATTGCAATACTTACCTGTAGGCAACCGCTTGGTGAAAACACTAAAGACATACAGACATTATTCTGTCAAATTTGGACGATAGGACACGATGATGTGGGTTTCATTAGAACACTGATATGTGCATACCTTTCACTGGTATCCTGTATAGCGACTAAGGTAACAGTCAAAAGTTGTGTCGCTGCGTTGACGTTAACAGTCGTCGCTTGCTTGATTAGGAATTCGTGTTCCAGGCTAGTTTCATCCCACAGCACATCCGCCTTATTGCGCTTATCGTCACAATAGGCCGTTGTCAATAAGCCTATCGTCACAGGTCCATAATGCCGAATCCTTGTCACTATTGTTTTACTCTGAACGCTATAAACCGATTTGATTAAATTACAAAGTCTGTATCTGAGCATTGTGTGTGAGCACTGTGGGATGTGAGAGAAAAGACCAGTGATAAGTATTCACTCCATTGTTTGTTTTTGTCCGGAAATATGACTGCTCTAGTGCTCTATATTACTTTACTCTTTGCTGCTAATGAAGAATTATTGAGGTTAGGTAGGTTGAAAATAATAATGTCAAATGTGTCAATGTCAATTGTCATGTCAACGCATTTGACACTTGACAGAAGCTAAAGAGAGCCAAAGGTTGTTCCATTTTCATTACAGTCTAGAAACCGTACATCTACTACAAACGAGCTAGATAGCACGTCACCTGATGCAGATGGTAGGTAAGTGAAGTGATCACCGCCGGCTAGAGATGGGCATATACCCGGTAAAAACCCAGACTTTGGGTAAATACCCATTTTTACCTACCCATTTTTAATTTATACCGGGTAAAAATTAAAATCAGTTTAATTTAAAATAATTGTTGTATTTTTTAATAAATACTGACCTGTATGTAAGTATTTATTAAAAAATACAACAATCATTTTATAATTTATTTTATTTGCGACCGTCGCGACGTCAAATGTCCGCAAACAATGTCCGCGTATGTTGCTCTGACGACGCGTCGTCAAAACAACATACGTGGACATTGTTTTCTCATTAGAACAAGAGAAGAGTTATAGCACTATAACTGTCCAATGAGGGATTCAAACGAATTGTGCAGTTTTAATATTTTATTTTTACTGTCTAGGTTGCATTGTAATTATTGAACTGAAATGAAAAATCTAAGTAATTGTTAGTCATTTATTGGTTTTGAAATGTTTTCAAGATATACCTATGTGTCATCATGTCAGCCTAGAGACGACCACTGCTGGACAGAGGCCTCCCCCAAGGTTCTCCACACAGACCGATGTTGAGCCGCCCACATCCAACCGCGCACCGCGATCTTAACCAGATCGTCGGTCCACGTCGCGGGAGGCCTACCCCTGCTGCCTGCTCCGGTACGTGGTCGCCACTCTAGGAGCCGCCTGCTCCAACGGCCATCGGGTCTTCGTGCTATATGCCCACTGCCACTTCAGCCTGGCTTTTCGGAGACCTATGTAGCTGACTTTGATTCTCCTGTGGATCTCTTCATTTCTGATTCGATCTCGCAGGGAAACTCCGAGTATAGCTCTCTCCATCACCTCCTCTGAGTGACCCTGAGCTTTGGGATAAGGCCCATAATTAGCGACCACGTCTCAGCGCCGTAGATTATAACGTATTATTCGTAACTTCCCGAACGCCGCCCAACCGAGTTGGATTCGACAAATGACCTCTTTCTCAAAGTTGGACCTACCTAATTGGATCATTTGTCCCAGGTAGACGTACTTGTCGACAACTTCGTGTGTGGAGTTCCCAACCTGAATAGGAGCAGGTAAGACATGGACGTTAGACATGATTTTCGTCTTGTCCATGTTCATCTTAAGACCTACTTGTTGGGAGACTCTACAGAGGCCATCGAGCGTTGTGCTGACGTCTTCCATGGTCTCAGCTATGACTACGATATCATCAGCAAATCGAAGGTGAGTGATGTACTTGCCGTTGATGTTGATGCCGAGTCCTTCCCAGTCCAGAAGCTTGAAAACGTCTTCCAGCGCACCGGTGAAGAGTTTCGGAGGTATAAAATCTCCCTGCCTCACCCCTCACTGTAGCCGAATAGGTTTTGAGCTCTGATCCTGGAGGCGGACTGACATGGTGGCGTTTTCGTATAAACACTTCACTACTTCGAAATATCGATAGTCAATTTGGCACCGTTGGAGAGACTGCAGCACTGCCCAGGTTTCGATCAAATCAAAGGCTTTCTTATAGTCCACAAACGCTAAGCATAGAGGCTGGTTATACTCTTCGGACTTCTGTATAACCTGCCGCAGCGTATGTATGTGGTATATGGTACTATAGCCTTTACGGAATCCGGCTTGTTCGGGAGGCTGGTAGTCGTCTAGCTTGCTCTCGAGACGATTTTTGATGACCATAGGAAACAACTTATAGACGTGACTCAGAAGTGTAGTTTAGTCTGGGACTGGGTCTGTAGTTCTTCAAAAGGGTTTTGTCGCCCTCTTTGAAGAAAAGCACCACCACCCTTCTGTGCCATGTCTGTGGCGTTTTGCCCTCGAGTATGGCGGAATTGAATAGCTTCCGAAGCATTTCCACGGCAGGTGTGCCGCCAGCTTTTAGAAGCTCTGTAGTTATGCTGTCATCACCCGGTGCCTTGTTGTTTTTTAGTTGTTCTAGGGCTACACTAATCTGGTGCATGCTGACGTCCGGGATATCTTCGGTATAGTGTCGGATCAATCCAGCTCTAGGGTCTGTGGCTGGAGTAGTAACAGGTGTTCGCGTAGTCGTGTATAGCTGTCCATAGAACTGTTCGATCTCCTTCAGGAGCTGAGTTTGGACGAGACAATTCCGCCATAATCCGTCTTCAGCTTTGACAGCTGACTCTGCCCGAAAGAAAGATCTCTTTGGAACACTTTGGAACCCTTATTCCGCTCGATCGCCTCTCGAATACATTTAGTGTCAGAGACTTAGAGATCCGCCTATTGAGACGCCGATATTTCGGCATGTCGTCGGAGGATAGCAGAAGCATCCTACGCCTTTCCTCTATGAGCTCGAGGGTCGGATCCGAGATGTTATTGGCTCTTTTCTTCGTTTTGGGCTTAAAGAACTTCAAGCCCGTTGTATGGAGAGCATCCACGAACCTGTAACTGAAGTCGTCCACATCCCATGTGTATAATTATGTTACTTATTTATATATTCTATAAGGTAGTGTGCAGCATTCAGTTAACTTTCAATCATGTGCAATCTATTATATTTCTTTCTATTCTAAACAGTTTATTTAAATAGAAAATGTATGTTGATTAAAGATTTAAACGATATTTAACTTCGTTTTACTTAAAATCAATATTTATCTTCAATAGTCAAGGTCAAAATTAACAAGGTAGATCGTAGTATTGATGACGAAGCCAATTACATTACATAAGAACAGTATTCATTTCATGGCAAAGGAATTTAAATAATTTAAAGATATAACTAATTTTTACCCGGTATTTTTTATGAATACCCGGTAAAAAAGGGTATTTTTTCTTATTTACCTATTTTACCCTTTCCTTCCAATTTTTACCTTCCCAATTTTTACCCACCCGCCCATCTCTACCGCCGGCCAAAGACACCTGCAATGTTCGAAGGATCACAAGTGCGTTGCCTGGATCTGGTTAGGTTGCAGGATAAGTTAAGGTACCTACCTATACAACGCGGCTTGTGGCTTCTACGACTCTCGTTTACCAGTAATTTTATTGTTTGTGTAAGTATATTTTTTTATTTATTGTGTAAATGCCTCTATTTTCTCCGACGTTTTGCCGGCTTTCAAGGGTCGTGGTCGCGTAGGGGCTTGAGTTATAATATTATATGATATATATATATATATATATATATATATATATATATATATATACAAATCGCGATTTGTTTATGAGCTTGAAATCTATTGTTATTGCCCGGGTTGAAGAAGTACACTCCCCTTCAAAACTATATCCTGGCTCCGTCACTAGCACGGTGCAATAATCTATTACAACTGCAACTATACGAACCGTCCGAATTCGATTTCGGGAACTCGAGGAGCTGTTATTATTATCGCAGCAATAGCCTAGTGAAGATATCAACAGACTACCACATGAAGAGGGTTAGAGGGTATCGGGTTCGTATCCACGGCGCGCACCAATGACTTTTCGGAGTTATGTGCATACTGAATTGTAAATTGTCCCTTGGAGAGAGTGAGTGAGATCGAAGATCTTTGATGGTCGTTCTAGGGAGTCAGTACCTAGGAATTAACTAGGGGTTTAGGTTGCGGATGTCCCGGTTAGACTAGAAAGCGGACCCCGGCTTCTAACTGGGATAACGCTGCGAGGATGATGACTCGAGGAGTAAGTTAAGCACTTGTCTTATTTAGTATCGTCTGTGCGGAAAGAGAATGGGCGTGGCGAAAATTGGAACTAACAGGTTCGAGTCCCTTTATAGTAATTTTTTACTTATGTAGGTACGTACGATTGAAAACCCTTCTGTCTGTCTGAGTAACACAGGCTCAACAGATCAAGATTTTTAGTCGCACTATAATAAATTAATAATGTTGCCAACATGAGAAATACGGCAAGTACATATTGTTGCGCCCTCAAATCAAAAGTCTGTTCTCTATCAGCACAGACTCTAGTAGGTAAATGATAACACATAGCTTTTTTTTAATATTTTATGAGTTTATAATGGCTACTATTATTATAGTCTATGGGTAACAATGTTTAATGTGATTTAAGATCCAATAGGCTATGAGTCAATTTATATTTTTTGTATATTTTAATCTGAATCTTGAATCGTATAAATAGATTTTTATATAATTGTACAGTATAGTATCTAATATATAAAATTCTCGTGTCACAGTTTCCGTTCCCATACTCCTCCGAAACGGCTTGACCGATTTTGATGATTTTTTTTGTGCTTATCCGGTATCTATGAGAATCGGCCAACATCTATTTAAAAACAAAAAAAAAATTTGCAAAACAACGTTTGCCGGGTCAGCTAGTAAATTATATATCTATATACAGAACACAATTTCTCTAGCAATAAGTACATTTCTGTCTAGACATTCATTTAGCACGAGACCCAATCCTTATACAATTATTTAAATCTATTATTCACTATTGAAATGTATGTATTGAAGTAGACTCGCTCATTATTCAAACGTAAAGTTTATAAGCTATCTGTACTTATTACAGTCTACCTAAGGATTATCTGGGGTCAGCTATGGAACATACCTATTTATTAAACTTCATCATCATATTATTCATATAATTTTACATTTTGGAACTCAAACCAACTGTTAGACTCATAAACTGTTAGACACATAATAGGCAATCTGCTAGATCATATTTGTGCACTTGCTACAGAGCGCAAACATCATCTAGCATATAGAATCTGAAGCTCATTCAATTAAAATAAGCAGCCAGAAATAAGTTGAAGAAAAATTTGCCAAGCAATTTTTACACACCACAGATTACATGAATTTACAATTCTGTGTTACACACATAGAATTTATGAATTTCTAACATCAGTTTATTCTGTTTTAAATCAGAAATGTTTTCACTATTTTTGTACATAGTTATGTATTCTATTGAAGAATATATAGATTTATCACTTCAACAGAAATTGAAATAGATACTACTGTGAGAAGCCATCAAATACTCAAGACTAGCACCTTCTACGTAAAGTTACGCATTTTGCTAAATAACACGTAAGACCCCATGACATCCCTGTCCATCAACCAGATAAGCTACTGTCAAGTTGTTAAGTTCCAATCCTTTCTGTAGTCGATTCATGAAGAAGTATTAAGTTTCCGCTTCATAGTTCACACACACTGATACTATCATCGGCATTATTGGTTCGATTGAGCCAATATTCATATTTTGTAGGTTGTATCAGGCTAGAAAATCCTCGTTAGCAATCTCTGTCTCATAAAACACAACAACCTACTTGCTTCAGCAAGTAAAAAGTTCTCAATGCTAAAACATCCACACACACCACTAATACAGGCATTTGGAGCTTTTAGCATCCTTTAACATTATATATCACTTATTGCACAATGTTAAGGTGCAATTTTCTCTGAGCGTCCATTTTACAGCCATGCACTGCGGTAGGCTCTGAAGAGTTCGATTTGGAACACGGTGGCTGTGATAATAGCATCAGTCACCGTGGTACACCGTCAGTGAAACACGTGACGGGAGTAGTCTCTTCTTTGTTGAGAACTTGAGTCGATATTGAAGTTCAGAAGTGCGACACCTCGGTCAACGGCCGTTATCAACTTAGTTGAGTCGAAATCTAGACAGTACACCGGCGATGTGTTGCGTTGTGTGAAGTACATCTGAAAACATATTTTATTTAAATTGAGTACTCACTTACATATTAAGAACAAATATTTTAATTATTTCTAAAGATGGTTTGACTGTTTTCCCCACTTGGGATCCTGTCAAGTCAAATGAAGATGAAATCCAAGAAGAGCAAAGACACCAAAAGATACCAGGACACTGTGCTCATTCTGCGGCAATAGTAACAATAGTAGTTGAACATTGTTGGGAAATTTTAAAAACATCTGAAGTCAAGAGACAAATATCATCTCAGACTTTCGTGACTACTGCTCCTGTAAAGTAGCCGAAACGTCGGCAAAAATAAATAATGTAGTTTCTAGATCATTCGGTTTAATGTTATCTCAGTAAAACCAATATATTGCGATAAAATCCGTAAACTGGTTTAATTTTTTGTATGTAATAAGTGGCAATCGAGCTGACGGATCAACTGACTGATGGTAAGCGATTACCGCCGCCCATGAACACAAGCAAAACTGGAAGAGTCACAAGTACTTTTCTGCCTTTTGGTTTGGGAAATGGAATAGGGGGAGGAGTGGGATGAGGGAGAAAGAATCTCAACAGTACAGCTACTCCTGCTATATATCGATTTTCTGTGAGAGGGTAGTACTGCCTCGATCAAGTGGGCCCATTCATGCTGAAATGACCAAGGTCCTACATGTACCTATAATATTTAATTTTAATCTTTATGTGGTACCTGTACATGATGTGCAGCTTTACGCGCGTCAAATAACACACAACGTGAATATTCAGCCGATCCAACCATAATGCCATTGTAACCATCTGTTTTCACACAGTATAATGTGGACTGGAAAGGATCCCTGGTTTTGTACACCTGGAAATTGTTTATGGAAATATGTTAATAAACATTGTGTCCAATCAGAGTTACTATTAATAACACATAATTTTATTAAATGATTGTTTGTGTGATTTCTACTACTTCAAGGCGAGTAGTGGTAGTACTTCACGCTGGTCTGGGCCTTATGGCGAATCAGGCGTAGCGCTCGACAGCTTCATGAGGCCAGATGTTCGCTCCACACGCTCGCGCAGTTAAACTTAAACTTGTTTTGGGAAAACTTTATACTATAGTCTGATTTGGCAATTTTTGAGTTTTGAGTGGTCGTGATCATCAAGTTTGAAATACCAACAGGTGCACGAGCGTGTGGAGGGGACTTTGAACTTTTGTCTAAATTATCTACAATAAAAGCGAGGCGACGTGACGCCGGGATGAGACGAGCTCGTATCTACGAGTCGACATTAC
Source organism: Euclidia mi (assembly GCA_944739405.2). Taxonomy (NCBI): domain Eukaryota; kingdom Metazoa; phylum Arthropoda; class Insecta; order Lepidoptera; family Erebidae; genus Euclidia; species Euclidia mi. The sequence continues at coordinate 32,115,429 of OX123204.2, forward strand.
ATACCTACTAGGACTCAACACCTCTCGCCCAGCGTGAAGAGCAGATGTTATTCCAGCGAAATTAAAAATGCTAGAAGCTGAATGACAAAATTATATATTTATGTTAGTGCCTAGTTTTTATAGATTTCTTATATATAATTTACTGTACCACTTCATGGGATCTTGTGTCTAACAACTGCAGATGTCCTGAGTGAGTGACATAGACTATGGTATTGCTATCATGCCACTGTATATCACGAATTGCTTGTCTATGATTCATTGTGTCCTTCGCCGTCTTCAGGAGTTCTGCACTGCAATAAAACTATATTTATAATGATAATTAAAATATAGACTACACAAGTAATCCCTGTAGGATAGCAAAATAGAGAAAAGCTCTTTGTTTTGCAACTTTCGTAAGCATGAAATAGTGCCTGCACTTAGCTAGGGTGGTTGACTGTGGCTTTACCCTTCTCATAGTTAGAAGAGGCCCATGCCCAGTGCTTAATAGTATTAACATACTAAATAATATTATCTATACATATAAAAATTAATATATTCTGCTACTCACTTGATCACATCAAGCAGAATAGGTTGACTGTTTCCATTGAGTCCAATAGCTAGTTGATCTGACATTCTGTTTAGAGACAAACACTTAATACCTACACAGTCTTGTAGGGGAATATTCATCACATCTGTAAATGAAAAAATATTTTTTTTTACATTTCCTATGTTCGAGTAGGCTCAGCAAGCCAGTACAGTAGCGAATAAAATAAAATGCGCAAATCACAAGATTTAGTCTGGCTGACTTTAACCCACTGGCGATGTGTTATGCCAAAGTGGTTAAATTTTATTTAGATAAATCTGTTAAGATGACATTTAAAACTAAAAGCCTCAGAATGTTACTTAATATATAACGAAAATCTAGGTACTTACTTTGATAGCCATTTGGAATGAATGTTTCATTCTGGGACCGCAGTGTGCACAAGAATAAATGTGAGCTATCACTGGACCCAGTCAGTATTGACAGCTGGTCTCTACTATTAATAAGCTCAACTGCTGTCACTTCTGTCTGACCATCTTCATGACAATCTTTTATATGGCACTCCAATTTAGGTTTCTTTTGCAAATTGTTCACTTTGTACAGAGCTACACAACCGTCTCTGTAATATATACAAAGCATACATCCATATAAATAAATAGAGAGATATTGCTAGAGTTAGGCTTAAGGTATAGGATACTAAAGTTCTTGTAATACCATATGCACATCTCCAGTAATTATATGAATTGAATCGCAAAAAAAATCTATTGAATGTTAATAAAATGCTAACATATGTGTGCCTGGCAGTGGCTGGACATGAAAAGCCGAAAACCAGACTCATTCGGGTTCGAGAGGCCTGGACAGGCCAATAATGATGATAAAAATGCTAAGATAAATTGCGTCACAACATACTTGTGACTAAGATATTTGAATCAAAATTTTGTACCATTCGTGTCTTCAGCCCCCAAAGTATTTGAAATATAATTTGAGATTATATTGTGCATGTAGAGCTTTTATAGCTTTACTTAATGAAATGTGTATGTATTATAACTACAGATAAAATATAAATGAACATGCACAAAGTAAAATACAAAATTAAGATTATGTGTGTCCCACATAATAAACATACCTATTTCCACATACAATAACATTATCCTTTATTACAAATCGTGATATATCATTGGTTCTTACATCATGGCGCATTATTTTCGGCACATCTATTTTCCACAGAGACTTGCTACAGTTTGGTATTCCTCTGTTATCTGAGCGGTAGCAAACAAGCTCGGAACCCACAGTTAATAATAGAACTTCTGATTTGTGAAATGTTAACCATGGCATATAATTTGTGTAATGATGAACTAGCGTCTGCAAAATAAAATTGATATAGTAATATGCAAAGTGATTCGATAAATAAATAAATACATCAACTGAAAATGAACTATACCTTACTTTTATAGCACCCACTATGCCAGTTATTAGAAATTCTACACCGGTTATACCATGATAATACATTAAACCATCTGAAATAGACGCACCATTAAAATATGCTACATAAAAATCCCTAGTCAGTAAAATCTTAACGATTTTCGATTGTGAAGTACCTGTTATCTGTACTTTCTTGTAAGATTAATGATCCCTGTGCCAGTGATCTCCAAATTCTATTCTCATTTTTAACAAAATCCCTTAAAGTTTTGCACGTTAACATTACATTACGTAGATCAGATTTTTGTAATTTCTTAAAAATTAACACTAGTATATCTACAGGCAAAAATAATAAATTATCGGTCGTCATGATTAATTATTGTTAACGTATTTACTCATATATCAGATTTCTTTGTAAATTGATGTAAACATTATCCTAAATAATTCGATATTTTATTTAAAAAATATTAAATTTATGGTGAAACTACTGAAAACAGATGTGATAAATGTCAGCTTGACATTTATGTCATGATCACAGTCTTTGAGACACATCTATGATCACCTTTGAGAAAAGAATATAATATGGAGTGGACAAATAATACATATGGATACTTTACGTTATAGAAATATATATGAAATCGACATAAAGCCACCAAACATAGTGTTGTCTCGTTTTTACTTAGCGATATCTCTGTTAGAAAAAAGAGATAGCCATAGGTTACTGAATACACTGATCATAGTGATTTTTTATCAGAAATGTCAATCGTGCCAGTGTCGCCATATTGCTTGCCAAGTGTTTTTGGTACATCTGCTGTCAAATCGTTGTGTATCGATCATAATAATTTTGATTTTGTGCATAAATATGTCTAAAAACCAGATGAATCAGTGCTTCAGGCTTTCTTAGAGATCGTAAAATCATGCCTAAGTGTTGATTTGAACTGTGCAGTGCAAGATAAAGCTATAATCAACACAAATGTACTCTTCACAAGTAAGTAACAAGTCATGATTTATATTGTTGAAAAGGATTAGTATTTGTACAAAATATTGTTACAAGAGGTTCTTTTTATAGTTAATTTAACAGGTTTTAGCTTCGTTATGGCCTAAATGTTGTTATTTTCGTAGTTTGGAATTATCCATATTTACGTATTAGAGGTTAGTAGTGATGTTACTACTAATGTCGATATGGGTTATCGATATATAGATAATGTATAGAGACTTCCACAAACGATAACATTGTTAAAACTATCTCGTGTCTGTAAATGGAAGTAAATTAAACATTGAACCAATTTTGTCTGTACCTAGTAAAGGAAAAGCGATATTTGACAAACTTACTTTACTTAGACCTGATTACATAAAACCCAAAACCGCTGCATCCTGATCTATGTTGAGGAAAATAAGCAGTTAAAATAATTATATTATGTTTTTTGCCAACAGATAACATGATCAGCAACTGTATGCGAGAATTCCTAGCAATAAAACGTTAAAGAAAATAATTTTATTTATAAAGAAGAGGACGCCCGCTGCTACACCTGCACATTTTTTCAACCGTTTCTGTCCGATCCCGTGGGAATTTCAAGAAAGTCCTTAGTGCACTCCTGCGATCCCAAAAGAACTTTCATGCCAAATTTCAGCTTCCTGCACCTTATAATTTTGGCTGTAGCTTATCTGTCAGGCAATCAGTAACGCAAGGATTTTATATATTATGCAGATAAAAAACAAATAAATAACATGTATTAATCAATTATGATTTTTCTTACTCCCTTATGATATTTCAGTGTACCTGTTTCATTACTTGGACACTTGGACGCCGCGGCATGCCATGGCGTCTTGCAGTGTGCCACGACGTAATCAGTAGGTAAATAAGTTCCTGAATTCACCGTTAGTAAATCTTGTTCTCATAAATAATGTATCCAGAATTGTTTTCTCTTCGACAGATCAGTTTGTATTTGTCGTTCTTCATCTTCAGCAAGAAGTGCTATTGATACTAAATTCCAGTCAATTGGACGCCTCGGTATGACGCGGCATGCTGCGAGGTGCCGAAGCGTCTTTCGGGCTAACGAAACACGTTCCGTGTCGTGCCATGCCATGCCGTCAGTCGGCGCCGGCCATTAGCTATCCGGATAGCCAAGCTGAAGGGGCAGTGGCCAGAGGACATAGCTCGAAGAAGCGATGGCCGTTGGGCAGAAAGGTTCTGGAATGGCGGCCTCGTACAGGACGACGCAGCAGAGGTAGGCCTCCCGCAAGGTGGACCGACGATCTAGTCAAGATCGCGGGAGGCAGTTGGATGCGGGCGGTTCAAGACCGGTCTGTGTGGAGAACCTTGGGGGAGGCCTATGTCCAGCAGTGGACGTCGTTTGGCTGATATGATGATGATGATGATGTATGATGCCATTCATGTCCGGTACTTTCATTCACAGCGACACAGTATCGATATTGGCTACCAAAGAATATTTTGTTATATGATACAAGGGACATTTTCCGCTTTACTATGTTCACCCGCATTTGCATTATGGAATAAACTAATTTGGCAAAAAATCTAAAGTAACTTACTACAAAATATCAATTTATTTTTTTTCTAAATCTACAGTAATGTATTATTTACCTCTAACCGGCTCAATGTCGATATCGATTATATTCTGGAGTCCAACCCATAGAGATATAAAGGATAGAGTGGCAGAACAGTACCTAACTCAATACTGTGTCGTGTCCGTCGGTGCGAGAGAGAACGCTACAGGTTAAAGGCCCCCTGCATCTCTCTCTAACAGTACATGCACAACATCAACATTGCGCAATGGCGTGCTACCTGTAACTATTATTTCTATCAGAAAAATGTATAAACATTTTTGTCACTTCAAAGTATCTTCGTGTATCAATAAAAACAATTTTTAATCTATTGATTACTAATAAACTGATTTAAATAATAGTTACAGGTAGCACGCCACTAGTATTGTTAGAGAGAAATGCAGGGGGCCTTTAATGTTGCGTTCTCTCTCCCACCGGCGGACACGAATAGGCCCCACTCTGCCACTCTATTCTTAATATCTCTATGGTCTAACCCAACGGCAGTCATTTTATTTTCCACATAATTTCGTAGGTATGCGCGCTAATTTCGTAGGTACGTCCAATCCATGTTATTCACAGATCTGTAGTTTATTACTAGAAAAAGTAAGAACCCTTCAAAAACTTAAAAAATATAGTTTTCTTTTTCATCTTTTAGCAACACAAATCGCATTCGCTAGTACGTTAGCTTTAATAATTTCGACTTCTTACTGAACCGAGACAACAGTGATTTTAGTGCTGGTATGAACGCTCTCATCGCAAGCTTTTAAAAGTGCTTACGCCAGAGTTCAACGCAATCGTTTTTTAAATCCTCGTGCGGATGATGCCTAAAGGTGCTATACTTTGTCGATAACAAAAAAACTTGTCGATATATGCTTTGCGTTGCCTAATATGCGCCCAACCCTAATGGACGCCATTTTATTTGCATACGTTTCGTAGGTATGCACGCTAACTTCGTAGGTACGTCCAATCCATGTTATTCACACATCTATGATGATCACAGTCGCCCGATTCATAGATTTTTTGTCAGGTTTTATTTCAAAGAGTTTGGACGTTTAGACTAGAGAGAACATGCCCTATAAATTTCCTTATAGCGAACGTGCAACATGTAATGTCAGTTGGTCTTAGTTGGTTAATCATAACGTCAAATTACGCGTCTCATTTAAAGAGGCATAGACTCTTTACATACTCATATCTTTGACTACATTCTCTAAATAGCCGTGCTATGATCTGTCATCAGTGTAAAATTTGTTGGGCGTTTGTGTTTACATTTTTAATAACTTTTTTGCATTTAAATAGTAAGTAAGCTTATAATAATTAAATAGTGTACTCATTAATTAATACACATCGAGTATGTGATATCGGGATATGAATGCCGCTATTCTCGGAACGGAAATAACAGGAGAAACTTTATCTTCTAGCAGTGAGTCGGAATTTTCCAACAAATTTATTTACTTTTCTCGTATTAATGCTATAATGAGTGTTAAGTTTACACAATATCATTGTGTTGCAAATCAAAGGAACAGCTTGCATACGTATGTGTTATGAATTTAACTCACAAATTGTTATTTTGTACATTAATTGATTTAATAGCCTTAGTGATGGGATTTGACAGTGAAAGGAGATATCGATGTTTTTTCATTGAGGGATAAATACGGAAACTAACTGTCGGACTTGAATGTAAAACTGTCGCTGGAAGCGACAGCGGGTAGCCGCGGTTGCTAAGTTGGCAATAAACAAAGACGTCCAGCGGTCTAATTTTCTATCGCGCGTTTGATAGTAAGCGCAGTTTAATGTACATAATTTACTTAGATACCTACCTTAAAAGTAGCGTCTATTAACCTAAAGCCAAGTGTTCCAGTGTACGCGCGTGTGTAGGCTTACATTTTTGCATCTATAAAATAGTAGATGGGTTAGGGATGTGAGTAGCATTTTTTATTATTAAGAAGGTGTTTTATATTACAGGTTGCCTATTAATGACGTCACAAGAAAACGTTGGATAAATGCCGTTGGACGGCCTAGTTTGATTTAGCAGAAGTACCACTGTATTTGTTCACGTCATTTTGAGAAAGACTGTTTTTAAAGACAGAAAGCACCTGGCGTCGTTTAAAACCGAAAGCTCTGCCTACATTACATTTATGCCCGAACATTGCACACCCGGTAGAATTATTTATCCAAAGCTAAACAAAAAGTGTGTAATTTTAGTTTGAACATATTAATAAAATATAATAATTACAACGATTTTAATTAATCTATCTACTTCTATATTATTTATCATATTAGTGCTATCCTGACTGATCAAAGACGTCTTGCCTTGTAGTCCGCTACATAATATTCTACCATAAAATATAATATTCTTTCACATTCACATAACATTATCTGGTCCCAAACTAAGCATATCTTGTACTGCGAGTACAAGACAATCGATAAACATGCATATATACTTTTCTGTAAATATATTACATATTATACATAGTACCATCCAGACCAAGACAAACATCCATATTCATGCACACAAATGTTTGACTTGAGCGGGAATCAAACCCGCAAGCTTCGGCGTGGCAGTCGGATTACCTACAACTCTAAAAAAATCGAGCAGTGTCCAACGTTAGCGATAGCAAGCAACGTGATATGATGCGACGCAAACAAATTGCCAAAGCCTGCCGTGCCGCATTAGCCAATCTGGTATAATTCGTACAATACATAATCTAAGTGACAGTTTCTTAGCATCTCATCGCCACGCATCGCTCATTAGTTTATGAATACTTTTTGTCAATAGATTTTATGGCTAAAAAGAACAATTAAACACGTGAATTATTTTAGTACTGTCTGTCTGGCAAGTCTTTGCAAAGCACTGTCCTGCGTCGACAGCAAAAACTACAATTTCAATGTTTTAGTTGTTTACTTCTACGGCTTAAATATATCGACACATACTAAAGTTAGACATTTGACCAAAAATATTTATCGATAAATCATCACTGTTACGAACAACACTCGGTTTCCTAACTCTATGTTTTGTCTACTGTTTGCCTACCACGCGGCTGCTATAAGAGCGTGCTGCTAAACCTATCGACAGCTCTTTCTATCATACTGCATGTGCCATTAGAAAGAAGATATCAATCATAGCAACCGCTGTTGTTATTTAGTGTTACTTCTATGCCTTAGGTTATATTTCTTTGTTTTATTTTATCTTTATCATCGATAAATAGAGTTTATCATATTTCTATCATCTTGCTGTCATCAACACCATTGCGTAGTGATTTATAAATATTGATAATCGTAGAATAAATAATACTTAAAATACGGTGATGTGTGTTGTGTGTATGTGGTAGAATATTAAAAAAAATCTTATTTCTTGAACTAATATTGGCGATACAAAGACTATTTATCCGCGCGCCTCTAGCGGTGAACTTGGAAGTTGGTCGGGTACGACACTTTTGACAGATTTCAATACAACTTGTGTTGTACCATGGTTGTACCCGAACAACTTCCAAATTTGCCGCTAGAGTCGATAGTTACAATCTTAGCATCGCCAATATTATTACATATATTACTACCTTAATTATTATATATATTAATAATATATTAATATTATTACCTTCGACATAATTTAGTACGCCTCAGGACATCATGACAAAATCTAAAAAAATAAATACTAGACCTTGATATACATAGGTATATATATACCTATAATTATTTAGAGCCTTTTACCTACATAACCTATTCTCAGATCAAGTGCAAAACTGAATTTTCATTTGATCTGAGACCTACTGTAATCAATGCTTAGAATCAAAATATGATCAAAATACATATTCAGAGCAGAAGGTTTTTTTTTTCTATATGTTTTTTAAATGTGACAGTTAAAAATTTATAACGCTTTGATATCTAAGTTTGATATCGAGAAACTCTGTCTACGAGAAAAAAGGAGCAAAGAGAAACGTAACATGTTTGACAGCAGGACAGTGTAACGTCAAACAAATATGCTAAAATAGGATACTTTAGGATAGATGATTGCCAAACTGCCGTCAAACTGCTCTGACTTGTATCTATTTTTCCCTTTACAACGTAGGTTTTAGAAATTTTATTGAACGAAAACGGTAAAATATTAAAATGTTTGATACAAGTTAAATCACAGTTCATCCATCCTACGATGTTTTTCACTTTTCACTTTAAAAATTGATGTCAATGGGAACTATTTGATGGATTTGTAGGTAATTTGTTATTGTCCCGTATTTAACGACCAAGCATTGTTGTTCTATGCCTGCACTGCGGAGGTGGCCGATATGGAGTTATTTAAGGGTGCGTATAATAATAAATTATGTTTAATAATTCAGTTAGCTGTTGAACACAGGGGTAAATATGAGTAAGAACATAATTAAAATCCAACAACTCGATTACGTCGAACTATCAAGGCCGTACTGTTCCGTGCCAGGCACCACCCGATACAGAGTTCAGAGTTGTTACTACTGCGGAATGGTGTGCATCGGTGTTTTGTGGGTGGATCTCGGTATCATTTTGCTTTATCGCGAAGTTGAATAGCGACAGTTACGCGGTAATTCTGTCAAACAGATCCGTGGTTCAGTCAGTACGCAGTTTACAGCGGGCTTTGTTATCGTCGGGCCGCATTCAAGTCGCGATCCAACGAACTGTCGATGCTCTAACTGAGCAACGTAGTATTCATTGACCTAACAGTGACGGTGATTGATATATTTGTGCTATAATTAATATCATATGAGATTTATTCCAGTAAGTTCTTCACTTTTTGTTTTGTTTACTTGCAATGTGCTACTTGTGTATGAGTCATATAACAAGTTTCATGTGAATTTTCGTTTTTGCTTGTGTATAATAATTGGTACTGGAAAATCCACTACCTAGATGTTTGATCACTATCTATGTATCTTAATTCTTCAAATCATCATTAATATTCTGCTTGTATGGTTAAGGTAAATTCTAATTAGCTCATAAAATCTAATTAATTAGAATTTTAGTTAACCAACATGAATGGTCTTTAATTTTCATTAGAATGTCAAACTTTTATTTTACCTTGTCTGTTGTACTGGATAAAGGTAGGACTTAAATAAGGATAAACATAAGAAGACACATTAATAATTTATTGTTATATCTATTTTAATGTTGGTTTTAACTGTTAACTGAATTTAAATTAATGTTAATAAGGCTCAGCTGATTATTATACTGGTTATGAAATTGGTATGCTGTATTGTGGCTAGTCAAGGTTAAATCAATATGTTATGATGCCAATGATAGATAGTTTATTCTGTCTTATTTTGTTAGGCAGACTTGCATATTTATCTAGAACATTCTAGCATTATCGACAGGGTCAGAAAAATATACAAATATTTCTTTGATTACCTCAACTAGTAGTTTCCAATAAGATTTTTGTGGGTACTTTTGATCAAAGCAGACATAATAAGTGCTTTTCATTATTATGACTTCAATAAGAACTATTAATTTTATGGACAGACCAATATTATGAAAATTAAACTATTTTGGTCAACAGATATCAGTCAGTGACCTTATATCCTTGGAGTTATGACTTATAGTCTACTAAACACTGCACTGAGAAGACTGATTTCCAATTAGTAGTTTATGTGTGCAAGATGCAAACCTTTTCTACAGTTTGAACACTTAACATTACATAGCGATACAGTTCTATTCATTGTTTAAGACATAATTATGTAAATACTATATCATTATCTAACCCATTGTTTACTCAGTAGCTGTAATCAGTTTTCTTTGTCTACAGATATGAAGGGACCAACGCGGCCAGCTCCCTCAGTACCTGGTATGGCCAACAGGTACTCGCCGGTCACAAATTGGGACAGTGATCCCTTTGGTGCAGATGTGTTTGAACCACAACCACACTTCGCACAGAAGAAAAAGCCACCTCCGCGCCCACCACCGCCAAAAGTTGGTACCAGACAGCCTGATGTACCGGCCAAACCTTCACATTTCATCAGAAGACCAACAGTTCTCTCTTCTCTGCTGTCCCGGAAGCCTAAAACACCAGTGGTTAACCAAAATGTGAATACAGTCCAACAAACTATTCCTATAACCAATTTGAACAGTGATGTGGACCCTCATAAAATGTTTCCTAAATGTGAGCCAAAGAATGTGCAGACGGGTGCTTTGATTGATCTCTCCTCCCCTCCCAGTTCACCTACTTTCACAACACGGTCTAGTAGTGACGGTCTCAGTGTGGACAGTTTTGGTTCTGATGCTACCACTTCAACCAATCATCATAATCATCACAATGGAGGCAATGCTTCACAAGCGGAGAGTGGCTTCGAAGATGATTTTGATTTATTCCTTCAACCAAGGAAACCAGTGTACAAAGATGATACGCTTGATGATTTTACTACTTTAGATCCATTTTCACCCCAGCCAGTATTGAATAAACCTCCTTTGGTGAAGAAGCCTGTTATAAGTAGGGATTTGTACGAAGTGTCAAGTGCCTTTTCGAGTCAGCCGCCGGCGCCGTTGCTGAAGGGGCCCACGATAATAAGAGCCAAGCCGTCGAGGCCGAAGCCACCCGACAATGCAGCAATACTCAAGAATACATTCGGAGGCAGTTTTCCTGTGACGACAATGACAGTGAACACTACTACACCCATACAAAAAGTGGCTAATGGCTTTGGTGATAGTTTCGTAAGTATTTTAATGGATTTCTCTTTACTGACGCAAACACTGAAACTAATTAGACATTGTTTTATTTTCGTATTTATGCTGACTATATTTTTTAGTCTGAAGTAAAGTTATACGTAACTACCTACATAATTATGACTAAATATTAGTTAATATTCTGTTAATAGTATTTGTTTGTTACGTTTCTAATTGCGTTCATAATAATAAGACATCGCATATAAATCGGCCGAGTGATTTATCACTGGAGAGATGCGACCTCCCTGCCCGAACCTTATTCAGGCACTGACAATAAAATAAAATCATTTACATTTGTTTTCTAAAGCTGTGTATGTACTAGAAAAGGGAGCCTTGGTTCAGGCTTTCGGTTCAGCCTGAATTTCAGCCCGCGTCGTGATTCAAGTTAAAGCAGCGTCTCCCATTGCGCTGCCGCTAGTCTGCCTATATTGGATACAAAGCTAAAGATAATATGGTAGTTTTTCCCTTATACCTCTTTCAACTCATAAACAAAACAAGCAGTATGAAAAATCGATTATTCAGTCCTTATCAACTTCTTAAAATGTTCCCTTCTGAATGTGCCACACAAAAAACATTTTTCAGATTTGGATTTCAATCACCAGGTGATAAGTTCTTATCTTGTCCATATCCTATTCCTTATTGTGATTGTAAAGAATCGAATGAGTCAGTGCGAGCAAAATCATGCCGATAAAATATAGGCACTAATTAAATTCTTAATGGAAAGATTAAAATTACCGGTGCATTTATTTTAATAACAATGCATCAAATTCGTACAATAACAATGTGTTGCTGTGTAGAATTGCAGATCATCTTACATCCATATTGGTCGATTTGAAATAGCGAAATTATTCTTAAAAACATGGTACACATAAAGGAAGATGTCTTGTCATGTAGGCTAGACAAATAAGGCCATACCTATTGCAAAACATTGACTAATATGTCCGAAGCTTAGAGCTTGGATTCATCATCATCATTATCAGTCTGTAGTACCTACACTGCTCTATATATCGCCGATGACACGCCACTGAGCTAGATTTTAGGGCCTAAGTGCCCAGCCCCGACCAGTCATTTTGCGTATTTTGTACTCTATCAGACCAATCCCCCTTGGTTTATATAGTTATTCATATTCTTCCAGGTTTAGCCTGTCTCATCATCATTAGCCCTGTGCCTAAAATGTCCCATTGCTGGGCACGGAGCTCTGCTCTCTAAGAGAAGGGTTAGGCCATAGTCTACCACATTACCCCAATTGCGTGTTGGCAGACTTCACATGCCTTTTATGAACATTGTGCAGAACTCTTACACATGCTGATTTCCTCACGATGTTTTCCTTCACCATACAGCAAGCGAAATATTTAAAATTTAATACGCACATAACTTCTAAAAGTCATTGGTGCGCGCTGTGGATTCGAAACCGAGATCCTTTGCGTAGCAGTTTGCGGGTCTTCACAAGACTATCTAGCCTTAAAAAGGTAAAATACATAGATGAAAGCAAATTTTCAATATGCCTATAAAAAGATTCAACAAAGAGGATAGTCGTTTTAAAAAATAAAACCGCTGTTGGTCACGTCACGAGCGTGCAGACTATTTGTGTTCATGACCGTACCATTAATTAAGGTGCTTGTAAAATTTGCACGATAATTACCTAAAATGTCCGTGAGCTGTTTGTTTCAATAATTGTGTGCTTGCATTAATATTTTTCTTCTGCGTATGTGCTGTAACTACTATTTCAACAGACAGATATTAGTTTTAAGTCGTAGATAATTACTTAAAACATTTCTTTATTATCATATCAGTGGCATTTAGAGGGATTTACATTGATTGCGAGCGCACTTTCATAACCGTGTAAACAAAAATAGTTTTGGTAACCTAGATACGTCAGCTATTATTTATCTAGGACTGCCTAGTTGCAAATTTTGTTAGAAGCCAGAGGATTGAGGAAAATCTTGAATATGTGCGCAAGTTTTGGAATGTTATGACGCTATTATTTCCGCAGTGGGTGTTCTAGAATAGTCAGCTATTCATATTTTTGCAAGTTTTATGTTTTACTATGCTAATAAAGATCTGACCGGTAACTTGCATATCAGCGTTGCGTCGTGACAAATCTTCGCGTAGGTTCTATCAGTTGATGGGAGGAAGACTGGACAGCTCCTGTACCCAGTCTTCCTCCTGTAGGGCGTCTTTGGCTGGCAGTCGAGGTGGGTTTTTAGTGGTAACACCACATACTCCGTCTCTCATTTCCCCAAGAGCCGGAGATCCGAAGGGATTTTCCACCTCGTAAAAAAAATGGTACTATCAGTTGACACCTACTAATCTTTACAATTTTTCAATCCAACACTTTAAATGTGACGCACCGCCAACAATTAATGTAATTGCGTCAACATAAGATATTGTTACATTTGTTATGATTACCAAACAAAACATTTAACATTGAGGAAACACATAAAAAATAGTGCATACATTTTTGTATATCAATGGCATAAATCGTTTAATTCAGGCGCTAGTAGTATTGTCGTGAATACGGTAGGTGTCATCATGATTCACGCGGCATTTCAACCAATTGGTAACAAGACATAAATGGACTATAAGTTAAACGATAAATAAGGAAGACTGTTTATCGCGTGAATATAACATATGTCAGCAAAAAGTATGTACAATACGTTACGAGTCGACTTAGTATTTGTAGATATACCTATGTATGTAACCTGCAAGTTTTATATAACGCTTTATACTGAGAGGCGCAGTTTGTGTTGGAAAATTGCTTCCAGCATGCAATCGATCTGGTTGAAGATTGTGTTTGTTGTTTGTTATAGGAATCAAAACCGTTCAGTTGGGACGAGGATGATAGGTCACTGGAACCTTCTCCGGATAGAGAATTGTCTCCCCCTATGCCAACCATTCCACCGCCGCCGCCGCCAACAGATGTGGAAGAAGATCTGCCCAGTGTCTGGCCAACAGACGCTCCTGACTTCCCTACGAATGCATTTGCCAGTGTCAATGAAGATGATGAGCCACACGCGATAGCTTTGTTCGATTACTTCACGGATCATCCGGACGATTTATGCTTTTCGGTGAGTAAATATGTATGTGATGCTACATCCTGCGTCATAGCAAAAAAAAGCTTAAGAATAGGAATCAAAGTTCATGCCAACAGAGATCGAACACGTTAAGAGGCTTACAAAGGCGTTGGTATCGTAGTTGGGTGTTTAGCCGCATGGTTCTTACGTAAATCGCCATATGCGGCGCCACTTTTTTGCTCCTAGTAGGCGCTGTTTACGTAATTAATCGATTCGAAACGTTGCAGCCGGTAGGAAGGCTGAGATAAGAGTTCAATTGCACTGACATTACTGCAGAAATATTGACCTCTACCGGACTCAGGTGTGGTTTTGTGGCTTTTGGTTCTGATAATTTATTTCTTATTGCCAGAAATCGTCAACACTACCTGAGTTTCTCGTAGGTACCCATATAAGTTTCCGAGTATTATCTAGTCTTTTTAGGGTTCCGTACCTAAAAGGTAAAAATCGGAACCCTATTACTAAGACTCCGCTGTCTGTCTGTCTGTCTGTCTGTCTGTCTGTCTGTCTGTCTGTCTGTCTGTCTGTCTGTCTGTCACCAGGCTGTATCTCATAAACCGTGATAGCTAGAAAGCTGAAATTTTCACAAATTATGTATTTCGGTTGCCGCTATAACGACAAATACTAAAAATAAAAAAAATGAAAATATTAAGGGGGGGTCCCATACAATAAACGTGTTTTTTTTTGCGTATTTTTGGTCAAAATTACTAACGGTAACAGGTAGACGCTTAAAATTTTCACGGAATATGTAGTTGTATATTACCTTTAATAAATAAATAATTAAATTAAAAAAAGTAAATAATAAAGGGGGGCTCCCATACAACAAACGTAATTTTTAAGCAATTTGTTACTCGATCTTAATAAACAAGTAGAAACTTAAAAAATATTTAAGTATATATACAACAAACGTGATTTTCTTTTATAGATGATGGTACGGAACCCTTCGTGCGCGAGTCCGACTCGCACTTGCCCAATTTTTTTATATGTTGTTGTGAAATAATACGGAACATCGCGTGCGAATATCATAAAGATAGAATTTTAAATAGTAGCCGATTTTGTTTTGTTTACCTCTCGTGGCTTTTGGCCAAAATATCTGTCTATTTATAAAATTTGCATGTAGGTGTAAGTTACTGTACTATTTCCGTTGTTATTGACTTGCAAAAATACGACTCAAGTTTAAGGTGAACTTGTGACATCAAGAAATCTTTCATTAGAATCACTATTAAAGTAATTACTTCTAATAGGTTATCATGTCGCTGGGTTAACCTCACTGGAATCTATGTAATAAGTGCTATCTTATTACAAAATGTCTGATTTGCGTCACGCTATGTATTCTTTCCTTACGATGATCAAATGACGTAATAAGTAATTACAACAGTAGAAGTTACTACTACTTAAATAATTGTTATGTTCCAACTCTATTTGTATACACCTTTAATAGATTACGTTGCAAGTCAGAGATGACGGTCGCAAGTACTGCATACTACTACTTCACACATACATACTTCTACACACGTAAAATGCATAGTTATATTTTATGAAGAATATTAAGTTTTATAATTCGCCCCAGACAAGATGTTTCTAGAACTTGATATGCTATCAGGGTCTGATCCAGAGGAGGTTCTTACCGGAGTAAGTGCCTTAAGCTTCTTCAAAAATCATTTGCTTTCTTCCAAAGATGAATGACTTTTTACTTCTTTAGTATTTCCCTGTAAAAAACCATCGGTTTACCAGTTTCAAGTCAATTAGGTAGTTAATAATGAAACTTTAGCACATATTTTTATTATCTACAGTGAGCAACGCGTGATTTTGCAATAGCGTTTTGGCCTTAATGATAAGAAACCTTCATGAATTGTGACTATAATAATATAAATCAGAATAGCGGATAATCTGTTACAAGGTCTTTAATTCCTATAAGTTTCAAATGGAATAATTTACCAGCAGTTTTTTTAGAACATAACATCATAGTTATGTTGTAATAACCAGCACGCACCGTAAAAATCTATTTCTAGAATTCGTGCGAACTGCTGTACAGGTAGATAGTCTATTTGCACATATCAGTGCCTTGCCCGGGACATGAATGAACAGTGCCTGTCAGAAGCCCAAAAAGATAACCACCTGTATATTTAGTATGGACTCGTTCATGCATGGGGTTGTTTGGGTTGTAGTTGGGCCATGGCGGTTAAGTATGGGCGTCACGACTCGTGCATGTACCGAACACGGCCCAGTTATGTGTAGATAGACCTTAAGGGTTATAAAACTGAGTAATTCAAGTGATATCTTGGGCGAGACGCGTTCAGCCCGCACGCTTTCCAATTCTTGCAGGTTCTATATTTATAGTGCTCGCATTATAGGAGTGGTTTATTACTATAATAACGTGATTGAAACACCTTACGGATTCTTGTCTATTTTAGTTTTATATACCAGTCAAGCTGTTTGGCTATCTTTCACGACTAAACAGCTGAAGCGATTTTGATGAAATTTAGCTTGGATGTAGCTGTATACTCCGGGTCAAACACTGACGGCCTGAAAGAGGATATACAATTTTGCATATTTGGCACACAGCTATTCTTATCTAGTTTTACAAATAGTATACTTTGAGCTAGTAACTAGAACTTCTATATATTCCTATTTGATTTTTTATTACCAGCCAGTGATATTGCAGTTACGCTTATGTATAAAATTATCATGGCAGTAACCACAGTTTTATCTGTTTCTTGCTTCATATGCGTGAATGTGGAATGGGTTAATGTTATAATAAATAAATATAGCGTTTTTTTATTTCAAAGGAAGTGTGCAGGTTTTATTACTTTGCAGTCTTTGCATCAGGAACTGGCCAGTGTAGTTAAAACAATATTTTTGTATCTGTCACGTACATTAACCTGATAATACCCATAGACCTTGAACAGTGCCGTATTATATAAATATAATTACGATGCAATGCAACTGTGGTGGTCATAATTTATAATAGCCGGGCAATGTGCTCCTTAGGGCGAAATAAATAATTATATTTTGCTCTGATCATGTTATGTAAGGTTTTCTTATTATCCTGCAACTAAAAATAGAAGCCCTCTGAGGCAAGGCTATCATCAAACTTTGTCCGTGTATATTAGACTAATAATTACTCTCTATTAGGCATCAATTCTTTCATCATAATACGTGATCATTGTGGAAATCGCCCCTATTAACTTAGCCCATAACACATATCTACATTGCATACACTTGATAATGACACAGAAACGACATGTTCTGGGAAACGTTCACGATATGTATATCAACGGAAAACGAGACATTCACGACATCTTTGTTAAGAACAATGAACTGCGTATCTCTTTAAATAAGCATACTGAACTCTTAATCATTCTAAATTGTCTATTACGCTAACAACGTTGTTGTTACTATTCATTCTAAGCGACGTTAAAATTCAGCACCCGCCATCTACTACGCAAATAATTTGGTATTGTGCTGTACAGAATACTCCTTTGCAATAAGTATCAGATATATTTTATAGCATGTTTTCCGCGTTACAATATGCATTACAATTCTACACTGTACATAGGTAGTGACGTAAATACGAACTTACGAAGACACAATGAAGGTTCTAGGGTTGCCAATAGTTTGAGAAAATAAAGGAGCACACTTTTTAAATAGGGGAAAATAAAGTTATTAGTTTTCTCTTAGAGACGTATTTTCCTGTTGGTTTCTAGCCTATGCTAACAGTCCCCCCCGTGGGATCTCCACCTTGTCGTGGTGAGGGAACTCAGTAACCGTGGGTTTGAGGTACACCCACGGTGAAACTAAGCGGGATCCCGGGAGGGGACGCTTGGGTGAGGCCTGTGTAGGATGCGTCCCAAGGAGCGAGTGCGGGGGACAGTTCTGTCTGTCCCTCGCAGTCGGGTGCGGTCGCGGGAGGAGAGGCGTGTCGGTATTGCGTTGCCGCGCGCCCTATCTCCCGCGACCAAATGGGGGCGCACCTTTGTTGCGTCGCGGTGGGGCCGCAGAGGAAGAGGAGATGCGGTGTTGCGTTGCTGTCCTCCCTATCCTCTGCGGCCGCCGTGTGTTTTGGCGGCGGAGCCCAACACCTTCATCCGCCGCCAAGGGGGTTTTGTTCGGGGCCTGCTTGACCATCTGGCGGGCCAATACCCGTCGGGGGTAGCGAGGAATGCTTTGGTGATCCCCGACCCCCTGACACACGGGTACATGAGGAACACGGGTTGGTTTTTAGTCACTAAGAGTCTGACAGTCCCCTTCGCCCTTCCACCAGGACGGGACTCCATGGTTGGAAAATCAACCCGATACAAAAAAAGAAAAAGAAAAGCATATGCTAACAGTGACTTATTCGTTACGTGATTGCGTTCTGTTTCACCTTAGAATAATCGTTGTTAGTTTAGTAAATTATACTATCCATGTTAATATTTTCAGTCTCACAATAAACATTGACCATAAAGTTTTCCACATATAGTTGATTGAATCAGGCGTTACTTGGCGGAACTCCATTGTGACCTAATGGAAGTTCCATATTCCACATATTTTATTATTACGCAAAAGTATCATGATCGTTCTAGTACTATCCCAGCTGCTGACTTTTACGTAAAGACATAAAGACACCTCTGTGCTTGGTCTTAAATCATGTTTTGCCTTTACAAACATACAACTAATGGACACGATGAACACCCAGACTCGGAACAACAATTCATGAATGTAGATTAAAATAGCAGAATATTAGCTTTTTTTATGCAAAAGTATAAAGCACATTTACAAAAAATAGAGTAGGATGCTACGAAGTATGGTTGGCAACCTTAGATGACGCGTTGACCGTTACGTTAAAGCAGCTGGGAAGGCGTATTACATTCCGGGAAATGTTTGTTTGGGGCGTATATAATGTCTGTTTTCAATCATTGCAATTGAATATTTTCCTTTGACGCGTGTTGGCAATTTTATTGATAAAATGTTTTGCACTGTACGCTTCATTATCGTTCAAACAGGAACTCGTTATCGTGGCCACTTCCATAATAATATGTTGTATGTCAAACGTTTCGAAAGATGTTTCATGTCGCTTTATTGTCGGTTTCCATGAATGATTCCGTTTGTCATTGGCCGTCTCTTGCCATAACTAACCGTAATATTAACAGTTTTTTGCTATCGACGATTGAGAAGAGTTTATTTTCGTTTCGTAATTGTTTTGTACACAGACAATAGTTTGTACCTATTTCGTAATAATATTTATCAATGGTTGGCTATTCGGAATAGAAAAGATTTTAACTGAGACAGTTCAATATTTACAGATATTTAAAATTGAGATGATTTTATATTTAATTTGGACTAAACTGCCAAGACTTTCCCTTGTTTTAAAGGCGTAAAGTTATGTAGTAGAGTGGTATAGCCTAAATTACTAAACTAGAAACACGTTTTTTTGCCAGCGGGTCCCTTTTATGACGTAGGCGCCCACCAATTAGGGTTTTTTTTAATTATTCCTCCCAAAATGGTATAAAGTAGAGGTTGCAAGATTGTTTGAAAATCCGGTGACATTGAAACCAGTACTAAAAATACGGACAACGGCCAGTAAAATATAATATTTTCAATGTCATTTTAGTTTAGAAGAGCACAAAGTGGATTTATGTACAGTAGATAGTTTCACGTTAGAAACGTCAGCAGAGAGAATGAAGCCTCATGCCATGTGGAAATATCCAATTAAACTAATTTAGTATAATATACTGACACTGAAAAAGCACGTTCAGCGTGCATGATCAATTTTCTGACACACTCAGGAAATATTGTGACAAACATTTTATATCTATTATTATTGATTAGATAAACGTATTTGCAAATAAAAATAGAGTATTGTGCGCATGATCTTTAATTGTCTATAGATAAGGTTATTTTTGTAAACAAAGACAACAATAATATTCCTATGTTGACAAAGGATTAATTTTTTTTTATTATTATCGTCAGTTAAGTGTTATCCTAGTTGTAATCAATTTCGTTTTAGAGCCAAAGGTTGTCTTTATAGTGTTAGTTACTTATGACAGAATATTTAGCTTCCGAAAGACAGGCAGAATTACTGCTGCCCGATGTTTGCAAGACTGCAGCCCAACCAGAGAGATGCGATGATTGACTCTTACAGTATTAGGTCTTCAGGACAGAACCAACGGTAGTGTGTATGCGTACTCTTCGAGTCACATAAGGGAGTCTTTGTGACCGATCACACCTATAAATCTGACGGTGACGAAAGACCCGCTGAGGTCACGTTGTCACAGGCCTCTTGAGTGTAATTTTTTTCTATATTTCATGTAAATCTAACTTCATCTATAAAAACTAAAATTTAATATAAGTAATAAACTCAAAGATAACTATTAATATAGGCAGTAAAACGCTTAGGGATGTTAATCGAAAGTAAAACGTCTTGATTTTAAGTCAAAGTTTATCACGACTTAGTTACCTATTACTTTAGTCATTGCCAAAGTAGTTTCCGGTTTATTTGAGATATAGTAAATATAGTTATTACCTAAACCATATAAACGTGTTAGTTAGGTACTTTTAAATAATTATGACTGTTCTTTTGATAAAATGACTTGCAAAACATAAATTCAATTAATATGTAAATGTATTTTAGTTCTTCTTTCACATTCAAACCATTCTAGAATATAATACGGCATATTTTTATTTTACTGAAATTGGTAGGTATATTTTCTTGAAAACCCTACAAGCAATATTTACAAACAAAAAGTTGTGATAATAATTAGATAACCTTAATACGTAATCGAATGATGTGAGTCACAGTTTACGCACCTCGCTCGTTAGTTCATTTCATTATCAAGCGCAAACATTATGGAACGTTCAGATTTAGAAGTCGTACCTAACGTCACCCATTTACACAGTGATAACGGCCTTTATCCACTAATCTGTGTTTTGATCACGTTTGTTTGAAGACCTATTATGGGACACCTGCATTATTCTTGCCCGTTTTCAATGCTTTATTGAAATTTCTTATATAGGTACACAGATATGAGAAGTAGTATCAGATAGAGCGCATTCGTCCAACTAAGTGTGGCACATTGACAGCTATGTGTGCGTGACCTTTGGCGACTGGCACTGTACGGACACGCGCGTCTATGTGTGTGAAAAGTTGCCAGATTATGAATAATCTCCCAGTATTTTGCATATAGTTATGTAATATTCTTATATTCATTTGCGGTTTTGAAGAATTTACCATGGATTTAATTAATGCTTTTATAAATACATTTCTTAAATGTAGGTACCGAGTTAAGTTTTAACTACTTCGTAAATCTGTATATACAGGGTGGCGCTACCATAGGGGCACTTTTTTAACAGAGGCATAGCGTACAACATTCTGAAGCCTTGTACCAAAAATCAATTAAATCGGTGCAGTAGTTTAGCCACAATATCGATTTTAAGTTCCGCAATTTTTGCACATGCTTTGAATTCCACACAGCTGATACAAAACGGTCAACGACCCTACATTGCACGCCCCGACTCGCTCCGACGCGACGCCTCGACGTCATCCGAAGTTAGGCTCAGCGCAGATAAAACGGAGCGCAGCGGAGAGGATTTTATTAACGCACTTGAAAATAAACTATATTTTTTTTACAATAAAGTGCATAAATGCTTGAACCTGACAAAAAACATTCGCGCGTCCTCGAAGATATGCGGGAATCCTCGCGCGGCGTCGAGTCGGCGCCCACATCGTAGTGAGTCGCGGCGCGCAATGTAGGGTCGTTGACCGTTTTGTATCAGCTGTGTGGAATTTAAAGCATGTGCAAAAATTGCGGAACTTAAAAATCGATATTGTGGCTAAACTACTGCACCGATTTAATTGATTTTTGGTACAAGGCTTCAGAATGTTGTACGCTATGCCTCTGTTCAAAAAGTGCCCCTACGGTAGCGCCACCCTGTATAAAATCATTGCGTTACTGACTGACTGACAGACAAGCTACAGCTGAAACTACTCTGCGCATGAAGCTGAAATTTAGCATGTATGTTTCTAGGGAACCGTAGGGGTGCACCAAGACGGGATTTCTCGAAATTCCCACGGGATCGGGCAAAACGAGAAATACGAAAATATGGCGTCGATAAGTTGAGAAATAAATAGTATGTATGTACACACGCCACCAAGTCAAGCTAAACAGTTGCTGTACGATTTTGATACTTATTCCCTACGCCATAAGTATGTATGTACACACGGCGCCAAGTCAAGCTAAACAGTTGCTGTACGATTTTGATACTTATTCCCTACGCCATAAGTATGTATGTACACACGCCACCAAGTCAAGCTAAACAGTTGCTGTACGATTTTGATACTTATTCCCTACGCCATAAGTATGTATGTACACACGGCGCCAAGTCAAGCTAAACAGTTGCTGTACGATTTTGATACTTATTCCCTACGCCATAAGTATGTATGTACACACGGCACCAAGTCAAGCTAAACAGTTGCTGTACGATTTTGATACTTATTCCCTACTCCATAAGTATGTATGTACACACGGCACCAAGTCAAGCTAAACAGTTGCTGTACGATTTTGATACTTATTCCCTACGCCATAAGTATGTATGTACACACGGCGCCAAGTCAAGCTAAACAGTTGCTGTACGATTTTGATAGTTATTTCCTACGCCATAAGTATGTATGTACACACGGCGCCAAGTCAAGCTAAACAGTTGATGTACGATTTTGATACTTATTCTTTACGCCATAAGAACGGTGCAAAGGACAAAGTGTATAAGCTTGACGAGTAGCAGGGTGTACACGAATTTTTGGATCGTTTGGGGATCGAACTCAAAATAATATTATGTAAGGTATATACTAATGGAAATTGAAATTCTATTACTATATTTATGAGAAAGAAGATATATCTACATAATACGGTAATGTATTTTTCATAAACATGACAATCATTATCACATAATCAATTGACAAGTGCATTTTCCCTAATTCAGGCAGAACGGCGTCGACAAAAACTGGCAACACTTACATATTTCTTGCACAAATACGAATTTTATCGAAATTAAATTAGGAAACAGTCAAATTATCAATAGGTACCTGGAAAAGATATTCCATTTTCCTGTTTTTGTTTTTAGGAACAACTTTTACAGTGTTTAAGAACACAAGACGGCATTTTGAGAATTTAAAAGTTGAAGTGATCGTGACGCGTGAACTGTACGATGCTTCGTAGCGCACGGAGACGAGTTTGTATTCGCTTTTCAATTTTGTATTTGCTTTAGTGGCCGCACGCAACTGTGCCGCGCGTTCCATCTGATACTACTTCTCATATCTGTGTATAGGTATACTTTTTATTGTTTTATGTCATTGATTAGGCAAATAGCTTCAAGTGATATTATAGTTTGTTTTATTTGATATTTAAAATATAGCTGATATAATTTGCAGTTAATTAGTGTCGACCACATCTCGTAAATTTTAATAGTCGACTCCTAAGTTCTCCTCGATTAACTAGAAAACTCTAGTCTTTTATCAGTAGTACTGAAATCATCGATTGTTTCGGTTGCAGAACCCACCATTCACATTCATTAGTCTTGACAGTATAATAAACGGATTTTTTTTACATTTGTTTATGGATCTCTTTATCCCACCATAGTACTTGTCCCCATAAAGCAATAAGTACTTGTACTAATTATCTGAAATAATAATGTCATATTCACATGTAATCCAATGGCCCAGATGATGAGCCTGGGATTTTACTCAACGGAAAATACTTAGCACAATTGAATAACGGTACGTGAAACGTGCACCAAGTTTGCTATTCACATTGATCTAAGTAAAGACACGCGATGTTTCATAATTACGATGATTAGTGCATCGGGCCAGGTCATGGGTTCACTAGTAAATCTTGAAACAATCACAATGCTCGTTCGAAGAAACAAATAAGGGTCATATTACACTATGCCACTCAGAGGTTATAAGTCCTTTGTACTTATGCATTCATCTACGTAATACGAATATCCTTCTCTAGAGGATGCCCACGGCTACGCCCGCAATATTTTTTAATTTATCGGGAAATCCCTTCTTAGTGCACCCCTACGGTCCCTAGGGAATATGCATGCCAAATTTCAGCTTCTTGTGCCCAATAGCCTGTCTGCCAGTCAGTCAGTAACGCAAGGATTTTATATGTACAGATTAGATGCAAGGCTTAACGGCTACGTAATCGGTTTCTGCGTGTCCATTCATTATGATTCAAGCAGTTATTAATACAGTGTCGTTTGGCACAATGTCAGCTAGGTGCGTTTCGCGTTCGCTTCATTCACTTTTGTTAACGTCTGTTAACAAACAGTTGTTAAACTATTCATATGACGCGCACTGTTGACAATGTATGTTTTCTGACTTATGTTCAGAGGTACACAAACTGAGTCCTTATAAAAAGCTGAAGGACAGTTATATAAACATGTCTCGCTCGTGAGAATTTTAAATTCATTGTACGTATGATAATTTGTCTGATGCAGAATAAACGTATGTTAGAGATAAGTATAGAGTTCATTGGTTCAAGATTATTAACGTATGTTTAAATGTTTTGTAGGCTAACTCGAAGATAAAATTGATAAGGCGAGTAGACCACGAATGGCTGTATGGTAGTCTGCGCAGCGGCGCGCAGGGCTTGTTCCCGTCGAACTATGTGGAGGTGAAGGTGCCGTTGCCGAACGAGCAAGCGCCGCCGCCGCCATTACTCGCTACAGCCGTGGCGTTGTACGACTTCGAGCCAGATCAACCCGGCGACCTACGCTTCGCAACCGGCGACACTATACAAGTAAGACACAAGATCAATGAAGAGTGGTACTTCGGTGAGTGCAACGGCCTCAAAGGACAATTCCCCATTAACTACGTACAGATGAGTTAAGCGAGGAGTTCCATCGCTCAGTTCCGTCGCGCTTCTTCACCCCGTGTCTAGATAAATTGCGAGTATGTGATATGTAATCGAAGACTGACGTCTACCATATCACGATGTCACTATTTTGAAAAACGTTTTTCCAGATATGGCAGACGCTGATAGTCTTTCCCGCATGGCATGGTTTTCCTGGGTGCAATACTATGATATTATATCTGTTATAAAAAAGGAAACCTTCTGTCCATGACGAAAATAGAAATATTTTAATAAACTTCCAAATAAAGTATATGTGACGCGTGAGCCATGGATTTGTACAATTTATAACGATTTATTTGCGTTTTCGCACTAGTGTTGCCATAATAACGTAAGTGCCCGCTGCTAGCCGTATTACCAATTTGGGCTTATGAAATTAATATATTGAGTAGGTAACGTTTCAACGACTGAATGTAAATAATAAGAGCTTGTATAAAATAACGTCCCTAAATTAGAATTTTTGTAGATATTATCGTTTGTGACGGTTGTGTAGTCCCGTATCGATCTGATTACTCGTTTAAAAAATTATTTGGTAATTATTTTTTTATTGTATACTTTGTCATACAATGTGCGGAGCCTATAGTGTAATCAGTTTCGTATTGGTCAGAGATTTTTACTAACACTAGTCGGTTTTATTGTTATAATTGGTTTTTAATAAATGCAATGTTAAACATTTTTTAATTATCGACATATTATGAATAATTAATATATGCTAAATTACACGTATTCTCATTAAATAGCAATAATGCCTAATGTTATGTAGCCTGTTGATGTGAAATTATTGTAAAACTTTTGAGTTAAAAGTTTAGGTGTCACTTTTGTACATTATTTTTTATTGTTCTGTTTGTGTCATAACTTTAAGTGTATTATTTTGGAGGGACCATAATGTTAAGTGCCTTGAGTATTTACGTATGTGTATATGATGAAGTTATTTATAACAAAATAAATATAATTCCAACTAATCTACTTTTTATTTTTAAATATAGGTATATTTCCCAGTCAGTATGAAGGATCTACATGCACTTTCAGAGATAACGCACATACAAGAAAATAGAAATCGGTCTTGTATCGTGTGGGCTTTCCCAAACATAACACATACCTACATACATACATACATAGACTCACGCCTGTTTCCCCGAAGGGGTAGGCAGAGGCATATTAAACGCCCACTTTTCGCCAGAAACATAAGACAAAGTATAACAATAGTGTTGTCTCGTATGTAGTCACCACAACACGATCCCTCTGTCACGCGGTGCCTCTCCAAACCCCTACGTCATCCGTGTCCGATTACTCGATGCGAAACCAGTCGCAAACAGATGCTTATCAAGTTTTCCTAGCAACTTGGAAATTCCATGCAAAGGTATACTCATCGATAGTGCTCGGGGGCGGATTTAGGAGGGAAAGGCTGAGGGCCTCAGGAACCGCCAAATCCACCCATTGAGTTTTTCCAAAAAAAACATAAATTTTTATACCGTCTACTACTTTTCGCGTGAGTGCGTGGCCAGCTTTGGTGTTGGAGCTTATAGACGGCTCGCACAAGAACCAGGATCGACGTACGACAGAATTTACGGCTATTTAAAACACGGTAGCGGTCCGTTATAAATGCCCTCACTAGCGGTCACCCATCCAAGTGTTGACCTATGTAAACGTTGCTTATCTTTGCCGATCTATACGATCGGTAAGTGAAGACACGAGTAAGTCAAGATACGATCTCTACTTTTAGTGTTTCCTTAGATAAAACCATCCCCAGGTCCAAGGAACCCACCCCACAAAAAATCAAAATCCTTGTTCCGCGCACCCATGTAAGCTTCTCTTTGTAAGTTTGTCTTTTGAGAGTTCCTATACTTTTGGAGAATAGACGGGGGGGCGGGGGGAAGGAATCTTGAGCTATCTGACTTTGGAGGACACAACCAATGAACGAAAAGAGGTAAGCTACAATTGATTGATAAACTTATGCTTTTACACATGAGACTCTTTACGCAAGAGGCACGACGTTTTCTTCCAGTCAAACCTTAAAAGTCATCGGTGAACCCATCATATGGACCTCGAGACCTTTGTGTGGTAGTGCAACGGTCTCCATGTGTAGAAACAAGATGTGGATTATTCTCCAGACTACAATCTTGCAGTGTAGACATTATTGGGGCTGTCGCTATTGCTTTCATAATTTTGTCGAGCCAGTCAAAAATGTGATTGCGCATGTGGTTAAAGAATCTATCCAGACCCTGAATAAAAAGTAAAGTAGTAGGTAAGTGAGCAAGACCTTCATATCATTGAACTAAAAAAGTGAAGTTTATTATGCAAGTTTTTTTTTTTATAATATTCTACCACATTCACACAACACCATCTAGTCCCAAACTAAGCAGAGCTTGTACTATGGGTACTAGATACCTAATGGATAAACATACTTATATACTTTTTTTTTGTAAATACATACCTACATAAAAACACCCAGACCAACATCCATGTTCATGCACACAAATGTTTGACTTGTGCGGGAATCGAACCCGCGACCTTCGGCTTAGCAGTCGCTTACACTCCCGCTGCGCCAACCGGTCGTCAAATATTTCCCCGTGACTTACTTAAAATAAAGCTCAGTATTTTATTTATAAGTAGGTATCAAGTTTATTTCTGATTGGTTTGAAAAGTATTGATTTATTCCATACGATATTGGAATTTGTATAGGAAGTGCTGTGAAGAATAAGAATAGAACTTCATAAGAATCAGATTTTAATTCATAAAAGAATCAGGAAGGATTTCAAAGTGTGCAGCGATTTTTGTTGCTGACTGTTCTATATCTGCCTATCTACCTACCTACGTCGGAGTTACTTAGTTCTAATGGGTTTTAAGGATTTTAAGGAAACAATCATTATCGCATGGAAGGGTTAGGCATTTAGTAGGTACTATTTACAAATAATTTATTTCATTTATAATTTGTACGCACGCGGTTCATTTATAACTTCATTAATGTTAAAGCTTATTAATGTGTGATGCTGTACCTTCTTAATGTGAAGCATTTACGTGAGAAATATAAATTGAAATAGTTTTATGTGCAGATTGGCTAAAAGATTTTTAGTGGTTTCAGGTGACCAACAACAGTGCTGCTTCTTAATATTGGTAGCTATATAATTACTCTGTATGCGTGTAACCTTACTTCTCCAAAACAGCTGGACCAATTTGGATAAAACTTTGTGTATCCGCATTCGGTAGATGGCACTGATGTCGGTCTGCAGGGTCTACTATAAAAAGTAAATAACTACCTATATACTTACATTTAGAAGTGATCTGTGATACTTACCTCAGAAGAACCTACCTAATGAATCATTTGACGTTTATTTTAGAATCGCACGCAGAGATAATAGTTATTAAGATATTATATATATTATACAATCTCAGATATGACGTGGCTGTGTGTCAGCCAAATGATAAAAGTCACATCAGGCGCTGCACTTATGTTAGGCGTCCACTGATCGGCATCGTACGCATCGCATTTTACGGATCGTAGTATTCTTTGTATAGAAAGTCACACAAGTGCGTCCACTGATCCGCATCGTACGGATCGCACATCGGCAATGCCGACTCGGATGCTCCGAGAGGCAACTTTTGCGATGCGTGCCGATGACGTCATACAGAATATCGTGTATCCAGACATTACATATGTTTTCTTTTTTAAGATGTTTTTGCATTTTCTTCCTCTTCTACTAACAAACGAGTAATAACGGCAAATTGTTCTTCTTCGCTTTCTTCCATTCTCACAAATACACGTACGATCACTGGTACTTGCGACGGCAATCCGATCGCTGCCGATACAGTGGATGCAGTATGAAAAAATAATGAGATTGATGCGATGCGTCCGATGCGTACGATGCCGATCAGTCGACGCTTAGCATAAGTCAACACTGGCAACCGTCAATACGCCAACTTTAATCGGCACACGACATCCTTAAGAAATACGCTTCTTATGTAAATCTGTATTCATTGACTTAGTTGCTTCCTAGTAAAAGCGGTTCTTGATTTTACTATATTTATACTGACAACCGACTAGTTTGTACCATATAGGCACTTCATTATATCTAACTCATGAATTATTATTATGCATGTAGGTATGTGTAATAAAAAACTACGAGTCAGCACGTGCCATCTAAAAAGGTAATTAAGGAGAACAAGTAATAAAAATATAATACAATTTCATCACATATAGTGAAGTTTATTATTTGAACAAAAATAATCTATAAGTTCTTAAAATATTTACAATTCCTTAAATAATAACTTACGGTCAACATACCCTGTTCGCTTTTCAACCGTTGCGTTCAAACAGTATTTATAACAACTAAAACGTGTAGGTGGCAAGAGAACATTCCGAGTGTCGGTGAACCTTCGGGGAGTTGGAGAGACATCCATTTCTCTCATTCACAACATGTTGAAAAGAGAAGGGAGGGATTCACCTAATGTTACATAACATTATATAAGCTAATCGTCTAATAACACAGTCCCAAACATTTCCCTAGCATATACGTTAGAATCGGACCCACTAGGGCTCAGATTCCAAACGTCCCTACAGAAACTAATGTCGACATTCAGGTACATAACATATATATAGCAATATAAGTATACGATTTTTTTAAATGATACGAATGTATAGAGGCGAATGATGACAGAACAATTGCAATGATTAGAATGAATTGAGAGAATGATGACCGCTGGCCTGTTTCAATATAGTTAGCTCAATAAATGTGAATAAAAATAGTCGAACCACGAATGTGTCGCATGCATTAAAAGCGCTGTATTTATACGCAATGGGTCGCAGTTTATTAATTACGTCTATTTGTTTTCTTCTTATTTTTAATAACCAAGTTATCTAGGAAATCATTTTAAGTTTTACTATCAAATTGATAAAATATATCATCGTTGCATTCGTTGCATCATTTAGTCTAGCCTGACAGGCGGGTTATAAATTGTGAATTATTTAGTTCGAAGGCCTTATGATATACTAAGCATGGCCTGATTACACGGGGCTAAAATCGGAAACATGAAAATTGTTTAAATGTTGAGCGTTATGAAATCTTGTTTTTTTTTTCTAGTTTGTATTCGTAATGTGCGCATTCTTATTAACAAACGACCTGAATGTTTCGCGCGTTTCGTAATCACAATCGCAGCGCAGACAGTGTAGGTAAGTATAATAAAATTACTAGACTTATCTGTACCGTCTGGTAACCATATACTATTTACTTCCATGATAAGCATTTTAAAAACAATTGGTTTTGTCGTTTCCTTTTTGGAATTTCATGTAATTTATTTTTTATTTTTGTAACTTTATGAATACAGGCCAGTGTCAGAAAGAAATAGAATCGGAAAATTAACTTATTTAGGCACAATAAAAAAATATAAACGCCATAAAAATAAATGAACATTTTTGAGCATAAAATTTGTCACGAATCGAATTATAAAAAATAAAAGTAAAAATCCTCATAAGTGACCACCAAATAGCAATACACAGAGATCAGCGTATGTACTACATAAACTGAGACATTAAATATTAATTCTACGTTTAGATAAGTAATTGTAAGTATAAAAGATGCGATGACAACATAAGCGTTCAGATCGAGATTATCTGAAGCAATGTTTCAAGATCTACGTTCTAAATATTTCAGAACGCACAATCGTATAAATTCGAGTTACGATGTCACATCGCGATTAATTGCGTATTCAGTAAGGGCTCTCGCACATCTGACGGACGATATGTCGGCGTACTAACAAATTATTCGTAAACGCACTGACGAAACATCGGTCTAGTAAGTAGCTACGTGTTTGACCTACTAAAATGTCCGTGCGTAACTGGCGGTATGCGACGCACCTTCTGCCAAATGTGCGGACACCCTAAAATTAAACTGGTTCCATACATTCAGCTAGCAATAACCGATCGCCTTAATCAGAAGTTTCGATAACATTATATAAGTTCGCAGCTCCCGAAAGCCTAAAATCATTGTAAACTTCAAAAAAATATATACACATTGCGATAACATTTTGCAGCCTAAGCTTGCGGTATTCATAACGCGACATCTATACACAAAAAGCGTTAACAGTACCATTTATTTGTCCACTTCAATATCTACCGTTCTCTTTATTTACATTTACAGCTGAACGTCTGTGAGACATCGTTATTATGACCTACTCGGCGACCGAACACTTACAGCCATTTGCAAACGAGAAATTCACTTTCGACGTCCAATTTGAATGTAATGAGGACTGGCGAGTTTGTATTTCTTCGATTTGAATGATTAAATAGCGTTCGGCCTCAACTGTTGATGTATTTGTATAGTACGAACAATAAATATATCCAATAGAAAAGAAATTAAGTGGAAAAAAAGAATTAAGATATATTTGCGTCAAATACCAAAAAGTATTAGATTAGATCAAGATAGAAATAAGCATTTAGTATAGTAGCAAATATTAACATTTCGCCGTATTAATTTAGGTTCAAACATAGGTACTAAGAAGATTTATCGGCATATGCGCAGATTCGGTCACATTCAAGAACTTGGATAAAATACACCTACAGTTGTCTGCGCAATTGGGAGACGAGACGGGACTCAATCAGTCATTTTCATTGTACGTATACTCTGTCAATAGTACAGAGAGTACGTCGATTGTCAATAGTAGGGTAGGACGCCGCCTGGTTAGGTGGAGTGACAATATACGCAAAGTGGCTGGCTGCGGCTGGACACCAGAAGCTGAAAATCAAGCTCTGCTGTGTGCCATTGGAGAGGCTTATATCCAGTAGTGGACTGGAACAGACTGATGATGATGATGAGAAAACGGCCTCCATAAGAATAATCCATGTCTTTTTATTTATGAATAACACCTACAGATCACATAACAACATTAAAACAAAATGTATTCAAAACTGTTTATAGCTTTTTCATCAGACCATTAAAAAGGTCATTCATCATCATCAGCCCTGTTAATCTGTTCCACTACTAGCCTCTTCACATTGTAAGAAGGGTAAAGCCATAGTCCACCACGCTAGGCAAGTGCGTATTAGCAGATTTTACATGTCTTTTGGGAATAATATGGGGAATCTCATGCCACTTTCCTCACGATATTTTCCTTCACCTTACCAAAAAAAAAATCCTTTCGCCATATGAAAAAAAAGTAGGATATTTTAAATTTCCCAGTATACAAATACATCAACAGTGACTTGTAAATGTCTTACGACATTAAATCCTCATTATATCGAAACGTGCACACTATGCGCGGTAACGAGTGGTGTATACTGTAGGTACAATATTCAGATACAGCATCTATTTGCGCTGTTTACGTACTAGCTTACAGATTCATTGGCTTGGCCATGCAATTTTGTTGTTGTCCTCGAGATGCAATGACGTAGATTATTATTATTTGTTATATTTACAGTACAGTTTACGACGCGTGCGGGTCACTTTAGCCACTCGATGATTTGTTCACTGTATCTATGTTTTTTCTTCACTATTTTACTTTAGCTCGTTACGATAACACGGTATTACTACATTTGTTCCAACCGTATATATACATTATCCATTCATTTTCGACACTCGGAAAAAGCACAAGCAATTAAGTTTTTGCCCATAGACAATTTGGTTTCTACTGTAAGCCGTGCCTTAAATAATTTGACTACTGGCTGTATCATTAACTGACTACATCACAACTCAAACGATTGGAGCGACCATAGAGGTACCGTATATTTATATCGGTACGATGGTTCATGAATTTGTAAGGCGTATAATTATTGCGTTATTGGGAGAAAATACCGACAAACATAACTCAATCTTTTATACCACTTATAACAATAAGGCAATGGCAATAGCCTCTCGCTGGTAGCATCAGCACTTTATACTAGCATACAAACTTACGGTCTAGCGTTGGTGCGACTCAAGCTCATATTGCTTATCAAGGAAACCGTATGACATTTTATCATTACGCTCAGTTCCAGTGACCAAAACTAAAGTGATTTAGTTACAGTGACCTGACATTAACGGGGTCTAAAGTGATCCGTACGCGGCGAGACTTAGTCTACACACCTGGGCGAATCTTAGTCAGGCCTGTATATCGGTATCTTAGGGATAAACTCTATAAGAAGTACGTATTCCATCATGGAGGAGGAGTCGCAGTGTTGTTTCGTGAGTCGCCAGCGAAGACCCAGCTTGTTGTATAGTCGACTGTTTTCCCATTCCAATAGTTTGTTCAGAGAGTGTTGCGTCTGGAAATAAGAAGAATAAATTATAAATAGGACTATAACATACAATTCCTACGTTACTGACTGACTGTCATGTTGTTTCTTGGGGACCGTAGAGGTGCACTATGAAGGGATTTTTCCGAAATTCCCATGGGATCGGGCATAAAAAAAAGTGTTTCCGGAGCTGCGGGTATCTTCTAGTACTATATAAATAGACGTAGGTGAAAGCTAGTCATTGAATTGTACATTATTGTATATTTTATGCTGACAACCTCGATAATATTAAGTAAAGATGGTAACACCACCTGCAAGTGGTGCACCTGCCGATCAACGGACGAGGCTATGGCAAACAAAATATCCCGATAAGCGGCAATAGGCTCGCCACCTATTACGTGGGATCAAAACACTGGCGAAAAGTGGGCGTTTAATATGCCTCTGCCTACCCCCTCGGGAAAACAGGCGTGAGTCTATGCATGTATGCAAAGATGGTAAAATAGGAAATATTGTATAATTGATTTATCACTAAATCAGTGTGGAGGCTGGTACCATAAAATGTGCAGACACGCAGACTGACGGTCTCGGTTTTATAGCCATTGATGCCACCAATCACATCGAAGTTTTTGTGCCTATTCAATTGTTAGGTACTTGTAGCTTGCCTCGTGATTTGGTGAGCAAAGCAAATACTGCGAAAAGATCATATAGGTATGTATAAATTTCAGTCGTTACGGGAAGCCAGTGCCCTCGAATAAAATAATACAGGTCCAACCACGGAATATACGATATAGTTATCCTTTTTGTCAAACGGCAGTTGCCCCGTAAAAGAGCTAACATTCTATAAATTCTGTTTGTGCTAGAAAGCAGTTCCTAGGATCCAAGGCGGAGAAGCTGACCGAATGGCAATGTAATGTAACAACGTAGAATGACAAGCTAATCAAAATATAAGTACGATGTAAACATAGCACACTATCTATACCTATTCTATGATATCAGACAATATAAAGGTTGCTGAATTGATTCCCACTTATTGTATTATTGCGATGAATCAAGTCCATACTCATAAACCTAAACAAAAACGTCGGTAGGCAAAGTTCAACGTATAATAAAGGTAATTGTTCTTCGATTGTACTGCCGTGTATCGTAATAATATTAACGGATTTGAATGTGTAATCCGGAACACTAAATCCGCTTAGCGTACCAAGGCTACTGTTTTAAGGTTATTGTCACTATTACGTTACCTACCTACTAATAGCTGAAGTAAAAAGGTTTTATAACAATAATAGATACATTAGTCTTAACGCTCACCAATGCGTGTGCGTGATTGTAAAAATTACGTCTATGGACCACTAGTTCTTAAAACTATAAAAGCAGATGATTTTGTGGCATTTACTTCACCTACTTTAAAAGCTGCGCTCAAGGTTCCGTGACCCTAAACGCACAACGTACAGAGTTTCTATAAATTGCTTCTAAGTACGATAAGGTACGAAAAACAGTCTCTAAAAATAGCCTTTACTTATAAACTAATATAATTCGCTTCTCTTTTCCTGTTCTTAATCGCTTACAGCTTTTCCTGTTCTTAATGTTGCAGCTTAAAGTCGAGTGATTCGGACACGGCCAGTAGGTAGGTATGTCTGATACTGGCCGTGTTTTCTAATCACTCGACTTTGCTCTTAACAGTAATCAACTAATTGCAATGCCAGACAGCATCTATAAACTAGGCTATCGTACGTTCTGCAGCATTAACTAACAATTAAATAATACACAAGTAAGCGTCAGACGAGTCATTATTTGTATCCGCAGATGGAAAGAATTCCATCTGCAGATATAGGTAAATTCACGAAAGTTGACCACAAATGGCGGCCGTCGCGCATATGTACATTCGTGCACCAATGGCGTTGCTCCATTCTTGACGCATTTAGGGAATGCGTCAAGAACGGAGCCACGCCATTGGCACTCCACCCGCGCCTCACCCCGCACCTCCACGGGGACCTAAAAAATGATTTCTGCGCAGTGGTCATCTTTCGTGAACCGACCTATACAAATAATGCAAAATAAGAGAGGAAATGTTTATTGTCAAAGACTAAGATTTGCAGTATTTTCTAGACTGTGATGTTGAGATTTTTTATACATATTTTGTTTAAACCGCCGAGATTTTTGATCATAATGATTACTAGAGGATGCCTGCAGCTTCACTTGCCCTTTTTGTATTCAAGTATTACTTCTCGATCCCGATACTACTTTATCGATGCCACCCCTACGTTCTCTAAGGGACATTCATGCATAACTTGAGCCAATAGTTTTGGTCGTGCGTAATTTGTCAGTCAGTCATTTAAACTTTTTTAAATTGTCTTTCGGGATATATACCACGTACGTTTATTTGGAGTAACCGATATTTCGGTTAAATATCGGTTAGGTACTCCAAACAAAGGTGC
This sequence comes from Euclidia mi, assembly GCA_944739405.2. NCBI lineage: Eukaryota > Metazoa > Arthropoda > Insecta > Lepidoptera > Erebidae > Euclidia > Euclidia mi. Next base: position 32,151,203 of record OX123204.2, read on the forward strand.
GTGGTCTATATCCCGAAAGACAATTTAAGAAGCTCAAAAATCGTGCAGAGGTCATCGCTAAGTGTTAGCTATAAAGTTGAATGTCGCACGGTTTTTGACATGGCATGCCATCACCAAACTGTCTGAAACCTTATTTCGTTCATAACTCAAGTAATAATCGTTTTAGAGAAAATTCGTTCAACCAGTACCTAATAAACTAGCTCTTCTTTCGGTGAGTAGCAATTTCAGAGCAAAAAGTTAAGTAGTTTTTTTAAATATCCATAAAAATCTTTAGAGAAAGCATGTTTTTCAAATTAAAATTCTATCGAGCGAAAATCTTCCAATCGTGTATCTGTCCGAGGAGTCCCTAGATAAAGACCTGATAAATAATATTCAAAATTTTCACTTTGCTGGTGTGTCTCACTGCTTCAAAATCGGTAATCAAAAAGCGCATACATTTTCGAGGGAGCACCTTAGAATTTTATATACAGATCACGTGGCGCTGAAATTGCCTTCGGAACGGAACCGAATAACGAATATGACGTTATGATTACACAGTATCCCGAATAGCCTGTAAAATATATAAAGAACATTTGTTTGTCCATGTAAGGTAAAGAAATACAGAGAATATTATAAAGAAAAATAACCACCTCATTACTAGTAAGTTATGTGCATATAAATAAACAATTATTTATTTATGCATATTGGTAGTACGCGAGGAGCAATTAATTACGTAATAATAAATGTAGTAAACAATATACGCAGAATAAATTAAATATAAGAAATACGAGCGGTTATCAGAAGCGGATATAACAATGTCAAGTGGAATAATACCGTTAAATATGATTTTCCTCTCGTTAGGTACGGTAACCTAGTTAAATCTCATAGGCTGGTTAGTATTTTAATAATAAATCTGGGTTTCTGTTCGACTAAGGCAAAATAAAGGTAGGCATCTACCCAGAGTACGGTAGTAGGTATCGCACATAGTGGTAGGACCTATAGGTACGTAACTAAATGTATGAAACGCAGTTACAAAATGATTTTCGTCGCGTCATAGATGAGAGAATTAGTATTCTCTCATCTGTGCGTCGCGTATTCACGGTCTTACTGTAACCGTTTCGCCAAATCGCTTACTCGGTGCATTCACAATCTTTTATTGCCACGAATCGATTAATTTAGGGTGTCATCCTCTGACAGCGCGCAGCGGATTCCAGTACTTTGTATTGAGGGGATAATTTGGGTTTGATGGGCCATGAGCCTGGTGATGGAAGATTTTCGAGTGTAAAACCCAAAATGAATGATCTTTGGAAGATAACAATTGTTGGGCGGGAGGCGTGAATATTTTTTGAGTCCAAACGTCATATTCGTATGATCATATCCCACTACCAGCTCAGGGTGTGGACTGCTGAGAGAAACTGGTAAGGAACGCAAATAGAAGTAAACAAACAGACTAAAATAGAAACCAGAATTGGAAGTATAAAATGCGGCATGTTTGTTTTTTGTTTGTTTGTTTTTCGTGTGAGTGTGTGGCCAACTCTCGTGTCGGAGTTTTTCAGACCGCCCTAAGGCCTCCGACGTGGCCTAACGACTCTTATCCTAGGACAAGAACCGGGACCGACAGCTTTACGTGCCCTCCGAAGCACGGTAGCGCTCAGATGTAAATGCCACACACGGTCACCCATCCAAGTGGCGACCTGTGCAAGCGTTGCTTAACTTTGCCGATCTGTTACGAACGACAAGCTAAGTCTCGCTATGAGCGCTACAAATGCGGCATAAGAACAGTACAGGTCATTTAACAGCATGGTTATTAATATTGATGATAACGTTATCCCTTGTAATGACAACTGGAATAACATTATTTGCACTGCTACGTTAATATTCCGATAGCACACCTAATAATAACCGCTGTCTCACCGATAAGTTGCAATTGCCAAGGTCCTTGAGAAAGTGATGCTCTGTTTAAATCATGTCTAGTTCAAACTGCAAGGATCGGTATAGGCTAATATTGGTATCCTACTGTAAGTATACGGGCAGAGAAAACACTTCTGTATCACAAAAGTTCCGCTGTTAAAAGTAAAGATTTTGTTGCATTTTTTTCTGTAAATGTGTGGTAACTCTAGTGTCCACGTTTATACACCGTGCACCGCCCGAAAGCCATGGTCTATTTTTATTGGTTTCGGTGGGAGACACGTCCCATGCTACTATCAAGGCTCACTTGATGGTATGTGATTACTAGCATAAAGATAATAATAGACATGATACAAATACAATGATAACTAAACTTCGGAACCCACTTCCTAACTGACAACTCTGCATCAACTTAGGTTGACTTTTAAAGAATTCCAAAGACATTATATTGAACAAAAAGTTTAATAAAAGAATAAACACCAAATTCGTATAACAGTTTATTCCCTTGCTACATTTGTCAATAATATGCACCTATGCTATTTGAGTCTAAAAGGATAAGGAATATTATAACATTCATAATCTGATATCGATTTCGATATTGATTCCAAACTCAACAAATTTAGTCTCCAGAATGTCTCGGCGAGCCCAGAATAGCGAAAGTTTTGACGTAAAGCAGTGTGTTATGTCAGCTGTTGCGCGTCCGATTGGCATGTGTACTTTACACTACGAGAGGCGATTGATGCACGACAGAGCAGGATAGCGACAATGCAATATGATAAAATAGATACGGAAGAGCAGGACAGCGACACAACGAAGATAAAGCAGATATTGGGTCAGTGCGATATTGGAAGCGGCTGCGCTTCCTACCAGTGATTAGATATTTCGAGCGGTAAAATTACAACTTATCAGTTCCACTTTGAATTTTTCAGGTTAAGGACAAATTTAATTAATTTTTTGGTAGCTCACTGTGGACCTCTTTAGAAGGATCAAAGTCAGAACTTGGAGGGCGACGGAGTCTAAAATGAGATCAATGTCGCCGACATAGCTCTCTGTAAAGTCTGACTGATGTGGCAAATGATATTTTGAAGAACCGATGACTGTAATTGGGCAGGAAATTGCTATAGCATGGCGGCCACGCATCGGCTAATGCAACAGGGGTTGCACTCCGCGAAGTGGACCGACAGCTCAAGTTCGGTTTGTGTGAAGGGCTTGAGGGAGGTCTACCTTCGTCCAGCTGTGAACGTCTTTAGGCTGGCATGATGATGAAGCAAAGTATGTGAACATTTTCTAATAGAAACTTTTCACATAGGTACTTTGCTTCAACGATTTGTCATTTGTTTTGACTTAGGTGTGTAAGTTCATTAGCCATATTGGAGACATATTTATACAATCCCATCAATTAGCTAAGTATTGTTTGTTATACCTACGTTACTTGATTAATTGGATTGCCCTTGTACAAATAAAATCGATACACTAGCTGAATAACAGAAATACTGATTAGAAAAGTGTCGTAAAGAACTGTCTATGAACTTTTCAGTTCTGGCAAAGTACAGATGGGAGTCAGAGGGCCCTGTATTTAGAAGGTTGTACGGTGCAACACCGCACATTTGCCACATCAGCTTTTTACTTGTATCGCATAAATCATAATCGTCATATTTCAGTTCGCAACAAGCACTCATCGCGCGCGTTCTCATTAGCATTCCTATCATTACTTTTATTTCCTATCATTTCTTAGCATTCTAAGGTGTATGAAAACCCCATAAAAAGCTAATTATTTGAAAATATATGTAAAATACTTTATACCTCCCTCGACGTTTCGGCATGGGTCACACCAGCCGTGGTCACAAGATGTTTTGTATTGTATTTTACCAATATTTTCAAATAATTACGCGACATAGACCCGTTGCTTAAATATTACTATCGTCTGTTTATTGCTAATAATGCAAAGGCAATAGGCTCGTTCGGGCCCCCTATTACATTAGGACCGAAACATAACTGGCGAAAAGTGGGTGTATAATACACCTCTGCCTACCCCATCGAGGATAAACGGCGCGGGGTGAAAGTTTATTGGTAGCATTAAGAGAGAATGTGACGTACCCGTTTACTAAGACATATGACCGGCCAGAGCGAGCAGCCGAGCGTGCAGCAGCAGCACACACACCCGCAGAACAGCCACTTGACGTTGACGGGCAGAGTCTTCTTGAGCACGCTGTTGATGCGCGCCACCGTCGCCTGGTACTCCTCCGGCGCCACCCGCGACTGCAGACCCGACGGGAATTCGCCGTTGAAGCGGTTGCTTAGGCCGAAACTGGAATTATTACAAATATATTTAATGAGAATATATTTTGAAAAGTTTTAGGGGAGTGCCGTCAAGGGAAGGGCATAGAGCTTCCACACGAAATGCCAGCACAAAACAGTGGACTGAATCTCGAGTGCGTCATAAATCATTTATTTGCATGAGATTGAGATTTCAAGGGTTATATCCACTGGCCATTTTCGACCAGAGCAGGTGTGCTTAATCTATATTAGTGCTAGTCAGTAGTACATAATGCTGCTGTAAAGTATGCAAACAGAGATTCATGCGACCCACCACAGTGCTGTGGTTTTACCGAGTCCTGAACGCCTTCAGGGGAGTCCCACACACCTTCGCCAACCCAAACTCGGTCGATCGAGTGGCCGACCCGGACAAAAAGGTATCGGGTTCGGTTTCGAATCTTACTGATCGCATGGTAGATACTTTTAAAGCAAATTCTTTTTACATAGGGTTAATATGCATTCACATTTTTAATTTCAATAAAATCTCTAAGTATTGCAGCAAGATAGATGTAACTGTAAACAATCAAATCAAAGCAATGGATTTTTTTTCAAATAAGAAACAATATGTATTAGTATGACAGAATTAATAATTTATAAACCATTTTGTACAGATTGTTTCAGGGTCAGTCAGTAGGCAATAATTTATTTGCGTTGGTAGAACAAGGTACAAACATAAAACAGAAAATATTATGAGAGTGTGGTGAATTGCCACTCATTTGAGGCATGAATACAAGTTAATGAAGCTCCATTCAGCTCCTCAAATTGCTTATAATAAATAAAGTGTTCTGATTATAGGACTTCATGGTATCGTGAATGTATTTGTATATGTCTAATATGTTAAAGTGAAATAATAAACAATTCTTCTGATGATTTCCTAAAATGACGATGACATAGACAAGTGCAGGAGTGCTTGGTTGGTTAATATTCAAAATAACTTCTGTTTTTATAATAAGTAGACTAGACTGTACCCCTCCCCTCCTTCAAAACTCACACTATCTACTGGTGAGAACTATACAAAATCCGTTTAGTAGTTTTTGAGTTTACCGCATGTATACAGACAGACATGGATGCGGCCGGGAGTTACAGCAGACAAATTTATAAACTGTGGTGTATTGACCACTACTGGACATGGGCCCCTTCCTACGAGAAGGGTAGAGCCTTAGTCCACTACACTGGAAAAATTTTGGATGGCACACTCCCATGTCTTTCGAAAATTGGCCATGTCTTTCGAAAATTTGGTTTGGATGCCACGGCTTTAAGCCTGCGACTATCTGTAAGGCATTTAGTTGGTCTCCCACTAGCATGAGGCACACAGGTGAAAGTATTTCTAAAGAATTACTCATAGAGTGTCTGCATGCAGCATAATTGATATTAGATTTGCACCATTGATAACAGATAAGTACCAAGATATTCTAGCCTTGTAAAAGTAATGTAAGTAAACTATATGGTTTCTAAACAAAACTCTTCAAAACAAACTTTAAAAAAAAGGATTCTTATAAAATACAATACAGCAAACGCCAGACACCGAGGCAATGGCCTTGGATCATGTTTCTTATAAGATAAGTACATATAAGTGACACAAATCCTTTTACAACTTATTTTATATTAATTGCAGAAGATTTGAAACAGTCCTAGGAAACATCTGAATAATTGTCCAATGGGTATAGGTATATAGAAAGACTTTTTAAGCAAACATAATAAAAAAATATTCAATAAGTTACATGGAACAGAACTTAGTTAGTACAACATATTTCCAAACATTATAATATGAGACAGCTCTGTGGCCATCTTTAAGGATATATAATATGAACATAATATATCATATTTATTGCTGAACCAGAATATACCTGTTACAAAATACATATAACTTAATATTTTGAATGTAGTAGTAATTAATCACTTATTTATTTTTAGTGCCTTACTCAAACAAATAATGAAACCACAGGCCAAACTATGTATCAACTGCTTAATTTATTTCTTGCAAAGTGATAAATCAATATTCATAGATTAGAACAAGTAAACAGATCACATCTTGGTTTTGCCGAGCCATGTTTAGCAGTTGCAGTATTTTATTGCCTAATATTATTGCAGCAAGTTTCATTGCCAATTACAGACTCCATGTTTAAAACAATTATTTTATTATGTTCAATATTGGGTAACAAGGTATAAATTAACCAAAGAATTTTTACAATCAAGGCTAATTTTCTGGGCAAAATGTATTCTGTAATTCGATATAAAAGAAACAATTAATGTTTATGAAGATATGTTTAGAAATATTTGTGATATAAATTATGTAATAATGTTGTTTGTATGCTGCTGGATGCGAAACGCATCCAATTACTAGCTATACATCTTATTTTCTGAAATGTTTGCCGAAATAATATGTTCAGAAATATCAACAGGACCAATCATTGTGGCGCCTTTTAGGAGAGGCCTATGTCCAACTGTGGACTGCAAGGCTGATTGATTGATTGTTGTTTGTAGGAACTTCTGTTTATTATTATTGTAATATGCCCATTTTCAAATATTTAACCATAAACAAGTCTGTGTACATTTTAAACTTGTACTCATAATGTTTACTGAGTACTTAAATAAGTAATGGTTTTCTTTATCTGCATAACCACAATTTTCTTTGTCCTGTCTGCAACACTGACTCACAGGCCTGCCTTACAAAAACAACAAACAGATCCCTTTACCTTGTTTGTTTATATTTAAACATGCAAGTTAAAAATATATTTCTTATACAGATTAATAGGTACCATTCTCCTAATAAACTAAGATCTAATTATTTCACATATGTTTCGAAACTTTTGTATTCAAAACGATATCACCAATTAATGTTTTTTATAGTCAGTTAATTATGAAAGTGAATATAAAATGACTTTCTCATGACCATTAAAAATGTGTTAAGTAACATCAATGCCATTGATAATATACAAAAAACTATCTTGTAGTACAAGATATTTTCTATTTAAAGCAGGTCATGGCTAAGTTTCTTCATCAACTTAGGATTCATATTATTCAATATTTAAGTTAAATGTAGCATTATTAAGTTTTAAACATAAAAATCCTCAAGACAAAACGAAAAAAACATGATGTATAGAAAAGTAAATAGTTAACTAACACTAAACTTCAACAATGTTTGTTTTCAACTCTACTCTGCAATGCAGTTTATATAGCACAACCCAGTAAATCGTATTCTAATCATATTAAAATAAACATAATGCAGTACACATTGAAAATTGGCGCCTGGTCAATATTATGCATAAAGAAATAGTGTCTCAATGCCACTGGTTGAATGACAAAGACTCAAGAATAACTTTAGATAGTACCACGAAAAAGAAGTATGGGAACAAGAAGGTTGGAAGGCTTGGATGATAGACCACAATCAGCTGTTGGTGGTAAACAGAGGCTAGAAAGGAAACCTTACACTGTCATGTTCCCAGCCCCTCGAACCACAATCGGATCAGGCACTAGCGTCACATGTGTCTCCTCTATATTCTCTTCAATTTCCGTCTCGTCCGGATATATTGCATCAAAATCTGCCATTGTACTTATCACTAGTTAAAAAATCAATTCCGTATATTATAAATACATAACAAAGCACAGTGTTTGTTGGATTTTACACATTCATGAAAAAAGGAATACAGAAAGTCAAAAGTGACGTTTTGTTTCATAAACAGATATGCTCAGTGTTGCTATAATCGATTTCGAAAGCTGAGATTTTATTGTTGATATTTCTGAACGTATTACTTCGGCAAAAACAGAAAAGAAGATGTATAGCTAGTAATTGGATTTAAGACCTAGTTATATATGTAATATGAGCAATAAAATAAGCTTTATTAAATTATTATATTATTTCTATTCATATGACATTTTATTCAACATAATTATTACCTATTAATTACATAGGGCAGCATTTGAAATATTATTTGTTTACATGTAAAGATATTCAACTAGATGGCTCTTTACCAAATCTAGATAGACAGCTATTCCTCCTATGCCCACCTATGCCTGTTTCTCCTAGCCTTTATGGCTATGCGCGCCGGCAGTATTTCCAGGAGTGTGCACATAAGGTCGCAGAAAGAAATTCATTTTGATACTAGTAACCGGTTACCATGACAGAGGGTTGCATGTAGACCGCCTTCCTACTGGGGCGCTCATGTTAGCCATAATTTATCGGTCATACCCGTTTGTTTAGGTTTTAATATACGCTTTATAAAAGGAGATTCATGTCCTCATGGCCCACAGGTTACATTCACATAGGTACTTACTAACACCTATTACTTATTTAGTAAGCAGCTATTGCGTCATCATGATCAGGGCCGGTCTTAGCCATCCAGGCGCCCGGGGGAAACACTCATTTGGCGCCCCTTGCCCAGTTTTATCCCCACTAACACCCCTCCCCCTCAACCACTAGCTTTTGAACTAGGAGAGTGAAAAATTATTTTGAAAGACCAAGTCACCCATCCAAGTGGTGACCTGTACAAGCATTACTTAACTTTGCCGATCTGTTACCGACGATAGATAAGCCAATCCTCGCTATGAGCGCTACCATCTATACACATAAATAAAATTAGAGTGTCTGTTTGTATTATTAAAATAACTGCTTTTTACTTAATGCATATGGATGTATACACGGTACATATACCGAAATGCCAATTTTTACAATTTTTGTCTGTCTGTCTGTTTGTTCTCACTAATGCCTGGAACGGCTGGACCGATTTTGACGTGACTTTCACTGGCGGATAGCTGATGTACCAAGGAGTGACTTATATAGGCTATAAATTAACCGGTTACGCGAAGTAGTTTCCTCAGGACGCGGGTGAAACCGCGGGAAACAGCTAGTTAAATCATTAAAAAAAACCAAGCTCGTCTTACACCTCGATGCAAACGGGTACTTATGTCTTGTTTGGTGGTTAAGGTTTTGAATAGTCATCGTCGCCACTTTGCAGCGACCTCTCAACACTTCCACATCAACTTGGCAGCGCTGCAGAAACTCAAGAACAGTCCAGGTTTCATGGAATCAAAGGCTTCTCGTAGTCTACATAGGCCATAGTAACCAGGCGCGGTCGCAGCCTGAAATTTTGGAGGGGGTCACTCACTACACTAATAAAAAATAGGTACCTGGATCGCCATTTATAGCGTAAATACTGGTAAAAATTTCGAAATACGTCGCCATTTTAAGGGATTGTGAGTGGTTGGGGGGAGTAGGGGGGAGGGTTCGGGTCTCCCCTCACCATTTTCACCCGCCGGAAATACTTGGTTCCTTTAGAAAAAATAAAAATGATATGCTCTCCAAACATCAGTGTGTATGGTGGTGCCAACTTCCACATTCTTCCCACTAGTTTAATAAACTGAGGTTGACGGAGCCCTGCTTCGCAGGGCTCCTAATTTCGGATTAAGGGTCAAAAGAGAACCTAACATAACCTATTTAGTTACTTCAATTACAGTCGCACCTAACCCTAGGCACTCGAAAGCAAAGGAATGATGCACAAATTTGACATTTTAGCTGTCAATATCACCCATCCAAGGTGGCAGGTTGCGTTTCGTTTCACGTTTTTGTCATAAAACCTAAAAATTACATTTGAAAAACTAATCAAGCATAAAAATTGCGTCCCGTTTTGCATAATTGCCAAAGTATTTAAGAATTTTCGGAAATTGTTTAAAAATATTTAGACGCAACTCCGGCAGCCAAAATTACTTTGAGGGGATTAAGTTACACCACCAATACCCTCAAATTCAGGCGACTCGTTTTAAAATCCAACCCAAAATACCTACTTATTATATTTGTAGTTTTTTTAATTATACATGTAAATGTCTAAAAATCATCAATATACATCAAATTTTACTTTATAAGCATATTTCTGTATAAAAATATTTAAAAAAACCTTCTCCTGTAAAATTTAATTTTTGTCGGTTGCGCTAAAATGGCGGGAAAGGCTCGATATTACTTATTTACAATTACTTACCATTATTATAAAATTATCATTAAATGAAGCACTGTTCTTCAAATTATTATATGTAGTATTACTATTCGACAATTAAGTTATATTTTAATTTTTCGTCAATCACAAAACTTAACAACAAGAATCACAATTCACAAAAATTCGGACAAGTGCGAGTCTGACCCGCGCACCGAGAGTTCCGTACGCATTTTACCTTATTTGAGGTTGGTGCTAATTACGCTAGTCCTCTAAATCTGTATGAGCGCCCATACAACTTAGAGGACTATCTTAAATGGAGTCTACTATGTATGTATGGAGACACCCTTAAATTTTCCACTTTTTTATTTTTTTGTAATTTTTCCTTTATTTGTGCTGTAAGACCCTGCTTTTGGCCAAATTTCGTGATTCTAGTTCAACGGGAACTACCATATAGGTTTTCGACCCAAAACCTATAGGGTACTTACGGTTGACCTAGAATTGTCAATTTTGGTTAAAACCAAGCTTACAGCACAAGTAAAGGAAAATTCCGAAAATTAAAAAAAGTTGAAAATTAAGGTTAATTTTGGTACTTACAAGTTTTCGCACAATCTTTTTATCGGGTTGACCCAGGACCCTGATTTTTATACACCTTATAGGAACCATAGACCTCAGTATCTGGTATAAATTTCAAAATGCTAGGTCCACCCGTTCCTGAGAAAATCGGTGGTGACACACGTACAGACAGACAGACGGACAAGAAAGTGATCTTATAAGGGTTCCTTTTTTACCTTGTTAGGTACGGAACCCTAACTAAGTAGACAGCCTTTATCTTGAATCTTTACAATAAACCGACAAATTACATTATTAGAATATTGTTAAACAATCTTTATCATAACGACGCATATCGATTTTGCTAGGATTACCAAAACTACGTAGGTAGTTCGGTTCCTTGTTTCTAAACTAGATGTACCTAATTTCCAAGTTATTTTGGCTATCGTACGTAGGCAGTTCATAAAAACACCACTAGATAGAGTCAGCAAACTATAAATTTATCGCTGTTATTTTATTTTATTACTGTGATTACTTATGTGGCACATTTTTGAGATTTTTCAATTTGACCTTAGATTTGGGGGGGGGGGGGTCATGTCCCCTGTGACCCCCCCTTCGGACCGCGCCTGATAGTAACCTGCCTGAGAGGCGGAAGAGACTGATTTCGTCGACATCTACTTACGGAAAATCTTATGTTTATTAACATGCGAGGCGAAGAAGCGGGCTCTAGGATCGCTGGTATCTGTCTGGTGTAGGCGTCAGTGGCGAAGAATACAGGTAAGTATTCGCAGAAGTTTTAATTTTCAGCAAGTATCTTTGGGACTGTTGTTATTGTATCGCTATTCAAGGTAGTCTGGTGGCTTTGTCAGGTGACTCTTTCCCAGTAATTTTGCGAAGACTTTTGACCCCGCATGTTTCTCAGCCAGCTTCGCCCCGCTCCAGATCATTCCATAGAGTGATTGAGAGTTTCACAAGACAATCTCTGGTGTTTACCGTCGAAGCCGCATCTGTTCCAGAGTGTTATTTGAAAGTTTAGATATCCCGACAGTTGACCTACAGCACCGACTATGTCAAGTCCACATCTAGGTATATTTGCCGGGATTTCTAGTGCAGCGAAAATGTTTTCCGATTCTAGTTGGAGGCAACATATCCCGCTATCGGCATAGTAGGATGAAGAGCAGACCACATAATCTGGCTAAGCTTAAGCTCCAAAATTTTATTTAGGCGCCTCGTACAAGTCAGAGATTACTTCCGGTATTATACAGTCATGTTAATTACTGAGACATCCATATACATATATATCTTCATGTCATCAGTCTCATGACTGATGACGATGGTAACACGAATCAAAACTAAGGAGATTGTCATCTCCTGATTCTTGTTGCCGTCGGGGCGCTTTCAAGTCACTTCCATTGAGGATTTTCTGTCAGAAATTTGCTCTTCATGCAAATGATCTACTGTTTTAAGTTACATAGCATTTGTTCCCCTGTGTTTTTTTTTTGCGGCCGTAATTATGCAGTTACAAATACTCTTCCCCGCGCTTCCGCGCACTCTGGTGTAGAAGTTCCCATGACAACAGTAAAGTGAGTGTTGGTGGTGCAATGTATGACCTTCAGACATTGAGGTAACCTTTGACAGATTGTCGTATACGTCCTTTATCTTCATCTGTGCCCTGTCATGACGACCGGTTGGCGCAGCGGGACTGTAAGCGACTGCTACGCCGAAGGTCGCGGGTTCGATTCCCGCTCAAGTCAAACATTTGTGTGCATGAACAAGGGTGTTTGTCTTGGTCTGGGTGTTTCTATGTATAATATGTATGTATTTACAAAAAAAGTATATATGTATGTTTATCCATTATCTAGTACCCATAGTACAAGCTTCTGCTTAGTTTGGGACTAGATGGTGTTGTGTAAATGTGCTTGAATATTATTATTATTTATTATTATCATACTTAATTGAATAGGTAGGTGATCAATGTGATCATATACCTTCGATAAGTTCATGGTGCGTGCTATGGTTTCTATCTGCGGCTCTCTATGTGGCAGTCCACTTCCCCATAGAGAGCCACGCTATCACTCGAGCTACACTTAAATGACAGCTAGTATTTATTAATTTAATAGATAAGTAAACATGTCACAAATTATCTAAGAATGTATCAATCGTCGTTGGCCATCTTCGTAACAAAACCATTTGCACAGACGACAATATTTCGTTTTTAATTACCTCTATACATTTATTTACTTAGGTATGTGAAACTGACTTGAGGTAGGTAGTATCAATACGAGGTCTAAACGCAGGACACAAAAGTTTAACATTTTCGTAGCGACAACTGGCTGTCCAAACCTGAATCACCTTTCAGATTCTTCGGACCGATTGCCAAAAAACATACCACTTACTACCTTGCAGAGCACATAAAATAGTCTAACCCGACTCATAGACTAATATATTATATGGCCCGACTGTCGTGAAAATATACTTAGGTATGTCGTTACTAGGTGTCAGTGTCGTCAAATATCATAGTGTTGGTCTAATCTAAAAGCTGTTCCATTGGATTGCGAAGTAAACAATCGCTCTTCGGAAAAGCAAGTTTCTGTCAAAACTGATACAATAAAATGGATGCCGGACTCCACCATCCCACCGGGGAAGTCTTGAATTCAGTCGGAATAACATTAGGATAATGAGGACGAGTTAAAAATTCCTAAAGTCTTTAATTTCAGCCTGACCTTTGTATAAAAGTTGTAAGATATTGACCCAGTTATTCATTACGATCATTCTGTGTTAGTACAATTCTTATTAGAATCGGAGCAATTCATACATCGTCTAGACGTAGATCGATTGTCCGTATAAGGCAAGCCCATTATGAATTATCTCACCGCTTGTATGACCACTATCACATATGCACTTTGATAACGTGCAGCTGTGACCCAAAAAGTTAACGTCTTGTTATACCGCCTCCCTGCATGATATGCACTGAACTTACGAAACGTATGCCTCGGTAAAAGGAGAAGGCATCTGCGACACGTAATTAATCAAATACAATTATTTATGTTACTCGTATGTAAATATTTGTCATCATAATTTAATCAATGAGGCATATGTTTGTGACGAATTTGGATATTTTTATGAGAATATATAAATGACAATAATGGTCCTCTTAAATATTTATTTTGAAATAACGACGTATTATGTTAAGCCACATGTTGGCCAAGCGTCGCCGAGTGAACGCCAATACCAACGTATAGACAGTATATTTGCATTGTCTTGTCATCGCTCGGTGTCGCTCGCCTAGTTAGCCGAGTAAAGTCAAGCGCCAACGTGTATAGATCTCATTTGGCGTAGCTTGTCATAACTTGCGGTCGCTCGCGACCACTTGCCTCACTTCGGTGCAGTGTTGTTATCATAAAAATTTGGGTTGCCGTATATGACATTCTGATTTGCCGTATTTTGGGGAAAATAATACTAAAATGCCGTATATAATTTAAAAATGTTTATTCCTCATTTGTTTCTTCTCCATAAAGGTTTCTTATCGTTTCTGCGTATTGGAATTTGATTTCTGTTTGATGTCAAAATCAGTAATTATTTGAGATATTAATCGACTGGATATTATAAAGGTGAAATGTGAAACTTCTGTAACTGTCTCCAGTTGCTAGATATCTGAGTGCCACGGCAAGTCGAATCTTAGCTGGTATGCTTTCTCTGAAGTCTGTATCTTGTTTGCTGATGGCTGGAGAGATTATCTGGAGTAAATATTCAAAATCGCTATCCGACATTCGAACGAAATTTTGAAATTCCTTTGATTCAGGTTCTTGAAGAAGCTCAGATAGCTGATTTTCCATACTACTCCTGTAAAAAGAAAATTCAATTAAACAAAATTGCTAGCTACAAATAAAAAAAAAAAAAGTGGATCCCTACTTGCGTCAGAATGGCTGGTTGTCTGTGGCGTTGGTATATGAGAGTTTATTTATTATATGAAGTGCGTAAAAAAAATTGCTACGTAATTGCTTATACTTGCTACATATAATAATTGCTACATGGGATATATATTTAGAAATAATTTTTTTTTTGACCAGCCATCCTGACGTTTGGTTGGCTGGTCATCTCCTAGTTTAAAGTAAAGCATGCACAGTTTCCCAAAGTGTACCTATTGCGTCAATAATTGCTACATATTTACTTCATTTATCTAATTTAGTTTTAACTTCAATCATATGTTAAATCAAGGATAATAATAAAGCAATAATTTAAATTATCCCAATGAAAAATGCCTGATAAAATAATAAAGGCATAGGAGCGAAACAAACGTCAGGATGGCCAAAAAATATTTTAATTCTAAATATATATCTTATGTAGCTATTATTTATTATATGTAGAAAATATAAGCAATTATGTAGCAATTTTCAAATCTACTCTCATATACCAACGCCACAGACAACCAGCCATTCTGACGCACATGATACTTAAGTATCAAAACAAAAGGTCATACATACCTTGTTCTATTTTTGTGAATACTCAACATCCACCACCTTCTTTTTCGTCTTTGCTTTTTTACAACTTTAGTGCGGTATACACTGTAATAATAATTATAAGCGCTCATTAAATAAATGGCAGCAGCTGAAATAACTTCTACGTCGTCGTCCATCTCGCTTCAATTCACAATACAAACTGACGGAGACCAACGTGTGGGCATCTCTTCAAAATTCGTCTGTATTGGCCATTTGCATTGGTTTGCCGAACGTGTAGGCAGTAACACTTGCCTTGTATTAATTTGTCTACGCTCGCGTTGGCCTTAGCTCGTCCAACATGTATTGCAGGCTTTAAAAATCATGATCGCATTAATAAGGTGCCGTATGGAGAGGCAGAATACTCATCTTATTCTTCGAGATATAGGAATTTTAGGATATCATCAACACACAGACATGAGAACACAAATTTATTGTTGTTGGCAGAGATTGCATTGTATTTTAATTTAATTTACCAGTAGTGGAGTATAATTTGTTTTCTGAAAGTAAAAACGTTGCTATTCGCTCACACGTTTTCATTTGTTTTTCAATTACATTTTTCTTATTTTGAGACAAAAACTAAACTATTGTGACTTAAAGGAAAACACAAAATGTCAGTGTGGAGTTTTCAACTAACTATGCTATGGTTTGTTTATTTACTCACATAACATATTTCTTTCTGAAAAATCAGTCAATATTAAAATTTTGGAAGGTTTTGTTTATCTGGTAGGTACTGCTGTATAAACCGATTCATTTGTCACATAGGTAATGGAAGAGAATAATCGTAGTTAGTCGTGGAAAAGAATAATTAGTTTGACTGACACAGTAGCTTCGAATAGATATTTTAAAAAATTTGAATATATTCACTGGTTTGCAATAAAAGTTCAGGATTCAATCGATTAATGCCTACATATACGTTTGTCTGCCTCATGGGAAGTGTGAAACTGCTTGCGTATCTGTATTTTTTTTGGGAATGTTGCCCATAATCTACTACACTTGGCTGGCGGACGGGTGGTCGCAATGGTGGTACTTACATTTTACATTTTCTTCCACCTATCTTTGGATGGTTTGACTACCATTTAACGGTCGCCTGATTGCACTGTCATTACATACCGACATCCAAAATACATTGTGGACCGATAATCTTATTAGGATCGCAGTACGCGTGCGAAAGCTCAAAAACGCCTGTGTGGGATCCCTTGGTTTATGATCACCGTGATGCTAAGTCCGTGTGGTGACAGATTAAGAATATGGAATGTCACCACCCCATATCATCCCATGGGTGTTGTAAGAGCCAACAGAGGGACCATATTATGCAGAGAACAGCACTGTAAGAGAAGGAAAACTTGATACAAACCCTATACCAACCCGTTTGGCCAGCGTGGTATAGTAGGCCAATTCCTTCTTTCAAAGGAGAGGCCTGGTCCAGCAGTGGACTGATAAAGGTTGATGATGATGATGAATGATGCTAAGTCGATATCTATCTTATTTCCGTAGCATGATGTGGCGTGATGGGGTAGACAAACGAGCCATACCAGCCCGTTCATGTTGATTTCACCATGAATGGCTTGGCATGACCGGCGAAGTACTTCCCTCACACAGAATAGGTATGGTAAAGTAACAGTATCTGTACTATTGCGTTTCGTTCGGTTAGTGAGAGTGGGCTCCATCTCCATCTCCTTCTCTCTAAACCCGCTCCTTCACCTATTCCTTTTTCCATCCCAAAGGGCGGCAACGCACTTGTTACTCCTCTAGTGTAGGTTGTGTTCATGCAACACTAGAGTAATATTATCATAATTTATCAGACGATTCGTCAACTCTTTTGCCATCTATTAGGATATTAGGTATATAAAAAATAACTTCAAAATTATTCTATGAGAAAGGTACCTAAGTGCAGAGAGAAGTCGAAAAATTGCACCTCTGAAAAATCAGTTCTCCAAAAGTCTTTTCGATAATCCGTGGCACTTTATTAGTTAGAAATATAATAGCATTAGAGTAACCGGTATGGTAAAGGGTATAGGGTCGACCATGACAGCTGTAAGCTTTTTCTAGGCGGGTGCATAAACTAGTGCAAGTGTGCCGTGGTGGTATATAAGCGTGGTGTGCGCACCCCTCATCGTTCACAGCGAGTCGACGCCACCGAAGGTACTCACGCAACATGAAGGTATGTTTTGTATCCTAATATTGAAAATAAAAACATCAGATTTAAAAGGCTAACGATAAGACAATACCTATAAAAGTCAAAACATTTAGGATTTTAAAGCAATTGACAATATTTCTAACCCATTAAAGGAAACTAATTTAAAAGCTAATGACTGTTTCTATGACGTACGGTATTTTAGGGCGTTATAGGTATATGAGATCATCCCAATCGAGGCCACATTTTCATGAAATTGAATAATATTTTTCAATCAGTGATAGCCAAGTAGGTAATTCTTGGACTCCTACGTTGGCAGTCTTAAGTTCTATTTCAGAGTATGAATCTTCTTTCGAACTAATGAATCGCTTTTTGTTGGTTTCATGCAACTCCCACTAGAAATCTATAAGGGTGCGTTACGAAATGGCCAAATTTTGTTATTCAAATTTGAAACGAAGCCTGTGCCCAGTAGGGTAATTTCGAGCAACTTTAGAAATACTTAAAAGATTAGATCAGCATTCGACTGCTTTCTAAGATATATAGCGAAGCTAATGACTTGATTATTTGTTATTTTATTTAAAAAAATATATAATACAATATTAACCACACGAAAATTATCTGTACTAAACTAGAAACTTTTTAAGCCGTTCGTCCGTCAGGCGGCAGTCGGTTTCTCCATTCGTCCCTCCGCAGTTTATTTCAGTGACTGTATCTAGGTATTAAAGAACACGTGTTCTTTATCTAAAAAAGTAACTTCCACACAACGTATACATTTTGTGTCGCGGGGACTTCACAAACATTCAACCAATGGACATGAAAAATAATAGCTCTACATTCGGCATACCTAGTTATAATGTTCTATGGGGATCAAACCCACAACACTCGCCGCGGTAAGGCGGTCGCAGGCAAAAATTTAGTCTTTTATGACCTCAAAAATTGGGAATAAGTTCGCATGTGTAAGGGCAATTGCGGAGCTCGAATTTTAAAGTACATATATAAAAAAGGGTTATTTTTGTTTGAACTTCCTTTTTCCTTTCTCTAGGTCATAATCGTAGCGGCTATTCTGGCGGTGTGCGGTGCCGCGTCAGGCGGCGTGGTTCCCGTAGCGGCGCCCTACGCGTACGCGCGCCCCCTCGGCTACGCGGCGCCCTACGCGGCACCCTACGCGGCTCCTTACGCGGTCGCTCGCCCGGCCTTCGCACACGGCATCGCGGCTCCTCTCGTAGGCGCCGTGACTAAAGTCGCAGCCCCCGTAGAAGACTACGACCCTAACCCACAGTACTCCTACGCTTATGACATTCAGGATGCTATCACCGGTAAATATATTCTAACCCTGATCTGTTTAATACTGCTTTCAATTATTTTGATAATTGCATCACTTGTTTTGCTCGTAGGTGAACTTTAGTAAGACTAAACTTGATCGATATCAGGTTTTGCAATTTCCATATCTGAGCTTTGAATCGATCAACGTTATTCTGACGCTCGTAGATTCAGCTGTGTATGTGATGGTTGATATTTGATTTATGAAAATTTCATGCCATAAAGACGTTTGACAGTTGTTATGGGGATTCGGTTCCCCTGAATTAATTTATACTGATTTACTCCATGGAATATCGCTATCTCTTTGGATTGCGGAGGTTAAACGGTAGTCGCTCTGTGGAAAAGCTTATGTCCTTGTCATACCTGTTTAGACTATTAAGCCGACTCCGGGCTCACCTTTGATGCATCATGCAACCGAGATAACCCTAGGACGAAGATTATGAAAAATTAGGACATCCTTTGTTCCAATTAAGACTCAGTATCCACTACAATATAGATGTTATGTGTATAGTCATTTAGAAACACATAAGCATACCGGCGAAACATCGTGAAGAAAATAGTTACATGCCAGCAGGGGGTATCACGGCCCTCAGTCATGAGGTTAACGGCTCAAGGAGCAGGAAGCATACCGTCACACATAATAATAGATAGATAGATAGATAATTTCTTTATTGTGCAAATGTTGGTACAAATTCGGTGTATATGACTTAAATGTTGTATAGATACATATCAAATGCACACAATGGTATACGTAGAGTATTTTTTTCTTAAGGATATGCGTTGAACATTCAGGTTCTCACCCTTTTACCGTTTCAGGTGACTCAAAGAACCAGCAGGAATCCCGCAACGGTGACGTAGTGCAGGGCTCGTACTCGCTAGTAGAGCCCGATGGCACCCGTCGTGTGGTGGAGTACACCGCGGACCCGCACAACGGGTTCAACGCCGTCGTGCACAAGGAGCCCGCCGCGGCAGCAGTGGTCAAGGCAGTGGCACCAGTAGCCGCACATGCTTACTACCACTAGTCCAACAAAACCTTACTTTACCACTCGTTTAGACGGATCCAGTTCGACTTTGAAAGGAAACTCAGAACATAAGGGTTAAAAATCATTTTATGTTGAAGCTAATCTGCTAAGGAACGTCTACAATGACTATCTCTTCACCTGCCTAAGTTTGACTGGGAGACAATGCTTAGGTATAGTAAGCCTTAGTCAAAATTTGTGCAATCAATTTTGATCAATAAAGTTATCTGTTTCGTTATGTGATCGACTCAACCAAGCGGATAATACTCTCTGTAGGTATTGGATTAGTTAATGTCTATTACATATCTGCATGTCTGCGATAAACATCTGTATCAGTAATGTAGGACAGCAGGGTCTAGAAAGCTTGGAACTAACCCAGATCCGTCTGAACGAGCGAACGCTCGCAGTGACCTGAACCGTATTACGTTAATGTTTTATTTATGTATTGTGTAGTGTATTGTTGATTGATGTGTTAAAGCTGAGGTAATAAATAAGAGGAATCACAAATGCTTTTTCTATTGAAGTCTTAATAAACCCAGATGTAAGTTTAGGTCTGGCTGCTATCCTGGAGCGAGTTTTGCATTTAATTTCTGGGTTTCTAAAATGCTTGAGAGTTTTGGCATCCTTAGGAGTCTTTCCTTTTATGGTTTCAATTCAAAAGCTTTGCTCTTGTCAGTGGTGTCGGGCAATATAAATGGAACTTTTAATTTATAGTGAAATTTGGATTTGCAAGAAACAATTAGTTGCAACCAACCTTGTCTTCAGGATACTAGTAGGAGATTAGAGTTAGAATTGGCAGCGAGCCGAGGTGCATATACACACCGTTTGTCAACTGATTGGAAAGTTGTTTGATAAAATCGTCAATTTTAAGAAAGCTCTTAGAATAACACTAGGACTGATCCTTGCTTCGAGATTTCCTTCTGTTAAAGAAGATCATGATCTCTGAACGGTTTGGAAGGCAGCTCAAGGTTTCTATAATTAAGAATTGCGCAAATCTCTCTTTCATACATATTCAATCGAAGCACACTCATCCAGCTCAAACATAATATGCATAAAATAGAAAAACAAATAGCGCAATAAATGCGCTAATAATGTGTCTTTACGAGGTCTAAACCAGTTATGTGCGTAACATAATGTCGTATGTGAATGTGTGTCAGCCGCGCCCGCCTATTATCTGCGTTCGAAGTGCACGCCAGCCACAAGGCGCACATGATACTAAGGGGCTCTATACATATGAGCGGGTCGGCACATTCGAGTCGGCAACATTTCTTAAACTATAAAGCATATGTCCGACTTGATTCGAAAAGTACCTTTCGGGCAAGGCTTACCTTTAGGTAAGCATTATTACACCACATGTAAGACTTTTTAGACACTTATGTCTAAAAAGTAATTCATGTGGTGTAATAATTTAAACATCACCTAGACATCACCCACCGTCTTAAGTTGGGTTGTTCCGTATTCAACCTATGACATCTCATCCGATTTCCTTACTCATCCTAAATTTGAATGCCTAACTCAACCGATGACAGTATTTTAATAAAGTGTGAAATGTGTTCCTTAGTCTACCTATAATAAATATTACCGAAAAAGTATGGATAGCAAAACAATTTTAAATATAATATTGTCAGAATAATACTTAATAACAAATACAGTAGAACAACTTCAGTCGAATTTGAAGGGAAACGTCAAAAAATTCGAGTTGTAGACTTATCGAGGACTTTGACTTAGACCAGTGTTTCCCAAACATTGTTCTACCATGGCCCGGTAATTTTCACATTGCCCCTTCGTGACCCATTGAATACTTTTAAACCCAAGCTGGTTCCATTAAGGTTAAATAATACACATTTATTAATAGTAGAATTAAAACTTAATACTAGTCTTATTGAAATCGTTGCTCGCAAATCTGTGATTTTTTTGTACATGTTTGATCTGTCATTGTAAATAATTAATGAATAGTAAAAAAAATCTCTCAATATTGTTTATTTTATAGATATATACTTTTTAGTTTTAAGGATAATTAATGTGTTAAGTGAAATCAGAAAATTGATATTTTTTTATTAATCCTTTTGTTAATTTTAAGCTTTATTCTAAGTCTTATTGAAATCATTGCTCCCAAATCTGTAATGTTTTTTGTACATGTCAGATCTGTGATTTTAAATAATTAATGAATAGTAAATCTTTTTCGCTAAATATTGTTGATTTTATAGAGATATACTTTTTAGTTTTAAGGATACTTAATGTGTTATTTGAAATCAGAAAATTAATATTTTTTATCTTCCTATAATCCTTGTGTTGATTTTGCTTGTAAGTCTGTGATTTTTTACCATGTCTAATTTGTGATTTTAAATGATATATAAATAGTTATCATTTGTTTTTCAAAGATTGATGATTTTATAAAGCTACTTTTTAGTTTTTAAGGATACTCGATATGTTTTGTGAAATCAAAAAATGTATATTTTACTTTTTCCTTGTTGACTTTGCTTGTAAATCTGTGATTTTTTGTACGTGTCTCATCTGTGATTTAAAATGATTTATAAATAGTTATCTAATGTTTTGAAACTTTTATTTTTGCTTGTTGACTTTGCTCGCAAATCTTTGAATGGTTATCATTTGTTAACCAAACATTGTTGATTTTATAAAGATACTAATTCGTTTTTCAGTATTCTTGACATGTTTTGTGACGTCAAAGAATGTAATTTTTTTATACTTCTGTTAACTTTTTAAATATATATATTTGTACGTGATATGTTTTGTTAGATCTCTTATATCTTAATTTTCTTGTTTTGACTTTTAAATATATGATTTGTACAAATTGATATCGTTTTATTTTATAAAACAATATATTAGAAAATGATAACCAAGCTTTAAACTATTTTATTACCTTTTCCTGAAACAGTATTTTTTGTTCTGACCGTACACACAAATCTAAGAGTTTTTGGGTAATTTTGTAATCGGTCCAGTTAGAAATACTTATAGGATGAATTAAAAACTAAAAATGTAATAAACTGTTGTCGGTTGAGACTCAAATCGGATGAGTAAGGAAAAAAAAACGGTTTAAGATGAAACGTCATAGGTTGAATACGGAACAACCCCTTAAGTTAATTAATAAATATGTATTTAGTAAGGGAAATGTTATGTAGGTATGCATTAAACATAATAGGTACCTTTGATTCTTCATGCTCTGCCTGGCAGGTTCTTGATTTATACAAAAAGCCCGAATAGCCTAGCATTAGGCGAGATAACAGGCTAACGTCAGCCTATCGACACTAAATAAAAAATATAAGTACACATACTTATTCATAATCTTACCACCTAAGTAAGAAAATGAGGCAGAACAAAAAATAAAATAGAATTGTATGTGCAGAGCCGAGCAGCCTCTTTCGCAAACATTTGACCTGAATAAGACCTGTGTAAAGACATATTATTACTGCATTAAGTGTTGTAAACAACCAAAATGCAGAAATAAACATGTCTTTATGTCTTTATTAATTCGTCATTCTGCTTGTGTGTACCATTCCTAACAACGATGTTTCCTAATCTAGACCGGTGCGGTGCCTAACTAAATTTACTTATGACCTGTCTCCATTATGGGCCGGCTGCAATAAATGTCACTAAGTAATGCCTGTCTAAGTATCAGTAATCAAGGTCCTCCACGCCGGCGACCTTTCTTCCGTTATTATAAATGTTGCTCTCAATTTGTGAAATGTTTTTGACATTATTTTATAAGTTTGTATAATGTTACTTAGAATTAAAAGGCTAACAACATTTGTGCTAGGATGGTAACGATCCCAGTCCGCTCAACAGCTGGAAGAAGACATAAGCCGTTGTGCTGACTCAGAATATTATAGGGGTAATCTGTAATGTCTGAAAAATGGGCACATATTGCCACGTGGTGGACACCGGAGGGACGTCGTGGTCGAGGTAGACCCAGGAAACGTTGGCGAGATGTACTGGATGCCTTCTCAAATACTTGGAAAGTAACAGCTGGAGACAGGGACCTGTGGAGAAGTGTAGGGGAGACATTGCCCAACAATGGGACAGTATAGGTTAAAAAAAAAACTGTAATGTAGGGTAATATGGTAAACATATGAAAGGAGATCACCCAGCTTCGATACAAATTTGGGCTACTTCTAAAAGTGCCGGCCAACTAAAATAAACTTAAAAATATTATAGAATAGTACGAAATAAACACATTTTATTACTACACTAAAGTTCTAAATGTAGTCTGGGAGATATATAATATTCGAGCTCAAAGAATTTGTTATGTTAGAGAAATAAATCCTAATTATTGTTATATTTTGCCTTAAATAATGTGCAAGTTGCAATTTAAATGGTATTAGGTAATGGCAGGTAGTATACCAAGAGCGAGATAGCATTAGAAGCAGCATCTGTCACGCTGTCTCGCTCTAATTAACACTGCACTCAGTGCGTGCGCCACTTGTTTTCTGTTATTCCCTTAGTATGACTTAATGGCAGAAGAACAATCGGCTGCTGGTCCCATATAATGTGCACTATGTGGTACTAAATATGCAAGCTACCTTTTTTTGGTGCGTGGTTGGGTCTACTCACTATAACCACCACGGTGTCCCTTGACGGCGGCCACGGGAATTGCGGTAAGCATCGCGTCATACACCGTTACCCTGTTAGAGTTCAGCTCACCGTTGGATGCTGGCGCGCCATGTTATAATTGCTAATCATCATTTTTGGAGGCACACGTGGACACGGCGCCGCCGCCTCAGCTTACTGGCGGACGGAGAGCGGCCTCTATGGCTGCTATCATCTCCATCCCTCGCTTCACCGTCCCCTTGATCAGCATGACTGCCTCACAGAAGGAGATGGTGACGTTCCAAGCCATCACGCACCGGACCATGGCCGGGGCAGGGAGCGAGGGCACGACTGTAACAATTGTCGCGACCAGTTCACGGCCAATTCGAAACCTGACCAGTGAAATCTCCAGTGGAATATCAATTGCAGTAGGAGGTACCCCATTGGAATTTGTCCCTAATTTTTTTTTGTTTTTTTAATTCAACACCCGCATTAGGACTATATCCTGTGTCGCGGGGGACTTTACAAACATGCAACTAACGGACACAATGAACACCCAGACTCGAAACAACAATTTGTTAATTACACAAAGTGTTGTCTCGTGTCGGGATCGAACCCACAACACTCGGCGCAGTGTCAAGCGGTGAGGCGGCCGCTTAAACCACTACGCCAACCATGCAGTCAAAATAAATGTGTATACTTAGGTCAAGAGATAAAGATGGGCAAAGCAAACCAATTGAACGATATTGATAGACGTATCCGTTTGGATTGAGCCACTTTTGGTAAACTTGCATCTGCTTTTGCTATGAATATTACGAAGCAAGATAACGCAAGAATATTCAACTAGTGCGTCATACCAGTGGTTACCTACGGAGCCAAAACTTGTGTTACTGCAAAGGCAGCTCTCCAGTAACTTGAAGTAGCTGAAAGGGCGATAGAGAGAAGACTGGTAGGAGTAACACTAAAAGATAGAAAGACGAATAAATGGCGCCGAAAAGAATGTCGAGGATCAGATGTTGTCAAAAGAGTAGCGAAGCTAAAGTGGCAATGGTGCGAGCAAATATTGGAATGGAGACTGTGGGATTTTAAACGACCTGCTGGAAGACCGCAAATATGATGGAAAGATGACATTATAAAGATAGCGGGCAGTAATTGGTTGAACACTGCCCAAAACAGAACGGAATGGCAGTCGTAGAAGAGGCCACCAAAATGGTCGAGAATAGCTTAAGATGATGAATAGTTCACGGCGCTGGGACGTCTAAGCGAGGCATTCCACCAACGTTTGCAGCGCCGTATTGGCTGCTGTCACAATTGTGACATCTAGGCATTTCCTCCAAGCCTTTCCTCCACATGTACCGGCCGAAACGATCACTGGAAGAGAGAACGCCGCGACGCCACATCTCTTCATACACATGTCGCATGGCATGCCCATATACAAGACATAGCCTGTCATAGACATTCCTACTGTAGGTTTAGGCGAAATTTTTATATTTGGTCAAGAGAATTTTAAAAAGGGTTTTAACTTTTTTTATGAGTCCACTGCATTTTAAGGCTCACGTAACCGCTTGGCCACGGGGACCGGCGGCGCGACCTGCGACAAGCGATTTCGATGTACATGGCGCGTTTACTGTGAGGCGACATCGGTCGCCGCGGCGTAGTTAAGCGCGCCATGTACATCGAAATCGCATGTCGCAGGTCGCGTCGCCGTCCCCGTGGCCGGGCCGTACGGCTGAAAACGTACATATAGTTGACCAACTTAGATTTATCACTTTTGACAAAACAAAACTGCTCTACGGTACTTAGAGTCATACATTCAAAACTAAATATTGTCTCAGTGAATTGACTTAGAAGTTTGGTGTAATAGTAGTAGTTGAAAGAGCCTACGAAAGTAGGGTGTGCATTGCATGTGGTAGGCTCACGAGAGCTGGCGCGTCAGGTCGTTGCATAGATGTATTGAAATTTAGTTTATATTATTTAATTATTGGCACCCATTGAAGGAGTAAATAAATCAAAATTATTTATCGCCAAGAGCCTCCATCAGCGCCTCAAGAGGCTTGCATTGGACTGCTGGATAAAACCGTGATTCAATAGTTTTCTCGACACGCCACGCATCATGAAGAAGTTTCCGTCTCCGAGGCCCTAACCGCCAGTGGCTTATTTTTTATGTTTCTATCTCGAGTCTTTACAACTCCGGTAGATCTTCATGGTCCCTCTTATATTTTTAACGACAGAAATTTCTGAATTATACTCTAGAAAACGTACTAAAATCCGTTCGGTAGTTCTTGAGTTTATCGCGTTCATATAGACAGACAGTATGGAAAGAGGACTTAAGTTAATTAAATGTTTAAGTCTTTGATTATAAACTTGTGTATAGTATAGATGAGTTTGTATACGTATCGGACGACGCAGTAGGGGTAGGCTTCCCACAACGTGGACCGACGATCTGGTTAAGATTGCGGGAAGCGGTTGGCTGCGGGCGGCTCAAGACCAGTCTGTGTGAATAACCTTGGGGTAGGCCTATGTCTTCAAGTACACGTCTTTATGCTGACATGCTGATAGTATAGATAGATTATATTTAAAACTCGTTTATTAGGTAATTGACTTCGTTTAGAAATTGCATAAATATGAGCCCAAATATATAACCTTTTATTTCTTAAATTTTTTAAGGACTGTGCAGGCGTATGGGCTTCATAATAACTTAACTTCTATTTTGTCTCGTTTTCTGTACTTCAAACCATTAAACCTGTATCTTAACATACTGTGTGATTATATTTAATGGAATTCATTTTAGTTTGAATATGCTAATATGTATGACTAGCCGTTTCCCGCGGTTTCACCCGCGCCCTGAGGGAACTACTTCACGTACCCGTAAAACCCAAATATCTTACGGACCCCTATTTTTTCTAAAATAAAATATAACCTATGTTACTCGCAGATAATGTAGCTTTCTAATGGTGAATGAAATTAAAAAATCGGTGCAGTAGTTTTTGAGTTTATCCATTACAAACAAAAATACAATTTTTTTCTCTTTATAATATTATTATAGTGTAGATTAAGAAAGAAATTGCGGTGCAGAGCGCGTTGATGTCTTCCTCATGTGAAAACGGTGAGTCTCACGTGAACAATACATGACACGGTAATTTCGCACACGAGCTGAGAACCTCGTAAATAATATATAGCGTAATTTAATAGGTATTATGAGTTTATGACACAAACCGGTAAAAATATTATTTTTTACTATACTTCGCCCGCGGCTCTGCCTGCCGAGGCGATTAGAGCGGTAAAAAGTAGCCTTATGTTACTCTCTAGTCTCCTTCCTAACTATCACCGCCTCATTTTTTTACTGGACTTTAAAAGATCAAGAAAATACTAAAGAAATTGAAGTGACAAAAAAAATAACAATGACTCTGAGTTTGTATCGACCTTTCTTCTCAAGAAGTCATTTAGCTAGGAAAAGCCGCTTCATCTAGAATAGGGTTGTGACTTGTATAAGTGTTGTAAACAACCAAAATGCAGAAATAAATATGTCTTTATGTCTTTTATGTCCACAGACAATAAATAATCATACGATAACATAGACCCCTTGCGATGGGAAAAAAGGCAAAACAAACACAATTTCGCTTTGATAATACCTAATATTAATATTATGGTTTATCTATATAAGAACTTGACCCGATATATGACCATATCAATTATAATTTTTCTAGCGCCATAAAATATACTTAACGATCTATTCTCCTACCTGCCTTTACACAGTCATACTTTATTCTTGATTTCAGGATTGAACTGTTTCGGATTTATTAAATCCTAGAAGAGACTACATAATATGACAGTCTCTAGTAAAACTCGGGCCAAAGTGCCTGTGCTCTTCCACGTCTAATCATCTAATGAAAAGTACATAGTAGCATACTAAGTAGGTACTACTAAACTGCATACTGAAATATCATGTGGGTATTCTGAGAGTAAACTGTACTTACCTAGTTGGCTGTAATTATGCTGCAACCTGAGACCAGTAATATAACCAATTAAGCTACGATCACCATCTAACGACGTTATTGGAGTTTGGTTACGTTGTTGTTTTTACCCTATACTTATACCATTACACAGATGGCAAACTGAAGCTGCGTTGCGCGGTGCTTGTATAAAGATTTCGAGTTCGATACCCGATTTGCACAAACTGTTTTTGTCTTTCTTTTAATCATTCAGAACAACATTTTTATTGCATTAAGACGGGTTTATATTGGGTGTTACACTACTAAGAGTAGTTCTTGTACGGGATCTGACTTAGTTACGATTGTTTATTTATATGCATATAATATAGTTAGTAACACGAGCAGTAAAATAATCACTGACGTGGCAGTCTGATTATTTTTATTTATGTTTGAATGATTCTAGTAGCATACTATTTCTGATTGTTTAGTTATGGATACCCAGCGACGTATTTTATTCGGAAGTTGAGCAATATATCTACATAAGTCATACACATTGTCTATCTATATCACAGTATAAAGCAATTTAAAAAAAAAAAAACGATTTTAAGACGCTAAACAATACATTAAACAAACTTAAAACATTTACCTAATAGCTCAATCGTTATCTCAATCATAGTAGGTACTTCTTACATTTTCAACCTGCACGAAACACGAATAGCCCATAAAGGTTCAATTAGCAATTATGGCACGTTCCGGGCTCAGGTGTTACAGATAAATAAAACATATTTGTATGAACTTGAAGTATTTTTAATTTTTATTAATACACATGTTTAGTCTCGTTTTAAAATAACTTCAGTAATGTGCGTGCCCTTGACGCTCTTGCTAATTGAGCAATTTCCTCGCCGTGACTAATGCTTATACACCACGTAGTAAATATGTATCTAAATTTTTTTTATTTAAGTGAGAATGGAAGTGGGAGTTCCCCACAATTTTTGCAGTGATCCTGAATCGTGGATGGGTTCGCGTGTTTGTTCGCGAGTAAGCCGCGCTATGATTAATGTAATTGCCATAAATTCTGAGATGATTCTTGCACTTTCACAACACTCGGTGCTCAATAGTTGAGATGACCATTACCCCTACGCACTGTAAATCATTAGGTACTATAATCAGTAAATGTTTTTCACTCAGTTTTAAAAGAAAGCTCATATTGCATAGTGCTATGTGGGTACGAAAAAGTGTTTTCGATGATGTAATCTGTTTTAATCCATAATTTTTTACGAGAATGCACTTTAAAGAGCATAACTAAAGAGGTTAACAAGAAAACTATCTTAATTGCAACCGAAATTGCTAGTAAACATAAAATGGTGTCCGTACGATTTTAGACTTGGTTAAAAATCCTTGACATGCGTCAATATTTGCGTCTAATATTATGGTTGGTTGGCGGATTCGTATGACTCGTATGACTCGTATGTAGGGCAATATGTACTGCATCTTGACTATTCAATGTATATGTTGTTAATGAAATAACAGCACGTTCGAACCGTGCTTATGTAACGGAGTCGTGGTCACTCTTGTAGTTGCAGCTCTCGTATAAATATGTGACGCTGTTAGTTAATCGATTAAAGAGTAATCTTACGCTATTTTAAAATCTATGTGCGTACCAGATCATAAAATCCTTAATATGGTAAAATGTAAACAATAAATGATAATAAGAATAACTTACAAACGACAAATATTGCCAATCTTGTTTTGGAAATTGTTTTAAATTACGAATGATACTCTGGACTGCTTTTGTATTAAGGTAATAAAAATATATTAACAAATAATCCTTGTATTTTTTTTCACCTTACTGCCTTCATGTCACTTCTTCTTTTCATGAGTACTTAACCATGAATGTCGAATATATACATTTGAAGGGTTCTTCTTCTGCTTCCTTATTGTCTGTAAAGCCAAGGTAAAAAATCTTTACCTAATAGTAACAGAGCCAAGATAAAGCTGGCCTTATGAAGTATTTACATCGCAACGTAAAATTTTACGACCGCCTCGAAAATGTTACACAAAAAATACGAGGAGAGCCCACGTAGTTACAAGCCATATAGCACTTCGTACCAAATCCACCGGCAACTCTTAGCAACTACATAAACAGTTATGCACTGTAATTAATTATAATAATAATATATCGATGCAGCATACGGAACTACACTGCAACTAACAGACTTAAAGTCACACAAAGCGTTGTGCATTTGACCATGATAAACGTAAAATGATAACGACAATGTAAAATCATATCCGGCACTTACATTTATTGCACACGACGCGACACTTTACTTCACGTAGATGTTTATCTAAGTATCACTATAACTGCCTGTTAGTCATAGTTTCAAGTACTAAGTACTAGTTTTGGTCCCGTACGTAACTTTTCATGAATCCTTAACTATCGTTGCCAAACTTTTGAGGCAAGGGAACACTCAATGAAGTGTTTTTATTTTATTGAACTCCACATATTTTCCGTGTTATAATTGGAAAATAAATAATTTAATTAATTATTGACAAGTGTTATTAAATCTGAGTTCACTGACTTTGATGATGCGCTAGTTAGATTGCGAAGCAGAATTTTCTTTCTGACTCAGTATTCCCATTAGACCTGAAGCTATCAGGCAATTCTGAACGCTTTTCCATTTTGTTTATAAAACCATGTGATGATTGAGTGATAACTATTTCATTCACTATTCATATATTTATAGTCTACTGCTCTCTGAAGACTTTCGTCTATTGAGATGATCAGTGTGAGTGCTTCATATCTTAAACGCGCCAGCGGTTAAACAAATTAGGTGCTTTAAAAGGTTCAGACAAAAAACTACTGCCTCCATGGTCCAGTGGACAGCATATGCGTCTGCTGATCTGAGGTCTCGGGTTCGATTCCCGGGTCGAGCAAAAGTGTTACTGAGTTATCCGAATTCTCAGTAGCAGCACGGAGTCTGGTTATGTGCCCAGTAGCGGCAATAGGCTCGCCCCCTATTATGTGGGACCTAAAAATTCATGGTGAAAGGTGGGTGTAATATTACACGTCTGCCTATCCCTTCGGGATTATACACGATACAAGCGTCTATATCGAGTCTATAACAAAATACAAATAAAATATAGACAAAAACGGTAGCAACATCTTTTAAATCTTTTATGCCTGAAATTCTCTTAAATATAGGGGTTTATATATTAATAACCAACTGTTATGCTATAGCATCACAGCCACACAATCAGCTTGTATATTTGCATAAATTTATACATCTGCATATTGAATGAACGTGTATTTAGAGCGCGGCGACACATATTCAGTGCGGTGAAAGTGAGGTACCTACATTCAGTTACAGTTCTATTTAGCTCTAGAAAATCTATAGATTTGGTAAGCAGGCAAGTGGAGCACGTTCGTTCCATTCTACCGATATACTTGTATAGGTATCATAACTACCATAAGTATTACAATTTAGATTTCATGCATTGACATAATTATAATCTAACGATTTTATGTAGAGTAATTAGAGGCGCGCACCAATGAGTTTTCGGAGTTATGTGCGTATTAAATTGTTAATTATCGCTTGCTAAACGGTGAAGGAAAACATCGTGAGGAAACCTGCATGTCTGAGAGTTCTCCATAATGTTCTCGAAAGACATGTGAAGTCTACCAACCCGCACTTGGCCAGCGCGGTGGACTATGGCCTAACCCTTCTCATAATGGGAAGAGGCCCATGCCCAGCAGTGGGACAGTATAAAAGACTGATGATGATGAATTTCAGTCTCTTAAAAATAAAGAATTGTCTTCACATAAAACTTCACAAGTGACGTCACATTGTATAAAGCCCGTTAACAACGCTCATGATAAACCACCGCGTGTTTTGAATATTTTTTTTTATTTACAGAGCTTCGTCATTTGTGACTTGGAAACAAATGAGTTGTCTTTGCGGTCTGTGATAAAACCCGAAGGATGTCAACGTTGGCTCAGGTGAATCGATGATTTGAAGAATTAGGCTGAATGACTCAGTATGGGAAAACCAAAGCAAAAAAAACCGGTCAAGTTCGAGTCGGACTCGCGCACCGAGGGTTCCGTACAAACCTGTAGGTATATAAGTAAAAGTTCACCAGTCATAGTTATGGTATTTTTATTGCAAAATGAAATCCATAACATTACAGTATGGAAAGCTGGAGGAGCATAAATTAAAGAAAAAGGGGTCTTTGTCGTTTGTAATCAGTCATCCTTTATTTTATATTAACATTATCGCTTATTTTATAATATAACTTAAATACCTATACCAGCCTTGCAGCAGCCTTGCAAAAGTCTACTGATGAATGATGGTAAGATTTTTTATCAAAGTTATTGATTTACAAAGTTTTAGCGACTATTAGAAATCTAATTAAGTAATGTAACTAATTAAGTATTTTTAATAATTATAGTATTTATTTGCGTTGAAAATTAAACTAGGGTGACTATTTATTTACACATAAAATAAAACAATAATCAATATTCTTAAATAAATAACAAAAATAAGTAAGTTATTTTATCATCTACTTATTATATCATCGTCTCGGCAGTCCGTTACCTACAGGTAAAGGACTGCCGAGACGATGATCTCGGGCTCGATCCCCAGGTACCCCAGGCACAAATCGCTGACTTTTCGGAGTTACATATGTGTGTTTTTTAAATTTTAATTATCGCTCGCTTAGTAATGTGCTCGGTAGATGGCAATAGGCTCGCCCCTCTATTACATTGGGACCGAAACATAACTGGCGAAGTGTGGGTGTGTAATACACCTCTGTCTACCCCTTCAGGGATAAAAAGGCGTGAAGTTATGTTACGTTATGTAAATAAAAAAAAACATATAAAGGAAATGAAAATTTTAAAGTATGGAATTAAGTATCAAATTTGAACCAGATCTGTAAATGGAGACTGAAAAAGGTATGAAAGTACCACATTGAACATTGAAGTTCGAAAAAACGTTATCTATAAATGTACTACTTCGTGTTGTGTTAGTGTTTATTAACGGAAACATGTTTATAGATGACAAATATGTGAAAATTCAATTTTGGGGATTCATTCTAAAATCAATATTGAAGTCTCCCACGACAATCAGACGAGAACATGAATAGGTTGCTGCCGTATATTGTTGTATTTATGCATTTTATTGCAACATTAATTGGACATTGTGGTGACCTATATACAGTTATCACTCTGACATTAAACATTTCGAAATGCAAGCATTCACAATGGCCGTTTGCAGCGTCTGGGTTATTTAAAATCTCAATCAGCCTATCACAGTCCACTGCTGGACATAGGCCTCTCCCAACACGCACCACAGTACATGGTCCTCAGCCTTCCGCATCCTTTATCTGGGCTATAAGACGTTGCTTCGTACCAAATTTCAAGGTAGGTTTTGATACCCTTGCGAGTAGTCGCGAGTTTGAAAATATGATTATATTGCTCTTTCTTTTGATTGCGTAGACATAGAAGTTTGATTTTGTTACAGCCTAACGGTGTTATATACCTGAGTATTTGATATGAATTTCAATTTAATACCTCCACACGTTCAAGAGAAAGGGGTGGTAACTTTAAATTTATAAAAAAAAATTATACGCTGTAACTAAAAGAATACAGTTTTCGTAATTTTTCTTTATAAGTGATATAAGACGTTGCTTCGTACCAAATTTCAAGATTTTGAGTTCACGGAAAGTACCCTTTAGGTTTTGATTTCCTTGCGAGTTAGTCGCGAGTTTGAAAATATGCTTATATTGCTCTTTCTTTTGATTGCGTTGACATAGAAGTTTGATTTTGTTGCAGCCTAACGGTGTTATATACCTGAGTATTTGATATGAATTTCAATTTAATACCTCCACACGTTCAAGAGAAAGGGGTGGTAACTTTAAATTTATAAAACAAAAATTTTATACGCTGTAACTAAAAAAATACAGTTTTCGTAATTTTTCCTTTATAAGTGATATAAGACGTTGCTTCGTACCAAATTTCAAGATTTTGAGTTCACGGAAAGTACCCTTTAGGTTTTGATTCTCTTGCGAGTTAGTCGCGAGTTTGAAAATATGCTTATATTGCTCTTTCTTTTGATTGCGTTGACATAGAAGTTTGATTTTGTTGCAGCCTAACGGTGTTATATACCTGAGTATTTGACATGAATTTCAATTTAATACCTCCACACGTTCAAGAGAAAGGGGTGGTAACTTTAAATTTATAAAAAATATTTTTCTTATATGATGTAACTAAAAATTTACGGTATTCGCAATTTTTCCTTTATCTGTGCTATAAGGCGTTGCTTCGGACCAAATTTAAAGATTCTGAGTTTACGGGAAGTACCCTGTAGGTTTTGATTCACTTGCGAGTAGGCGCGAGTTTGAAAATATGCTTATATTGCTCTTTCTTTTGATTGCGTTTACATAGAAGCTTGATTTTGTTGCAGTCTAACGGTGTTATATACATGAGTATTCGATATGAATTTCAATTAAATACCTCCACGCATTCAAGAGAAAGGGGTAGTAACTTTAAATTTATTAAAAATATTTTTTTACATGCTGTAACAAAAAATTTACGGTTTTCGCAATTTTTCCTTTATATGTGATATAAGACGTTACTTTGTACCAAATTTCAAGATTCTGAGTACACGGGAAGTACCCTGTAGGTTTTGATTTCAATGCGAGTTTGAAAATATGCTGCAATTTGCAGCATAAACGGCTGTATCTTTTGATTGCAGTGGATTAGAAGTTAGATATTTTTACAGCTCTATGGAACCGTAGATTCGAGTATTTAGTATAAATTTCAGTTTGATACCTTCACGCATTCCTGAGAAAAAATGTCTTGACAGACGGACGGACAACAAAGTGATCCTATAAGGGTTCCGTTTTTTCCTTTCGAGGTACGGAACCCTAAAAAAAGTAGAATCGATTACATTTATGATAACTTAATTATGTTCTCTATTTAAGTTGCACGAAATTACAGATAATAATTGTTATACAGATAATAAAATGTAACTACTTAATTCAGCGCTAATACAAATCCAATCTTTATATAGTTTTATATAATTGCAATGATTAATTGATTATTGTAATCAAAGTGTGCAAAGAATGAAACTAATGATTGCATGAATTAGTCTTCATTATGAATTGCCTATTTGTTATTAGCTGTATATAATTATTTATTAATTGTTAAATGGTGCTGATACACCTGAGCATTCACTTGTAACAGAACAGCGAGCACTCGCCGTTTTCTGTTTTGTCGAATCGAACATAATAATTCTAGCGAACATTCTAAATTCAAATAGTCCGTAGAATATAGAAAAAATATAGAAATCGCACTACAACAGCAGTTTTACCCAATATCTTTACTTCAGTTTCACATATGAATTATTTGTAGAGTAAGAGTAAGATACCTACATAAACAAATGACGTTTCTAAATAATAAAATGCAGATTTTAATTTGAACAGGTTTAATAAATCACACAAGTGTTTATTCCTACGTTCTAGTTTATTTATCGATATCGGGAGTTTATTTTTCTATTGAAATTAATTCTGAGTAAACCAAATCTAAGGATCTATTGTAAACATTGTCGATATTTTATCGATATTTATTCTGAGTAAGCGCATCACTAGTAAAGTTAAAATTAGTGACAAACTACGAAGATTCTTCCCTAGATTAAAATCATAAGTCAAAGTGAAGTAAATACTTTGGGTTTAACCGCCATTGTAGCGCTAATTCTATGTATTATCCATCATCTAAGGCTCGCCCGAATGTTCGTGAGAATGCTCGCTAAAACCCTAATTTGTTTTGTAACATTCGCGAGGAATGCTCATTACAGGTAAATGCTCAAGTGTATCAGCGCCAAAACGTGATAACCTATTACACTACCGCTAAAAGTATTTGCCCACTGCAATCTTTGTCTTCGTCTATCGCCTTAGCGCTTTCCCAGTTACATCTAAAACGGAGCCCGGGGTCCGCTTACTAGTCTAACCAGATATGACTGAATATGAGCTGTTCCACTGCCAAGTGACTGCCGTCTGACCTCCGCATCCCAAAGGGATAGCGTTATTCCATGGCAGACCAGTGTCAGTTTATTTGAGGGCACTGACTCATCGTAATGACTGTTAAAGATGTTCATGCCAGCCGGAACCGACTGATTAACGTGCTCTCTGAGGCACAAGGCAAATGATAATTAACAATTTAATAACTTCGAAAAGTCAGTGGTGCGCGTCGTGGATTCGAACCTGATGCCCTCTGCATGGCAGTCTGTTAGTATATGCCCTAGGCTATCGCTGCTTGCTTTTTGGTTATTTGAGTGCTTTTAGCTAATTTATGACCAGGAAACTATATTGGGTTTAACATCATACAACAATGAATTGACATAATAAAATCAGTACGATACAATAAGAAGAAAATAATGTTTCTTCAAACATCCTCAAATAATTGTGTGCAAATACTTTTGAGCGGTAGTGTAGGTATGTTCTCTGAATAGAAAACAACATTCAAAAATATTTTACAAAATAATATGAATAAACACCTGACAATGTTAAAGCCCCGACTAAATCTTCTGGTTTATTGCTTTTTTATTCTTAAACATCAAACTTCAACATTTAAAAAGGGCTATTTTTAACAGCGTATCAAAAATGTTATGTAACACACTAAAGTGAGTTACGCAAAAAAACTTTATTATTTCACTAAAATACTGACTTGCACACTACAATACTATTTGTACACCAAATATGATGATCTTTTTACAAAATATCATTTGATATGAAAAGTTTCGTCCGCTCGGGAAACTTATCCACTCAGAAAACTTAATAGGTTATGTTAGGTTCTCTTGTGACCCTGCCCCCAAAAATAGGAGCCCTGCGAAGCAGGGCTCCGTCAACTTAGCTTAGTGGTGCAATTAGTATTTTTGGTGGAAAATTAGTATTTTTGACTAACAGTTAAATACAACCCATTTAAAAATTGCACGTTGCCTCAAATACATTTTTGGAAGTACAAAAATAAAAATAATCTATAGACCCGCTAGTCGCCAGCCGGTCTACAGTTCCGTGTTGGGATATAGGTAATAGGAGAGATATGAGGCAAGTTTTCAGCTTGGCTCAAATACCTACTCAAATTAATGCCAGCTCTCGGAATATAAAGAATATTTTTGGATAGGCATTAATATATCATCTACAAATACCCAGGTAATGCAGAATGGCTGTGATAGTACAGTGTACATGTAGTACATGGCTGTAATAACAATAGCTTACCATCTAGAAGGTACGGCGTGCGCCACTGATTTTTCAGTTTACGTGCATCACTTTGAGTTGCAAAGGTATGATGGCATTTGCTCTGTACCAAAGATAATATTCTGTTAAATCTGATTTGATCAGTATATTACCTTATGGATGCAACCAGGATTACTAGGATGGTGAATTATGTAATGTAGTAATTTGGGATAAGGAAAATGTTGACCAAATACATATATAAGAAGAGTAGAGTATTTTTTTTGCATTTTTTTTAAAGATTACTCCCGCTTTAGGACTTAATCCTGTTTCGCGAGGGACTTTACAAAACTTACAACTAACGGACAAGATGTGCAACCAGACTCGAAACAACAATCTATGAATCACACAGTGTTGTCTCGTGTGGGGATCGAACCCACACGAGACAACACTGCGCGCGAGTGTCAAGCGGCGAGGCGACCGCTTAAACCACCACGCCAACCGTGTAGTTTGCTGACTGATCGGTAGATTGAACTTACAATAATCGTATAGGTACTGAAAGAATTTAGCACTTGAGGTGAGACCATGAATAGTTTAATGATGTTAATATTGTCTAGTTTCATCATTATCGTCCAACAAGAATCCCGGTCCCATCGAAGACTAGTCTTACTTGCCATATGCGACGGAATATCAACATGTCTTCTCTTTTACAATCTTTCTTTATTTGAAGCTTCGTAATATACTTCTTATTACCTACGAACACTTCCTAATACTAACATAGGTAAGGGTCGAAGTTGATAAATTAATTCTAAGACTCATTATTTATTATATTTAAAACCAATTTTTCACTCTCCTAATAAAATAATTTGGGATTGTTCGACCATGACCTTCCTGATTTTCAATGTAATGTATTATGAAATATAAAACATTACATTGAAATTAGGTTTCATTGTATTGACATATTCATATTAACGACAAATAAATTGATATAAGGATCAATGTAATCAACATTACAGGCACATGAATATTTAAAAGATTTTTATAATTTTGGTGCAGCTTTATTTAATAGCTAATTATACAGAAACATTGAGACTGATCTAGTAATTACAACGTTTATGGATTTAACTTAGCAAATTGTACGATACGCAAATTGGATTAGAACGAAGCAAGTATGATTGGATTTGGTAAATGTATTGTTCAACAATGCTCTTAGACTATATTTGCTTCATTTGCATTTACAATCGAAAGTATCTATTTCTGATTACGTTTCGCTCTATTTTTATTATCTGTATTACATGTTTCGTCACTTAAATGCATCCAGGGTCACAGGAAGACCAAGCAGCAAACGAAATGTTCAAATTATTTAAGTGAAAGATTCGCGCACAATATAATTTAAAATTACTTAGACAAAAAGTACTTCCGACAACACGTTAGCCCACAGTATAATGCATATCATAATACTTACATGATTGATATAAAATAGTTGCAGTATAAATAATATAAAAGTAATCGCTTGTCCGTGTGGTGACGGATTTAGAATACGGAATGTCATCACCCCATATCATCTCATGGGTGTCGTAAGAGCCGACAGAGGGAGCATGTTGTGCAGAGAACAGAACTGTAAGAGAAGGAAAACTTGATACAAACCCTATACCAACCCGTCTGGCCAGCGTGTTATAGTAGGCCAATTCCTCCTTTCAAAGGAGAGGCCTAGTCCAGCACTGGACTGTTAAAGGCTGATGATGAATCGCAGACTCATCTAATGAAGCACTTCCATATTAAGATGGATCGAACTACGATGATATAATATTTCGTATAATAATAAGCTAAGAAAGACTTAATGTAATGAAGTTCTAATTGCAGGCGAGTGTTGGTAGCTAAGAGTGGATAGAGCGCCTGTTGCCAATAAGGAACGTTCGAGTGAATGCAAACCGCTTCTATAAATACGGGCTGCAGTCGCCGCGCGTGTGTACTATATACTGTGAACCCTTTGTTGAACGCGCTTACAACATGCTAAGGGTAAATATATTTTTCTATCTTATTTACAAGCTGTCTCTTTATGTAATCGTTATTATTCTAATGATGTAATTGCCCCTAAACAACGCTGACTCGTTATAATTGGTGTTACTTTGTTTACTTAGTGACTGTTACCTTCAAGTTTGAAGTGCGCACTCTTGTTTATTGAGTAGTTACGCTACATTATATTGCATTATATTAATATATTGTTATTTTTTGTTACAGATTTCTCTGATTTTGTGCATCGTACCGACAGCCTTCGGTATCATAGTGAGGGATCCACCACCTTCGCCCAATGATTACAAATACTCGTATGATGTTCAAGACCCTACAACCGGTGATAGCAAGAGCCAACATGAGGTGAGACAAGGTGACGTCGTCCATGGAGCTTATACAGTGTTGGGTCCTGATGGAACGAAACGAACTGTGGAATACACTGCAGATGCGAAGCATGGGTTTAAAGCTACGGTTAGTGAGGAGCCTGGTACCCCGCCCGTGCCAGTTACGCAGCCGCCAGTCGTACATCACACACCTGTATACCATCAGAATCTAATTCACCAACAGCCAGTCATCCATCAACAGCCTATACCGAATCACAACTACAATGCAATTCAATACGGTGCGCCAGCAAGACCTGTGTACACACAAGTGACGCAAGACCATCCAAAGATAAATTACATCGAAGAAAATCCAACGGTTTATTTCACTCCACAAAATGAAATAGAACCTCAGCAAGCGTTCGAGAACGGACACTATTTCATACCAACCAATAATCATTATTGATTTAGACGGTTCGTGATCTTATCCTATAATTGTGATATTAAGATAAGTTAATAGATATCTGTAAAAACTGTGATTACTGCTACGATTACGATTTCTGAATGAGATGAGTGTTTTAATGTGGAGCTCGATTATATGTTATGCTTTTATTGTTAGACGGAAAAGTAAAATACATTGTACCTAATGTCGATGAATGCAAGCAAAAATAAAAATCAAAGCAAGGCCAAATGCGTGCTTTGATCTTTATTTCAGCGCTAGTTATTTCTATTTATAGTACCTATAGGCAAAAGGCTTTGATTAAATGATTTGTCGCCGTTGCGTGTTTTAGTGACAGGAATTGGTTTTATTCAGTAGATGAATTAAAGATTAAATAACAAACTTCTGACTTAGCTAATATTCTGTCGTATCTGGCTAGACTAGTAAGCGAACCGCTTCGAAGCGAAATCTTTGATGTAAATAACCGGGATAAAGTTAGAACGCTGATAAACAAACATGCGAGCTGTCTCTTCACTGGGATAGTATAATTAGACACTTACACCTTTATTATGAACCATTTTGTCTAATTGTGATAACAGTATGAAAATCCTTTCAGTAGTTTTGTGTCTGTTGCGTTCATACAGACGGTTAGACGCTGTTTTATAATAAGTAGTGACGTCATAATAAATAACGCAAGGTTCCGGGGTAAATTCGCACACCGGATCAGCTGGTTCAAGGTTCCGCGCGAAGTGGGTCGCGATCTGTCGCGTCGGCGAGCGGTACCGCGGTGGCCTTACACGCTGGGGCTTTGAAGTCGGCGATTATAAGCGAAGCGAGAGCGACGCGCCGACGCAACCGTTGAAAATGCATTATTTGACAGACGCGTGGCCAATGTGTGACCGATACACTATGGATAAAGCTCTTTTGATATCCAGTAATAGAAATGTCTCTGACCAATTCTAGTTCACGGTTAGAATTAAGTTTTGTATGGCTGTGCTTGCTCTATGTGTATTGAACTTAGTACATTCCCAAATGAAATGTATTTTATAATCTTCTTTTAATTTCAAAAGGACTAAAAACGTTAAAAGCAGCGATAGCCTAGTGGAGAAACCGACAGACTGCTACGCAAAGGGTCTCACTCTCAGATTAGAATCCACGTGCGTACTAAATTGTTAATAATTATCGCTTGCGAAACGATGAAGGCAAACATCGTGAGGAAACCTGCATGTCTAAGGGTTCTCCGTGATGTTCTCAAAACACATGTGAAGTCTGCCAAGCCACACTTGGTCAGCGTGGTGGACTATGGCCTTACCCTTCTTAAAGTGAGAAGAGGTCCGTGCCCTGCAGTGGGACAGTATAAGTATATACAGGGCTGATGATAATGATGAAAAAACCTTAGTGTCGGTGTTTTCGTATGAAATACAGTTTAGCAAGGCGTACCTGTTAATAAACAAAATTAATGTTAATAAAGCTACTAAGAATCTGAATGCATCCAAAAGCCTTGATTGAGCATTACATTTTTCTAGCACGTTCTTAATTACTTTCACTACTTACACTACCTAGATGTCGCTTTTCGTCGCGCGAATTTCACAAAGAGCTATGAAAATATAGAAACAGTAACAATATTATTTTTAATATTACAATTGAATCATATACATCACAGGCCGATTCAATGCAGAAACCGGTTGAGAAAAATGCGTTCAACAAGTACAAAAGTAACATAAATCTACGTCTTTTATCAAAGACAAGAATCAATGATAGAAACATTTTTTGTGAACATTTTCCTATAATGGATATTGAATATGTCAGGTACTTATAGTTTAAAATCATGAAATTGTATCATAGTATTAACAAAAATCTCATCAGATCATATCTTTTACAATGTGAATTGTGATTTTATAATAATTAAGTGGCTCTAATGGACTCATAAAACATGAGCATCGAGCGACATAAAACCGTTTAGAGCGGCATGACAGCACTGGACACATACCTAATTTTATAATGAGAAAGAGAGGCTGGCTTTTTCGAAGTTTAGCTCAAGCACGATTTTTTAATAATATTACATAGGAATGCAGGCTGCGATAGCCTAGTGGAGATACCAACAGACTGCCATGCAGGTATAAGGTCCGAATCCATGGCGCGCACTACTGCCTTTTCGGAGTTATGTGCGTATTAAATTGTTAATTGTGTCTGCCCCGTGCCTCGGAGACTCTGAGAGCCATCTGAGTGCACGTTAAGCTGTCGGTTCCAGCTGTCATGAAGATCTTTGACAGCCGTTAAAGGGAGAGTCCCTCTGAATCAGAAGGCGATCTAGGAAACCGTGGATCAATGGTGTTATCCGTAATAGATATGATTTTTGTTTTATGAAGCGATAGGGAGCGTTGTCGGTATAAAAAATATAGACTAATGATTGGTCTCGCTCTGAAGCGATACCAATCATTTGTCTAGGCAATTTACATTTAATTAAAACACCATAAACATAACATGCAGTGCTTTTTAGATATTGTCGGTATGTAATTCACCGAGATTAAAATAATCGTGCGTGTGTGTCCTAGTTTATTGCTTCGTTTAAATGGCAAGCCAATTGTGAGCATTCTATAAAATGTCGACTTTAAATAGGTACCTACAATCCAACAAGTCGGCGCTAAACCAGTTTGAAAAAAAAAACCCTTGGCTCGCTCATAGAGTCGAGGCACACTAGAAACTGTTTTTGTATACGAGCACAGAATATATACGAGTGTCAATGTGCGTGTAAAGTAGCACTGGAAGCGGCGATGTATTGCTGAGCGATTCTCGACCTTATGGTGGAAGTTGTTTGACTGTACATTACGCAGGTAGCTATTACAGCATACCTAGGTAGTTAATAAAAGAACATCTACTTATGGCTTGTCAGTTATGTCTCGTGTTCTGTGGTTATCATTATAAATTATAAGGGCTTTCATTTACTTATTTATTGAACAATTTTACTTACTTTTCGTACAGTATGAGTGTGTACAGAGATTTTAAACTCTCTTTAGTATGACGCACTTTCAATACGAAGGTTGGTTATTTTTATATCTACTATCTTTCACCGTCGGTTTTGTTTACGACTGAAAGATAACATGAACCCCTTCAACTTTATTTTCGCAGCAAAAGGCAGCCTTAGTCTCAAGTCTGTCACCAATGTCTCATTTATTTCTTTTTTGGTTTAGCCATTTTGAAGTGAAATCACCACTGTAATAGATATGCTTTACACTGGAGAGTTCTACCTTAAAATAAAACTACCAAAATCATACTCATACAAATATTTTATGCAAATTCAATTAAAGCCTATAATAAATACAATTTCATCTAAATTAAATATGTACCACATGGGATTACAATAGGATGGATAATAAATATTTGTAACAAAAATATTTTACAAAACACTTCTGTTTGACTGACGACTGTG
Organism: Euclidia mi; assembly: GCA_944739405.2. Taxonomy (NCBI): domain Eukaryota; kingdom Metazoa; phylum Arthropoda; class Insecta; order Lepidoptera; family Erebidae; genus Euclidia; species Euclidia mi. The sequence goes on from OX123204.2 coordinate 32,194,758, forward strand.
ACAGTCTCATAGGTGACGAAATAAAATGTACCTAACACGCTACGTGTAAAACACATTTTAGTTTGTCACAATTGGCTATTAAACCTACATAACAGTGGTGATCAAAAGGTCACACGAGTGGCGCGATGGGGTACAATCTGAACCAGTATCCGCAGCCGCACCGTTTGGGAGTGTTTATGTGTAACCACATGTACTCCAAGTGCATTTGTTTGTCGTTACACCGACACGCCACCAGCCGTTTGTAGTTCGCGCTAGGAATCCAATTTGGACATTCACATGTACCACGACCTGCAATAAATTCGTGTAGTAAATAACAAAAACGACTACTGTTCAGAAACAAACGTGCAGAAAGTGATTCGTACGCACGCATTAATGCCCTTTGAATTACGCAGCGGTCATAAGCTATCAAAAAAGCAAGTAATTAAATCGTCCATATTGGATTTCATTCCCGGCAATCAATGTCAACGGTGATTATTGAACAGGGAGTGACATAGTGCACAAGTGTGGGCTCAAACAGAAGTGTATTTATTTTCTATGCGCTCAGTCTTATAACCCTAAAAATTATTATAAATTAAGGGAGGAACCTTTAAAATTAAATAATATATTATTATGCAACAGCAAACAGCTAGTATTATATACATACATATCCTCTAATAGATACGTATATAAGCTGAGTCCGCAAATTTACCCGCCAATCTTTTTCGCATAGCGTGTTTTTTAACCTCATTTTAGGAGTGGAATTTAAAAAAGACATTCTTAGTGGGTGCTCCTGTCATAAAAAGATAGATTCCTTTTAAGACATAGAGGCTCATTGTCTCAATTGCATGTTTCTAGCATCCGTTGTTTAGGCTCTACCATAATATGTAAGGTATGCCATTTGCTATAAAGTCAAAGTCAAAATCATTTATTCATCTAGGCCGCAAAGTGACGCTTATGAAGATCAAAATTTTTAGTTAATTACTTAATGATTCTAAATTTACATTTTGACAAGTGTATACATTTATGAGTTCCGTTAGTACCTTTTTGGATGGGTTTTATGAAGAAGGGATCGCATCTGCCGCCAAGATGGGCGAGAAGCTCTCGTCTCTCCAGTCCTGTGACGAGCTCGAGTGGTTGTACTAACGCGTGCAGACGCATCAGCCCTCTCCGCAGAAAATTTAATGCTCGAAACTGAAGCATTGTGCACCTGCCAACATAATTAGTGAATCTGAAACATAACCAATTATCCTCAAGCTTAGCGTTAACTTATTTTAGTTAACGCTAAGCTTGAGGATAATTGGTACACTAACTAACTTGAGGTAATGTAAGTAATCTGTGAAACACCTGGTCAGCTACAGCCTCAAATATCGGAGAACATGTATTTTTGTCTTGTTATTAGCGCTTTCTTTAAGGATGGCCGGTCAGTTCATCTGTCATTTCAAAAGGAGTCTATCAGTGTCTGAATGCTATCATACAATAATTAAGGTATACTCTTATCTCCTGGACTTTTACAGGTTGTAAAGTTTTCAGTTGAAATGGCCAGACCATTTGAATCCTTTTTTCTTACTTATTATATGTCAATGTTACTCTCCGACTCTTGCATGAAACAGATTGGTAAAGGAACTTCTACCGATCCATCTACCCAATACACCTAGTTAGTAGTAGGTACTAAGAGAATAGAGCAGTTCTATTAGATATCCTTATCACAGCCAGAAAGACACCGGGCTAGTTTATAATACGACAGCTTTCTTAGCTGTGGTATTCTGTGGTCCAATGTTATTTGTTTGCATGCATAGTTGAAACTGAAATCATCATTATCATCCTCCTAGCATTATCCCAGTCTGAACCCGAGGTCTGCTTTCTGATCTAACCGGATTTTAATGAATATTAGCTTATCCACTGAGCGACGGCTTGTCTGACCTCCCCAACCCAAAGGGATAGCTATATTCCATGGTTTAGACTAGTGTCAGTTTACTCACAGGTACTGACTCCCTATAACGATTATCAATCTTCATGACAACCAGGACTGACAGCTTATCGTGCTTCTTCATGACAACCGGGACTGACAGCTTATCGTGCTCTCCGAGGCACGGGGCAAGTAAATGTCAAATTATAGTTTACAATTCAATACGCTCATAACCCCGAAAAGTCATTAGTGTGCACTGTGGATTCGAACCCTATCGGATTACCCTCTGCATAGCAATCTGTTGGTATCTCCACTAGGGGTCTAGTTCATAATATCGTCAGTCACTACATCGATGGTCACTGCATAGATGTGTGAATGACATGGATTGGACGTACCTACGAAGTTAGCGTGCATACCTACGAAACGTATGCAAATAAAATGGCGTCCATTAGGGTTGGGCGCATATTAGGCAACGCAAAGCATATATCGACAAGTTTTTTTGTTATCGACATAGTATAGCACCTTTAGGCATCATTCGCACGAGGATTTAAAAAACGATTGCGTTGAACTCTGGCGTAAGCACTTTTAAAAGCTTGCGATGAGAGCGTTCATACCAGCACTAAAATCACTGTTGTATCGGTTCAGTAAGAAGTCGAAATTATTAAAGCTAACGTACTAGCGAATGCGATTTGTGTTGCTAAAAGATGAAAAAGAAAACTATATTTTTTAAGTTTTTGAAGGGTTCTTACTTTTTCTAGTAATAAACCACAGATCTGTGAATAACATGGATTGGACGTACCTACGAAATTAGCGCGCATACTTACGAAATTATGTGGAAAATAAAATGACTGCCGTTGGGTTAGACCATAGAGATATTAAGAATAGAGTGACAGAGTGGGGCCTATTCGTGTCCGCCGCCGGTGGGAGAGAACGCAACATTAAAGGCCCCCTGCATTTCTCTCTAACAATACATGCACAACATCAACATTACGCAGTGGCGTGCTACCTGTAACTATTTTTTAAATCAGTTTATTAGTAATCAATAGTTTAAAAATTGTTTTTATTGATACACGAAGATAGTTTGAAGTGACAAAAAAGTTTATATATTTTTAAACTATTGATTACTGACAAACTGATAGAAATAATAGTTACAGGTAGCACGCCATTGCGCAATGTTGATGTTGTGCATGTACTGTTAGAGAGAGATGCAGGGGGCCTTTAACCTGTAGCGTTCTCTCTCGCACCGACGGACACGACACAGTATTGAGTTAGGTACTGTTCTGCCACTCTATCCTTTATATCTCTATGGGTTGGACTCCAGAATATAATCGATATCGACATTGAGCCGGTTAGAGGTAAATAATACATTACTGTAGATTTAGAAAAAATTTAAATTGATATTTTGTAGTAAGTTACTTTAGAATTTTTGCCAAATTAGTTTATTCCATAATGCAAATGCGGGCGAACATGGTAAAGCGGAAAATGTCCCTTGTATGATATAACAAAATATTCTCTGGTAGCCAATATCGATACTGTGTCGCTGTGAATGAAAGTACCGGACATGAATGGCACCATACATCATCATCATCGTCATTTCAGCCAAACGACGTCCACTGCTGGACATAGGCCTCCCCCAAGGTTCTCCACACAGACCGGTCTTGAACCGCCCGCATCCAACTGCCTCCCGCGATCTTGACTAGATCGTCGGTCCACCTTGCGGGAGGCCTACCTCTGCTGCGTCGTCCGGTACGAGGCCGCCATTCCAGAACCAGGCCATCGCTTCTTCGAGCTATGTCCTCTGGCCACTGCCCCTTCAGCTTGGCTATCCGGATAGCTAATGGCCGGCGCCGACTGACGGCATGGCATGGCACGGCGCGGAACGTGTTTCGTTAGCCCGAAAGACGCTTCGGCACCTCGCAGCATGCCGCGTCATACCGAGGCGTCCAATTGACTGGAATTTAGTATCAATAGCACTTCTTGCTGAAGATGAAGAACGACAAATACAAACTGATCTGTCGAAGGGAAAACAATTCTGGATACATTATTTATGAGAAAAGATTTACCAACGGTGAATTCAGGAACTTATTTACCTACTGATTACGTCGTGGCACACTGCAAGACGCCATGGCATGCCGCGGCGTCCAAGTGTGCCCCCGATGCCGCGACGTGCCGCGACGCGCCCCAAACGTCCCGCGGCATGCCACGGCGGGCTGCGATACGATTGTATCGAAATAAAGTAATATGAATTCTAAACTCATTGAAATAAGAATGAAAATGACTTGAACAGTAATAAAATCCTTTGCCATGCCGCGACGTCAGTGCGCACCGGCCTTATGTCGGCGATTTCTGATTTGCACCATACATACCGTAATGAAACACACAGCTACACTGAAATATCATAAGGGGGTAAGAAAAATCATAATTGATTAATACATGTTATTTATTTGTTTTTTATCTGTATAATATATAAAATCCTTGCGTTACTGATTGCTTGACAGATAAGCTACAGCCAAAATTATAAGGTGCAGGAAGCTGAAATTTGGCATGAATGTTCTTTGGGGATCGCAGGAGTGCACTAAGAACTTTCTTGAAATTCCCACGGGATTGGACAGAAACAGTTGAAAAAATGTGCAGGTGTAGCAGCGGGCGTCCTCTTGTTTATAAATAAAATTATTTTCTTCAACGTTTTATTGCTAGGAATTCTCGCATACAGTTGCTGTTCATGTTATCTGTTGGCAAAAAACATAATATAATTATTTTAACTGCTTATTTTCCTCAACATAGAGCAGGATGCAGCAGTTTTGGGTTTTATGTAATCAGGTCTAAGTAAAGTAAGTTTGTCAAATATCGCTTTTCCTTTACTAAGTACAGACAAAATTGGTTCAATGTTTAATTTATTTCCATTTACAGACACGAGATAGTTTTATCAATGTTATCGTTTGTGGAAGTCTCTATACATTATCTATATATCGATAACCCATATCGACATTAGCAGTAACATCACTACTAACCTCTAATACGTAAATATGGAAAATTCCAAACTACGAAAATAACAACATTTAGGCCATAACGAAGCTAAAACCTGTTGAATTAACTATAAAAAGAACCTCTTGTAATAATATTTTGTACAAATACTAATCCTTTTCAACAATATAAATCATGACTTGTTACTTACTTGTGAAGAGTACATTTGTGTTGATTATAGCTTTATCTTGCACTGCACAGTTCAAATCAACACTTAGGCATGATTTTACGATCTCTAGGAAAGCCTGAAGCACTGATTCATCTGGTTTTTAAACATATTTATGCACAAAATCAAAATTATTTTGTTCGATACACAACGTTTTGACAGCAGATGTACCAAAAACACTTGGCAAGCAATATGGCGACACTGGCACGATTGACATTTCTGATAAAAAATCACTATGATCAGTGTATTCAGTAACCTATGGCTATCTCTTTTTTCTAACAGAGATATCGCTAAGTAAAAACGAGACAACACTATGTTTGGTGGCTTTATGTCGATTTCATATATATTTCTATAACGTAAAGTATCCATATGTATTATTTGTCCACTCCATATTATATTCTTTTCTCAAAGGGTCACTGTATCGAAAACGTTCCATCGACGGGCTAATGTATCGATAGTACCCCAAATCGATGGTACGCTACATCGACAGTAACCCAAATCGTTGGTACGCTTCATCGTTAGTATACTAAAACCACGGTATGCTAAATCGATAGTAAACCAAATCCATAGTACGCTGCATCGACTACCAGAACCAGTAACTCCACTAATTTGACGGAGCCCTGCTTTGCAGGGCTCCTATTTTTAGATTCAGGGTGACAAGCGAAGCTTTTTCCGTCGAAAATCCCTTCGGATCTCCTGACTCTTGGGAAAATGAGAGCCGGAGTATGTGGTGTTACCACTAAAAACTACCTCGACTTTCTCATGTACCCGTGTGTCGGGTATCGCCGAAGCATTCGTCGCAACCCCCCGACGGGTACCTATTGGCCCGCCAGATGGTCAGGCGGGCCCCGAACAAAACCCCCTTGGCGGCGGATGAAGGTGTTGGGCTCCGCCGCCAAAACACCCAGCGGCCGCAGAGGATAGGGAACGGCAGACGGGAAGGCAACGCAACACCGCATCTCCTCTTCCTCTGCGGCCCCACCGCAACAATGGTGCGCCCCCACTTTGGTCGCGGGAGATAGGGCGCGCGGCAACGCAACCCCGACACGCTTCTCCTCCCGCGACCGCACCCGACTGCGAGGGACAGACAGAACTGTCCCCCGCACCTGCACATTGGACCCATCCTACGCAGGCCTCACCCAAGCCCACGTGGAGCGTCCCTTCCCGGGATCCCGCTTAGCTTCACCGTGGGTGTACCTGAAACCCACGGTTACTGAGCCCCCCAACACGACATGGTGGAGATCCCACGGGTTCACAAGAGAACCTAACATAACCTACTTACTTGAGTTACAGTCTCACCTAACCTTCATTTCTTTTTGTCTTGGCAAATTGTGATTAAAAGCTTTTAAAAATCCTGTGTTTTTTATTTATTATTTAAATCTGGCTTGGGTCGGGTAGTCGATGCAGCGTACTATCGATTTGGTTTACTGTCGATTTAGCATACCGTCGTTTTAGTGTACTAACGATGAAGCGTACCAACGATTTGGGTTACTGTCGATGTAGCGTACCATTGATTTCGGGTACTGTCGATACATTAGCCCGTCGATGAAACGTTTTCGATACAGCGACCATCGACGTAGTGACTGACGATATTATGGACGGCTACCCTCCGCTAGGCTACAGCTGCCTAAAAAGTTGTAATTGAAATATACTATCATACTCTCACAGATTTAGTTTGTATGTTTGTTTTTTCGTATGAGTGTGTGGCCAACTCTAGTGTCGGAGTTTTCAAATCGCCCAAAGGCCTCCGACATGGCCTAACGATTCTTATCCTGAGACAAGAATTTAAGTAACTTAATTTAGATAAGGGTTTGTTACTACTGCTATATTCTAATAACTCATTTCCAAACTTGTCCAATACTTATATTGGACCATCTTAATGATTTGGTTCACGGGAGATAGGCAGATTATAATTACTGAATGTTGCTTTGTTACTTACCACTTATCTTTTAGATATCCTGTGAATCAAGTAATTAACTGGAAATTTAGTTCAAGGTCGACATAAATTTATTTATTATTGTTCAAATCACATTAATATAAAGTCGGTAAATTAATAAAAATCTGAAACTAAACAATGTCTTCAATGAAACATATTAGGTAAATGATGCGTAAATGTCAAATTATAATTTGACGTTGCAGTCATAACAAGGCCATATTTTCAAAAATGGAAATTAGCTCAGTGACTTAAATTTTGTGTATGTATACTTCAAAAAAGTAAGAATAGTAGAAATGACATGTTAGTTTCGCTATAGTCCGTTCACAGTTATTTTACCTCTAGCTGTTAGATTGGCCAACCTGGGCGTTGTGTTGCTATATTTGGTATATAATACCACAGAATAATTAATAGTACTAACGTACAGAAGCTTCACTTTTCAAACCAATTTATTGAAATTGCGACTCTTGGTATTGAGCAATAAAGGTCAATTCAGCTCGCATAAGCACTCAGTGCCTAATGCGATATTAACCTAACAGTTCCCGTTCTTTTCTAACACATAACGCTGTCGCTGTCTGGCGCGGAGTGGCGCGCTAGGGTTGTCGACTTGGCGCTGCTACTATATTTATTCATCGTCTATCTACCTACTTGACCACGTACCTAATAATAAATAATTATCCTATAAGTATCCTATCCCACTATTTGAGCTAGTACAACAAAAGCACAAAAATTCTGGTCGTTTACATTTTTACTATACAATTTCTTAGTTATTTCCTAAACGCGTGGACCGATTTACATGATTCAAACAGATAAAATGGTTTTTGAACTAGATCTTTAATTTGATACCATAATCGTTGAGATATCTCAACAAACAAAAAATCAAATTTTCAAGTTGCTCTCGTAATATAAATAAAATCAAATTTTCAAGTCGCTTTCGACACACAGTTAATTAAGCAATACTTTGCATTAGACTTGTGATGATACATTTTTGTTGTTAAAGGCGTTTAAGTATATAATTTGAACAGTGTATAAACACGGCGCGTGAGAATACGGAGCGGTCGCACTCGTTGCGTGACGTCTAATGTGAGCGGCGCGCGGCAACCTACTAAATCCAACCATGTCGACATGGTCGGCCGAGGTACTTGTAAGTTTGTACCTAAAATGCGAAGTGCGCCCGGCCTGATAATACTCCCATTTTAAATATACATTATTACTAAAAATGTACTTTTTTTTATTGCCTACGCGATCGTATTAAATATTTGGAAGTAATGTTTGTAACAAAACCTCTTGATATTGGCATGGCTTTATGCATGTACATTTATTTTCTTACGAAATAAAATTTCCTATGAAGATAAGTAGTTGTAATAAAAATGTTGTCTATTTAATATATAAAGGTAAACGCATCATAATTACGCCAACGTGAGGTTCTAATTATCAAATACAAAAACTGCAAATTGAATTTTCATATTTATTTTGAATAAGAATTATGTGGGTGTAATATTACACCTCAGCCTACCCCGCATGGAAACAGGCGTGAGTCTATAAGAATGATCCATGTGGACTGCCAATGTTATGATGATTCGTAACTGCTGTCATATTCTGTATCAGACTCAGAATTTAATTCTATTATGAACCTGTCCATTTCAGCATCCGTAGACCCATCTGTTTCACGAAGCTTGTCTTCAATGTGGCGCTCATGTTTGCATTGTTTTTGTCAGTCTTCTGCAGTGATAGATTGAAAAGCTTCTTCAGCTAAATTCACAATGTTGGTTGCCTCTTGTCCTAAATTTTTGCTTGTGACTCGCCTTTTAATGAGACTCCACATAAGTTCAATTGCGTTTAGCTCGCAGTGGTATGGCGGTAATCTAACCACTTTGCGGCCATGAGCTTCAAGCATTTGAATTTTTGAAGCATTTCCACTAATATTGGGTAAAATGTTATGCACGGGTAACCCTATTTTACATTCCTGTCATCACAGAGTGCAATTCCAACATAAAGAAAATAAACACCGACATCTGTCAGAGGTAAAATAACTGTGAACGGACTGTACATCTAGTTGAATGTTTCTATAAAATGATCTCCGTTCTCAAGAAGCTAAGGTCATTAGTATAAAAAGTATTTAAAGCAATATTTAAAGTAAACAGATAGGGAATCTCTATGTAATATTCTGTCAAATCTGGTTAGACTAGAAAATGGACCCCGTGCTCCAAGGTGAAAGTTTTGGATGCAACTGGGATACCCTAGTATAATGATGAGAGAGTTTGAGGTATGTGACGATCTACCAAGTGTGTACATATTAAATCATCATCCTTCTAGCGTTATACCAGTCTCAACCTGGGGTCCGCTTTCTAGTCTAACCGGATTTGGCGGAATATTAGCGTTTCCACGGAGCGACTGCCTGTACATATTAAATTTTATATTACATAATTTACCTTGGTACATACCACCGTAGTACCTTCCTGCTGCTGTTTGATAAGATTCGCTTTTCGAAAGAAACTAAGTTTTAATTTATGAATGAATTCAGCATGAATGGACTGGCTCGACCGGGGAAGTACTAGCCTCTCACAGAAAATCGACGTAAAGTAACAGTACCTAAGCTGTTGCGTTTCGTTCGGTGAGTGAGAGTTCCGGAGGCCCTATCCCCTATTCCTTCTTCCTCATCCCACTCCTCATCCTATCCTTTTTCCCAATCCCAAGGGGCGGCAATGCACTTGTGACTCGTGTGGTGTTGCTTGTGTCCATGGGCGGCGGTAATTGCTTACCATCAGGCAATCCGTCTGCTCGTTTGCCGCCTACTACTATAAAAAAAAATGAATAGTTTCGGAAGAGATGTTACTTGTTGGGCTCGTGGGAAGCGTTTGGATGCGGACGGTACAAGATTCGTTGTTGTGGAAAGCTTTCAGGGAGGCCTATGTTCAGCGGTTGCCGTCTTTAAGCTGAGATAAAGAAGCGAAGTCACTTATTCCAATTGACTTAATGACACATATGTAAAACTAGCCGTTTCCCGCAGTTTCACCCGCGTCCTGAGGAAACTACTTCGCGTACCCGAATAACCCAAATATCTTACGGACCCCTATTTTTTGTAAAATAAAATATAGCCTATGTTACTCGCAGATACTGTAGCTTTCTAATGGTGAAAGAATTTTTAAAATTGGCCAAGTAGTTTTTGAGTTTATCCATTACAAACAAAAAAAAAATCAATGTTTTCCTCAAAACACCTGTTACATTTGGGGTTACATTTGTCAGAGGACACAATTTTATTTCATAGATGCCAAGAGGGGGTTATTGTAAAGTTAAATCCTAGTTTGTGGGGTTGCAGCCTTGATTGCAGCCCTTGTCCTGCGGCCGCCATCTTGAAAATAGTGGTACAAATGCGTTTTCTAGTATATCTGGCAAACTATTGGCCGCACAGTAAAATTTCAAAACATGATGAGATGTAAATGAAATTCTCTACAACTTTGGTACCGTAGCATTTAGTCGTTAAATTAAAAATAACAAAGTTACAAACGAAAATCTAATGCAAATTGCAACAAATTTTCTTTTCAATGTGTTGTTCTTTTTTCGTCCTTAGTAACAAAAAATACATTTCATTTGTCTTTCTTCTTTCTCCTAGCGTTATCCCAGTTTCAACGCGGGGTCCACTTACTAGTCTAACCGGACTTGACTATCCATGGAAATGTTAATTTTTAGGGTTCCGTAACTGGAAATGAAAAAACGGAACCCTTATAGGATCACTTTGTTGTCCGTCTGTCAAGACCCTTTTTCTCAGAAACGCGTGCAGGTATCAAACTGAAATTTATATCAAATAGTCAAATCTACTGGGGACAGTAGATTTGACTATTTAAGGGATTAAAGCTGTGAAAAAAACAAACTTCCAAGCCAACGCAATCAAAAGATACAGCCGTTTTTGCTGCAAATTTCCGCAAATATTCGAAACTCAAAACCTACAGGGTACTTTCCGTGAACTCAGAATCTTGAAATTTGGTACGAAGCAATGTCTTATAGCATGCATAAAGGAAAAATTGCGAAAACCGTACATTTTTAGTTACAACATATCCAAAAATATTTTTAATATTTTTAAAGTTATTACCATTTTCTCACGAACGCGTAGAGGTATTAAATTGAAATTCATATGAAATACTCTCAAGTCTATAATACCTTTAAGCTGTAACAAAATCAAACTTCTATATCAACGCAATAAAAAGAAACAGCAATTACGGCGCATATTTTCTCGCTACTATTCGCAAGGGAATCAAAACCTACAGGTTACTTCCCGTAAACTCAGAATTTTGAAATTTGGTACAAAGCAATGTCTTATAGCACAAATAAAGGAAAAATTGCGAAAACTGTAAATTTTTTATTGCATCATATAAAAAATATTTGTATTAATTTTAAAGTTACTACCCGTTTCCTCATCAACGAGTAAAGTCATTAAATTGAAATTTATATACAATACTCAATTCTATTATACCTTTAAGCTTAAACAAAATCAAACTTTTATCTCAACGCAATCATAAGAAACAGCAATTTTACTATATTTTCAAACTCGCAACTACTGGCAAGGGAATCAAAACCTACAGGGTACTTCCAGTAAACTTAGATTCCTGAAATTTGGTACGAACCAACGCCTTATAACACAGATAAAGGAAAATTGCGAAAAAAGTAAATTTTTAGTTGCGTCATATAATAAAAAAATACAATAATAATTTTAAATTTACTAGCTCTTTCCATATAAACGCATAGAGGTATTAAATTGAAATTCATATCAAATACTTAAATCTATAATATCTTTAAGCTGTAACATAATCAAACTTCTAAGCCAACGTAATCAAAAGATACAGCTGTTTATGCCGCGAATTCTCGCAAATTTTTTAAACTCACAAGGGAATCAAAACCTGAACTTAGAATCTTGAAATTTGGTACAAGACAATTTCTTAAAGCACAAATTAAGGAAAAAAATCCATAAATGTAAATTTTTAGTTACATCATATAATAAAAACATTTTTAAAATTTTAAAGTTACTACCTCTTCCCTCATGAACGCGTAGATTTATTAAATTGAAATTCATTCAGCAAGGAAATCAAAACCTATAGGGTACTTCCTGTGAATTCAGAATCTTGAAATTTGGTACGAAGCAAAGTCTTATTAGCACAGATTAAGGAAAAATTGCGAATACCATAAATTTGAAATTACATCATAATATGATATGAAAATATTTTAATCATATTATGATTAAAATATTTTTAATTATTTTAAGGGTACTACTTACCCCTTTCTTCATGAACCCGTAGAGGTATAAAATTGAAGTTCATATCAAATGCTCAAGTCAAAACTTAAGGGTATTTCCAGTCAATCTAGAATCTTGAAATTTGGCATAAAGCAACGTTTTATAGCACATAGGAAAAATTTTGAAAACCCAGAAATTTTAGTGACATCATATTTTTTTTTAAATAATTGTATAGGTATACTTATAGGTTTGTACGGAACCCTCGGTGCGCGAGTCCGACTCGCATTTGACCGGCTTTTTTGGCTAAGTCCAAAAAAAATTACATTTCTATGGACTATTTGTGATAGCAGTTGTTCGCCAGCTGAGTTGGCTAGTACATAATGTTTCAAAGACAAATAATAAAAAACTTGAATACATACATCTAGAATCTAAATACGATACAGCTAAAACTGCACAGTATAGTGACCCAGTTTACTATAACGAAAAAAAGTTTCAACAGCAAATATCTACGTATCGTCGCAAGGACGTCCTGACCAAAAAAGTCGACAACATTACAATACAAGTGATCTTTGTATACAAGATCAGTCATAGCCCATAGCTTTATTAACATACTATACGAACATATTCAATAGACAGCTGTCTCTTAAATTTATCACTTAATGATGCAACTTTTAAAAGCAACCGGTTTATACGATCTCACACACGCCGGTGTATCAGCAATGCAACAGTGAGGTAGTTGGGAGGCATATAAAAAGTCTTGAGAAGCACAATTGCGGCACATTCATATTGACGTATTCTCTCTGTGTAGTCACTTCTTCCCTTAGAAAATGGCATTCAAGGTACGAATTATTCGTGTTGTTGTGAGAACCTTTTCACTTCCGCACAGATTGAAATTTTCGTGTCTCGTGGTGTTTAAAACCAAATAAAATCTTAATATATAAAATCCTTGCGTTACTGACTGACTGACAGACACGCTACAGCCGAAACTATTGGGCGCAGGAAGCTGAAATTTGGCATGTATGTTCTTTGGGGACCGTAGGGGTGCACTAAGAAGGGATTTCCCGAAATTCCCACGGGATCGGCCAAAACGGGTAAATTTAAAAAATGCAGGCGGAGCTGCTGGCGTCCTCTAGTTCAAATATAAATATTTGCCTTGAGACACTATTTAGTTGAAATGTTGGATTATCTGGCGTAGCGTACTACGGCCAGTTCAGCCCACATTTCTGATAATCTTTATAGAGCAACCTTAGTCTGAAGGATACGTGCCATGGGAAGACTACATACCTACTAAACTAACACATTGAATCAGAAACGTAGAATTTAGAATCTTTGTATCCTTGTTCTGGAAAATATTAAATGTCAGATTGTAATGTTTATTTACACCCTTATTTTGGTTTCAGCTGGTGGTGCTGGTGTGTGCGTTGGCCGCCGCTAACGCGGGTTTTGTCGCTCCTGCGGCTTACACCGCGCACGCGCCTGTCGCGTACGCCGCCGCCCCCGTCGTGCACGCCGCTCCCCTAGCGTACGCCGCGCCCGTCGCTAAAGTGCTCGCGCCCGCCGCCAGAGTGGAGGAGTACGACGCGCACCCGCAGTACAGCTTCGCGTACGACGTGCAGGACGGACTCACCGGCGACTCCAAGAGCCAGCACGAGAGCCGCGACGGCGACGTGGTGCAGGGCTCCTACTCCGTGGTCGACCCTGACGGCACCAAGCGCACCGTGGACTACACCGCCGACCCGCACAACGGTTTCAACGCCGTCGTGCGCAAGGAGGCGCTCGCTCACGTCGCTAAGGTCGTCGCCCCCGTCGCCAAGGTGGCCGCTCCCGTCGCTTACGCCGCCGCCCCCGTCGTCTACCACCACTAAGACCTGACGTTCCACAAAACCTAGTCAAACCCGAAACATTGAGTACTTATTTATTTTAGTTTAACAAATCATGTACAAATAAAACGTTTTATATGATTTTTGTAAGTACTGTTTTTTATTGTCATTCAACACATGAACTATTTTCAAGAACAATCGTATTAGATACGCTAGCTTTTATAATGAGTTTTTGTATTGACTTTTAACTTTTGTTTTGCTAAAGTTGTCCGTGTGGTGACGGATTAAGAATACGGAATGTCACCACCCCATATCATCCCATGGGTGTCGTAATAGCCGACAGAGGGAGCATATTGTGCAGAGAACAGCACTGTAAGAGAAGGAAAACTTGATACAAACCCTATACCAACCCGTTTGGCCAGCGTGGTATAGTAGGCCTATTCCTCCTTACAAAGGAGAGGCCTAGTCCTGCAGTGGACTGTTAAAGGCTGATGATGATGAAAGTTCGTATAGGGAAGACTGTGATGTGACTGTGAAGAGGAGCTAAAACGAAAACAGTTTTGACGATCTGTCCAAGTGCAAGTCGAGCGCGAACACTGCGGTATCACCCTTTTCTGGAAACATTTCGCCGCATTCTCAGGCCCCTATTGAAGAACCTCTGCATGGGATGGGCTTATGTAGAATGCTGAAATTTTTTTTTCAACATTTTCTCACGCTTTAGATAGGTATTGAAAAAAAGCGATCAACGGTTAAACATTTTATACACGTTAGTGGTACAGGTCATCGGCCAAGTCGCATAACATTAAATATAATAATAAAGAAATTGCACCAAGGGACCTTATACTTGGCTCAACTTTGTCTAGAGATTTCATTATTAGAGATAAACAAGCAGCTCCATCGAGACTTGACTATTTTTTACAGAATGATTCTGGTGTGATCTTATTTACTATTTAGTATCACCTACAACGTTAAGACAGATGAGGAGAAACGTAATAGACAAAGCTAATTAAAGCAAATTACTTGTCCCTTAGCGGTTTGATTCTGAGGATATATAATATGCAATTTGGCTTCTTTTTACAATTCTACCATGCCCAGTAAGTTTTGCATAGGATAATTAAAAGATTTTTAATTTTTTCCTATACTTCAGTGTGAGTACTCGATGTGCCATGGTGGGTCTCTTGACAAAAGGGAATCAGAGTGGGTTTCCTTGAAGGTACCAATTATGTCCTGGAATTTGCCACTTCCACACCCGAGCAAATAGATGTAAGTGAACTGAGCAGATCATTGTCCAGCAGATCCAAAATAAATCCGAGTTCTTATCGCATGCAGCCGAGTTCTATAGTTTCTGATACTTTTCAGAAATAGTTCTGCCGTTATTACCAAAAGAAATTACTAAATGATCTGCTAACTTCACGTAGCAGAACATTAGGAGCAGATCAAATATAAAAGAGCGTTCATCCCACGTGCGAATGAGTTCTACAGTTCCTGATACTTTTCAGCAATAGTTCTGAACAAATTAACTAAAAAAGGAAAAAAAGCTTTCAAACAATTATGGACAGGCATTACTCTTATCCATGCACACATTGGGCCAACACGCTGGGCCAAAATGATACAACGCCAAGATTGCTATTTACACATTGGCTTACGGATCATTCTGCATTGGGGCTTAAAGCCTCTGTACACATTGGCCCTACTGGCTACTAGCTGGCCCAGCATGTTGGGCCAACATGATACGACGCACACTGGCGAATATTTGCTAAAATCTGGCCAATATATTATGATATGCCTTTAAAATATTGTCGATAGAACACTTTTATAACACTTAGCTTAAACCTTAATAAATGACGCAACTTTTGAGCATTCTTTGATATATTTTGTATGGTAAAATTCTATAACAATCTGCCTTAGAATTTGATCAAAAATATCGTGCTTTATATCAATGATCCTCAAGTCGCATGTTGTCACTCGTTGTTTTTACAACTGTATATGTTTGGTGTTTTTCTGTTATGGATTCTATTTCTAGAGGTATTTATAATTGCTGTCAGATGTTACTACTTTCTAAAAAATCCTAACACTGATACCCTTGCCTAGAAATTGATAGTATTATTTATTTACGTAAGCAGAAAGAATAAAAAATTTGTTTGCCTGTAAAGTCGGTATACGGGCGAAAGTTTTACGTGACAACGACTTTGAGTGGTAAAATAATTTTAATGTGAATATTCATTCGTATAGTAGGAAGAAGGATGAAAGACGCGTGCCTTTCATTTTGTATGTCTGTCTCTCTCGCTCTTAGGCGGGACGCGTGCCTCTCACTCGCTCTCATTGTGAGCGCATAACGTGAGCGGAGCGTAACGCAGTTTCTTGAAGTGTCACCCGGCAAACCAATTTATAAGACGTTGTCACGTCAAAAAATAGTATGATATTCTTCTGTATGCCGAGAAATAAGCTGTATTTAATTGAAGCATATAATGCTACTCGTAATATTTAGTTTGTTTTAGATTTGGCTGCCGATATCTGCCTTATGATTAGTTTTTATTAGCTGTAAGTCCCTGTATTTACGCGTACATTTTGCCGTGGAATATTTTGAGGTCTTTAACTTGAGTTCATTCTTTTAATGAGTGGTTTAAAAAAATAGTTGATATCTATCTGAAAATGCACAAGAGTCAAGAAATAAGGATTTTATAAATATCACAGAGACTTTACAAGAAAAACGCCCCGTATTTAAACTACAAATGAGTCATTGATTTCAAAGACTTTGCGTTTCTTCAGTTCCTTATATCTCAAGTTTACGTAAAACGTCCAGAAAGTCCAATACGCAGTTGCCCTGGATGAAATTTAACTATTGAAAGAACATGAAGTGGAGTATTTGATATTTAAACAAACTTAGGTATTCATATTGGATACCATATAGTTTGTGTATCTCTGATCATTCATGTTTCTTAGTTATGAATATTATTAATTATAATACAATTTTTGATAATTAAATTCTTGTTCATCTCTATCATATATATACTAACTATTATCCTTCTATTGTTTTAAAACTATCAATATCATAAAGTCAGTCTTTATATTCGCGCTGGTTGGAACCACGGCCTTTTTTCATAAAATTAAAATTATTCATAGATCAAAGGTTAGATTTAATTTCAATAAATTTATTTAACGCATTTTTATTATTAAAACATTTTGGCCATCTCTTTGATAATATTCGCCAGTGTGCGACGCCAAGATTGCTATTTACACATTGGCTGACGGAAGTGACGGATCATTCTGCATTTGTGCCTAGACAAAGATGGACGTAGAAGCACTTACAGCCACGACTATTTATTTATACAGTGCGTTTAATTATTACCTGCGCGTACTACTTTAGTACACATGTACTAAAGTAGAATGTGATGCATTCTACATGTTGTCATTAATGATTATTTTTTTCTTTTTGATTTCGTTAATAGTGGCGTGGAGCCGTATGGCGGATAAAATTAATATTCAATTTTATTCGCCATACGGCTCCACGCTTCATTAACCTGAAATATAAAATAGGTAGCTTATTATTAATAATAGGAATTTTGGTTAAATAACCTACCCCAACTACCAAGCCTAGAAGATAACAAAGTGGTACCTAATAAAAATATGCTTTTCAAGTTACTTCGTTTTTAATTTTACAAAAATTAATAAAAAAACAACATCAAAATTAGTAAAAAGATATATTTTATTGTTCAATTTCGGTACAATGACTATAAATTGTAAAACATCATTGCTGCCCTACGCCTCCGCACTCGTTATATATGTAATATATTATGTATATTAACTTGGGAACGTAAATATATTCACGCGCAACAGTACTGTCTCCGCTGAAGAGCGACAACGAAATGAAAAAGGCGCCAACGTGTGAACGCTGTTGGCGGAGTGCGCCAAGATCCTTTGATGTGTGCACAAAAAACCGGCACTATTCGGCTGGCCGGCCAACGTCGGTGCCAACTACACCAATTAAGCCAACATAGCGCCAAGTAGCTCTCTACACATTGGGCCATACGTTGGGCCAGCATGTTGGGCCAATGTGTACAGCAGTACATTAAGCCAACATAGCGCCAAGTAGCTCTCTACACATTGGGCCAATACGTTGGGCCAGCATGTTTGGCCAATGTGTACAGCGAGCATAGACAAAGATGGACGTGGAGCACTTGCAGCAGTTGCGTTACACAATACACGTAAACAGAGCGTTTAATTATTATGTACATGTGCACTAAAGTAGAATGTTATGCATTCTAAATGTTGTCAATAATGATTAAGTATATATTTTTTTAATTTCCTTAGTATCGCGTGGATAAAATTAATATTCAATTTTATCCGCCATACTTCTCCACGCTTCATTAACCTGAAGAATAAAATATGTAGTTTATTATTGACTAGCCGTGCCCGCGACTCCGTTCGCGCGGAATTTGTCTTTTCATTGGGCTACAGAATTGATACCCAAAATGTTTTAAGTTGCATATAATATACCTAAGGTATTGAATAGTGTAGATGTCCTAAAAATAGCTCAAATGACTTTCACTTGTTCGTGCAAGTCCACACCGCGAAGTAACCAATCGCGAGTAAAAGATCAGAGAATTCCTGTGCATGTTCGTTGCCTCATAACCATGCTCGCATATTTAATGTCAAAATGCATAGCTATAATACAATCCCATAGTTATGCACTCTTTAGACAGGCTATAATTTCATCAGCTCTTGTCTCATATTGTGTGGTGGTATAACAGACAGAGCCTAAGGAAAATCGCCACGAATAAGTACTGTTATTGCATTCGCACAATCTTACTTTAGCTTCGTTCCTTTGCCGATAGCCGTTCCACCCGGAGCATCTACAAATAGTATTTTTCTCAAATCACTATTCACGCTACGACACACACGATCATAATTATAAACACTCTTCTTCAGTAAGTCTCGAAAGATCATTTTTACACCAGCAAATGATGGTTCGTATCGGTCGTCGTGGTCGTTCATATTGAGTAATAGGATAGCTGTAACTATATCTACTGTCAAGCAATGATTTATTACATTGTTGTGGGAACCTAAAAATGTCCTCGGCCAATTTGTCTTCATATTAATTATGCCATAACTATGCAGCATCTCAAACCCATGGTGTCATCGATGAGGACTTTTACTTATACTTGCTTCAGACAATGCCATCCCAGTGTTCATCCCCATCCAGTAAAATAAAATGACTCGCCTCTCTTCAACCTGTTTACATATACATGTGCGAATACGTCCACCCTAAGCTGAACCCTATTTAATATAATTAATCATAGAGATTTAAGCTCAATTTAAATTTGAAGATCCAAATGTTCGAAAATATCCTATTTATAGTCTTTCAACCCTCGTAATTTTACATTTGACTGATCATAATATATTAAGTTTCAACCAATTCAACTAAAGAGTTACTTTTATAGAACAAATTTTAACCGAACAAATGCATTGTAATGTTTACTTTGACACAACTTTTTTATACATTATACATTATATGAACCGATTCGTATAAAACAAACAGCAAATGTTAAGTGGGGCTTACACATCAGTACATTTTACAATACATTACAATACATCAATGAAAACCGCATTCCAATTCTATTAGCCGTTTCTGAGATTAGCGTGCACAAACGCACAGACAGACAAAAAATTTTATAATTATATTTTTGCCTTTTCTTCTTTAATGTAGACCGCTTAAAATTGATTTCTTCTGAATATCTTCCATGTACGGACATCGATCACTTACAGATTTATTACATGTATATAGACGGCCGTTTCGCGCGTTAAAAAAAATCAACCGTATAGCCGAACCCATACTGGCGCGGCGAGATTTGGAAGTTTTATTTCATCAATATCTTGTGTGTTTATAAACCAATTTCTATACTTTTTTAATATAAAATACATATTAAAATGTACTTTTTGAATATGGGAGTTTGATTAAGATATATCTATGTAAAATACAATATATTGATATATTTAATACACTTTGACGAAATGCCTAACGATTAAACCCGTTATTGCGGCTAATTTATAAAAGATAGATATCTACTATCCAGGACTTTTTAGTAGATCTTTTAAAGACCATCATCTTTGTAATACATACTTTTGGTGAATGATCAACGTATGCGAGGATAAGAGCTCGAAAGCGCATTTTCATCCGACTTGCTTCAAGTTTATCGTCACTGCTCAGCTCCTATATGTTTTAGCGTTATGTTATATAGCCTATAACCTGCCCAGGAGTATGGACTACAATTGTACCAAGTTTGGTTAAAATCCCTTCAGTAGTTTTTGACCCATGCGTGCACATACAGACAGACAGACAGACGGACAGACAGACAGACAGACAGACAAAAAATTTACTGATTGATTTTTTGGCATCAGTATCGATCACCATTCATCCTCCAATATTAATTTTGAATATATATTCAATGTACAGAATTGACCTCTCTACAGTTTTATTATAAGTATAGACTAGATGAGCCCGCGGTTACACCCGCATTATTTAAGGCTACCGTTCCGCTCCCGTGGCTCATAGCGTGGTGGTATATAGCCTATAACCTTCCTGTTAAATGGACTATCTAAGTATCTAACACTGAAAGAATTTTTCAAATCGGACCAGAAGTTCCAAAGAAACAAACAAATAAGCTCTTCAGCTTTAAATACGTATTAGTATTAGATTAGAATAGATTACACTGGATAAAGGAATTTTGGTTAAATAACCTACCCCAACTACCAAGTCTGAAAGATAACAATGTGATACCTAACAAACATATGTTTTTCAACTTACTTTGTTCATGCCGTGGATTCCCCACGGCATGAACAACATAAAATAAAAATATTGTTTAATGTCGGTACAATTCAATAAATTATAAAACCTCCTTGCTGCCTTACGCACCGCCGCCATCGCTATAGGAACTTGGGTACGTAAATATCATGCACGCGCAACAGTACTGTCTCTGCTGAAGAGCGACAACGATATGAAAAAGGCGCCAACGTGTGAACGCTGTTGGCGGAGCGCACCAAGCTCCTTTTGCCCGTTGTACACATTGGCCCAAAATGCTGGCCCAACGTATTGGCCCAATGTGTATAGTGCTACTTGGCGCTATGTTGGTTTAATTGGTGTAGTTGTTTTGACCTTGACAGGTTTTGACCTTGACAGTTATGATCTTGACAGATTGTGACCTTGACAGGTTTTGATCTTGGCAGGTTGCAACCTTGACAGGTTTAGACCTTGACAGGTTGTGATATAGACAGTTGTGACCCTAACAGTTTGTGAGCTTGACAGGTTTTGACCTTGACAGTTTTTGACCTTGATAGGTTTTGACCTTGACAGGTTTGTACCTTGACAGGTATTGACCTTGACAGGTTTTGACCTTGGCAGGTTGTGACCTTAACAGGATTTGACCTTGACAGGTTTTGACCTTGACACGTTGTGACATTGACAGTTTGTGGCCTTGTCAAGTTGTGATATTGGCAGATTGTGGCATTGAAAGGTTGTTCTCGCCTAGAATCCAGTGTTATCTTCAGTCCTGATACGGATCTGTTAAAAACAAGAGAGTTCTAGCTTCTCAGATTGGTTTGGAATTTTAAATGCAATACAATATAATTTTTAACTTTTTTGACTTTGTGACATGCTTTGCTGGCACCTTTTTGTGAGTTTTCGCCTAGAATCGAGTTCTAGATTACAGTTCTAATACGTATCTGTTAAGAACTAAAGAGTTCTAGGTTTTGCGATTTGTGTGAAATTTTAAATACACTAAAATGTAATTTTGTCATATGCTCTGGTGGTACTTAATTGTGAGTTCTCGCCTTGAATCAGGTTTTATCTTGCAGTTCTGATACGGATCTGTTGAAAACAAAAGAATTCTAGCTTCTCAGATTTGCTTGAAATTTTAAATACACTAAAATGTAATTTTGTCATATGCTCTGGTGGTACTTAATTGTGAGTTCTCGCCTAGAATCAGGTTTTATCTTGCAGTTCTGATACGGATCTGTTAAAAACAAAAGATTTCTAGCTTCTCAGATTTGCTTCAAATTTTAAATACACCAAAATGTAATTTTTAATGTTTTTGTCTTTATGACATGCTCTGCTTGTACTTTATTGTGAGTTCTCGCCAAGAATCGAATTCTAGATTACAGCTCTAATACGGATATGTTAAGAACTAAAGGGTTCTAGCTCCTGAGATTTGTATGAAATTTTAAATTGACGAAAATGTAATTTTCTATGTTGATACCTAATGACATGCTCTGCTGGCACTTTGTGAGTTCTCGACTAGAATCGAGTTCTATATTACAATTCTGATACGGACCTCTTAAGTACAAAAGAGATATGATACGGTTCTGTTCCCAAGGTGTTCCCAAGAGTAATGCCCCCTTCGACTATATAATATATTATTACTTCCTTACTCTAAGAATGCCCCATATACCTGTCAATGCTTTTTATTTTTTTTACTTTTTCGTATTTATTTATTTATTTATTTATTTATTTATTTATTTATTTATTTAATACAATTACTCTCACTACTTACAGTCACCCAACACGTAACGAGAGCTAAGGTAATATTATTTTAAAACACATAAAACATTGCAATTAATATACAATTTCACTCTAATAATATATAGTTATGATATAAAGCGCATTAAAATTCAATAGTATCTATCTAGTATACATTAATGTCATAACAATTATACAAGTCAAACAAAATATTAAGTCAAATTCGTCATAATAATTATTATATTTAAAAAAAATTTAAAATATACATCTATCAAAATTGTCATATTACATTAATAATTTGTATCATATTCCCAAGCGACTTATACACATACATAAATTTACTTACAGACGAAATAAAAAATCTTTAATATGTCGCTTAAATTGCGAAAACTTATCATAAAATATGTCAACATTTGGCTGTTGAGCAATCATAGTATTAAGCATTGTAATGGCTCGATTGGTGGGCGCGTACTGCGAGGTACATGTGCGGAAAGGCGGGGCCGCCAACAGACGGCGCGAGCGCAGCCTGTTGTACTGGTTTGGAACTGAAAATCCACAACGTCTGAGAGTATCGGGATCATCTATTTCACCGTTGAGCAATAAGAAATAGTGTACCATTACTGCGAACTTACGTCTTAACTCGAGAGTATCAATGCCCACCATGCCTGACACAAACAAAGACGGGTATAAATACGGATAATATCCATAAAGCTTCCTATACAATGCCCTTGCGAATTTGCGTTGAACTCGTTCAATCATCACCCTATACCTCACCTCGTGTGGGTCCCAAACCAGGGAGTTGTATTCGAGTTTGCTGCGCACCAAGGCAAAGTACAAGGAGATGACCGTATTTCTGCTAGTGAAGCGAGCTGATTGCCTCATGACAAAGCCAAGAGCCTTATATGCCCGTTTGCACATCGCAGTTATATGGGTGTTAAAGGTAAGCTCCCTGTCTACAATCACACCCAGATCGCGAGTTTCTGTGACACGCTCCAGCAGAACACCGCCTAAGCTGTACTGATAATCATAAGGCGAGTGAGACCGAGTAAGCGTAATAGTTTTACACTTAGTCGGATTGAATTCCAAGTGATTACGCTCACTCCACGTTACTACATTGTTTATGTCCTGCTGAAGCGCATCACAGTCACTCACACTCCTTACACCTACAAACAGCTTAAGATCATCAGCGAACATAAGGCACCGAGCCGTACCCACTGCCTGCGGCAAGTCATTTATCATTATTAGGAAGTGTGTTGCTCCTAAGGTACTGCCCTGGCTCACCCCAGACCTCGTCAAATAGGGGACAGATCGACAACCACATACTTGAACGTATTGTATTCTATTTTTAAAGTAACAGCAAAATAATTGTAGTAACTTATGAGTGAAGCCCATGGCAGCGCATTTTTCTAATAGGGTGTCAATGTGGACGCGGTCAAACGCTTTTTTAAAGTCAAAGTAAGCCACGTCCACCTGGCCATTATCATCCATTTCTCTAGCAGTATAGTCCACAAAGTTGACGAGGTTTGTTGTAGTCGACCTTCCTGACCTAAACCCATGTTGACATATACTTAACTGAGACCTTATTTGTGCAGTTATATGGAAGTTTAGGATTGATTCAAATAACTTGCCGAAGGCAGACAGCACGGCAATGGGCCTATAGTTCCTGACATCTTCTTTTGGGCCCTCTTTAGGTATAGAGGTTACCCTGGAGACCTTCCATAGGGCTGGATATGAAGCTGTATGAAGCGCTAAATTAAAGATATATAAGAGAGGTTCCTTAAACACCGATACACAATCTTTTACTAGAAAAGGAGGTATACCATCAGGACCCGTGGATGATAGTGGCTTTAGTCTCTTTACTGATCGTATAATGTCCCTTTCTGTAATTTTTTGAAGAGAAACGCTATGT
Source organism: Euclidia mi (assembly GCA_944739405.2). NCBI lineage: Eukaryota > Metazoa > Arthropoda > Insecta > Lepidoptera > Erebidae > Euclidia > Euclidia mi. Next base: position 32,219,234 of record OX123204.2, read on the forward strand.
GATGTGAAGTTCGAATGTTGCATATTAGAAGTCTGTTTCCTGGCAGAGTCATGAGGCAATGCAGGTTCGTCTGTTAAAAATGCAGACGTAAAAAAGTGCGCAAATGCATTGGCGGCATCCACTCCAGACACACTCTTTCCGTCATATACGTACTCTGTATTGGTTTCACTTGTTGAACGCTGTTTTTTAATAAATTGCCAAAATAGCTTAGGGTCCCTACTTATACCCGCCTCTGCCTGCGCTATGTGGTTCTCATAGGCTAAACGAATCAATATCTTGACATGTTGCCTGTATGATTTAAACATGTCATAACAAAAAACATTTTTTGTTTCTTTAAACTTTTTAAAAAAGTAGTATTTGTCTCTTATATACTTTATAATTTCAGGCGTGAACCATGTTGGGTATTGATACCTCTGGTTAAGCCTTTTTGGTTTTTTAACGGGGACATGACGATGCAAGCATGCACTCAATTTGTCATAGAAAGTAGTTAAGGCTTCGTTAACATCCGTGATCGAGTATATTTCATCCCAATTCAATTGAGAAATATCCTCATAAAGCTGGCCGAAATCAACGCGCCTAAAATTCCAGACCTGCATAGAATAATACAATTCATCAGAAGGCGGCGAGGCCTCCGAACACGCGAACTGCGCGCGCGACGCCGGCCGCGGCACACACAGCGTCACACCGAGCGGTGGGTGATAAGAGTCCGCCGGGACAAGTGGTAAAACATCTCCGCTCACCTGTACGTACTCACTACTCAGATTGCTCAACACCAAATCTAACTTATTGCCATAAATATTCTCGACAGTATTATGTTGTTTTAATTTACAAAAAGACATTAAATGCGTAAACTCCATTCTAACACTCTGACTAGCTGATTTCAAATTAAAATCTCCAATAAAAAATACGTCTAACTCAGGATACTTGCGTACGATATTTTCCAACAATAGAAAGGTGTTCATATATTTAGCATCACAGTGATTAGGTGGTATATATACGACACAAAATACAACTGTTTTATGCTTTAAGTAAACTTTCGCAATTATCGCTTCAATGTCATTCGTATAGCCATCAATGTCACTAATCTGCTGCATTCTATATTGACTCCGTACCGCTAATAAAACTCCACCCCATCCAGTATTATTAGCGCGGTCCCTCCGAATAACATTGTAGCCGCTAGGAAAAATCTCAGCGTCGTTAACACTACTTGTTAAAAAAGTTTCTGTGAGCGCAAATATGTCGGCTGATTCGTTAATTATAGATAACTTACAAGTATCTAATTTAGATCGTAGTCCTCTGACGTTTTGGTACACAATAGTATATAGTTTAGGTTTCCGTGGTTTTGGCACCTTGGTTTCGAAATCCACTACGCCATGGTTTAATGTGCACGCCTTGTGCCCAGTTTTCTGATGCTAAGTATTTGGAGCAATTGTTGGTAGGTACGGATAGTTTATAAGATGCATAGTCTCCTCGCGATTTCAATGCATCCACTGTGCAATTATCTTCAGGGCATATTGTTTTTAAATGCGCTGTCACTTGTTCAACCGTAGTTCCAACCTTAACATAGTACAAATGCAGGTAGCTTTTGCGTTCGGCTGCTGACAAACTCGTAGAGGTCGGGGAGGCAGTACCACGAATCACCTTCTCGATCGAACGTCGTTTGGTTCTACGCCCAACCTCGATCCATTCGCCTTCGCTAGTGGCGTGTGCGTCCTGCGGTGAATCATCGGTACGCGCACTCGGCGCACTAGTGGGCGCCGTCTCGATCGCAGTGAGTTGTGGCGTCGATTCTGGGCTCGAGGTAGGGGCCGCCGTTGATGACGTCGCGGTGATAGTGTTAACGGGCCTAGCGACCGGTTTCCGAGCGTTTGCGGAGATCGCCGATGCCGCACGAATACGCGCCTCACGTATTGGTCTCGCTGGTAATTGTTGCGGAGTAAACCGTGTTACATTACCCTCAGTTTCTTTTTTACCACTTTGCACTATTTCACTTTTGTCACTTATAAGGTTTTTAATCAGCTTATTTTGATCACTTATAAGCTTTTCCAGCGAAACTACTTTACTCTGGAGAGACAGCACAGTCTTAGTTAACTCCCGGATAGCAAATTCGGTACTTTTGTCCGTCATTTTAATTTACTTTTAATTTTGTAAGAGCCACTTAATTTGCAATGTTCCTATCCGAAAGAGCGAGATAGCAGATCAAAATATTAATCTAGCCGCGATCCTAAATTTGACAAACACTGTACAACGCACCCGCAAACGCGCCACTACGGACACATGAAGACGCGCGCGGGCTGCCCGCGCTACTACTCTTACTCGAACATAGGTTCAGAACTATTGCTGAAAAGTATCAGGAACTGTAGAACTCATTCGCATGTAGGAAGAATGCACTTTTATATTTGATCTGCTCCTAATGCTCTGCTACGTGAAGTTAGCAGATCATTTAGTGATTTCTTTTGGTAATAACGGCAGAACTATTTCTGAAAAGTATCAGGAACTATAGAACTCGGCTGCATGCGATTATAACTCGGATTTATTTTGGATCTGCTGGACAATGATCTGCTAAGTTAACTTACATCTATTTGCTCGGGTGTGGAAGTGGCAAATTTCAGGACATAATTGGTACCTTCAAGGAAACCCACTCTGATTCCCTTTTGTTAAGAGACCCACCATGGCAAATCCGGTACTCACACTGAAGTATAAGAAAAAATTAAAAATCTTTTAATTATCCTATGCAGAGCATTAGGAGCAGATCAAATATAAAAGTGCGTTCGGGATGAACGCGCGAATGAGTTCTACAGTTCCTGATACTTTTCAGCAATAGTTCTAAACCTATGTTCGAGTATCAGTATTACATACGAAAACGTAAAAAAGGAAAAATAAACTTTCAACCAATTATGGACAGGCTTGAATATTACTCTTGAAGCCCCTGCACACATTGGGCCAACACGCTGGGCCAAAATGATACAACGCCAAGATTGCTATTTACATATTGGCTTACGGATCATTCTGCATTGGGGCTTAGACAAAGATGGACGTGGAGCACTTGCAGCAGTTGCAGCCGCGGCTATTTATTTAAACAGTGCGTTTAATTATTATGTAACTAATTATTGACAACATTTAGAATGCATAACATTCTACTTTAGTGCCATGTGCACTAAAGTAGAATGCATAACATTCTACTTTAGTGCACATGGCACTAAAGTAGAATGTTATGCATTCTAAATGTTGTCAATAATTATTAAGTATATATTTTTTTTAATTGCCTTAGTATCGCGTGGATAAAATTAATATTCAATTTTATCCGCCATACGGCTCCACGCTTCATTAACCTGATGAATAAAATATGTAGTTTATTATTGACTAGATGAGCCCGTGGTTACACCCGCATTATTTAAGGCTACCGTTCCGCTCCCGTGGCTCATAGCGTGGTGGTATATAGCCTATAACCTTCCTGTTAAATGGACTATCTAAGTATCTAACACAAAGAATTTTTCAAATCGGACCAGAAGTTCCAAAGAAACAAACAAATAAGCTCTTCAGCTTTAAATACGTATTAGTATTAGATTAGAATAGATTACATTGGATAAAGGAATTTTGGTTAAATAACCTACCCCAACTACCAAGTCTGAAAGATAAGAATGTGATACCTAACAAACATATGTTTTTCAACTTACTTTGTTCATGCCGTGGATTCCCCACGGCATGAACAACATAAAATAAAAATATTGTTTAATTTCGGTACAATTCAATAAATTATAAAACCTCCTTGCTGCCCAACGCACCGCCGCCATCACTATAGGAACTTGGGTACGTAAATATCATTCACGCGCAACAGTACTGTCTCTGCTGAAGAGCGATAACGAGATGAAAAAGGCGCCAAACTGTGAGCGCTGTTGGCGGAGCGCACCAAGCTCCTTTTGCCCGTTGTACACATTGGCCCAAAATGCTGGCCCAACGTATTGGCCCAATGTGTGCTACTCGGCGCTATGTTGGTTTAATTGGTGTAGTTGTTTTGACCTTGACAGGTTTTGACCTTGACAGGTTGTGACCTTGAAAGGTTTTGATCTTGACAGGTTTTGACCTTGACAGGTTTTGACCTTGACAGGTTGTAACCTTGACAGGTTTAGACCTTGACAGGTTGTGACATAGACAGTTGTGACCGTAACAGTTTATGAGCTTGACAGGTTTTGACCTTGACAGTTTTTGACCTTGATAGGTTTTGACCCTAGACTTCCGTGTATAGTTGCAAAACTTCTGAAAACTTCGGAATAATTCCGGAATACTTCTGGGAAAGTTTCTTTAAATCAGAATTATTCAAAATAAATTTAATTAAGATTTATTTTTTTTTTGCTGAAATATCGACTGCCACGAGTCGTGCGTGCAGGTGATGGCGGTGCGGAGTACGTTAAGAGGGGAGATGCTCCCCGGAGAAGTTTTCCTCCCCGCGAGAAAGATTCGTACCCCGCAATCGAATGTTTCCGCCGAATATTTCGCCCGAATAATTCAATGGGAATAAACGTGTTTGTTTGTGATGTGGTGGGTTTTCATATGTATTATAAATGGGGTTGAATAAGTATATGGTGATGTTTTGATAGGTAGATATGTTAGCCTGCGATTAACAGGATTTTTATACTTTTGTTTTTAGGTACCTAGGTACCTACTTATTTCGAAATCGAATGCTATTTTTATAAATATTAGTTGTGGAATAAATTACCAGGCCTAGCATATTTGATTTGTTTTTTGAAAAAGGGTTACCTACCTATGTTTTTGGTTAGTTTGTATGTAGCTCTGTAGTCTGTACGCATCGCGAGTATTCGCGAGTCGCATAGGTAGGTATTAATCCTTCTACTTAACGCGTATAATAGCCCAGTCAATAAAAACAAATAAAGGCAAACCTTGCAAGCAAACAAAGATAATATACAACTTCCAAGCGCGAAATAGTTAGTAAGCGCGATTTTCCTGTTTTTTTTTTACAGTTGAAATATTCCCAAAGTTTCGGAATATTTCGGAATACTTCCGAAGTATTCGACGGGAATGATTCCGAATGTTTCTCGCCAGCATCTATACTTCCGTGTGGTGACAGATTAAGAATACGGAATGTCACCACCCCATATCATCCCATGGGTGTCGTAAAAGCCGACAGAGGGAGCATATTATGCAGAGAACAGCACTGTAAGAGAAGGAAAACTTGATACAAACCCTATACCGACCCGTTTGGCCAGCGTGGTATAGTAGGCCAATTCCTCCTTTCAAAGGAGAGGCCTAGTCCAGCAGTGGGCTGTTGAAGGCTGATGATGATGAGGTATTGACCTTGACAGGTTTTGACCTTGACAGGTTGTGACCTTGACAGGTTGTGACCTTGACAGGTTATGACCTTGACGGGTTTTGACCTTGACACGTTGTGACATTGACAGTTTGTGACCTTGTCAAGTTGTGACCTTGGCAGGTTGTGGCATTGAAAGGTTGTTCTCGCCTAGAATCCAGTGTTATCTTGCAGTTCTGATACGGATCTGTTAAAAACAAGAGAGCTTTTCTAGCTTCTCAGATTGGTTTGGAATTTTAAATGCAATACAATATAATTTTTTACTTTTTTGACTTTGCTGGCACCTTTGTGTGAGTTTTCGCCTAGAATCGAGTTCTAGAATACAGTTCTAATACGTATCTGTTAAGAACTAAAGAGTTCTAGGTTTTGCGATTTGTGTGAAATTTTAAATACACTAAAATGTAATTTCAAAATTTTTTGACTTTGTCATATGCTCTGGTGCAGCTCCTTACAAAAACAAAATATGTACCATAACACTGGCGATTAAAAAGAGTGGCCACGAGTTTTATTGCCCGTTCTTTCTCGTGGTTCTACCCATTGCTTTGCGAACGAGGCAGTAAATGTAAATGTAGAAGCATTAGTAATTTACTTTAAAAATTTGACGTTCATAAGCGTCACCTTGTGACCTAGATGAATAAATGATTTTTGACTTTGACTTTGACTTTGGTGGTACTTCATTGTGAGTTCTCGCCTAGAATCGGATTTTATCTTGCAGTTCTGATACGGATCTGTTAAAAACAAAGGAATTCTAGCTTCTCAGATTTGCTTGAAATTTTAAATACACAAAAATGTAATTTTTTGACTTTATGACATGCTCTGATTGTACTTTATTGTGAGTTCTCGCCAAGAATCGAATTCTAGATTACAGTTCTAATACGGATATGTTAAGAACTAAAGGGTTCTAGCTCCTGAGATTTGTATGAAATTTTAAATTGACGAAAATGTAATTTTCTATGTTGATACCTAATGACATGCTCTGCTGGCACTTTGTGAGTTCTCGACTAGAATCGAGTTCTAGATTACAATTCTGAATACGGTTCTGTTCCCAAGGTGTTCCCAAGAATAATGCCCTCTTAGACTATATAGGTACTTAATATATTATTACTTACTTACTTTAAGAATGCCCCTTGGTAATACCTGTCAATAATTATTTGAAAGCTTTCTTTTTGAATGCTTTTATTCTTTTTTTACTTTTTCGTATGTTGTGCTGATCATAGATGATATTATACTCTTACTCGAACATAGGTTCAGAACTATTGCTGAAAAGTATCAGGAACTGTAGAACTCATTCGCATGTAGGAAGAATGCACTTTTATATTTGATCTGCTCCTAATGCTCTGCTACGTGAAGTTAGCAGATCATTTAGTGATTTCTTTTGGTAATAACGGCAGAACTATTTCTGAAAAGTATCAGGAACTATTGGCGATGCTAAGATTCTAACTAGCGACTCTAGCGGCGAAATTTAGAAGTCATCCATGTACGACTCTTTTACAGATCACTACTACTTTTGACACTTTTGGTAGCTCTCAATACAATAGCCATCTTAACCTCGAAGCAAAGTTGTATTGAAAGCTGTCAAAAGTGTTGTACCTATACAAGTTCCAAATTTCGGCGCTGGAGGCGCGCTGATAATCTTTGCATCGCCAATAGAACTCGGCTGCATGCGATATGAACTCGGATTTATTTTTGATCTGCTGCAAAATGATCTGCGAAGTTCGCTTACGTAGCAAATAGCACTTCCGGCTTCCGACTGGCCGGCAAATCAAGAAAAGCCAGTGCAGCAGTATTGAGAGTCGACTTGACAATTGAATACAATTAAAAATTTAATGAATAATAATTCATCTTACACAGTTTAATTTTCTAATTAAATTTTGATTATTTTTTCACTTGTCATTTACTAAAGCGTAATTCCGGGGAAATCCACTCCGTGTTTCCGCTATCACGAGCCCCGCGATGAAGGAACCAGCACTGTTCGACACCCCTGGCCTCTCAAGTGGGTGTTGCCCCCTCGTTGTGTTTTTAGCTTTTGGGTAAATGTTGTCTACATTGGCGCTCGTTAAGAGAGGGCCCATTTAGTGAGCGACAATTCATTGCCCTCCCATTCCGACTAATCTTTGAAAGTACGGTAGGTGTCGTGTTATTTCCATAGTTTTTTTTTTTTATGGAATAGGGGGCAAACGAGCTGACGGATCGCCTGATGTTAAGCGAATACCACCGCTCGCAACACCAGAGGAGTCACAAGTGCGTTGCGGCCTTTTAAAAAGGAATACGCTCTTTTCTTGAAGGTTTGAAGGTCGTATTGGTTCGGAAAAACCGCAGGTGACAGATCATTCCACAGTTTAGAGGTGCGAGGCAGAAAGTTTCTAGAGAAACGCACCGTTGTGGATTGCCAACCATCTAAATGATGGGGATGGAAATGCTGTCGCGTAGAACGATGGCGGAAAGAGGCGGCAGGGATTAATCCGAACAATTCCTCGGAGCACTCCTCATAGTAGAAGCGATAAAAGATGCATAGCGAGGCTACATCTCTACGCAGCGCCAAGGGGTCTAACCGATTGCAAATATCTTGGCAGTCGACAATTCGAGCGGCTCTCCGTTGGATGCGGTCCAGAGGGAGAAGCTAGTACTGGGGTGCCCCTGCCCAAAGATGAGAACAGTATTCCATATGCGGCCGGACCTGCGCCTTTTATAGGAGCAAGCGGTGGGCCGGAGTGAAATACCGTCTCGATCTATTTAACACGCCAAGCTTCTTCGAGGCTAACTTGTTTATCCTTGTTTATCTAAAGCAATATTTTTATTCGACTCTCTATTAGACTAGTTGTTTCAGTTGCTGACGTAAGTAGCAATAGTCCGACACCCACCAGGGCTAATTCACGACTGTCCCAACTTTTAAGAGTGCAGTTATGGACACTTCCAAGTAGGTTTCCCATTATAGTGTAGATTGGGACTCTTAAAGTGACTCCGTTCATTGGACCTACGTCTCCGTGAAAACTGCTAAATAGCCATGTAATTTTTTACCGGACACCCTGAGTCAGCGCCGGATCCGGTACCATAACGGCTGATATGGTCTTATAGAAACATGTGGTAAAGTCTGTCCTGATTGAGAATGATTTCGGATTGCAATATCTACCTAAATACCGCCTGTTTCGCCAATTTTTTCACCTGGGTCATACGCTATTGCCTTCGGCTACCAGAACCTTCAAAAGTTCTTAAATCTCGCTCAACCTTGAAATAATCGTCACCGACAATTGTACATACATGCAAAGTGTTGAATGTCAAGGTTATATCAACCGTGACATTCAAGTACTGCTTTGTGACCTAAATAAATAAATTTCTTGTATCTACATGTTTGTATTGAGAAACTTGATACTGTCTTCGAAATAAAAAGTTGCCACTTACCACTACTAGAGAAGGATTAGAGGCTGCCTGGGATAGGGATTGTACACACATGACATTTGTAAGAGAATTTACTATAACAAATATCATTCAATGATTGTTGAGCGGTTAGCTCTGATGAGTAATCAAATCATGCAGAACAATAAAAGTTGTTTTGACCTTGTCAGGAATTCAAGTTACACATTTTATTAAAAAAAATGGCTTTAAATTTCAGATGGTATGTGTATATGAAACCAATGTAAAGCCAGATCTTGTTAGTTTACTTAATTTTATCGCATACTTGCCACAATAGGACTACAAAAAAGTACACAAGAACTGAATATAACAACAACAACATTCTAATTAGTATCTAACACAATGATATAAAGTTACAACTGTCGCCAATTAGTATTCTTTTACATAGGTGGTAGTCCTTGTAGTGTAACGATATGCAGTAATGTTAATGTTCTTCATATGTCATCGACCGGTAGGGTGGGTGTCGCGCGTGCGAAGCTTACGCCCGAGGCAATATACTGAACTTGCCGGTCACATATAAAACCGCGAGCAATGTTGCACTTGCATCATTCGATCCTCAGTACTCAATTAATACACTACAATGGCATTCAAGGTAACTTTGGGGTTTCCGTTTATAAAAAAGTAGAGTCGTACATTGCATGATTATGATATATTTTGTAAGTTAGTTGTTAGTTAGTTCATAGTATCTATTAGTATATATTATCATGCTAGCAAAGTTAGCAGAAGCGTGAATTATAGGAATTGCACTTTATAAGTCAGTGCTAATAATTATAATTTGAATAATATCAAAATCTTCAAGAAAAGTGAACTGTCAGGCAAACTAAATTTCTAGCTTGAGTACTATATAGCGGTGTACAAAACATTACGTTTCCAATCCTTATGTCCTAGCAAATTTCATCAGGCAGAATGTTTTATATTACCTAAATCTGTTTACTTACATATTAAATACCCCGAAGTACTTAATTATAAGAAACATACCTATTATTTGTAGTATTTTATAACGGAGCACAGTGTAATTTTCTATGAGCTAATTGTACCTGCTTTATAAATCTTTGCAATAATTGCAATATGGCAATCGAGTTATCCCTTCAACTTGATTTCAGCTGGTGGTGCTGGTGTGCGCGTTCGCCGCCGCTAACGCGGGTTTCGTCGCTCCTGCGGCTTACGCCGCGCACGCGCCTGTCGCGTACGCCGCCGCCCCGGTCGTGCACGCCGCTCCCCTAGCGTACGCCGCGCCCGTCGCTAAAGTGCTCGCGCCCGCCGCCAGAGTGGAGGAGTACGACGCGCACCCGCAGTACAGCTTCGCGTACGACGTGCAGGACGGACTCACCGGCGACTCCAAGAGCCAGCACGAGAGCCGCGACGGCGACGTGGTGCAGGGCTCCTACTCCGTGGTCGACCCTGACGGCACCAAGCGCACCGTGGACTACACCGCCGACCCGCACAACGGTTTCAACGCCGTCGTGCGCAAGGAGGCGCTCGCTCACGTCGCTAAGGTCGTCGCCCCCGTCGCCAAGGTGGCCGCGCCCCTCGCTTACGCCGCCGCCCCCGTCGTCTACCACCACTAAGACCTGACGTTCCACAAAACCTAGTCAAACCCGAAATACTGAGCACTTATTTATTTTAGTTTAATACAAGTCATGAACAAATAAATTTGTTTTTTGTAAATACTATATTTTCTTTTCTTCTTTAATAATTTTCATCCTATCTTGTATGTATACAGTACCATCGTTAAATGCAACACCCGCCTTGTTTATACTCATCCAATCCAGTTACTAACGTTTCATTCTGTTGATGCAATTTTTTGTCCCAAAGAATCATCATAATCATTAGCCCTGTATATAAAATCGCCCACTGCTAGGGCCGAGCCGTCCCTAGGCAAGAGTCCCGTGCCTCTTCTCACTATGAGAAGGATAAGGCAAGATGCTCTGCGTAGCAGTTTGTCGGGCTCTCCACTTGGCTATCACTGTCTCTGTACGTCCGAAAGAGAAGCTTGGTGTTATTGGTTAATGCATAAAAACTGTGTCTTGACACGAAAATATTCACTACGAGTCATACCATTATTTCCCTGGAACTAATAAAATAATTAAACATACTGAAGAATGCGTACAGTTACGGCCGAACATTTATGTTTATGTTACCGTGTTTTCTGGATGCCGTGAGAATTCTGGGCATCCTTATCTACTTAGTGTACCCCTAAACTCCCCAAGGAACGTTCAGGCCGAATTTCAGCTTTTTGCGCCCAATAGTTTCGACTGTGTGCCTGTCAGTTAGTTAGTAACGGAATAATTTTATATTAAAAGATTTTGTGTACATAATTATAGGAGCATAAAATATGAAGCGTTGACGAAGTGAACTGAGACGTAATGTATAGACTATGGGCCTTATCACTGGGCGGTAGCGAGAGTTATGCTCGGATTTTGCTGCGAGTTCGAATTAGAAATGAGGAGATTCGCAGGCGAACTAAAGTTTTCAACATAGTTCTCCTTATAGCTTAGCTGAAGTGGCTATGGGCAGAGCATGTAGCTCCAAGAACCGATGGCCGTTGGAGCAGGAGGGTTCTGGAGTGGCGGACGTAACGGATGACGCAGTAAGGATTAGCCGTCCGCAAAGCGAACCAACAATCTGGTTAAAATCACGGGAGGCGTTAGGATGCGGGCGGATCAAGATCAAACTGTGTGGAGTGCTTTTGGGTAGACCTATGTCCTGCAGTGGACGTCTCTAGGCTGAGCTGATGATAAATATGTATCCTGAAATGTTTAATGATGTGAACATATTTCAAATTGTGACTTTTCTTATCTGCTTTGCATTGATCACTGAAGACAAATTTACAGAAGGTGCACAGATTACAGATATGTACCTCTGACAATATTTTGAAGATTCTGGTAACAGGGAGTCTAGAAATAACCAACTTTTTCAGTAGAATTTAGGGTCCTTTAGTAGAATGATGAAACTAATCGACCATGATACCTTGGATAATGGGCGCTACCTAAGCACTGTTTAGCTGCTAATACAAAGGACAAAAATTACAGGTCCCCTAGGCTTGAAAATAATTTTCACGTAGACATGCAGCGATCTGGTTAGTGTAAAATGAAGATATAACTCTCATAAATTTCACTGGTTGATTTCTCATTATTTATTGCACTCTAAGCAACTGTGCATATAATACCGAATCATATTATTCGTAGCTTCTGAAAAGCTTGAGTGTCCACTAGCATAAAAAAAATCGTCAAAACCAGACTATTAGGACACCAACACTGTGTGTCCAAAAACAGAGGCCTACCCATCTTCCAAGGTAATAACGTCATACCGTCTGGTCTCTTCCCATCGTTGCGTACCAAACCATTAGGTTCGATATTAGCTGGTACTCCGGCGGTGGCAAGAGCTCGACGGAGTATGTCGTTAATGTGGGCATGTCGGTAAATACGCCCTGCACTCCTACTGCACGATAAGCCATGGTGGCCAAGACTGTCGACGGCTTCGCCGCAGTGACAGCGATGCGGAGAAACGCAAACAGCTCCCAAGTGCAGGCAAGAAGCGATGCGGAAAGTTGTATCGTCCGACATAGTTCCTATGTTGGACGATGGAAGTGTTTGAAGCCATAACCCCGATTCCCACTCTCCCATAGCCATCAAACGGGCGCGCTCTGCAACACTAGATGCAGTATTAAATACTGCATCCCATTAACGCTTGAATAATGGCTTGCCCGAGCTCTGACTTACCCCGGAATCTATTATCTCAGAGACAATGGCACGGGCCGCTTTGAGATAATAGATTCCGGGGTAAGTCAGAGCTCGGGCAAGCCATTTTTCAAGCGTTAATGGGATCAGTCATGCACGGCACCTCATAATGCCCCTTAGACTATTTAATACATGTATTATTACTTCCTTACTCTAAGAATGCCCCTTGGTAATACCTGTCAATAATTATTTGAAAGCTTTCTTTTTGAATGCTTTTTATTTTTTTTACTTTTTCGTACGTTGTGCTGATCATAGATGATATTATACTCTTACTCGAACATAGGTTCAGAACTATTGCTGAAAAGTATCAGGAACTGTAGAACTCATTCGCATGTAGGCAGAACGCACTTTTATATTTGATCTGCTCCTAATGCTCCGCTACGTGAAGTTAGCAGATCATTTAGTGATTTCTTTTGGTAATAACGGCAGAACTATTTCTGAAAAGTATCAGGAACTATTGGCGATGCTAAGATTCTAACTAGCGACTCTAGCGGCGAAATTTAGAAGTCGTCCATGTACGACTCTTTTACAGATCACTACTACTTTTGACACTTTTGGCAGCTCTTAATACAATTACCATCTTAATCTCGAAGCAAAGTTGTATTGAAAGCTGTCAAAGGTGTCGTACCTATACAAGTTCCAAATTTCGGCGCTGGAGGCGCGCTGATAATCTTTGCATCGCCAATAGAACTCGGCTGCATGCGATAAGAACTCGGATTTATTTTTGATCTGCTGCAAAATGATCTGCGAAGTTCACTTACATAACAAATAGCACTGCCGGCTTCCGACTGGGCGGCAAATCAAGAAAAGCCAGTGCAGCAGAATTAGGGTCGACTTGACAATTGAATACAATTAAAAATTTAATGAATAATAATTCATCTTACACAGTTTAATTTTCTAATTAAATTTTGATTATTTTTTCACTTGTCATTTACTAAAGCGTAATTCCAAGGAAATCCACTCCGTGTTTCCGCTATCACGAGCCCCGTGATGAAGGAACCAGCACTGTTCGACACCCCTGGCCTCTCAAGTGGGTGTTGCCCCCTCGTTGTGTTTTTGGCTTTTGGGTAAATGTTGTCTACATTGGCGCTCGTTACGAGAGAGCCCATTTAGTGAGCGACAATTCACTGCCCTCCCATTCCGACTAATCTTTGAAAGTACGGTAGGCGTCGTGTTATTTCCATAGTGTTAGACTAGTTGTTTTAGTTGCTGACGTAAGTAGCAATAGTCCGACACCCATCAGGGCTAATTCATGACTGTCCCAACTTTTAAGAGTGCAGTTATTACTCCCAAGTAGGTTTCCCATTATAGTGTAGATTGGGACTCTTAAAGTGACTCCGTTCATTGGACCTACGTCTCCGTGAAAAATTGCTAAATAGCCATGGAATTTCCTAAGAACTTGTGGTAAGAAAATTCACGAAAATACACGTGAAAAATAAAACAAATGATTATTATTTACACAGATAAGTACGTAGCCATTTCATACAGACACGCACAGTCATACAGACACAGCATTTCAAATCGTCAAAACATATAGAGCCACTAGGGACAACAACTTGGATCGGAAGCTATGACATGTTTTGTACTTACCGGACACCCTAAGTCAGCGCCGGATCCGGTACCAGAACGGCTGATATGGTCTTATAGAAACATGCCAATCTGGTAAAATCTGTCCTGATTGAGAATTATTTCGGATTGCAATATCTACCTAAATACAGTCTGTTTCGCCTATATTTTCACCTGGGTCATACGCTATTGCCTTCGGCTACCAGAACCTTAAAATGTTCCCCTGGAGTAGTCACGTGGATTACATATGTAATCCACCTATATAGAATCGATAATTTCTCAAAATCGGTTAGCGCCAGCTAAATAAGCCGCTAGATACTTTCAAAAGAATATTTGGGCAACTTGCTCAGTGCAATGCCAGCGCAGTTCGCGCCCTGTGTTCCTTCATAGGAGCTCAGAAAAGGGCGTGGACTACAATTGTAATCCGCGTGACTGATTACGTAAGTATTTTTTCCTTCTTTACTGTTATAATATTTTGTATATTTTTATCTATAATTGAGTAAATTGGTATAATTAGACTGTATTTATTCACATTTGTTGTTATAACATAAGTTTACTTATATTTTAGTATCAATTTGGAGTATAATCGCCGAGCTGTACAGATAGAAGCCTGGATTGATGATTTTTGTAGCGCAAACGAAAAATGGATCGATTTAACTCGGATGAAGCCTCTGGCTCATAGGAGAATCGAAGAAAATCATTACTAAACATCCTAACAATCAAGATAAAATACTTTTTTGGCATTGTGTATCATGAAACTCAAGCAGCTACCTCGATATCGAGCAAGGTAGTGCGTCATTTCCATGACTGTGAAGAACTCGCTGTATAAGGACCAGAAAAATGTGTACCGCGTGCAACAAGTTTACATGTGGGCATCATTTCAAGAAAATGTCTCTATCCTGTGCAGAAAATCGAATTTAGTAGTTAGTTTTTCATACAAAAATTGTGAGTGATCTGAATTTGAGTAAACAATGTCATATTTATGCTTATTTAGAGACGATTTTTGTTTTGGTTACTTATTTTGTAATTTAGGGGTTGTGATTAGGTTTTGCTAATAAAATGTTTAAAAATAACCACTACTGATAGTATTTTTATAAAAATAATAAAAAGTTTTCTGCAAATACTATTTTAAGATCAATTTTAAAATGGACTACGTATGTAATCCGCGCGACCACTTACGTTACTTCTAGATACGCGACTACTGCAGGGTTAAATCTCGCTCAACCTTGAAATAATCGTCACCGACAATTGTATACATGCAAAGTTTTGAATGTCAAGGTTATATCAACCGTGACATTCAAGTCCTGCTTTGTGACCTAAATAAATAAATTTCTTGTATCTATATGTTTGTATTGAGAAACTTGATACCTACTGTCTTCGAAATAAAAAGTTGTCACTTACCACTACTAGAGAAGGATTAGAGGCTGCCTGGGATAGGGATTGTACACACATGACATTTGTAATAGAATTTACTATAACAAATATCATTCAATGATTGTTGAGCAGTTAGCTCAGATGAGTAATCAAATCATGCAGAACAATAAAAGTTCTTTTGACCTTGTCATGAATTCAAGTTATACATTTTATTAAAAAAAGGCTTTAAATTTCAGATGGTATGTGTATAAGAAACCAATGTAAAGCCAGATCTTGTTAGTTAACTTAATTTTATCGCAGTAATACTTGCCACAATAGGACTAAAAAAAAGTACATAAGAACTGAATATAACAACAACAACATTCAAATTAGTATCTAACACAATGATATAAAGTTACAACTGTCGCCAATTAGTATTCTTTTACATAGGTGGTAGTCCTTGTAGTGTAACGATATGCAGTAATGTTAATGTTCTTCATATGTCATCGACCGGTAGGGTGGGTGTCGCGCGTGCGAAGCTTACGCCCGCGGCAATATACTGAACTTGTCGGTCACATATAAAACTGAGAGCAATATTGCACTTGTATCATTCGATCCTCAGAACCCAATTAATACACTACAATGGCATTCAAGGTAATTCTACATACACGTTGTTGAAAGCATAGCAATACGATTCTAAATTGCGATGCACATGTGTTGTGATAATAATTTTGTGTGTTACGTTTCGCCTATAAATCTAAAAAGACAGCAACAGTGTGCAATGGAGTATTTAGAATCTTTTTATCAGTTAAAAACAAAAATACGAAAGCTGGAGTGCCACATACCAAACACAGTCCTCTTTCTATACTACACTAACACATTAAATAACTCAGCTGTGTTTGTTTAAAATCTTTTGATATTGTATTTGTGATCGTTTTAAAAGTATTAATATGGTAAACCCTTATATTTTAATTTCAGCTGGTGGTGCTGGTGTGCTTGTTCGCGGCTGCTGCTAACGCAGGCCTGGTCGCCCCCGCGGCTTACACCGCGCACGCGCCTGTCGCGTACGCCGCCGCCCCCGTCGTGCACGCCGCTCCCCTAGCGTACGCCGCGCCCGTCGCTAAAGTGCTCGCGCCCGCCGCCAGAGTGGAGGAGTACGACGCGCACCCGCAGTACAGCTTCGCGTACGACGTGCAGGACGGACTCACCGGCGACTCCAAGAGCCAGCACGAGAGCCGCGACGGCGACGTGGTGCAGGGCTCCTACTCCGTGGTCGACCCTGACGGCACCAAGCGCACCGTGGACTACACCGCCGACCCGCACAACGGTTTCAACGCCGTCGTGCGCAAGGAGGCGCTCGCTCACGTCGCTAAGGTCGTCGCCCCCGTCGCCAAGGTGGCCGCGCCCCTCGCTTACGCCGCCGCCCCCGTCGTCTACCACCACTAAGACCTGACGTTCCACAAAACCTAGTCAGACCCGAAATACTGAGCACTTATTTATTTTAGTTTAATACAAGTCATGAACAAATAAATTTGTTTTTTTGTAAATACTATAATTTCTTTTCTTCTTTAATAATTTTCACCCTATCTTGTATGTATACAGTACCATCGTTAAATGCAACACCCGCCTTGTTTATACTCAACCAATCCAGTTACTAATGTGTCATTCTGTTGATGCAATTTTTTGTCCCAAAGAGTCATCATAATCATTAGCCCTGTATATAAAATCGCCCACTGCTAGGGCCGAGCCGTCCCTAGGCAAGAGTCCCGTGCCTCTTCTCACTATGAGAAGGATAAGGCAAGATGCTCTGCGTAGCAGTTTGTCGGTCTCTCCACTTGGCCATCGCTGTCTCTGTACGTCCGAAGGAGAAGCTTGGTGTTACTGGTTAATGCATAAAAACTGTGTCTTGACACGAAAATATTCTCTACGAGTCATACAATTATTTACCTGTATAAAGGAACTAATAAAATAATTAAACATACTGAAGAATGCGTACAGTTACGCCCGAACATTTATGTTTATGTTACCGTGTTTTCTGGATGCCCTGCCGTGAGAATTCTGGGCATCCCTATCTACTTAGTGTGCCTCTAAGCTCCCCAAGGAACGTTCAGGCCGAATTTCAGGTTTTTGCGCCCAATAGTTTCGACTGTGTGCCTGTCAGTTAGTTAGTAACAGAATAATTTTATATTAAAATATTTTGTGTACATAATTATAGGAGCATAAAATATGAAGCGTTTACGAAGTGAACTGAGACGTGTATAGAATATGGGCCTTATCACTGGGCGGTAGCGAGAGTTATGCTCGGATTTTGCTGCGAGTTCGAATTCGAATAGGAGGAGATTCGCAGGCGCACTAAAGTTTTCAACATAGTTCTCCTTATAGCTTAGCTGAAGTGGCTATGGGCAGAGCATGTAGCTCCAAGAACCGATGGCCGTTGGAGCAGGAGGGTTCTGGAGTGGCGGACGTAACGGATGACGCAGTAAGGATTAGCCGTCCGCAAAGCGAACCGACGATCTGGTTAAAATCACAGGAGGCATTTGGATGCGGGCGGCTCAAGATCAAACTGTGTGGAGTAATTTTGGGTAGGCCTATGTCCTGCAGTGGACGTCTCTAGGCTGAGCTGATGATAAATATGTATCCTGAAATGTTTAATGATGTGAACATATTTCGAAATGTGACTTTTCTTATCTGCTTTGCATTGATCACTGAAGACAAATTTACAGAAGGTGCACAGATTACAGATATGTACCTCTGACAATATTTTGAAGATTCTGGTAACAGGGAGTCTAGAAATAACCAACTTTTTCGGTAGAATTTAGTGTCCTTTAGTAGAATGATGAAACTAATCGACCATGATACCTGGGATAATGGGCGCTACCTAAGCATTGTTTAGCTGCTAATACAAAGGACAAAAATCTTGAAAATAATTTTCACGTAGACATGCAGCGATCTGATTAGTGTAAAATGAAGATATAACTCTCATAAATTTCACTGGTTTATTTCTCATTATTTATTGCACTCTAAGCAACTGTGCATATAATACTGAATCATATTATTCGTAGCTTCTGAAAAGCTTGAGTGTCCACTACCATAAAAAAATCGTCAAAACCCGACTATTAGGAGACCAACACTGTGTGTGTCCAAAAACAAACACCACATACGCTTACTGCGATGTTTCTTGACATGTAGTTATTTCTGATGTATTCATTTAATTAGGGCCTTATCATACTAGCGGTTTGGGAGCGGTTGCGGGGCGGAGCGGACGCGCAGCGAATGCGTCGCGAACACGCCACAGCTGCGCAGCGAAGACGCCGCGGCTGCGCAGCGAAGACGCCGCGGACGCGTGGCGAATACGTTACGTTTTCGTCGCGTGTTTGTAGCAAATTATCGACGTACAGTACATCCTGTTACTGGACACACACTGTACAGTTATGCCACTGTACAGTTAGGCCTTTAATTTATGATGCCATCATAAATTAAAGGCCCCGGCTCTCTGTGTCCCCCAGTGGTAATGCCGATCAGTGAATGAGTGGTAATTCGTAGTCTATTGCTTGCTTGATACTTGACAGCACGGGCTGTTTCCGCAACTCCACGTCTTGGCGTGTATTTTGCGTGCGGGTGGGAATAGTCTTGTCACTCGATCCACCCTAGCTCTTCGAGAAGGCCAACAGACTCTTGATGTGGCTCACTGCTTCCCTCAGGGTGCTGTGTCTGGTCAGGTACTGCAGCCTATACTGTGAGACCTCAGGTCAGTTGAGGAGCAGGTGGGCTGCCGTCTCCTCTGCTGCCATACAGGCTCTGCACAGCGGGCTGTCGGTGATACCTATAGTAAATAGGTGCGCAGTTGTTATTTGGAGAGCTGGAGGACTTGTTTGGCTATCTTACCATCTACTGCGGGAAGAGCCTCCTTGGCGTGCCTGCATGTTTCAATACCAATCCAAGACTGGTTGTCCTGGTTCTGTTTCTTACCAGGTTGCGATAAAAACCAGAAGGAAGGGGAATAATGGGCTCGGGTCCCACAACCTCTAAGGTGGCCCCTCTTCTGGCAAGTTCGTCGGCTGCGTCATTCTCTCTTGAGCCACTGTGGCACTTGATCCATTGCAGTGTTAGTTTGTTTAGTTTACCTACCTCCGTTAGTTTCTGGTGGCATTCTATTGTGAGTGCCGAGGTGAAAGTATGGCTTTTGAGGGCTGAGAGAACAGCCATACTATCCGAGAGGGATCCTCTCGGATAGTATGGCTGTCCTCTCAGCAGTAATGGATCGTTCTCCTACCTCGCGTGCCATGATTGCTGTGGCAGCTAGGATTATGCCGAAGCATTCAGCCTGGTAGACCGTGTTATAGGCTCCCAGCGGTGCTACGATATTGATGTTTAGGTCCTCCGAGAATACTCCTGAACCCGTACCTGTATACGTCTTTGACCCATCTGTGAAGATCATGAGCTCGTTGTGGTTAACCGTTCCTCCGCGTAGATCCTCGTACAGTTGGATATTGTACTTCTTATCAAACACGAAGTACTTTGTTATTCGGTCGAGGCTTGTGTTATAGGAATTTCTTTGAAAAGTGTGTCTAAGTTGCTGGTATGCGGTGTATTGATGTCTTTCCAGAGCTTCAGAGCTCTTAGCCGAACCGCCCGACATCGTTGCTTCCTGTTGTATGAAATAATGTCTGTTGCTTTAATGCGTCTCAAATTGTGCAGTACTAATTCATTTGTCATTTATTAATTTAGGTCACAAAGCAGTACACAACATATGAATGTCACGGTTGATATAACCTTAGCATTAAAACTTAACATGTACTATTATTGATGCTAAATATATTAAGGTTCTAAGATAAGATAAGATAAGATAATTTTTTTTTTGGCGGTAGGTGTCAAAAAGTCAACATATACGCAAAATTTAAAAGTTTTTATTTAATTATTTTAAAGTATTTTTAAGAACAATCTTTGTTTACACTGAGTATTGTAAGCCATAAATACACAGTACTCACGTTTTTAGAGGAGTTACATAGCTGCATGTAAACTTAAATCTGAAAGTTACACCACCTGCCAGCATTTCATATTCACATCAACTTTATTATTATAAGAAGCACAAGATCACTTGAATCGAGGCATCACAATGTCTGAACTGACGAATATAAAAAATGCACAGAACAATCGAGAATAAATGTTCAATAAGCGGATGGCAGAACTTGAGGCGCAGCTTCATGGAGGTACGGCGAAGGACACAGTTGCAAAGGTCGCAGAAGAGTTTCGCACCTTCAGGGAGCTCATGTCTGCGATGCTCAGTCTTCTACGGAAGCAAATAGTAGAGTGCTCTCAAGCCATAGATCTCATTGAGACTAGGCACAGACGCAAAGCGCTGTTATTTCTGGGTGTGCCTGAGGCAGAAAAGGAGGACTGTAGGGCTTCTGTGACAAGGATTCTACAAAACATTGAGCTTCCAAGTGTGACCACAGATAATATTAGTGTTTGTCACAGAATCGGTGCATCCAGTGAAGGTCATCACCGTCCAATCCTGGTCTGGTTTTCTGCGGTGGATCAGAGGTCTGCAGTCTGGAGGGCTAAGACCAGACTAAAGGGTACTTCAGTGTCCGTGAAGGAATTTCTCACTAAGCCCAGACAGGCTATCTTTAGTAAGGCTCGGCTGCATTTTGGGATGCGATCAAGTTGGACCCAGGATGGTGTCATCGTTGTGAAAGCGACGGATGGCACTCGTCATAAAATATCCACCAACGAGGAGCTGAACTGTTTGACGCAGAAATATCCTAGACGAGTTGAAGCCGCTACCGCGGGGAAGAGTGGCGCCGGATCTGCGGGTACGTCGGTAAAATTCGTAAATAGTATCACTCTTCACTATATTTATGTTTTAGTTTGTAACTACTTTAATTTTATTATCATGTGTGATTGTTTTCATTTTTAGCTTTTATGAGTTTGTTTTAAGTTTGTTAAGTTTTGTCATAGCTGTCATAGAGTAATGATGTTTGACATTCTGGTATTTCTGGAGACAGTTTATAAACTACGTTCGGAAACTGTGTCAATGTTCTCTTCTTAGTGAGTGCTACGTTTAGTTTTTTATTTTTATTGTTTGTGTATGCTGGCGGGTGGTGCAGAGAGGACTGTGTTGCTCAAAGTATATTCACTATTATTTTTTGTACATATTATATTTATCAGTATTTATATTTATATATTTATTATATTACTTATTTATGGACTTTGATACATATTTGTCGGCCAATGAGTCAGCTACCTCATCGGATAATGAAAGTTTCTGCTCGGCTGATGGCACGTTGAGCGAATGCCTTCATAAGTCATTTCAACATCAATTATTTTTTAATGTTTGTTATATTAATGCGCAAAGCATACCCAGCCATTACAGTGACCTGCTGGAAGCTTTTTCAGGCTCAAATGTGCATGCCATCTTGGTTTCCGAGAGTTGGCTAAAACCAGTTCTCTCTTCTACTTCCTACTCTTTGCCTGGCTACATACTTATTCGCAATGATCGAGTCGGTAAAAGAGGTGGTGGTGTAGCAATATACCGCCGCAGCAGCTGCTCGTTTAAAATCTTAGCGTCTTCTTCACCTACCTCTTCGTCTGCGGAATATCTATTTATTGAGATTAACGCCAAGGGCGCGAGAGCTGTTCTTGGCGTAGTCTATTGTCCCCCTTGTGCCGACTATTTCTCCAGTCTCGAGCCAATTCTGGAATCTTTAGGGTCTCAGTATGTTAATCACATTGTCATGGGTGATTTCAACACCGATCTCCTTTCCCGCCATTCCTGTCGTTCCCGTAAGCTCCTCGATATCGTTCAGTCTGCCAGCCTCCACGTAAAACCGTTACAAGCCACTCACCACAACGATAGCGGGGAGGACACCTGGCTTGACTTAATGCTTACTTCCTCTCCTTCCTTAGTCACATCCTATGGCCAACTTCCTGCACCTGGATTCTGCCGTCATGACCTTATTTTCCTGTCTTACCGTCTGAAACCCCCCAAATCCCCACCCAAAGTTCTGCACATGCGTGGTTTTGGTCGTATGGATGTGGATAAACTGAAGCAAGACGCTTCAAAGTTAAATTGGGACAGCTTGGTATCCGCCTCCACGGTGGACGAAAAAGTGGATATTTTCAACGCAGCAGTCTGTGAACTTTATGACGACCATGCCCCCGTGAAACGGGTGAAACTGAAGCGTCCACCATCACCCTGGATTACAGCGGGTGTTCGGATGGCAATGCGACGTAGGGACCGAGCGTTCAGGAACTACAAAAGGGACCGATGTGAAGAAAATTGGGTGCATTTTAAGTCTACAAGAAATCGGTGCAATCAGATGGTGCGCAATGCCAAACGCCGACATATTCTTAATAATATCTCTTTCACATCGCCTGCTAGTACCTGAAAGTTCCTTGGAACACTAGGCATTGGCAAACAGCGGCATTTTGATTTTCATGGGACTCATGACTTGGATGATATCAACCGATATTTCACCACTACTGCTTCGCTGGATCACCAAGTCGTGAGTCACACTGTTAATTATTTAGCGGGGTTACCTCAACCCAACATTGATTCTTTTTGCTGTTCTCCAGAGTCTCCAGACGATATCAAAAAGGTCATCCTATCCATAAAATCTAATGCTGTGGGAT
Source organism: Euclidia mi (assembly GCA_944739405.2). Taxonomy (NCBI): domain Eukaryota; kingdom Metazoa; phylum Arthropoda; class Insecta; order Lepidoptera; family Erebidae; genus Euclidia; species Euclidia mi. The sequence continues at coordinate 32,242,265 of OX123204.2, forward strand.
GTGACAATATTAGCCGTCGTATGATTACGACGATACTAGATCATCTACTGTCGGCGATATCCCACATCATTAATTTTTCCCTAGTCTCTGGTACCTTTCCCTCCTTGTGGCGCAAGGCATTTATAATACCTTTGCCCAAAACCCGAAGTCCCACCCTCCCTGAACACTTCCGTCCTATTTCTATCCTACCCTTTATTTCCAAAGTGCTTGAGGCCTGTGCGCACAAGCAACTATCAAATTTTATCCAACACAACAAATTGTTGAGTCCTCTGCAATCAGGTTTCAGGCCTGGTCATAGCACAACCTCTGCCCTCCTCAAAGTGACTGGCGATATTCGTGAGGGCATGGAAAACACCAAAATCACTGTCCTGGTGTTAATTGACTTTTCAAATGCCTTCAATACCGTCAGTCACGATATCCTATTATCTATCCTCTCCCACCTCAAGGTCTCGGTTGGAGCTTTGGATTGCTTTTCAAATTATCTTCGAGGTCGCCAGCAGTCGATCCATGTCGACGAGTTATCGTCGAGATGGTGTGATACTACTTCTGGCGTTCCTCGGCATTCTTTCTCCCCTTTTATTTTCTATTTTTATAAATCTCTTAACTCGAAACCTTCAGTGCGCTTACCATTTGTATGCCGATGACTTGCAGATTTACTCCCAAGTAAGTGTGGAACACGTCAATGAGGCGATCGACAAAATTAACAACGACTTGACAGCTATATTGTCCTGGTGTCAGAAGTTTGGGCTAACTGTAAATCCTAGGAAGACGCAAGCTATCATTGTGGGTAGTCAATGGATTTTAAAACGACTAGAGTTATCGTCCCTGCCGTCTATAGTCTTTAATGGGATCACCATCGATTTGAGTCCTGCGGTCAAAAACCTTGGGCTACACATAGATGCGACGCTGAATTGGCAAGTCCAGGTAACCCAGGTGAGTCAAAAGGTCACCGGTACCCTGCGCGCTCTTTACCGCCTCCGGAACATTCTACCACCTGAGACAAAGACAATGCTTGTGCAGACTTTAATTTTCCCCCTCATCGACTATGGTGATGTATGTTACTTTGACCTGAATGCAGATCTCCTTGATAAACTCGACCGTCTTCTAAATAACTGCATTCGATTCATTTTCAATCTTCGCAAGTATGACCATGTGTCTACTTATCGTTCCCAATTAAAGTGGCTTCCCATACGTCAGCGCCGTAGTTTGCGTGCTCTCACTACCCTCTATACTATTCTTACATCTTCAACTTCTCCCCAGTATTTATCTTCCTCCTTTCAATACTTATGCTCTAACCATGAACGAAACCTCCGTTCATCTAATAATCTTCTCCTCACTGTACCCTCTCATAACTCTAATTTTCTTCATTCCTCTTTTACTGTCCAATCTATTCTTCTTTGGAATGCCCTCCCTCTTGAAATCAGGATGGCCAAGACTAAGAATACTCAAGTTCAAGGTGAAGGAACTTCTACTGGCTGAGTCAGCGAATGTATCATAAGTCGTTTAAATTTCATATTGGTTTAATATGTATATAATATATACCATATGTATGTATATATATTTATATATTCTTATATGTGTATGAATGTATGTAGTTCTATAATACATCTATATTATGTATGTTTATATTATATGTAAATTATGTACCTATATATGTTTTAATGTGAATGTATCTTTAGTTTTTATTACCTACTAGAGGACGCCAGCAGCTACGATTGCATTTTTTTTAAATTTAGCCGTTTTGGCCGATCCCGTGGGAATTTCGGGAAATCCCTTCTTAGTGCACCTCTACGGTCCCCAACAAACATACGTGCCAAATTTCAGCTTCCTGCGCCCAATAGTTTCGGCTGTAGCGTGTCTGTCAGTCAGTCAGTAACGCAAGGATTTTATATATTAAGATTTGTGTTATTTCAAATTCATTTTCTTTATATAACACCTACTTCTTTTCTCTCTGCACCACTCTAAGGTAGACTGGGAGATAAGGCCCATGGCATTAAGTCCGCCTGTATACGTTGTGTATATAAAGCTTTAATAAATAAATAAGATAAGATATATTTATTAGTCTCAACATGTGTACATAAGGTGTTACAGGTTTTTTGTTTCAACATGTTCTGTTTGGTTAGACATGCCAATATAAGTGTATTCTAATAATCTATTAAATATACATTAAATCTGGATCTAATATAAAAGGCAGTTACATTGTCTTTTTAATAAGCGTTTCTTAGTTAACAAAATTCTAATTGGACAGTCAAAATTCATTCAATAAAATAGTAAAAGATATAATTAAGGTCAATAATAATAAAAAAATATAATAATAAAATATTTATGTCAATTAAATTAGATCCCGATATGTCATATTATACATCAAAACTAAATTATTATATAAAATTGTCAAATAGGAAATCATTAACAGTATAATAGCATTTATCGAATAATAAATCTTTTAAATTACGTTTAAATATATTTACATTACAATCCTTGTATTTGTTGGGTATTTTATTGTATATTTTGGGCGCCATGCAAAAAACGCTCTTGCCCAATAGCGCCGTCTTAGCAGTGTGCATACACAACCTATGGTTATCTCGACGGTTGCGTTTGGTGACATCTGATAATTTGTTAAAGAGATGTGGATTGGTTTTAACAAATACCGCTGTTTTGTATATATGTAATGATGAGAGAGTTAAAATTTTATGCTTTACAAAATACGGTTTGCAGCTGTCTGTAAGTTGTAGCCCAAACATTGCTCTAATGCACCGCTTTTGGAGTTTGAATGCTATATCTTTATCTACTGAGTTTCCCCAAAATATAATCCCATATCTGAACAGAGACTCGATAAGTCCATGATACGCAGTAAGCAATGCGGCTGTATTAACTACTGGAGCAAGATTGTACAGAGCGTAGGTTCAACTACTTATTTTTTTAGATAATTGTGATATATGAGCTTTCCAATTCAGTTTACGGTCTATTATGAGTCCAAGAAACTGAGCATTATCAACTTCATGTAATTTTGTATTATCATACTTAATGCAAGGTAGGTTTCGTTGCAAAGTAGTAGCTTTTTGGCTAAATTGCATAATTTGCGTTTTGCTAATATTGATTTTTAGATTATTATTATTCATCCAATTAATAATTTCCAACAATGATCTATTTATGTCATGTTCGTACGTATCGAATGTATGCAACATGCAACTGTAAGACGTGTACTGTCATCTGCGAAGAGTGTTATGGGTTGATTTAGGCAAGTCATTTATGTATAGATTGAACAGTAAAAGACCCAAGACACTTCCCTGTGGGACACCATACTTTATTAGACGTTCAGTTGAGTAGGCTGTTATTTCTTTTTTAGTTGTAAGATCTATTCTTGTTATGACCGTGCACTGGATTCGGTTGGATAAGTACGATACCAGCAGGTCAAGCACATTTCCCCGAATACTATAGCACTCGAGCTTATTCGTTAAAATACTATGATCCACGTGATCAAAACCCTGCGACATATCACAGTAGACTGCGCAAACTGGGTTCCTCTTGTCTATATTTAACATCGTTCTGTGCAGAAATTCAAAAATAGCCAAATTAATTGACATTTTTTCTCTAAAGCCTTTCTGTTCTGTACATAGAATTTTATTGAGATCCAGGTAGCTATTGAGTTTTTTTATATATGTACCTCTCAAAAATTTTCGAAAAAATACATATAAGCGCTATAGGTCTATAGTTTGGCATAATATCTTGACTTCCTTTCTTATGTACTGGCTTTATTATAGACTTTTACAGAGCCTCGGGGAATACATCCTGATATATACACATATTAAATATGTGGCTAAGATGTCCACAGATGAACCTTCCTACGGATTTTATTACTTTAGTAGAGATGCCGTCGTAACCTACACTATGAGTATTTCTGAGATTTCTGATTATAACTAGTATGTCTTGAGGTGTACAAGGAGCCATGAACATGGAATGTCTTTTTTTTTCAATCAATGAGGTATTGTTTGTGACTGTTTTAGAAATTGGTACAATTTTATCTATAAAATAATCATTAAAGCTATTGGCAATATGTATTGGGTCAGTTACAGTTTTATAATTAATCGTTAGTTTTTGTATTGTCTCTTTTGGTATATTCAAATTACTATTGTTTATTATTTTCCATGTCATTTTTACTTTGTTGTCAGATGTATTAATTTTATGATTATTCTGTGCACGTTTCGTAAGTTTTATTATTTTCGTAAAAAGTTTTGCATATTTTTTGTATTGCTGTTTATTGTATGTAGTCGGTATTATTCTTGATCACCATAGAAGTTTTCTTTTCTTTTTACTACATATTTGTATGCCTCGCGAAATCCAGTTGAGTTTCTTGTTGGCTTTAATACTGACTAACTTTCGAGGAAAGCATAGTTTGTAGAACAGACTAAATTGTTCCAAAAACATACTCAATGCGGTATTAGTCTATTCGGTTATATCTTAAAGTATCATTAGAACATTTGAAATTCTTACAGTTTAAATCAAAAGTAGTGAAGTGCTTGGTTTGTCACGGTTATTAATCTGAGTCGGTGTATTTTGTTTGTAAATTCATCACCATGGTCGGTTTTTACAGACATGAAAATTGACAGGTTTATTCTACGGTAGCAACGGACACTTACGAGACATCTACGTCATATTAAATGGACATTATGTGCATTGTTTTACTACTGCATGGTGGCGCAAAAGTAATGACCCTATTTGGTTCAGCTACAACTTCGTTTCTAAATTAGAAAACTAGAATTAGTTTTTTAAATATGTATATGATTTAAATATGATGTCTATTAAATGTTAACCTCCAGAGTTGAAGCACATTTTAGCCGTATTTATGATATTTTCCATAACTAGCCGTAACACTTCCTGCGATATGGTTTTGTTATTTCTTGGTGTATGTTTTCTTTTAAAGCTGCGAGTCTGTAGTTTGTTCACATACACCCGAGATTTCAAATAACCCCAAAGAAAGAAGTCTGGACAGGTGAGATTGGGTGATCCAGCCAGGGCCGAACCGTCCCTAAGTGCAATGTGCGCGGCGCACACAGGCGCCAGGGTGACAGGGGCGCCGCGCGCCGAGATATGCGTTAATTTTAACAGTTATTTTCGAAAAAGGATGCCAAAAAAGGCGCTTCACAGATTTCGCACACAGGCGCCGCAGTGGCGTAGGGAGTGCCACCCATCCCATATTAAAAACGACATCGAGAGTTAGCCAGGGATTGTTAGGCATAGACTAAAGAAAAAAAGGTCATCCGCCAACTTCCTGGTGCCTAGCTTACGCCACTGCACAGGCGCTTCATAGATTTCGCACACAGGCGCTGGATTGGGTCGGAACGGCCCTGGATCTAGCAGGCCAAGGCAAATTGTCAAAACGAGATATAACACGGCCTGGAAAAGCATTCCTTATGAAGTCCATAGTATCGCGCGCTGTGTGAGCTGTGGCACCGTCTTGTTGGAACCGGTGTGCTCCAGCCCCATTTCATTCAAATTTAGTTTCAAGAACTCACATGGTTCTGTAGCGCTCATCAGTGACAGTTACCGCATTGCCTGCAGCGTCTTCAAAAAAAATAGGGCCCGATCACTCTTTCTGCACAGACGCCACACCATACAGTTACTTTTAGTGGATGTAAAGGTGTTTGTTGAATAATGCGTGGATTTTCAGTGCCCCAGAAGCGAGTATACTGCTGCTATTGACATAATAATAAATAATAGATAAATTTATTTGTAACAATTTAGATTTTACATATTGTTACATGAGAAAACGTTGATAGCTACAAAGTTATATAACTGTAGCGCAGCTACCAGCGCCCAAATTTATAAACAATTGTATATTTCCAGACACATTAAAGTTCAAACAAAAGAAAAATAAATAAACCTAGTACACTTACATTGCCATTGGATGCGTGTATGTGTTTGTTTGTGTATGTGGCTACGTGCGTGCGTGAGTGCGCGCGTGTGTGTGTGTGTGTGTGTGTTTGTGTGTTTGATTTGTTGTGTTATGTTACCATAAGTCGTTCAATATCCTCCTAACTCATAGTCTGTAGCCATTCTTAATTTTTTTTATTTTTTATGTGTTTGTATTGCCTACTTACCACTGCTGTCTTACAAAGTTCAATATTGCACACTCTGTCGAACCGACGCTTTTTCGCTACATACTGAGATTCAAAATACACAGAGTCGTGTTTTTTTAAAACCGCTTGTAGTACCTATAAATAACTGTCTTTTGACATGCTCCGAGAGATGGAAATTCGCTTCGTCACTCATAATCAATTTTGAAGAAAATAAATCCTCTTCAAGGTTGAGGTTTATGACGCGCTGGCTGTATTCTAGACGATCTCGGTGATCAGTAGGCAGCCGCTGATGAGTCATCTGAGTTTTATACGGAAACTTCTTCAATTCTTTGACCCCAATATGCTACAGATTCCGCCTGGAGATCCCCAATTGCGTGGCACGTCGCCTCGTTGATGTTTCTGGACACTCTTCCACATTTTCGCGCACAGCTTCAATATTTTCGGCTGAACGGCCTGTTCTTATTTGCTAGACTTACGTCTATCCAATGTTGAGCCAGTTGCTTCGAGGCAAAGCGTCGAATAGTGCGACCAACCGGTGCCGGTGGGGAAATCGTCGACGAAATTCACGTTGTGTTGTTATCACTGATGAATGTTTTCCGTAAAAACATTGATACGATTATTCCACGTTCTTGGGGAGTAAAGCGGTCCATGATTATTTGTGTGCCAGTACTTTTGCGCCACCCAGTATATCATTATCATCGTCTTAGCCTCATCCCGTTTGCATCTTTCATTGTCAACTTTCGGCTTGGTGCTTGGGATCTGCTACTAGTGTAACAAGATAAGACGGAGTTGTAGCTTTTCGCTGCGGTATATAGTTCCGTATAGTATTCATGTTTAGGATACTAAAGAATGCTACGGATACCAAACATTGTTATTAACTAAGTCAAAATAATAGAAAAGCCGTTAGCAGTGGCGTCTAGCGTGTGTAGTAGCAACTGGCGATGTAGAGTTTGCTTACTGCGGGTGTGTTTTCAAACAGGCTTACCGTCGAGCGTCTTGCAAGTATCCCATTTACTTTATTTATATTAAATAAAGAATACACCGTGGCCAAACTCATCTTGCTACGCGGCGTAGCAAGATGAGTTTGGCCACGGTGTGCGAACTGCACAATTTCTTGACGACTAGTGGCGTAGGCTACGCCATAATAATATAATATGATAATAATATCGCTATAATTCCAACAATATCAGACTCTTACAAGAATAGTAAACAAAGTTTCTAGCTTATGTACCTACCTACTATCTAGCGGTGTGCAAAACACAACGTTTCCAATCCTTATGTCATAGCAGATTTTATCAGACAGAGTGCCTTCTACTAAATCTGTTTACTTACATATTAACACCACGAATTACTTACTACATTTAAATATATTATTTGTAGTAATTTATAACCGGAGCAGAGTTTAATTTGCTATCAGCTAATTGTATCTGCTTTATCAATATTTAAAATATGGCAATTGAGTAACTCTTCTAATGTGATTTCAGCTGGTCGTCTTGGTGTGCACGTTCGCCGCCGCTAACGCGGGTTTAGTCGCTCCCGCGGCTTACACCGCTCACGCGCCTGTCGCGTACGCCGCTCCCCTAGCGTACGCCGCGCCCGTCGCTAAAGTGCTCGCCCCTGCCGCCAGAGTCGAAGAGTACGACCCCCATCCCCAGTACAGCTTCGCGTACGACGTGCAGGACGGACTCACCGGCGACTCCAAGAGCCAGCACGAGAGCCGCGACGGCGACGTGGTGCAGGGCTCCTACTCCGTGGTCGACCCTGACGGCACCAAGCGCACCGTGGACTACACCGCCGACCCGCACAACGGTTTCAACGCCGTCGTGCGCAAGGAGGCGCTCGCTCACGTCGCTAAGGTCGTCGCCCCCGTCGCCAAGGTGGCCGCTCCCCTCGCTTACTCCGCCGCACCCGTCTACCACGCCGCACTATGGTTCGTCTAGAACAAGCTAGCTAGACAAAATTATTTTATTTGATTTTTATGTCTAGATGCGGTTAATAAGCAAAGATATAAGGTTTTTGGTACTTTTTTCAAGGCAGTTTGTCATTTGAGCTGGTATCATGAAAAAAAAAACATTTATCGGGCATATGTGTATAATATATTTTTTGAACATTTTATAAAGTGATTTATCCCTCGACGTCGCTATAAAATCTAATAACAGATGCATAAAATATCTAAGAACTAAATCTATTACTCATTATCATCACTATCATCAGATGAATCATCCATTGAATAGTCATGATCGTGAGGGGCAGAACTATGAAAAGTAGAAATCATATTAACATTTTGTTCCTTACAGCTAGGTGGGACAATTAAATCTAATACTTCAGTTGGAAGCGTACCTATTTTCTTCCGAGGAACTTCTCGGAAACCGTTTATTACAGGGTCAGATGTTATCAATAACATATTAAGTAAATCTCTATTCGTAGCCTCCCGTGATCGCTTTCGTGTGTTGTGCTCACGAAATCTTCTGCAGTCCTTATTCCGAGCTTCCTGTGCTTCCTCGGAAAGCTGGCCTATAGGTAGAAGGGACGATCTAATTACTTCGCCACTGTGCAAAAGTATTTTGTGGACAGTAGCGGGCATGTAATACCATGAATAGAGATTTACATAAAGTTGTCTAGTTTCTTGAGCTAAGTTAACGAATTTTTCAATATTTATATCATATCCCGATGATAAAGTGCGAAGTAGTATGCCAAATTTTTGTATTAGTGAAACATCTAACCCTGTAATATCGGCACTAGCCTCGGGATTTCCAAAAAATCTTCGCGCGGTGTTCCCGTCATTAGTGTTACCGAACCCTGGTTTTGGTTTGTCTACAATCAAGCCCATTTCGCTTTTAAATCGTTTTTTAATGTCATCTGAACGTTGTTTCACACTAGCTTTGTCTTCGGCTGTTCTTAACTGCCATTTTTTTATATTTAGTCGATAGCTAATGTGAAGCAAGCATTCAAAGCACCTTATCCAAGCGTGCAACGTAGACAAACCAAAACCAAGATTATCTTTGTCCGCAGCAAACTCTTTTGACAGATCATTCATCATTGTTGGAGTTGCCCCACAAATAAAACATTTTTGTGAGGAAGAAGTTTCGGTCAGAGCATTGCAAACTTTTCCGTCAATCATTGTTAAAAGCATAACATGTGTGACAGATACTTCGGTCTCCATCACCTTGCAGGTTGTCGGCAATAAAGCGTTTATCTCTTCTAAAACCTTATTGGTTTCCGAAATCGTAAAATCTTTCGTTTCCTTAGAAAAGATAAACTTTATTGGCCGACAATACATTGTAGAACAGGGCCGAGGATTCTGCCACACAATATTACCACTTTCATCTTTCAATTGAAGAGGAACGAAAGAAAATACAAATAAAAACTCGTCACTATCGTCACAATTAGTGAATTTTTGTTTGTACATACTATGACCGGAACTTCCATCACAACCCCATTTACTGATTAATGTGAATGACGTGCAAGGTAACAGACTATGAACAACTTCTTGTTGTGCTGAAACTAAACGTTCGGCAGTCTTATCAAGAATTGCCTGAACTTTGATTTCAGCATGCGTTTCATTGACTGTAATTTGTTCACCTGACGGGTAGCAGGCTATTTTAGCCTTTCTAACACTGTACATTGACGGAAACACCTTATGTCCAGCTTTAATACTCCACTTCCGAGTCTGCTTATAGCTATGGCTACTTGATTTACTATCAACGTAGTACGCTAAAGCTTCCTCACTTGTTAAACTCCTGGGGGCACTTTCTTCACTCGTGGTCTTGGTTATTGAAGGATCACTAGTCACATCTTTAATTTGACGTGCTACACTTCTCTGACCCGAGATTCGAGCTGACACTTCAGCGGCGTAAATTAATTCACTAGCACTTCTGGACTGTAATAGATCGTCTACACGTCGTCTCCTTGTTTTGAGACTAGAATGTTCAAAATCTTTAGTAGGTCTTCCGGGTCCCGGTTCTCCAGATGTAGTTGGCAGAGATAAATAAACGGACACATCGAAAGATATGTCAAGACCCTCCAGCCACGTCGAATACTTTTGTAGGAATCGCTCTCGATTTCTTCCACAGCTGCTCCACTTTTCAGCAAATTTCGTTGAATATCTTGAGATTAGTACTTTAATATCTCGCAGAGACTGCTCCGTAACACCATCAAAATTATATCTCAAAGATATAAACCGAAAGAGCTCCTCATTCCGCGTTTCCTTCGGGTGTTTCAGCCATTCTTCGAAAAAATCCATTCTTGAGACGGTAAAAACTGTTGAAAGAAAAAAATAAATAAAAATTAGTTGTGCAAATATATCGCAATGAATTTTTTTACGTATAACTACTAGACACTTATGAGAATCGTATATGATAGGTTCTACGGTGGGGACAAGTGGGGACATGTTATTATTTGACCGATGAATTTGAAAAAATGAGTAAAAAAGTGGGTGAAAATTCAAACATTTCATTTTATAAGACTAAAGAATGAAGTTCCCATGTTGAAAATGAAATAAAATATAACTACTTACCCTTACGTATACAATCCATCACAAAAACACTTTCACAAATTTCTTTTAGTGACATAAACAATGCTATCAAATATGATGTAAAAATGCAAATGAATGCCCTTTAAATAGTCAACATCTTATAAACATACCTCAATGACGCTCTTAATGAGGGTAGTATTGATAATTAATAGGTGTAATCCTCAATGTATAGGGGTAATGAGTTCGTAATAGTAATTAACTTCCAGGAATTTAAGAGTTGTTTTTGTCTAGCTAGCTTGTTCTAGACGAACCATAGTGCGCCGCTCCTGTTGTTCACCACGGCCCTGTCGTACACGCCGCCTACTCTGCACCCGTTTCCTACTCGGCCCCCGTATACCACCACTGAACATCGCATCTAGTCAACATTGTGAATTAAACGACCACTTATTTATTTTAACTTAACGTTACCTTTATGAGAAAATAAAAGTCAGTAATGATTTAACATCGTACTTTGTAATTTTACTACGCTTACCAAGAATTCATTAAATAATTTGCAAATATTTGACTAATATCTACTGTTTGAACTGGATTAGACTAGATTACACTAAAATTGAATTGGAGACCTATTTCTGATAACATTATGTATGGTGCTTCCTCACTCCAATTTTGTCTTTGTATGCCACCATTTAACATCGGATCTAGGCAATATCGAAAATGTTACTAGAGTTATTGGGTATAGTTTATCTTTGTTACTGCAAAAGGCCTCATTGATGATTAGCAGTAACCTCTACCTGTTATGAACTTCTGTAATGTACCTAACAAATCGTTGTCGAACTTAATACTAATTTATACTAATACTAGAGGACGCCAGCAGCTACGCCTACATTTTTTTTAAATTTACCCGTTTTGGCCGATCCCGTGGGAATTTCGGGAAATCCCTTCTTAGTGCACCCCTACGGTCCCCAAGGAACATACATGCCAAATTTCAGCTTCCTGCACCCAATAGTTTCGGCTGTAGCGTGTCTGTCAGTCAGTTAGTAACGCAAGGATTTTATATATTAAGATAATTCATAATTGAGCTGAGTCCGCTGCTGGACTTAAGCGCCTTCTTTTATGTTTCACAAAAGCATTATGAGTCAATCAATACGAGGATTGCGTAGTATACCACGATGGCTAGACGTTAATATTATTACTCTTTTTAATTTCGTTTAGAGAAAATTCAAAACCAAAATCTTCCTTTGAGCTTTTAGTGCCGAGACGGAGTTTTACACTCCATTTTGTTTGGTGGACTTAAATGTGTCTATCGTACGGTTTGAGAATGATAATGCATCACAGCAGTCGAAAGTCTTTCAATCTACAACCTTTTTTACGAAGCTCTATCTTAAGCAGACAATACAATTGCTTTTAGTAGGTAACCTCTACTAGGTACTCGCTCTATTTCAAGTTTCACATTATCATCAACATCATTATCCTAGCGCTATCCTGGTCGCGCTCCAAGACCTTCACCCTGGAACCCGGGGTCTGCTTTTCCGCTTAATCTTCTTCAATTCACCCGTTCTTCGGCTCGCCTGAAGGTAAATCGATTGGCACGCACATAATTTCTTACGATGTCAATCCAGCATTTCTTAGGTCTACCCCGCTTACCGCGGTCGGGCGGGGACATGGTGTAACGTTGGGACGCCACTGTAACGTGGCACATATGTCAACGCTATTTAGTTAAATAAACTATCGATATATACATACATACTTACATACTGGTAGCGCCATCTACCTTCCTATCTATAACTAATCGCATCAACATCAATCGTTCCACGTACAAGTGTGAGCGATACCATATTTCCGTCTCCCTCTCTCCCACTCCCTGGAAGAGGCACTGCCTTTCGCCTGATTCGTCGCCGCGATCGTGGACGCGAGTGACAGTCCAGAACATTCCGCTCGCTGAGAACGCCGTCACGTTCGTATCGCGCCGCATCGCTGTATGTGATTTATTACCGCATATATAAACCGCTCGCAAGTGGGAGTGACGGTGAATTGAAGTGAAAACAAGCAGCTGCATCACGAAACCACCAGGAGACTGCCCCTACGGAAACGAAGAAGGTTGTATAAGGTAAGTGCCCTCCATCCTTGAAATATGCTTATAATATGATTGAGTGGTATAGACCACTCAATCACCCCTTCCCGTAACCATCTCCTAGGCGGCGAAGAACCGCTATCCTCTGTATACAGTCCATTTCCTTCTCCAAGTCGCCTAGAACCCTACCTACGGTTTCGGTGTATCGCCGAACCATTTTTTTGATCCATACGAGTCGGATTCATTTACGTTTTTATACGTTATATCGCTATACCTAGGCAGTTATAGCACCTAACTATACTCCTAATATATTCACATAACCGTCACAACTGCCGTGTGGTTGACGGCATAGAATACAAGTGTCACCACCCCCTATCTTCCCGTGGGTGTCGTAAGAGGCGACTGAGGGACAACACGATGCAAATACCATCTTTGCGTAGAGACGGAAAACTCGACATCAAACCCTATACGACTGCCTCGTTGGTCTCGCGGCATAAATGTGCGCGTGGGATCGGGAGGTCCCGGGTTCGATTCCTGGGTCGGGCAGTGTTATTGGGTTTTTCTGTCACGAAATTCTCAGTAGCAGCACGGAGTCTGGAAATGTGCCCGGTACGGCAATAGACTCGCCCCTTATTACGTGGGACCAAAGTATATCTGGCGAAAAGTGGGTGTAGAAATACACCTCTGCCTACCCCTTCGGGGATAAAAGGCGTGACGTTGTGTATGTGTATGTATGTATGTATGTAACCGTCACAAGGTTATTTCCGCCCGCATTAGTAGGTAAACTTTTATGTAGCTACCTACTTATTTAATTATTATTTCTGCAACTATCATAGTTGTCTTATAAATCTCATATTTCAATCAACTTTAATTCCTCGGCTCTAAGGTGTTGCCTACTTAGCCTACTTAGGTAAAATAATAGATACATTAGATATTCTTATTTTGTTTCGGTCTCATTAGCTTATACTTACGTAAGCATGTCACAACAAAAGAAGTCACGCGTGTCGGAAGACAAAGAGATGACAATCTTAGAAGCGAAACGCAATATTTTATTTGAGCGCATTCAAAACATCTATGCACGATCAAAAACCGCATCTATGTCTGACAGTAATAGCGAAGCATTTCTCAGTTATTGTATAACAGTAGATAGTATTCGAACAGATTTTCATAAGTTGTTAGACGATTATAACGCAAGATTACTTTCTATCAATCCTGATGAAAAACCGAACTATCAGGCGTATACCGCATTCGAAGATCTTTATTGTATTATTAAGCGTATACAATCGCAATTGGAGGGTAAATGTTCGGCAGAGCCCGTTGCCCGCAAACCGAGATTACCGCCAATCGAGATTATGTCGTTTGACGGAGATATACGAAATTGGCCGTTATTCTATGCGAGTTTTAACTCTCAGTGCACGATAATGGTTCTCTGACAGATGCTGACAGGTTGTACTATTTAATAGGTAAACTGTCACCGAAGGCCCAGTCCGTATTTGCAGGTGTCACACCCAGTGCTGAGAATTATCAGGTCATATTTCAGTCACTACTTGACAGATATCAGGACACGCGCGTCTTAGCGTCTACGTACTTTGACCAAGCTTTAAATCTCAAACTGTCCGGCAACGCGTCTGTCTCGAATTTCCAGCTGTTTATTGATAACTTCGTAACCGCGGTTAATTCTCTTAGGAATTTGAAATTAGAAGATCTTTCCGACTTTATGTTGCTTCAACTCGCTTTAAAAAAGTTTGACACTGATACAATTCGCGCATTCGAGATGACGGAACGCAATAATAAAATACCTACACTAGATAGTTTTATTTCGTTCATAAAAGATCAGTGTTGAATATTTCATAATACGCAGTCTGGTTCACCTGGCCCGTCTAACACTAACAGCAACAAACAAAGGTTGAATAAATCGCGAAATAGTAATAATTACTCGGTCCCTAATCCACAATCTTACGTAACATGTTCGGAATCTAATAGTAATAATTCACAGAATATAGTGTCTGTGCAGTAATATAGTGCACGACCACTTATACAAGTGTCCCGCCTTCGATCATTTACATGCAACCGCTCGTTTTAAATGCGTAAAAGATAACAAAGCTTGCATTAACTGCTTAAGCATAAAACATAAAACAAGTAATTGTTCTAGTAAGACAAAGTGTCGATCATGTAATCAAAAACATCATACACTGTTACATTTCGATAAAAATAACCGGTTGTCAAGTCAAGCCGCTAACCTTGACACACTCACGCCGCAGGTGCAGACCACGGTAGCTGCGCCTTCCGCGTCTGAGGGCGAAGTATCGTTGTGTATGACATCCATTGCGCGGGCGACGCGCACGCGAGGACGGCACTCGCGCATCTATAATGATTCGCGCAGGGCCAAAACGCAGTGTACGGCGTCTAAGACGGTACGGTTAGCGACAGCGCAAGTTATCGTATATGATGTTAATGGGTCGCCGCACATGGTACGTTGTCTGCTAGATAGCGCATCTCAGACCAATCTAATAACATCGGAATGCTTCAAACGCCTCGGATTATGGAATAACTTAAAAAATACTAACTCAACCGTCAAAGGGATAGGCGGATCAGAAAAGCATTGCAGGGGTTCCGTAGATATTAAAATACATTCGCGTTTTGATAGGAATATTAATTTTTACATTTCTTCGCTTATCGTGGAGCGTATCACGGACGCATTGCCGAACGCTAATGTACACGTAGCATCACTCACTCATCTCGAGTCATTGCCGACGCGGAGTTTGCGAATCCGGCAGGCATTGATCTTTTGATCGGAGCTTCAATATTTCCGCACTTGCTACTAACTAAAATAGTACGTAGTGAGCGATATGATTTACCGCCCGCTATTGAGACGGTACTTGGGTATGTGATTATGGGTACCGTACCTACGTTACATACTTCTCATTGTATTACGTCTTGTTTTTGTTCTGCTCTTCAAGAGATCAAGGTGGGTGCTAAAACTGTGTGTAAGATAAAGCACTAATTAGCTATGCTATGCTATGCTATGCTATGCTATGCTATGCTATGCTATGCAATGCTATGCCATGCTATGCTATGCTATGCTATGCTACGCTATGCTATGCTATGCTACGCTATGCTATGCTAAGCTACGCTACACTATACTATACTACCATCCGCTTTGTATATAGATGACATTGCTTGTAATGTCATACCCGCTCCGCTAGCAATTTCGGTTTGTGAAGAGCTTATTCAGCTTTTCAAGCGAGGCCAGTTTGATCTTGTCAAATGGACAAGCAACTCTAAGGAGGTTCTCGCACGCATACCAGATTCTCATAAAGCTTCTCCAGACATTGAGTTTGAGAAGTCTGTACCGCATAAGGTTCTCGGTTTACGCTGGGACAAATCCTGCGATAGTTTTCGGTTCGACGTCTCACCGCCAGATGATAAGTGCGCCAAACGCACAATGCTGTCCACAGTGGCTCGACTATGGGACATAATGGGTTTTGTGGCTCCCACAATTTTGTACGCCAAGCTCTTGATCAAGGAACTTTGGCTATCAAAGTGTGAGTGGGATGAAACACCCCCTGACCATATTGTCGCCGCTTGGGGCCAGTTTTGTATTGAGCTTACCGCGCTCAGTCAAATTACTATTTCATCTTGGGTTGGTAGATGGATGTACCGTTAACTTAATAGGTTTCGCTGACGCCAGCGAGCGTGTTTACGGCGGAGTCGTATATCTGCAAGTCCGCATTGGTTCTAACTACTCGGTGCAGTTAGTTTGTGCCAAGTCTAAGGTCTCGTCTGTTAAAACCATTTCGGTTGCGAGACTGGAGTTGTGCGCGGCCGTTCTGCTGTCTCAGTTGCTCCGCAAGGTTCAAGACACAGTCTTGCCCCACTACCTCATTAATAAAATACACGCATTTTCCGACTCCAAAGTAGTGCTCGCTTGGATTCGTTCTTCTCTTCACCGCTAGCAGACTTTTGTCGCCAACCCCGTTAGTAAATTGATTGAACTTGTTCCCGCTACTTGTTTCAATCACGTCGCGGGTTATCGTACTCGTCTTCAGGAAGAACTTTCCATAGATCATATTGACTGGAAGTTTATTCCACCAGCATCACCACATTTCGGTGGATGTTGGGCAAGCATGGTCAAAGTAATTAAAACGCATCTCTTCAAAGTTATAGGTCAACAGATCCTCTCTTACGAAGAGCCTTTAACTGTCCTTGCACAAGTCGAGGCACTGATCAACTCGCGTCCGCTTCCAACTCAGTGAGATCTAGCCTGAAGTTGGACCTACCTCTTAGTTTAAGTATTTAGTTAGTAGTTTTCGCTATTATTGCGTTTGTAGTTTTCGCTAAAGTTAATTTAGATTAATTTTATTGTCATATCGCTGTCTTAGCCTATTGATGGGTGATGCGGTAGTATACCCAACATAGCTAAGTTCAATTCTATTTTTTTTAAAGGCAACCCTTTAGGGCCGGGGGGATATGGTAGCGCCATCTACCTTCCTATCTATAACTAATCGCATCAACATCAATCGTTCCACGTACAAGTGTGAGCGATACCATATTTCCGTCTCCCTCTCTCCCACTCCCTGGAAGAGGCACTGCCTTTCGCCTGATTCGTCGCCGCGATCGTGGACGCAAGTGACAGTCCAGAACATTCCGCTCGCTGAGAACGCCGTCTCGTTCGTATCGCGCCGCATCGCTGTATGTGATTTATTACCGCATATATAAACCGCTCGCAAGTGGGAGTGACGGTGAATTGAAGTGAAAACAAGCAGCTGCATCACGAAACCACCAGGAGACTGCCCCTACGGAAACGAAGAAGGTTGTATAAGGTAAGTGCCCTCCATCCTTGAAATATGCTTATAATATGATTGAGTGGTATAGACCACTCAATCACCCCTTCCCGTAACCATCTCCTAGGCGGCGAAGAACCGCTATCCTCTGTATACAGTCCATTTCCTTCTCCAAGTCGCCTAGAACCCTACCTACGGTTTCGGTGTATCGCCGAACCATATACATACATATGCTCACGCCTTTTTCCCGTCGGGGTCAGCAGAGACAACAGATCGCCACTAGCTTCTATCCTTGCAAACCTCACGCGCTTCCTCTACATTCATTACTCTTTTCATACATGCTCGCCGGTTGCGGGTGCTTCGAAATTTTCCGTTTTTCAAGACGTCCCCAATTTGTTCGACGAACGTCTTACGAGGTCTGCCGCAACAGGCTTGCCCATACACCACTGCCATATATATTTGTTCGTCAATCTTTCTTCACTCATTCGCTCCACATGTCCAAACCATTTCAGCCTTCCTTTCTCAATCCTTGTCACGACATCTTCTTTCAGGCCACATCGCTCTCGTATTACTGCATTCGGAATTCTATCAATCAGTCTCACCCCACACATACTATGCAGTGATCGCATCTCAACTGCGTTAATTCTGCTTTAATGCTTTTTCTGCCATACCCAACACTCACTTCCATACATCAAGGTGGGCTACTATCGATATATATCGGTAACAATATGTATATTTCTGTTAAAATAATCTATACAGCATTTAGCAAAAGGAAAATAAAACTGAGTTTACACAATCTTGACTCTAAAACAAGTTAAAAGAGGGGGGTTCGTGTAGTCCAACTAAACGCACTCCTGGATATGCAGAGGGAAGAAAGGGCCGGTCACTTCCGCGCCACGGTATATATAGCCCGCTGGGAGGAGAAGGCAGCCAGCCGAGTGTAGTGGGCGAACGATGTCAGCGACGACGTCACAATGGGACAGATAATTATTCCCTAAGTAACAACACAATCGTGTGCAACATTCTTGCAGTTTATCTGCAATGTCACGGACGTGAAGACTACCACGGATGCGTCAGTTCTTAATGCGGTCCTTCACCGTGACTCCGACATCCAGCGCAGCATATTCATCTCCGTGATACGTAGACTCTGCTTGTAGCACTCAAGCAAAGGCCACGTCCCACTACCATATAACAGAACAGATTTACGATGCATTTATAGACTGTCCCTTCAACTTAACCGGCATTTTAGGGTGAATGGTTCACAAATGACACCACTCGTCTCACGCCATTTGGTCCACGCTGTCGAGATACTTGCCTTGACTTCGAAATCAATGTCATCAGACGCGTGGAATACAGATCCCAGGTACGAAGCCTGGTCCTTTCCCTCGGCAATGTCTCCACCTATGCGAATTGACGCGGGATCTATACTGTTGCAGGCCAAATACTCTGTCTCCATCACATTTATTTTCAGACCAGTTTTACAATAACATCCTAAGCCTCACGCCTCATCGCCATCACGCCACGTAGACGCCGCGTCTACGTCGCGTCAGCAGAGCGATCTTCAAAAGACAAAAGCGTTCTCAAAGAACGCTCCGCTGACGCGACGTATGCGCGGCGTCTACGCGGCGTCAACGCTCCGTCGACGCCGCGTTTAATTTTATAATTAAACTAGAGGACGCCAGCAGCTACGACTGCATTTTTTTAAATTTACCCGTTTTGGCCGATCCCGTGGGAATTTCGGGAAATCCCTTCTTAGTGCACCCCTACGGTCCGCAAGGAACATACATGCCAAATTTCAGCTTCCTGCGCCCAATAGTTTCTGCTGTAGCGTGTCTGTCAGTCAGTCAGTAACGCAAGGATTTTATATATTAAGATTTTGTTTATTTTTACCCGACTATGGCAAAGCCAAAGGAGGGTTATGATTTTGACAGGCTATGTATGTGTGTATGTTCATCTGTTCCCCCATAGCTCCTAAGCTACTTATCGGAACTCAACAAATGAGGTGTTGTTAGAACCATCTTGATTGTCCGCTGAATATAGGCTACGTGACGTGTCACAAAACGCAATGTGGCGCCCTCTAGCGCAAAAAAGTGTTGTGTTAAAAAATTTAAATGAGATAAACATATCGTGTTTGATATCATTTGAAAGGGCGTCACATGCAGAATTCCAAACTCTAGTGGACAAAAAGTCATGTGTTTATATTAAGATAAATACACCGTGGTTGATATCATTTGAAAGGGCTTCACTTGTAATTATCAAAAATATTGCTAAAATTTAACGTAGCGCCCTCAATCGATCATGTAGTAGTAGTCATGAGTTGAAAAATACAAATAAGATAGATACAACGTGTTTGGTATCATTTGTAATAACATAACTAGTTCGTATTTGTCAATTTTGCTTTTGCAACTAAATAGTATAGAAGCACAGTGATTTAACACCAAAATAGTTTAAATAATAAAAAGTAAAAAACTAAAACCCGACTACGACAAAAAAATCGACGCTGAAAAAGTATGAAACAAAATTTTCAGGATGCTGAAATAAACAAGGTTACTGGCAAAACAATGACAGAACAAAAATAAGAGCCGTAGTCACACGTTATATAGAACCGTAACAAAACAACTAATAACGTGTGACTGCGGCTCTTATTTTTGTTCTGTTTTGCACTCGATCGTCAACGGTGACGATAGCCTAGTCGACGGGAAAAAAATCCATACATTTTCTAAAAGCGTCCTTATCGGAGAGTAGCGATCGATAGAGTCTGCTAGGGGGCGCATTTAGGAAATATATGAAAATTGTTCGTCTCCGTGTAACACTCGTACTAGACCCTCAGAGAGCAATTCCCAATCTGTCTGGCATATTTGCATATGCCCTAACAATTCACAAGAGCCAAGGTCTTAGTTTAAAAGTGGATTTCATCGATATTAGAACCTAAATATTCTCTTGTGGCAAAGTATAAGTAGCGTTTTCACGACTAACCAATCTTCGTGGGGTGCACCTCATAAATGTTGACTTCAAGAGCATAAAAGCTCAAGCCGGCAACCGGCTTAGATCTTTCAGAAATAAAACCGTCCAAACCGTCTAAAAGTATAAATAGTGAACGTGAATGGGCAACACGCAAAACTCTTGCTAGTGTACAAGAGTCAGAACCGGAAAAAATAAAAGAAAGATTTGTTATAATAACAAAACTACTTCTAAAAAGAAAAAAACTGCGTCTAATAAGAAAATCTAATAAGTCCCAAGTCTTGTCAGTTTTCAGCAATAAGAGGTGAAATCCCACCAAAAAACATTCTGGAAAAAATTGCCAAGTCAAAGTTGAGCCAAGTCTGAGGTTCCTTACTGGAACCTCAGACTTGGCTCAACTTTGTCTAGAGATTTCATTACTTTTTAGAGATAATCGAGCAGCTCCATCGAGACATGGCAATTTTTTTACAGAAAGTTTTTTGTGGGATTTAAACTTACCGGACACCGGGTACCAGATCGGCTAATATCGGCAGAACCCTGCCAATCTGGTAAAATCTGTCCTGATTAAAGAGGATTTCGGATTGCAGGATTTAATATTATTGATATCAGGATGGTCAAACGCTAGAATTCGGCTGCCAGAACCTTCAAATGCTCTTAAGTCTTGCTCAACCTTGAAATATCGTCACAGACAATTGAACAAAGTTTTGAATGCCAAGGTTATATCATGGCATTCAACATTCAAGTACTGCTTTGTGACCTAAATTAATAAATTACTTGTACATGTTTGTATTGAGCAACTTGACACTGTCTTTGAAATAAAAAGTAGTTACTTATCGCTATCAGAGAGGAGTTAGAGGCTGCCGGATTATACCTGGGATAGGGATTATACACACATGACTACTTTTAGTGATCACAAGAATTGTTGCTAGTGGAGGTGCTCTTTGGTTGAAAATTCTGAAGACTCTAGACTAGAATCTGTATATATAAATTTCTTGCGTTTCTGACTGGCTGACAGACACGCTCCAGCCGAAACTACTGGGCACAAGTAGGTGAAATTTGGCATGTAGTTCCTTGAGTATTGTAGGGGTGCACTAAGAGAAGATTTTTGGAAATTCCACCCCTAAGAGGGTAAAACGGGTTGTCAGTTTGTATGAAACTTTTTATTCCTTCAATGGATTTACTTCAAACTTTGTATATTGGTTCCTTAATTATTGATGTATGTGAACACTTAGAATTTTACCATAAGGGGATAAAAAGGGGAGTAAGAATTTGTATGAAACCTTTTGAACAGTTCAAGGGATTAACTTCATACTTTGAATATTGGATACTCAAATGACGTTAACCAACCCTAAGACATGTAGGTATTTTGGACATTATTGCCCTAAGAGCTGCCCTCTTAGGGCAATAATGTCCAAAATACATGTCTAAAAGGGAGTCAAGAGTTTGTGAAAAACCCTTTATTTTTTCATGGCATCACTTTAATCTGTATATATAAAATCCTTGCCAGCCGAAACTACTGGGCGCAAGTAGATAAAATTTGGTACGTATGTTCCTTGACGAGTGTAAGAGAGTTCGTGCAAAACATTTTATCTAATGGAAATTTACGCCGCAGCCGAAGCAGCCGGCAAAACCTAGTTAATTCATAAACCTGAGTAATTTCTTGGGTTTACGCTAATATAACACATTGAAATCAAACTACCGTTCATGTATTCTAACTAGTGTTGCCCAAATGCAAGAACAAGACGAGACTTAGCCAGTCTTGGTCTTGGTCTTGCGCCAATACACCTGGTCTTGGTCTTGGTCTTGGTATTGTGCTCCCAGTCTTGGTCTTGGTCTTGGTCTTGCAGCAAGAGTCTTGCAAGTCTTGCAATTACCTATCAGTCTATTACTATTTATTAAAGTTTTTAAATCTTAGAAACACGTATTAGAATTGGAACATTGTGAGCTTGAATTAACACAGCCATAGTAAAGATCAAGCAGATTAATAAATAACTGAATATTTGATAAGAAATTCGAAAAATCAACTGACCTATATGTTGTTTTTCATGGAAGTAACTGTTTCTTAATAAACATTTATAGCTTACATTTGCTAAAACATGTAAAAAAAACAAATTAATTACAATAACTTGACTGTATTTTTAAGAACAATATCTGTCTAGAAAGAGATTGAACCCTCAACTTATATGAAATTTAATAAAAGAGTTTTACGATTTATCATTTATTTCAATAAAAAATAAAATACAACACAAATCAAACATAACAGCTTTATCATTAGGTTATGTTACTTTATATCAATTCTTTTGACCAAGAATTAATACAAAGTAACCATCTGGCTGACTCATCACTTAACCTATTTCTATGTTTTCTAATTACTAATGATGCTTTAGAAAATAATCTCTCAGCAGGTACTGAAGTTGCAGGTATTGAGAGAAAATCACGGGCCATCTTCGATAAAGTCGGATACTCTGTCTCATGCGTCCTCCACCAATCTAAAATGTCTTCCGAGCTGGCAGTTCTTGGTTTTCTCAGGTACTCCTCCAACTCGTCTATCACTAAGCCTTGAAGACAAGATCCAGATGACGTCGAGGGACATTCATAGAGTTTATCAAAGTCTATTACGTCTTCATCTTCATCACATACTTTATTTTCTTTTTTTGGTAATTCCAGAGATTTGTTCAGTGAGTGTAGACTTTTATATTCTTCATAAAGTTCATTGAACTTGCGCAGACTTTCTGTTTTAAGTTGCTTCCCCCACATTGTCAGGTCAAAAGTCTGAGCCTTATGCCTTGGGTCTAAAATTAAAGAAGTACAATAAATCCAGTTGCTCTTCTTATAATGTTTAAGCATTTTGTCTCGAGCTGCTTGGAAAGCTAGAATGAGCCTTTCATCCACTTCAGATCGATTAGGTTTCTCATCTAACTGTTTTACCATGGATTCAATTTTATCTAGCAAGAGATTGAATGATACAATGACTAGCGGTAAAGTAACATATTTGTCTCCACCAAGTTTTGTACTTAAAAGTTTAAAGTTTATTAGGAATGTTTGAAATAGAATTAGTTTTTATTATAAGTCAAATCGATTAGATCGATTGAGTAACATTTTGTTTAGTCTATTGAAAATTTCTGACAATGGTCACACTGAACTGTCACTTCCGTTCGCCCCTTTGAGAAATTACCACGTTGTCGACTCGTACGTAAAATATCGCCTTTTGAATTAACGCGAATTGAATTAAATTGAGTAAACCGCTTTGAACGCCGCCTGATCTAGTGCTGGCAACGGTAAATTGATTGTGAACTATTGATTGATATTTGTGAAAATTGTGAATCTGGTATCGACTTCCACGTGCCAACGTGTCCTGAAAACGTCGCGTTTGAAGCTTAATAGCTAAGTATAAGATACTTCATTCATTTATTTTGGCCAATATACTTGTATGAATGTGTCTAATTTAGCTCAAGCCTGACATCAGCAAGGATAGCGGGTAAGTGAAACACATTAATATTAAGATTACTTGTATTCGCTGTGCAACACAGTACAGTTATGTCTGAGATTTGTTGTGGCTGACAAGGGCTGATGAATAGAGTCACGCTTCCACAAATCTGCTGCAATTAATCCCAGCTCCTTCTAGCCAAATTCTAGACATAAATTTTTGGTGCAGAGCTGTAGTTGAAATTTAGCCGCTGTTGCGTTACTGAGTATAAACTCAGATTGGTATGAGCTTGTATCTTATCACCTTGTAGACAGTATTGTAGTGTTTGTCAGGTCAGTTATTATCTAAAATACATAATATTTAATTGTATAAGTTGACCTAGATAATTTGAAACACATTGTCACATAACCTCAATCAGTAATTGTTGATTTGTATTGTTGAAAAATCTAACTTAAATTTGTTGTTGCATTAATAAGTCAGTTTGTTTGGATACATAACAGCTGTATGTATCAATAAATTTAGTAAATTTAGTTTATTGCATATATTCATAAACATAACAACCAACTTGACCTTGCCACTTGGGCGGGTCACATTAACAAACTTTGTTTTGTTATAATATAAAGATAATATTGTTAGGTAACACATATTCTGTGCTTACTTCCTATTGTATATCATAAATAACACAGTTAGTCTGTCTGTTGCAAATAATTAATTAATTAAGTTGAAGTTTCAACTTTATTAATTTGTTATAAGTTATAACTTTGATAACTTTAGTGTTTGTTTCAATATACTGAAACCTTTAATTTTGTTGGGCAGTAAATACCTGTCACTTGCCTGCACTTGCAGTAAACAGGCTAATACTTTGTTGGTTTCAAAGAATTAAGAAAAATTAAGTTTTGATTGTTAATTTTATTTAGCGCTTGTCCGGGCTCTTTTGAATTTTGATTATGTCAGCCATCAAGGACTTGCGTGCGGCTGCTGGTGCTATTGCATCAGATTTGCGCTGGTTTGCCTCGGCCAATGCTTTAGTGAACCAGCCTGATCGCCAGCAGGCCTTACTTCAGAGGTACGAGCGGATTGACGATCGCCTGGCAAGTGTGGAACAGCAATTCCGCACTTTCAGCACTTGCTGTCTTGAAGTGTCAATCAATGATTTCACCGCTGACCAGCGAAATAAGGTCAGCGAAGACTATGCCCAGGTCTTAGACCTGTATGATGCTGTCTCCAATAGTGCGAGACAACTAGTTGCCGATAGGGAAGGGCAACCCGGCCTGAAGCAGGAGCTTCCTAGGTCAGCACCAGGGCTGGTGAGTAGGCTCCCTACCTTGGACCACCCCCATTTTGATGGCTGCCTAGGAAGCTACCTGGGCTTCATTAATTTGTTCGACAGCCTAGTCAATGATAGGGCTGACCTTCGGCCGGCACAAAAGTTGGCCTATCTAATGTCGGTTCTGGATGGGGAGGCTAAGGGCCTCATCCAGCATCTGCCCGTGTCTGACGAGGCGTACCAGACGGCTCGGGACCTAATCACCCGTAGGTACCATAATAAGCGTGGCCTCGCCGACACGCACATCGAGCAGATTTTGGGTTTGCCGGCGCTCACCCGGGTCTCTGGGTTGCGCACCCAACTTTTGAACCCGCTCTTGGTGGCCATCAACGCACTTAAGTGCCTCGACCTGCCCGTGGACCAATGGTCCTATCTATTGGTGCACATTGTACTGAAAAAGCTGCCTGCCGACCTGAGGTCGCGTTTTGAGCAGCGCTTTGGTGGGGATAGCGCGACCCATCTGCCCCCCTTTGCTGACCTGGAGAAGTTCCTGGAGGATGAGTGCCGGGTCTTGGACAACTCCGGTGGTGACACGCCGGCTAAGTCGCAGCCGCCCAAGGTCAAGGAGCAGGCTCGCGTTCACACTCGAGCCAATGTTGACCGGCGCCCTCCTCGCTTTGCAGTCACGCAGAGCCCAGTGGAGTGCTCCTACTGCAAGGTCACGGGGCACAGAACGGCCAATTGTAGGGCATTCTTGGACCTACATGTCGCCTCTCGTAGGCGCATCGCGAATGCCCGCCGCCTTTGCTTCTCTTGCTTGGGGTCCCACTACCAGCGAGACTGCCCAAACTCTCGCCCCTGTCCTCACTGTGGAGGACAGCATTTGGACATTCTCTGTATGAATGCCAGAGAGGTTGGCCGCTTGTCCAACCAGCCGACGCCGCGCACGGGCGGGTGTTTTGAAGGTGGCAGCCGAGGCTCACCGGCGCGTAGCCGAGAGTCGCCTCGCTCAATTGATCGCCACTCG
The DNA here is from genome assembly GCA_944739405.2 of Euclidia mi. Lineage (NCBI taxonomy): Eukaryota > Metazoa > Arthropoda > Insecta > Lepidoptera > Erebidae > Euclidia > Euclidia mi. Next base: position 32,268,353 of record OX123204.2, read on the forward strand.
CCCCGCTTGGAGAACCGTAGCGTGCGCACGCCTCCTCTCTCTCGCGCACCTGAATGTGCTGTTCAGCGTCACCAGCACCATGACTGCTGCCCCAGGTATTCCCCTCCTTTGGCGGAGCGTCCCCGCCTTGACTCGCGCCCACCTCGTTTTGGGTGGGTGCGTCATTATGACCCCCCACAGATGGTGCGCGGATCAAGTCATCGCGCCTTTGAGGACTTCAAGCCGCACCCTCATTTTGATTTGCCTGGTCCTGGCCAACGGTCGCCGTCCAGGCAACAATAGGTCATTGATCCCTGCCCTATAACGCCAACCTCCCCCATTGAGACCGTTGTCCTACCAACGGTTGCTGTTAGGGTCTGGGGACCCACGGGGACCTCTGTTGTTGTCCGTGCTATATTGGACACAGGTTCACAAGGTTGCATTGTTTCCACTTATTTGGTAGGGCAGGTTAAATTAAATATGGGCTCTTTTCCAAATTGTATACGGGGCATAGGTGATGTAGCCTCTAATGTTGAAGGGCAAGTTAAGGTTTTGTTTGGCCCTGTTGAATCTTCACACCCGAGGATTAAAACCTCGGCTATTGTGTTGAAGAATATTTTGGGTATGCATTCACAGAAGCAGCTACCTGCTGCTGTGGTGAATTTGACATCGGGATTGGAACTGGCAGACCCCAAATTTGACACACCGGGACATATCGACTTGTTGATTGGCTCTGATGTCCTCGGTGGAATTTTGATTGGTGGGAAAAGGGTCTTGGTGCCAAATGGTTTGACTGCCATCCCGACCATATTTGGATTTGCTTTGATGGGACCTGTACCTAGGGACCCCCCTCCACCTGAACTTGACAATTTGTTAGCTGTAGGCTCCGCTCTCTCTGATGCGGTTCAGAGGTTTTGGGAGATAGAGGAGCCCCCTCAAGCTGCCCGTTTGAATCCAGAACATGAGGAGTGTGAGCTGTTCTTCCAGAACAACACTGGTCGACTCCGTTCTGGTCGGATTATTACGAGGCTACCCTTCCTGTCTGTTCGGCCTCCGCTTGGTGAGTCACGACCTTTAGCCGAAAAGAGGTTGTTGGCCATGGAGCGCCGCATGGGTCGTGATCCGGAGCTCAGACAGAAGTACATTGAGTTCATGAGAGAATATGAACAATTGGGACACACGTCAGTGTCAAATTTGGATTGGCGTTCGGTGGAGCATTACTTTCTCCCGCATCATGCGGTATTGAAGCCATCGACTGGCAAGCTGCGCACAGTGTTTGATGGTTCTGCGCAGACTTCAACAGGCGTATCCTTGAACCATTGTTTGCATTCTGGTCCCAAGTTGGTCAAGGACCTTTGTGACGTCATCACCAGCTTCCGACGACATCAGGTTGTCTTTGTGGCCGACATAAAAATGATGTTCAGGCAGACGATTATCCACCCTGATGACCGTCGCTTCCAGCTGATCCTTTGGAGAGAGTCTCCTCGCGATCCCATGGTCGTCTACGAGCTCAATACTAATACGTACGGGTTAAGGTCAAGCCCCTACTTGGCAATACGTTCTCTTTGGGAGCTCGCCGACCGCGAAGGCTTACGTTTCCCACGAGCCTCCGCCATCTTGAAAGACGATATTTACGTCGATGACATTTGTTCAGGCGCCTCCACAGCGGACGAGGCGATCCTCCTGCGGAACGAATTGATAGGTATTTTGGCCTCCGCTGGTTATGAGTTGCGCAAATGGATTTCCAACTCACCAGCGCTTTTGAAAGGCTTGCCAGAGGATCATCAGCAAGATCCACATTTGTTTGAGATTGTTGACAACCCCGCCATGATGGCTGTTCTAGGCGTTCAGTACAGACCAGTCCAAGACATCTTTACGTATAACGTAGACTTGAAATTGCTTTGTTCTTGGACTAAACGTCTCGTGTTGTCTACTGTCGCCAGAACCTTTGATCCGAACGGTTGGATCTGTCCAATCATATTTTGGGAAAAATGCTTCTTGCAGAAGCTTTGGACAGCAGGATTGACCTGGGACGAACCTCTGCACGGCACTCTTGTTGAGGAATGGACCTCTTTTGTATCCTCACTTCCTGCCGTCAACGAGATCTCCTTGCCTCGTCCCATCCTTCCTCCCGGGAAGTACAAGGCCACCCTTCACGGGTTTTGTGACGCCTCGGAACGTGGTCACGCCGCCGTGGTGTACTTGCGCACAGTCAGTGCCTCAGGTCAGGTGAGGGTTTCCCTGATCATGGCAAAGAGCAAGGTCGCACCCCTTCGGACATCTCTGACCATCCCAAAATTGGAGCTCTCGGGAGCAGCCCTACTTGTACGCTTATTGAACCACGTGTCCAGTACTTTGGGTAAAAGCATTTGTATTAATGGGACCTACGCCTGGACAGACAGCCAAATTGTGCTTTGTTGGTTGAAGGCGTCTGTCCACACTTTGGAAGTATTTGTTGCTAATCGCGTTTCCCAAATCCAGAAATCCGAAATCAAGCTGGTTTGGAGACACGTGCCAGGTGAACTCAACCCCGCTGATTGTGCCTCGCGCGGATGCTTGACGCCTAGTTTGATAGGTCATTCGCTGTGGTGGGGTCCGGAATGGTTGAGTCGACCAGAAATTGATTGGCCTCGAACGCCAGTTTTGAATACTTCTAATTTGCCGGGTCTACGAACACTCGCTCTTGAGAAGGTGGAATGCGCCTTCGACCCCGATTTTTTGTTGAATCGTTACAGCTCCCTCGACAAGTTGTTAGGTGTCACTGCTTGGATAAAGCGTTTTGTTTTTAATTTTAGGCACCCACAACAGAAACGACTGACACCGTTTCTCTCACCACAGGAACGACAGGAGTCCCTCACCTTTTGGGTTCGTTCTGTGCAATTGGCGCATTTTGAAAGGGAGATTGCTATCCTCAAGTCGGGGAAATCGAAATTGTCGGGAGCTGTATCTAAATTGAACCCCTTTTTGGACGAAACGGGTCTCTTGCGCGTTGGAGGGCGTCTCAAGAACGCCAACCTCCCTTACGGGGCTCGTCACCCCCTTTTGTTACCTAAGGACGGTCATTTGGTACGCTTGTTGGTAACTGACCGTCACCTTAAAAATTCGCATGCTGGTTGTAATGCCTTGTTGGCCATTTTGCAACGCGAGTTTTGGATTTTGTCTGCCCGAAGAATTATTCGGAGTGTAGTCTTTCGCTGCATCCCTTGCTATAAGCTCAAGGCTTCTACCATGCAGCCCTTGATGGGAGACTTACCAGCAGATCGCGTAACTGAGAGCAGGACGTTTGACGGTGTTGGCACGGACTTCGCAGGTCCCTTTTTGGTGAAAACGTCGACACTTCGAAACAGCAAGACTGTTAAGGCCTACTTGTGCGTTTTTGTTTGTCTCTCCACAAAGGCCGTACACTTAGAACTGGTCTCCTCGCTTACGACCGAGGCGTTTGTAGCCACATTTGACAGATTTGTATCCCGCAGAGGGCTGCCTTCCTTGATCCGTTCTGACTGCGGCACTAACTTCAAGGGCACTTATAATTATCTGAATGATGTTGTTAATTTTCTTGAAACCAACAAAGCTGATATAGGTGATAGGCTTGCCCGACGTGGGATAAATTGGTTGTTTTCCCCACCAAATTGTCCACACTGGGGTGGTATATTTGAGGCCGCCGTAAAATCGGCCAAAACACACTTGCGCAGGACAATCGGTGAATCTGTCCTTACATTTGAGGAACTCGCAACTGTGTTTTGTAAGATTGAGGCCGTTTTGAACTCTCGGCCATTGTGCCCGATCTCCTCAGATCCGAATGATTTGGAGGCCCTTACGCCGGGCCATTTTTTGATTGGTCGCCCACTTGTCGCCTTGCCTGAGTACCCCTATATTGATACGAGACCTGGTCGTCTCTCGCGTTTTGAATTGGTACGCCAGATTACTCAGAGCTTTTGGAAACGCTGGAACTTGGAATATTTGCACATACTCCAGCAACGCGTTAAGTGGACCGACAAGACCGATCCACCCAAGGTTGGTGACCTCGTTTTGATCAAGGAAGCTAACCTTCCGCCACTCAGATGGCGCAGGGGGCGCATCCTTCATTTGGTAACTGGGGCTGATGGAGTTCCCCGATTTGCTGAGGTCTTGGTGGACGGTTCGATTCTGAGGAGAGCGGTTGCAACATTGTCACGTCTACCAACTGATTAGCGGACCGGTAGGCCGGTCCGGGGCGGGTGGATGTTTGAAATAGAATTAGTTTTTATTATAAGTCAAATCGATTAGATCGATTGAGTAACATTTTGTTTAGTCTATTGAAAATTTCTGACAATGGTCACACTGAACTGTCACTTCCGTTCGCCCCTTTGAGAAATTACCACGTTGTCGACTCGTACGTAAAATATCGCCTTTTGAATTAACGCGAATTGAATTAAATTGAGTAAACCGCTTTGAACGCCGCCTGATCTCGTGCTGGCAACGGTAAATTGATTGTGAACTATTGATTGATATTTGTGAAAATTGTGAATCTGGTATCGACTTCCACGTGCCAACGTGTCCTGAAAACGTCGCGTTTGAAGCTTAATAGCTAAGTATAAGATACTTCATTCATTTATTTTGGCCAATATACTTGTATGAATGTGTCTAATTTAGCTCAAGCCTGACATCAGCAAGGATAGCGGGTAAGTGAAACACATTAATATTAAGATTACTTGTATTCGCTGTGCAACACAGTACAGTTATGTCTGAGATTTGTTGTGGCTGACAAGGGCTGATGAATAGAGTCACGCTTCCACAAATCTGCTGCAATTAATCCCAGCTCCTTCTAGCCAAATTCTAGACAAGGAATTTATGTAATTTTTCGAGTACCTGCCATTCACTAGCTGTGATTTGAAAATCATTCAATTCGGTGACAGAACTGCACAATATGTTAATGCCCGCTCTCACTTTTAAACCAAATCCAATCATATCATGTGTGGAATTCCATCTCGTTGGACAGTCAAGAATAGCATTTAGATTTGATGGCACGCCAGCTGCTTCACAAGCAGACTGAAACTTCTTCTTCACTATCTCACTTCTTTTTATTTTACTGGAAATACTGCGTAACTTTGTTACAGATGTACGCGAATCAGCAATATTTGGTGCATATTCTTTATCTTCCTCATCCTCAGTTTCGTCTGCATAGTCTTCATACTGCTGATCTTGCGCGTTAGTGTCAGACTCACAGTGTAATGCTAAGGTCTTAAATAAATCTTGTACACCAAGGTTTAAAATGTGAGCAAAGCACCGGAAATGTTGATTGTCTGAATCAAAGTGTGGCGGCAGCTGTTTGCCCAGTTTATACATAAATTTGGTATTTGCAGTTGCGTTGTCGACCGTGATACCTTGTATTTTATCAATTATATCATATTCCAATAAACATTCATGGAAAATCGTTGCAATATCTTCCCCAGTATGTCGACCGCGTGATGGTATAAAATCAAGAACTACAGATCGATACTTCCATTCGTTGTCTATATAATGCATAGTAACCCCGTAGTAACTCCTACCAGCAATTGACGTCCACCCATCAATGGTAAACGACATTTTAGATGATAATTGTTGAAGTTGTTCCTTGAGATTCAATTGGAGCTCTTCAAATCTCTCTTTGACTTTCCTTCTAAGTGTAGACCTTTTAGGAAACACCATATTAGGGCAAATACGTCGAAAATATACTTGTGTAGCTTCGTCATCGACAAATGAGAAGGGAAGATATTTTTTCACCACCCAATCAACTGTAGCTGTCGTGATGTTGTCACTGCTGTTTTCCGACTGAAATAAAACAATAAATCTTCTGTTATTATTTAAAACATACTAGGTTTGAGCGTTTAGGAGGAGGAGGTTTGTTGTTGTTAAATCGAGAAAATCGTTAAATTGACATTTGTTATATTAAGGTTGCACTGTACTGTAATTTACCAAAATAAAGTACTTAGTTGTTACTGGCCGATTATGAAAACAAATGAAAATATGGGTGTTTATAAAAAATATTTAAGACGATAATTACATACTTAATATGTCGCACCCCTAGATGAAAACACCACTAACTCAAAAATACTTACGTAAGTTAATGGCGTTTTTGAAAGTATCGCATGAATAGCTACGCGGAGTTAAAATTCCCGTAGCGACAACTTCGACCGTTGTTAAAAAAATATTCTTACCTGTCCACTTCTTCCAGCGGTTACTAAAAAGCTTGTGATATCTCCTTCTCCACTTAATTTTGGTTTAACAGGAAGAAATATTTGTGATTCCTTTTTGTGGAAAGATATTAGATGTTTCCTTAAGCCTGAAGTGTTTCTGTTTTTCATTTTTATTTCAATCTTTTTATGTTGGCACAATTTACACAGGGCAGTTTGGGATGCATGAATTATTTCGAAAAACTCCTCAAATTTGCTTTTGGGTCTTTTAGATCTGTGACTCAAACTCTCGTTACTCGGACTAGAATAATTTGAATCTTCGTCACTCATATTAAATTGTACACGTGATACGTTTTTAGAAAACAACAAGAATTAGTAAAAACAATTATTAAGTTAGACTTATTAATTATTAAGCACAGCTCAATTGGAAATGACTGGAATTAAAATAATTCCTTTATTTATAGTACCTACGTTTCCTTGCTTTCTACCGCGCCGCCTCGCCACGTGCCGGCTCTATTAAAAGGATGCGGCCGCAAATCAAACGATGCCGCGTGCGGCGTACAAACACAGATTATTACCTACTTGTACAGACGCGACGCATGAATAAAATATATGTAAAGAATTAGTGCCAATCACTATTCTTTACATATAAGTGAATGTTTTGGCGTACATCTATACTAATCTATACTAATATTATAAAGCTGAAGAGTTTGTTTGTATGTTTGATGACAGAAGTTTAAAAATAAATAAATAAATCCTGAACGTCACTATACCTCCAAAGTTACTATTCCTCGTGGACGAAGTCGCGGGCACTGCTAGTAAATACTTACTCTCATCATCTCTCTCAGAGATATTCGGGCTGGTAAGCAATACAAAACTCTTATCGCAGGCTTTTTATTTTATTAGTAGGTAAGTACCTACGCTTTTTATATTATTTTATTAGTTTTGTAGAATTTTTTTACACTTTTCAAGTATATTTAAAAGTGGCTACAATATTTATCAAGGATATGTTTCTACTCAGTATGCCTACTACTACTCCCTGAAGTTGGTTTTTATTTATGTACATCAACAGCGACATTGGTCCAATGTTTCGAACCCTATTATTTCATTTTCTCTCTAAACTACTACGACAATTATACGACCAATTTCGGAAAATTTATGATCATGGGAACATTGCGATTGAATCGTATATTTATCTAGGCAAACGCGTTTAATGACAAGATGGCGAATAAAGTCAGCTCAGCTCAACTCAAAAACAATAGATCTTGTTATTTTAACTGATCGAGGTAGTACATAAATTAAAAAGATTCAATACCTGTATTGTAAATTAGGTAGGTAAATTTCGTATAACTTTCAATAAACCCAAAAGGTTGACAATGATTGACACATCTGATTATTTATTCTTTGATTACGGAGTAGCCGACCGCGGCTGCGGCTGGTGCCGCCAAAGAAAACCGACTAAGCCGACAGAGAAATAAAAGACTAGCCGACCACCAATCGTAGCTTAGCCGCCGGCTTAAAATAAAAGCCGCCTGCCAATAGCGGGCAATCGCAGACCTTTCGGCAATTAAGCCACACCCACAAAATACATTTATTTTTCTCCCTGCGGGTTCCGTCATAATTATTTTTGATAATTGTGTTTACTTTTTTTTTAACGCAAGATAGATGTAGATCTATCTTGCATAAAAAAAGTAAAGTAGTTGGTGGTTACTCGTAGGATTGACCAATAACTTGCCTGATGTGTTAAGCGAAAGCGTGGCCGAGGATGAAGCTCGTCAATCTAGAAGATATCTATTCACTCTTGCCTTGAAAATCAAAGTTTGAATGAATACTGATATAATAAAAAACAGGTCTGGTTGGTTAAATAAAAAAAATTGCTAGATTGAAATTGATAAAATTTTAATGAAGCTCATTGTGAGAAGGATAAGGCCATAGTCTACCACGCTGGCCAAGTGCGTGTTGGCTGACTTTACACATCTTCAAATCATTGAGAACTCTCCGACATGTAGGTTTCCTCACGATGTTTTCCTTCACCGCTTAAAGTTGGCGGCAATCAACAATACGCAAATAACTTCGAAAACACAGAGATGCGTGCCGCGGGATTCGAACGCATGACCTGCAGATCGCAAGTCATGCGGTCTCCCGACTAGACTGCCGGAAACTCAGAGTGTGCAAAGCTTATCTTCGAATAAACCAAATGACTAAACTGAAATTGAAACTTTTTAATGGAATCTATTAAAGCGTGCTCCATCGTAAACCGCAACAGTCGCTTGACATCAGACGAGTTGACGGTCAAGTGCAAAGTATCTGCGAATAAAAATTTGAGTAAAAATGTTGAAATTATTTTAAAAATATAAAACGGAACCCTAAATCAATTCGCTTAGAAAATCACACCCACAAAATACACTTATTTATCGCCCTGCGGGTTCCGTCATAATTATTTTTGAAAATTGTGTTTTTTTACGCAAGATAGATCCGATTGACCACCAATTTGCCTAACGTATTAAGCGACGGTGTGGCCGAGGTTGGAGCTCATCAAAAGCCGCTTGACATCAGGCGAGTTAACGGTCAAGTGCAAAAATGAGTATTACTTACAGCATTGCATTAAAGAATTACATTAAAGCGTGCTCCATCATAGCAACAGCCGCTTGGCATCAGGCGAGTTGACGGTCAAGAGCAAAGTTTATCTTCGAATAAAACAAATGACTATTACATTACAGTATTGCATTAAAGAATTACATTAAAGCGTGCTCCATCGTAGACAGCAACATCCGCTTGACATCAGGCGAGTTGACGGTCAAGTGTAACGCTTATCTTCGAATATAAAAAAATAAAAACGGAACCCTAAACGGAGCCGCTTTGAAAATGCCGCTTTTATTTTAAAAATCTTCACTCGGCTTTCGTCATTAGAGGTTTGAGGTTGTATTTTTTCACGTTTGTTTTATTTTATTTTTTTATCATACAGACGATGTCTTATTCAAACGCAGAGTATTACGATATGATACTTTGCGTCGGAGCTGGGAACGGGTCCTGGAGCGGGGGTCGCGAGCTGTACCGTCAACGATTCGTCGACGGCAGGCCGCTAGCGTCACAAAGGCGTCTCCCTTCATATTCAAGCTTCCGCGGACTTTGTTTACGTCTGCACAGCACCGGAAGTTTTCATGATGCACCAACTAACAGGGCCGGCCGAACCATCAGCGGTAATGTGGAAACTCAGATCCTGGAGCATTTTGCCGACGATCCGCGTACTAGCAATCGTCGAGCGGGTGCGCGGCTTTGCGTCGATCACAGGGTAGTGTGGAGGACTCTTCATGAAGACGGCCAGCACCCTTATCATTTCCGCAGAACACAGGAACTACTTCGGGCAGACTACAGTGCTAGAGTTGATTTTTGTGAGTGGTTAATTGAACAAATTGCTGTGGATTCTTCAGTCGTGGAAAAAGTGTTATGGACTGACGAAGCAACATTTACACGAAGTGGACTTGCCAACCTGCACAATGACCACGTATGGGCACACGTCAATCCGCACGCGTCTACCGAAAGCAGTTTTCAGCATCAGTGGCGGATTAATGTCTGGGCGGGCATAATCGGAGACTGCTTAATCGGCTCTATCTTCTTGCCTGCCAGCTTGACTGCTGCAGGCTACTAGGAGCATCTGCAGGGTGAGCTGGAAGATGAAATTGACAACTTGCCGTTGGCCGTGGGGCATAACATGTGGTTTCAACACGACGGAGTGCCAGCGCATTTCGCACGTCGCGTCCGCCAATACCTACATACTCGTTTTCCCGGCCGTTGGATCGGTCGCGGCGAAGATGCGCCGAGGTCGTGACCTCCACGCTCCCCGGACCTGACGCCCTTGGATTTCTTTTTGTGGGGTTACATAAAGAATATTGTGTATTCGGAGCCGTGCAACACAAGAGAAGATATGATACCGCGCATTACAGCGGCATTCAACAACATAACCCCACAAATGTTGAAAAAAGTCATGAGTTCGATTTCTCGGCGCGCCCGGCTGTGTATTGAGAAGGGAGGCCAGCACTTCGAACCTTTTCTTTAATGCGTCGTGAGTAAAGAAAAGTAGGTAAACTAACGACCCGTCCGTTGTACGTAAAGTACATTGAAAGTAAAATGTTAATCGTAATTTTGTTACGAATAAATGTGAATAATAAACCAAAGTGTATGTAACAATAAACAAGCATTGATTAATTAATTAGTAATGGTATTTTTAATCACTCTCACTCCCTCGGTTTAGGTACCCTAAGGTAAGCAATGCACCTTGACATTATTTGGTGATATGATAGGTAAATAAATTTAGTATTGTATTTTAATTCAGATAATTAAATTTTTAGATTAGAATTAAGATAAGCGAATTACTTGTAATGTGTCAGGTTCTATCTAGGCACCTGTTACATTTCGATTTAAAATAATCGCAATTTATTTTCCTATTCATCAATAATTGTACCTAATCATAGGCAGGTAGGTTATCCAGTTAGGTTTAGTTAGATACTAATTAGACCACAGATAAGGTTAGGATGATGATAATAATTAAACTAGTTAAAATGTGTACCTATGCAAGTTATTACATCATGCGATTAATTGCATAACTTACAGAAAGTTTTTTTTAAGTAGGTGCACGTGCGCTGAACGTGGCGCGGGTGGCGTGGAGGAGCGGGGATGACGGGTGATAGTATACGTGTGTGCGTGCCACAACCACGACTATAGAGTTGTTAGGGTTGTCGAAAAAAACACAAAAAAATATTTTTTTTAGTTTTGTATGGAAAAAGAAGTTTCGCTTTCATTATTAACATTTACGCATACGATTCCAAACTTGATATAGATAAACACCTTTAAATATTGTTGGGCCTAACTCGGACACCCTGTATACTTACTAGAATAAATTATTATGACATCTACTACCTATCCTTACCATTTTATCCTAATCATAATACTGCTTGCGTGATCAGTATAATGTATTCATTTTCATTCTAAGCACTCTGAAACTTATTTATTCTTTGGAACACCTGTAGGTACTCTTAAAATTCGAAATTATTTTGCATGAGTCTACCTACGCCCTGTGGCGGCAATCAAATAGTGTCAAATGTTGTGATTTCGGCGCGGCGGCAACGATTGTTGTATATGATTTCCCGTGTGTCGGAGGGTCGGGTATCGCCGAATCATTCGTCGCTACCCCTCGACGGTTACTGGCCTGCCGGATGGTCGGGCCCCGAACAAAACCCCCTTGGCAGCGGATGAAGGTGTTGGGCTCCGCCGCCAAAACTCCCAGCGGCCGCAGAGGATAGGGAGGACGGCAACGCAACACCAGATCTCCTCTTCCTCTGCGGCCCCACCGTGACGCAACAATGGTGCGCCCCCATTTGGTCGCGGGAGCCCTATTTCCCGTCGCACGCGGCAACGCAACACCGACACGCCTCTCCTCCCGCTACCGCGCCCAACTGCGAGGGACAGGAGAACTGTCCCACGCACCCGCACCATTGGACGCATTATGCGCAGGCCTCCGTCAAGCCCACGCGGAGCGTCCACTCCCCGGATTTCGTTTAGCTTCATCGTGGGTGACCTAACCACGGTTACTGAGCACCCTCACCACGACAAGGTGGAGTTCCCACGGGGGCGATTAATTCAAGTACCTAATACACTTTATCTTAAAATAAAGCATTTAATGGCATGTAGATATTTTATTATATACAACAAAATTAATTAATTTTACCATAAAACAATTATAACTACTTCAATACTACTTACTACTAAAACTAAATTAAAATATTAAAATATAGGTACAATACAAATAAAAAAAGGAAAAGAAAATGACATTAGATATGAGCACATAAAACTAATGTTAAACCACATCGGGATAGTTTACTAATTTGATCGCAGTATTAGGTACCTACTTGCCACAATATCGGTACGAAAAAGTAACAAAAAAACTGAACAAAACAAAATCCGCAATGTTACAGTGATCGTTAGGTACTTCTGTCGCAAGGTCTACAAATCACAAATTACCAAGCAAGAGCCTACAGTCGTGCACGAGGATAACAAGAATAACACAGGTGGCATTTGAAATACTAATATTATGTTATAATTTAGGTGGTGGTCCTTGTAATCTAACGATATGCAGTAGTGTAAGTGTTCTTCATATGTCATCGACCGGTAGGGTAGGTGTCGCGAGACTCGCGAGTGCGAAGCTTGCGCCCGCGGCAATATACTGAACTTGTCGGTCACATATAAAACTGAGAGCAATATTGCACTTGTATCATTCGATCCTCAGAACCCAATTAATACACTACAATGGCATTCAAGGTAATTCTACATATACGTGGTTGAAAGCCTAGCAATACTATTCTAAATTGCGATGCACATGTGTTGTGATAATAATTTTGTGTGTTACGTTTCGCCTATAAATATACAAAGACAGCAACAGTGTACAATGGAGTGTTAAGAATCTTTTTATCAGTCAAAAACAAAAATACGAAAGCTGGAGTGCCACATACCAAACACAGTCCTCTTTCTATACTACACTAACACATTAAATAACTCAGCAGTCTTTGTTTAAAATATTTTGATATTAGTATATTGTGATCGTTTTAAAAGTATTAATATGGTAAACCCTTATATTTTAATTTCAGCTGGTGGTCCTGGTGTGCTTGTTCGCGGCCGCTAACGCGGGCCTGGTCGCCCCCGCGGCTTACACCGCGCACGCGCCTGTCGCGTACGCCGCCGCCCCCGTCGTGCACGCCGCTCCCCTAGCGTACGCCGCGCCCGTCGCTAAAGTGCTCGCGCCCGCCGCCAGAGTGGAGGAGTACGACGCGCACCCGCAGTACAGCTTCGCGTACGACGTGCAGGACGGACTCACCGGCGACTCCAAGAGCCAGCACGAGAGCCGCGACGGCGACGTGGTGCAGGGCTCCTACTCCGTGGTCGACCCTGACGGCACCAAGCGCACCGTGGACTACACCGCCGACCCGCACAACGGTTTCAACGCCGTCGTGCGCAAAGAGGCGCTCGCTCACGTTGCTAAGGTCGTCGCCCCCGTCGCCAAGGTGGCCGCTCCCGTCTCTTACGCCGCCGCCCCCGTCGCTTACTCCGCCGCCCCTGTTGTTCACCACGGCCCTGTCGTACACGCCGCCTACTCTGCACCCGTTGCCTACTCGGCCCCCGTATACCACCACTGAACATCGGATCTAGTCAACATTATGAATGAAACGACCACTTATTTATTTTTAACTTAATATTACCTTTATGAGAAAATAAAAGTCAGAAATGATTTAACTTAGTACTTTGTAATTTATTACGCTTACCAAAAATTCTTTAAATAATTTGCAAATATTTGACAAATATTTATAGTTTAAACTGGATTAGACTAGTTTACACTGAAATTAAACTGGAGAACCTTTTTTGATAATGATGCTTTCTACATCTACTGGTCAGGTTCCTACTGGTCTGGAAGTCACAATAATTATTCGCGGTCGAATGTCACGTCCGAGAAATGCGAAACGCGTCATGAGCTTCTAAAAGATCTAATTATACTAAGTTCTTATTTAACCTGGACCAAGAGATTTATTACTAAAGATGTTAATGCGAATCTGGTCTGAAAATAAATGTGACGAAGACCTGACGAATTTGGAAAAAAAAGACGAATTTGGCATGCAACAGTATGCATCCCGCGTCAATTCGCATACGCGGAGACATTGCAAAGCAAAAGGATCGGGTTAAGTACCTGGGCTCTGTATTCCATGCGTCTAATGACATTGATTTCGACATGACGGCACGTATTTGGGCAGCCTGCGCCTAATGGCGTGAGATGAGTGGTGTCATTTGTGAACCATTCAATTTAAAATGCCAGTTAAATTGAAGGGACAGGTCTATAAATCTTTCGTTAGATCTGTCCTGTTACATGGCAGTGAGATCTGGCATGTGCTTGAGCGTCACAAGCAGAATCTGCGTATTTCGCTAATGAATATGCTACGCTGGACGTTGGAGTCACGCGGAAGGATCGCATTAAGAACTCCCGAATCCGTGGTAGACTTCATGTCCGTGATATTACAGATAAATTGCAAGAGTGTCGCCTACGATGCTGTCGCTACGTAGGGAATAAATTTCTGTCCATGCCGCCCCACCGAACGCCAGTAGTCGGGGTAGATCGGTATTCTCTCGTTTTCCATAAATTCATTTGCACTAATATTGTTTGCCATAATCATCCCCGATCATAATTTTTATTTGCACTATTATCATTTATACTAATAACGTTTGCCTTAACAACTCAACAGTGATAACTTTTATTTGCCATAAAAAGACTTTCTATAACAACATATATCATAATAATTAGTTCCCATAAGTAACACATCTCATAATCGACTCTTGACATAATCAAAATTTGATATAATAATGAAAATTATACATAATATTGTTAGGTCAAAATTAATTATCGTTAACACCCCGATTCAGTGCAATCCGACTCGGATAGGTTAGGGTTCTCTTTTGACCCTTAACCCAAAAATAGGAGCCCTGCGAAGCAGGGCTCCGTCAACTTAGTCCACATTCTTCACGCTAGTTTAATAAACTGAAGTTGAATTAATTATCGTTAACACCCCGACTCAGTGCAATCCGACTCGGATAGGTTAGGTTAGGGTTCTCTTTTGACCCTTGACCCAAAAATAGGAGCCCTGCGAAGCAGGGCTCCGTCAACTTAGGCCACATTTTTCACACTAGTTCAATAAACTGAAGTTGAATTAATTATTGTTAACACCCCGACTCAGTGCAATCCGACTCGGATAGGTTAGGTTAGGGTTATCTTTTGACCCTTAATCCAAAAATAGGAGCCCTGCGAAGCAGGGCTCCGTCAACTTAGTCCACATTCTAGTTACACTAGTTTAATAAACTGAAGTTGTTTTAGATTATTGAAAACGAAAATTATAGCAAATACATTTATGGATTTAAATTATTATGACACTTGATCGATTATGACCAATGGAATTTGTGAAAGTCATTTTATGTCATTTCACGATTATGACAACTGAAGCGTTATTTCTAATGAAATTATGGCAAATACCAGTATGGCATATGAAATTATGGCATTTTAAATTATGGCAAACATTAGTAAACCGGGTAGATCTAAGAAATGTTGGCTTGACATCGTAAAAAATTAAGAGCGTGCCAATCGACTTACTACGAAGGATGTCGAAGATCAGGTGAAGTGGATAAGATTAAACGGTAAAGCGTCCAAGTCTTGGAGGTCTTGGAGCGCGACCGGGAGAGTGCTAGGATAATGATGATGTTACTGTGAAATTTGGAATAGAGCGATAACTTACTCAAGATTTCCTACGAAAAGCATTTGTCTGCTTTAGATAGAGCCAATTCTCACTGCCATGTAACAGGACATTTTATGTAACGAAGGATTTATAGACCTATCTCTTCAACTTAACTGGCATTTTAAACTGAATGGTTAAAAAATGACACCACCCATCTCACGCCAACACGTAATAGCAGCGATAGCCGAGTGAAGAGACCGACGGACTGCTACGCAGAGGGTCTCGGGTTCGAATCCACGGCACGCACCAGTGACTTTTCGGAGTTTAGTGCGTATTAAATTGTTAATTAGCGCTTGTTTATCGGTGGAGGAAAACATCGTGAGGAAACCTGCATGACTGAGAGTTCTCCATAATGTTCTCGAAAGACATGTGAAGTCTGCCAACCCGCACTTGGCCAGCGTGGTGGACTACGGCCTTACCCTTCTCATAATGAGAAGAGACCCGCGCCCAGCAGTGGGACAATATATTATAGGGCTGATGATGATGATGATCTCACGCCATTTAGCCCAGGCTGTCCTAATACCTTCCCAGTGCCTTCATGTCGAAATCAATGTCATCAGACGCGTGGAATGTAGATCCCCGATCCTTTCGCTTTGCAATGTCTCCGCGTATGCGAATTGACGCGGGATGCATACTGTTGCAGGCCAAATACTCGGTCTTCGTCACATTTATTTTCAGACCAGATTCACATTAACATCCTGAATAATAAATCTCTTGACTGGATTAAATAAATAAATATGAACTTAGGATAATTAGATGTTTTTGACGTTCATGACGCGTTTCGCCTTTCTCTGGCGCGACATTCGGCCGTGAATATTTTTTGTGACTTCCAGACCAGTAGGAACCCGACCAGTAGACGTAGAAAGCATCATTATCAGAAAAGGTTCATCAGGTCAATTTCAGTGTAAACTAGTCTAATTCAGTTCAAACTGTTGCTCTTTTTCAAATATTTGTTAGATATTTAAAGAATTCTTGGTAAGCGTAATAAAATTACAAAGTACTATGTTAAATCATTACTGACTTTTATTTTCTCATAAAGGTAACATTAAGTTAAAAATAAATAAGTGGTCGTTTCATTCACAATGTTGACTAGATCCGATGTTCAGTGGTGGTATACGGGGCCCGAGTAGGCAACGGGTGCAGAGTAGGCGGCGTGTACGACAGGGCCGTGGTGAACAACAGGGGCGGCGGAGTAAGCGACGGGGGCGGCGGCGTAAGAGACGGGAGCGGCCACCTTGGCGACGGGGGCGACGACCTTAGCGACGTGAGCGAGCGCCTCCTTGCGCACGACGGCGTTGAAACCGTTGTGCGGGTCGGCGGTGTAGTCCACGGTGCGCTTGGTGCCGTCAGGGTCGACCACGGAGTAGGAGCCCTGCACCACGTCGCCGTCGCGGCTCTCGTGCTGGCTCTTGGAGTCGCCGGTGAGTCCGTCCTGCACGTCGTACGCGAAGCTGTACTGGGGATGGGGGTCGTACTCTTCGACTCTGGCGGCAGGGGCGAGCACTTTAGCGACGGGCGCGGCGTACGCTAGGGGAGCGGCGTACGCGACAGGCGCGTGAGCGGTGTAAGCCGCGGGAGCGACTAAACCCGCGTTAGCGGCGGCGAACGTGCACACCAAGACGACCAGCTGAAATCACATTAGAAGAGTTACTCAATTGCCATATTTTAAATATTGATAAAGCAGATACAATTAGCTGATAGCAAATTAAACTCTGCTCCGGTTATAAATTACTACAAATAATATATTTAAATGAAGTAAGTAATTCGTGGTGTTAATATGTAAGTAAACAGATTTAGTAGAAGGCACTCTGTCTGATAAAATCTGCTATGACATAAGGATTGGAAACGTTGTGTTTTGCACACCGCTAGATAGTAGGTAGGTACAACATAAGCTCGAAACTTAGTTTGGCGGATAGTTCACTACTCTTGTAAGAATTTGATATTTTTGAAATTATATATCATTATTATTAGCACTGGTTTCTTAATTATAATTCGCGCTTCTCCCAGCTTTATCATCAGGCGTCCTGAAACCTGCTAATACTATGTCCTAAACACTTGAGCAAAATGTATGATATCACGTGTAGAACTTAATACTTTTTTATGAACTGAAATCCTCAAAATTACCTTGAATGCCATTGTAGTGTATTAATTGAGTACTGAGGATCGAATGATGAAAGTGCAACATTGCTCGCTCTTTTATATGTGACCGACAAGTTTAGTATATTGCCGCGGGCGCAAGCTTCGCACGCGCGACACCCACCCCACCGGTCGATGACATATTATGAAGAACTCTACTGCATATCGTTACATTACAAGGATTACCAGCTGAATATATCGTATTAATATTTCAGACGCCACCTCTGACTTGCATTATGCTCATGCAGAGCTCCTATTTTGTCCTTTTTTTCTACTTCGTAGCGCAATTATTCATACACAACACAGTTTTGGTAAAACTTTAGTTATATTTTGTTGTATTTTACATCATTAATGCTTATTTCGTCAACCAAGTTCTAAAGATGGTGTGCGGATGACATTTTTAACAAAATAATGACACAATGCACAATTTCTTAACGACTAGTTGCGTTGAAAGATGAGGTTGACCACGGCGTGTTCTTCATTTTATACAAATACAGTAGCTAAGTATCCTGCTAGACGCTAAGCCCATTTGAAAAGACACCCTCTAGACCTAGTTAGTGACGAATAGTAACAATGTTTGGTATCCGTATGCATTCTTTAGTATCTTAAACTTGAATACTATACTTACTATATTTCATAGCAAAAGGCTTCTATTATTCTGTCTTATCTTGTTATACTAGTAAGCAGATCCCAGGGTCCAAGATGAAAGTTGATAATGAAAGATGCAAACGGGATGAGGCTAGGACGATGATGATGATATCGTAGTAAAACAATGCACATAATGTCCATTTAATACGATGTAGATGTATTTTCTGTGTCCGTTGCTACCACAGAATCAATATCTGCATTTCCATGCCTGTAGGAACCAATCATGGTGATGAATTTACAAACAAAAAACATCGGGACTACTCATATAACCGTGACAAACCAAGCACTTCATTATCGATTTAAACTGTAAGAACCTTGAAATGTTCTAACGATATTTTAAGATAAGACCGATATCCAACCTTAATATATTGGCATCAATAATAGAACATGTTAAGTTTTAATGCTAAGGTTATATCAACCGTGACATTCATATGTTGTGTACTGCTTTGTGACCTAAATTAATTAATAACTAGTGAGTTTGTACCCGATAATTAGAGACACATCAAGACAGCACTTAACTCTCATTCACTGATTGGCATTAACCCTAGATGACAGAAGGAGGCTGGGACTTTCACTTGTGATGGCATCAACGCCCATGTAAAAAATAAATCAGAAATAACTACGTGTCCCGACACATCGTCGTAAACTGCGCTGTAGGTATGCCTGAGCGTTGTTTATTTTTGGACACACATAGCGATGGCCTCCTAAGAGACGGGTTTCGACGATTTTCTTTATTGTATAGGACACTCAAGCCCTGCTACAGCAGGGGAGCCCACGATGTTAAATTGGGAGTTACTCGAGCGTCGTCGAGGCCTACTGGGTTGCAAAGCTAAGATGATAAAATGATAAAAATGTAAATAATGTAAACATTTTTATTGGTGGGGGGAGCGGCTATTGATTTTCAAAACTTAAAAAAAAATCTGTTGCACTTATCTCTCCAGATAATCGTCAGATTATGAGGAAGCACGTCTAGGACGTTAGGATGAAAGCATATATATCTTAATCTGACGCGCTTGAGTATCTCAATTCAAAAAATGGCGAATTCTTTTTGCACGTTCTAATAGTGACCACGAGTTTGCGTCACACCAAAATCGTCAGATTATTCAATGCGAGCCCTTATTTAGGTTCACTTAACATCCCCTTAGAAAATCTGACACGCATGATAAATTTTCTTTGTTTTGCGTTTTAAAATCTTCTTAATTTTTTTTATTCTTAAAGTACGACCACCTCCACTACGCAAACGATCAGATTATCATTCCTACTTTATTAAAAATACCTATACGTAGGACATGGATGCTATCAATATCTGACGCGCTCGAGTAAATCCCGAGTAAAGAGACTCATAGACGCCTCGCGTGACCAGAGGGCTGGCACGTATTTAGCACAAAATATAAGCATTGCTATACAACGAGGCAATGCTGCCAGTCTTCTGGGCACGCTTCCAATTGACTGCGATGCGGATGACTTTCATGACGCCTTCTAAATTTTAATTTTTAATTTTTTGAATTTTCTCTTGTATATATATATATATATATATATATATTTTAATTATATTAAGACTTAATTTAATTATATAGATATATTAGATATCTATTTAGAATTATGATCTATACATATAAATAAAATTGAAGTGTC
Organism: Euclidia mi; assembly: GCA_944739405.2. Classification (NCBI taxonomy): domain Eukaryota; kingdom Metazoa; phylum Arthropoda; class Insecta; order Lepidoptera; family Erebidae; genus Euclidia; species Euclidia mi. Next base: position 32,288,226 of record OX123204.2, read on the forward strand.
TGTCAGTATTTGATATGAATTTCAATTTAATCTTTACGCGTTAATGAGGAAAGAGGTAGAAACTTTAAAGTTAATACAAATATTTTTTTAACCGACTTCAAAAAAAAGGAGGTTCTCAGTTTGACCTGTATGTATGTATGTATGTTTGTCCGCGATTATCTAGCGTTTGGCTGAACCGATTTTGATGCGGTTTTCAGAAAAGTATTTGTTACACTTAGGAAAAGGTTTAAGGCCCTTAACCGACTTCAAAAAAAGAAGGTTCTGAGTTTGACCCGTATATATGTAAGTTTGCCCACGATTAACTCGAGTTTGGCTGAAAAGTATTTGTTACACTTAGGAGAAAGTTTTAGTATTTTAACCGACTTCAAAAAAGAAGGTTCTCAGTTTGACCCGTATCCATAGGTATATTGGTTCTTAGTATGTTTGTATGTAGTATGTTTGTGTGTGTGTTTGTACGTGTGTACGTGTGTGCGCGCGCGCGCGCGTTTTTGTATTTGTATGTGTACGCGCGTGTGTGTGTATATGTGTGTGTGTGTGTGTGTTTACGTGTCTATGTCTATGCGATTAAAAACAAAGAAAGTTGGTTAAAGAATTAAGGCTCTGTTGTCGTGGGGATGGTTGAGTAATTTGTTCTAGACAATATCACTTAAAGCCATGCCTTTTAGGGTTTTAACCCGACTCAAGGTAACATAGCATTGGCCTTTAGCAAAGATTTTAGGCCCTAGGTCGATTACCGCGGCACTAAGTGTACATCCTTGCAACTTGTGTACCGTCACAGCCCAACTCAATATGACTGGCAACATCCGCCTCTCAATATCACCATAACCGCGATTGCCTTGATAGGTAGCTGTCACTGGAGCTATGGAAATGTATCTATCATCATCTTTAAGACGCAATGCTATTGATGGATCATCAAATAATATCAAAATGGCATCAGGCAGTTCACCTGGCTCAAGTTGATCTCTTCTTAGTGTCGGACATTTAAATCCTTTAGGAACACCCATTGCCCCATTCGCTAAGCCATCCGTTATTGACATATTTCTCCGGAGCATAATACGAGAGCTCACAGCCAATTCAATAGTATGTACAAGTCCGCCGCATTTGTTTGGATCAGCCGGAGCAGCATTTGCGGAGGGCGTCCTTCCGTATGTGGCTGATTCCCTAGACTCATCTCTCTCTTGCAGCATCAAGCGTAAGCCCATAGGCACACAGAATAAAAGCACCTACTAGACTAGACTGATACCAGCAGAAAACTTATCACTAAAATAATTGAAGAATCTATTTATAAACAAACTATTAATTAGCCCAAAACTTAAAGTAAATGGAGTATTTATCACTAAATAGTATGAAATAAAAATAATAAGAAAAAAAAACGAAAATGAAAACTTAAAAATCGCAACAAAAATATTAACTAAGTACGTATTTAGTTTCTTTTTTAAAAAAAGAGAACCGCCTTCAAAAATCGACCCACTGAAAAGTGCGAAATAATTTCTACATACGCTACCCTTAATCCTCTCAAATTTCCTTTCGAATTTCTCCTAAAAACTAATTACTAAATTAAACTAAATACTTAGTTTTTGAAGTCGGTGCCAAACCAACAAAGACAAAAAGAATACTGGCAAACAGAGAAAATAATACGACGAATTTATCAAATCAATAAAGCCTCAAAAAATGCGCTGGTTTGGAAAGGATGACGCCAAACAATAGGATTTTAGAGGGATTTGGTTTGGCACCGAAGTCAAAAACTAAGTATTTAGTTTAATTTAGTAATTAGTTTTTGGGAGAAATTCGAAAGGAAATTTGAGAGGATTAGGGGTAGCGTATGTAGAAATTATTTCGCACTTTTCAGTGGGTCGATGTTTTGAAGGCGGTTCTCTCTTTTTAAAAAAGAAACTAAATACGTACTTAGTTAATATTTTTGTTGCGATTTTTAAGTTTTCATTTTCATTTTTTTTTATATGATGTAACAAAAAAATTACGGTTTTCGCAATTTTCCCTTTATTTGTGCTATAAGACATTGCTTCGTACCAAATTTCAAGATTCTGAGTTTACGGGAAGTACCCTGTAGGTTTTGATTCCCTTGCGATTAGTTGCGAGAAAATATGCGGCTTATATTGCTTTTTCTTTTTATTGCGTTGACATAGAAGTTTGATTTTGTTACAGCTTTAAGGTATTTGATTTTTTCACAGCTTCAAGGGACAGATTCGATCCTACCTCTTCGGGGTTATAGACGTGAGACATATATATACATACATATGATCACGCCTTTTATCCCCGAAGGGGTAGGCAGAGGTGTATTTCTACACCCACTCTTCGCCAGATATACTTTAGTCCCACGTAATAAGGGGCGAGCCTACTGCCGTACCGGGCACATTTCTAGACTCCGTGCTGCTACTGAGAATTTCGTGACAGAAAAACCCAATAACACTGCCCGACCCAGGAAAGGAACCCGGGACCTCCCGATCACACGGGCACATTTATGCCGCGAGACCAATGAGGCAGTCGTATAGGGTTTGATTTCGAGTTTTCCGTCTCTACGCAAAGATGGTATTTGCATCGTGTTATCCCTTAGTCGCCTCTTACGACACCCACGGGAAGATAGGGGGTGGTGACACTTGTATTCTATGCCGTCAACCACACGGCATAATGTATGTATGTATGTATGTAAGATATTTTCTTATAAATATATTTCGTTATTAACTGACTGACAGACAGGTACACAGGCCAAACTATTGGCCGCAAAAAGCTGAAATTTGGCATGAATGTTCTTTGGGGAGCGTCAGGGGGTTTAGGAGCGTTGGGGCATTAAGAGATTTCCCAATTTTTTTCCGGCACGGCATCCAGGAAACACGCTTGGCGGGCAACGGTTGTAACTGTAGGCATCTTTTAGTATGTTTACTTATTTCGTTAGTTCGTTTATAAAGATAAATAATAGAATGACTCATTGAGAATCGTGACAAGACACAGTTTTTATGATTAACCTGTAAGACATAGCTTCTCCTTCGGACGTAGAGAAGTAGCGATAGCTAAGTGGAGAGACTCACAAACTACTACTCAGAGCGTCTTGCCTTATTCTTCTCGTAGTGAGGAGAGGCCCGTGCCTAGCAGTGGGAGAGTGCTAATGATGATGATGACTCGTTAGGACAAACAAATACATCAACGGAATGACACGTTAGTAACTGGCTGGGTATAAACAAGCTGGGTGTTGCATGTAACATATGTAGGTACTGTATATATACAAGATAGTGCTAAGATTATTAAAGAAAATTTCGTCTTTATAAAAAATACATTTATTTGTTCATGACTTGTACTAAACTAAAATAAATAAGTGCTCAGTATTTCGGGTCTGACTAGGTTTTGTGGAACGTCAGGTCTTAGTGGTGGTAGACGACGGGGGCGGCGGCGTAAGCGAGGGGCGCGGCCACCTTGGCGACGGGGGCGACGACCTTAGCGACGTGAGCGAGCGCCTCCTTGCGCACGACGGCGTTGAAACCGTTGTGCGGGTCGGCGGTGTAGTCCACGGTGCGCTTGGTGCCGTCAGGGTCGACCACGGAGTAGGAGCCCTGCACCACGTCGCCGTCGCGGCTCTCGTGCTGGCTCTTGGAGTCGCCGGTGAGTCCGTCCTGCACGTCGTACGCGAAGCTGTACTGCGGGTGCGCGTCGTACTCCTCCACTCTGGCGGCGGGCGCGAGCACTTTAGCGACGGGCGCGGCGTACGCTAGGGGAGCGGCGTGCACGACGGGGGCGGCGGCGTACGCGACAGGCGCGTGCGCGGTGTAAGCCGCGGGGGCGACCAGGCCCGCGTTAGCGGCCGCGAACAAGCACACCAGGACCACCAGCTGAAATTAAAATATAAGGGTTTACCATATTAATACTTTTAAAACGATCACAATATACTAATATCAAAATATTTTAAACAAAGACTGCTGAGTTATTTAATGTGTTAGTGTAGTATAGAAAGAGGACTGTGTTTGGTATGTGGCACTCCAGCTTTCGTATTTTTGTTTTTAACTGATAAAAAGATTCTTAACACTCCATTGTACACTGTTGCTGTCTTTGTATATTTATAGGCGAAACGTAACACACAAAATTATTATCACAACACATGTGCATCGCAATTTAGAATAGTATTGCTATGCTTTCAGCCACGTATATGTAGAATTACCTTGAATGCCATTGTAGTGTATTAATTGGGTTCTGAGGATCGAATGATACAAGTGCAATATTGCTCTCAGTTTTATATGTGACCGACAAGTTCAGTATATTGCCTCGGGCGCAAGCTTCGCACGCGCGACACCCACCCTACCGGTCGATGACATATGAAGAACACTTACACTACTGCATATCGTTACATTACAAGGACCACCACCTAAATTATAACATAATATTAGTATTTCAAATGCCACCTGTGTTATTCTTGTTATCCTCGTGCACGACTGTAGGCTCTTGCTTGGTAATTTGTTGTTTGTAGGCCTTGCGACAGAAGTAACGGTCACTGTAACATTGCGGATTTTGTTACAATTTTATTTTATTCCGTTTTTTTGTTACTTTTTCGTAACGATATTGTGGCAAGTATTACTGCGATCAAATTAGTAAAATAACAAGATGTGGCTTAACATTCGTTTTATATGCACATACGTCCGCGTGGTGACGGATTAAGAATACGGATAGTCACCACCCCATGTCATCCCATGGGTGGCGTAAGAGCCGACAGAGGGCGCATATTATGCATAGAACAGCACTGTAAGAGAAGGAAAACTTGATACAAACCCTATACCAATCCGTTTGGCCAGCGTGGTACAGTAGGCCAATTCCTCCTTTCAAAGGAGAGGCCTAGTCCAGCAGTGGACTGTTAAAGGCTGATGATGAATCTAATGCCATTAAATGCCTTCTTTTTATACAAAATGTATTACTTGAATTAATGACAAGTTTGAAATAACTTTTATATGCGCTATTGTTCTGCACGATTTAATTACTCATCTGAGCTAACCGCTCAACTATCATGGAACGATATTTGTTATACTTAGTTATATCACAAATATAATTCAATAAATTTGATTTTTTTAAATAGATATAATTATATAGGGCAGCGATAGCCGAGTGGTATACCAACAGACAGCCATGCAGAGGGTATCGGGTTCGAATCCGCGGCGCGGACCAATGTCTTTTCGGAGTTATGTGCGTATTGAATTGTTGATTATCGTTTGTCCCGTGCCTCGGAGAGCACGTTAAGCCGACAGTCCCGGTTGTCATGAAGCTCTTTGATAGTCCTTACAGGGCGTCAGTACCTTCTAGATAAACTGACACTTAGTCTAAACCATGGAATATCGCAATCCTATTGGGTTGAGCAGGTCAGACAGGCAGTCGCTCCGTGGAAAAGCTAATATTCAGCCAAATCCGGTTAGACATGAAAGCGGACCCCAAATTGAAACTAGGACAACGCTAAGAGGATGATGATGAGATATAATTATCTTCGTTGTTCATGTTTATTAGTACGGTAAACTTTTATCATAAGCTGAAACCAAACGACGGTTTGCAGATTTTAACGCGATATATTGGTTTTAATGACATTGCATTTAAACCGTAGTTTGATTTCGCCTTAGAATACATGAACCGTAGTTTGATTTCAATGTGTTAAACCCAAGAAATTACACTTTACTCAGGTTTATGAATTAATTCTAGTCTAGAGTCTTCAGAAATGTTCAACCAAAATACAAAGAGCACCTCCACTAGCAACAATACTTGTGATCACTAAAAGTAGAGTTATGTGTGTATAATCCCTATCCCAGGTATAATCCGGCAGCCTCTAACTCCTTTCTAATAGTGATAAGTAACAACTTTTTATTTCAAAAACAGTGTCAAGTTGCTCAATACAAACATGTATGTACAAGTAATTTATTAATTTAGGTCACAAAGCAGTACTCTAATGTCACGGTTGGTATAACCTTGGCATTCAAAACTTTGCATGTTCAATTGTCTGTGACGATATTTCAAGGTTGAGCAAGACTTAAGAGTATTTGAAGATTCTGACAGCCGAAGTCTAGCCTATGATCATCCTGATATCAATGATATTAAATCCTGCAATCCGAAATCATCTTTAATCAGGACAGATTTTACCAGATTGGCAGGGTTCTGCCGATATTAGCCGATCTGGAACCCAGTGTCCGGTAACTTTAAAACCTGTAACAGCTGCCGGTCTGGGTTATCCCAATTGACATAATAATTATGTTTTCACGATTTGAACTGCTATGTCTGTATGACAGTAAGTAGCTTCCTACTTAACTGTGTGAATAACTATTATTTGTTTAATCTTCACGTGTATTTTTATACCACAAGTTGTTAGAAAAATACACGGCCTGTTAGCAGGTTTACACGGAGACGTAGGTCCAATGAACAGAGTCACTTTAAGAGTCCCATTCTACACTGGAGTTGGACACCTACTTGGGAGTCTCCATGAATGCACTTTTAAAAGTCGGATTATAGTCATGGATTAGTCGCAGTAGGTGTCGGACTATTGGTACTTACGCGGACAACTTAAACAACTGGTCTAATAGGTACGGGTGGTGAATAAAATGATTGCTATAGATAAACACTATAAATAAAAAACGGCGCCTACCGTAATTACTTTCATGGATTAGTCGCAATGGGCAGACAGTTATTTGTCAGCGCATTAAATGGGCAGTCTCGTAACAACCACCAATGCAGACACCGTTTACCAAAAAGGCAATGAGATGGCAACACTCATGTGACTGGCTAGGTGTGTCGAATGATGCTGGTTTCTTAATTACGGGACTTGGAGCGGAGACCCGTAGTAGATTTCGATACCCGCAATTACATTTTAGTAAATGACAAGTGAAAAATAAACAAAATTTTGTTAGAAAATTAAACTATGTGAAATCAATTATTATTTATAAAATTTTTAATTGTAGTCGATTGTCAAGTCGACTCACAACACTGGCTTTTCTTGATTTGCCAGCCAGGCGGAAGCCAGTAGAGCTATTTGTTCGGGTGTGGAAGTGGCAAATTCAGGGACGTAATTATTACAAGGAAACCCACTATGGCTCTCCTTTGTCAAGCCGTGGTGCGCAAGGAGGCGCTCGCTCACGTCGCTAAGGTCGTCGCCCCCGTCGCCAAGGTGGTCGCTCCCGTCTCTTACGCCGCCGCCCCCGTCGCTTACTCCGCCGCCCCTGTTGTTCACCACGGCCCTGTCGTACACGCCGCCTACTCTGCACCCGTTGCCTACTCGGCCCCCGTATACCACCACTAAACATCGGATCTAGTCAACATTGTGAATGAAACGACCTCTTATTTCTTTTAACTTAATGTTACCTTTGCCAGCAAATAAAAGTCAGTACTGATTTAATATTGTAATTTTACCATGTTTACCAAGAATTCTTTAAATAATTAGCAAATATTTGAAAGATCAACTGTTTGAACTGAATTAGACTAGTTTACACTGAAATTGAACTAAAGAACCTTTTTTGATGACGATGATTTCGAAGTCTACTAGCCCTACTGATTCCTACTGGTCTGGAATCTGGAACAAAAATTATTAGTGGCTGAAGTCGCGTCAGAGAAAAAAGCGTCATGAACATCTCATCATCATCATCATCATCATCATCATTAGCCTGCAAGAGTCCACTGCTGGATATAGGCCTCTCCAATGGCACGCCACTGAGCCCGATTATCGGCTTTTCGTGTCCAGCCGCTGCACGCCACTTTGCATATCGTCACTCCAACTAGCTTGAGGGCGTCCTACACTACTTTTGCCATGGCGCGGTCTCCACTCTAAAAGATCCAATTAACCTAAGTTCACATTCGACTACAACAACCATACCCAAATTCGCATAGGTCTTCACCTATGCTACTGCCGAGAGAAAGGACCAGGCTAAGTACCTGGGATCTGTATTCCATGCGTCTGATGACATTGATTTAGACGTCAAGGCAAGTATCTCGACAGCCTGGACCAAATGGCGTGAGACGAGTGGTGTAATTTGTGAACCATTAACCCTTAAAGGCCGGTTAAGTTGAAGGGACAGTCTATAAATGCATCGTAAAATCTGTTCTGTAATATGGTAGTGGGAAGTGGCCTATGCTTGAGTGTTACAAGCATAGTCTGCGTATCACGGAGATGAATATGCTGCGCTGGATGTTGGAGTCACGGTGAAGGACCGCATTAAGAACTGACGCATCCGTGGTAGTCTTCACGTCCGTGACATTGCAGATAAACTGCAAGAGTGTCGCATACGATAGTGTTGTTACTTAGGGAATAACTATCTATCCCCTGCCCTCGCTCGACCGCGGTAAACGGGGTAGACCTAAGAAATGCTGGCTTGACATCGTAAGAAATTATGTGCGTGCCAATCGACTTACCACCAGGGGTGCTGGAGACAGGGGGAATTGGACAAGATTAAGCGGAAAAGCAGACCCCGGGTTCCAGGCCATAGAGCGCGACCAGGATAGCGCTAGGATAATGATGTCGATGATACTGTGAAACTTGAAATAGAGCGATTACCTAGTAGAGGTTACCTACGAAAAGCTATTTTATTGTCTGTTTAAGATAAAGCTTCGTAAAAAAGGTTGTAGATTGAAAGACTTTCGACTGCAGTGATGCATTGTCATTCTGAAACCATACGATACACACATTTAAGTCCACCAAACAAAATGGAGTGTAAAACTCTGTCTATTAAAATCGACAGGCACTAAAAGCTCAAAGGAAGATTTTGGTTTTGGATTTTCTCTAAACAAAATTTAAAAAGAGTAATAATATTAACGTCTAGCCATCGTGGTATACCTACTACGCAACCCTCGTATTGATTGACTCACAATGCTTTTGTGAAACATAAAAGAAGGCGCTTATATCCAGCAGCGGACTCACAAAGGCTCAATGATGAATAATATTAGTATTAATTAGTATTAAGTTCGACAACGATGTGTTAGGTACATTACAGAAGTTCATAACAGGTAGAGGTTACTGCTAATCATCAATTAGGCCTCTTGCAGTAACAAAGATAAACTATACGCAATAACTCTAGTAAAATTTTCGATATTGACTAGATCCGATGTTAAATGGTGGCACACGAAGACCAAATTGGTGTGAGGAAGCACCATACATAATATGTTATCAGAAAAAGGTCTCCAATTCATTTTTAGTGTAATCAAGTCTAATCGAGTTCACTTAAGGTTAAGGTTACTTCTATGTACAAACCACCAAGCCAACCTTTCAATTTCACCAATACCAGCAATTTTGGCAACCACAATAATAAAATTATAATCGGTGACTTCAATAGTCACAGCACGCTGTGGGGTTACCGAAATACAAACCCAGATGGTGTAGCGGTTGAGCAATGGGCAGACGCTGAGAATCTTACTTTGGTCCATGATGCTAAACAACCAGCATCGTTCAATAGTGGTCGATGGAAGCGCGGCTACAACCCAGATCTAATTTTCATTAGTGATCATCTAAGACAACAGTGTTCAAAGGTAATTCTACCACCAATCCCCCACACACAACATCGTCCAATATCCTGTTTGATTCATGCAGTAGTGAAACCAATACAAGTCCCGTTTCGCCGGCGATTTAATTTTCGGAAAGCAAACTGGGATCGGTTCACTGCCAATATAGACGCTGAGCTGTGCGACTTGGACCCAAACCCTAAGAACTATGACAAGTTTGTCGAGATAATAAAAGCGGTTTCACGTAACACTATACCAAGAGGTTGTCGCTCAGCTTATATCCCAGGCCTGAATTCAAATTGCAAGGCACTACTACAAAAATACCAGTCCCAGTACGAGGTCGACCCATTCTCGGAAGAAACCATCTCATTAGGAGAACAGCTGCTATCTAATATCCACGAAACGTGTAAAGAAAAATGGATAGACACAGTGACCAAAATAGATATGACCAGAAATAGTAAGCAAGCCTGGTCTATGCTCAAAAAGCTCACATGTGATCCCCCTGAGCCAAAAAATCCAGGCCAGGTAACAGCTAACCAGATAGCACATCAGATACTTTTGAATGGTAAACCACCTCACAAAATGCATCGAATTTCAATCCGCAATACTGCCCCGCCAAATGCCGAAACGAGCAGACCTATCACCCTCTCTGAGCTTGATACCGCAATAAAAGGACTGAAAGACGGCAAGGCAGCTGGCATTGATGACCTGACAGTTGTACAGCTGAAACACTTGGGACCTGCTGCGACGTCATGGTTGCTCAGCCTCTTTAACAACTGTTTGGAGAATGCCAAAATTCCCAAAACTTGGCGTAAAAGCAAAATTGTTGCTATTATTAAACCGGGTAAATTACCTAATGACCCAAAGAATTTTCGCCCGATTGCCCTGCTATGCCACACCTACAAGCTATTCGAGCGTATACTGCTAAATAGACTTCTTCCTGCTATTGAACCCATGCTCATACCTGAGCAGGCTGGCTTTAGACCCGGAAAATCGTGCACTGGTCAAGTTCTTCGCCTCACCCAATTTATTGAGGATGGTTATGAGATGGGTAAAATTACCGGTGCTGTTTTGGTTGATCTGACGGCGGCGTATGATACCATCAACGTGAACCGGCTTATCGCAAAAGTGTCTTCAATGATCAATGATACTAACTTTACCCGCATCCTAGGCGAACTTCTGAGAAACCGTCGTTTTCAAGTCTCACTGAATGGTAAAAAAAGTAGATGGCGCCGACTCAAAAATGGCTTACCTCAAGGGAGTGTGTTGGCACCCACCCTTTTCAATATATACACCAACGACCTACCCAGCCCACCCGGAACGGAAAGATTTTTATACGCTGACGATCTGGCAATAGCAACTCAAACGAGTACCTTCGAGGACGCCGAAGACACGCTGATGAAAGCTTTGGACGATCTAGGCCGTTATTATGACGAGAATGCCCTTCGACACAACCCTAATAAAACGCTATCTTGTGCATTTCATCTGCGCAATAAACATGCTGGCCGAAACCTTAAGATTAGCTGGCGAGGTAACAACATCTTATCCTGCGCTAATCCCGTATACCTTGGGGTCAGCCTTGATAGATCTCTGACCTACAAAGAGCACTGTCGTAAAACGAAAATGAAGGTTAACACCCGCAACAATCTCATAAGCTGGCTTGTTTCGACTTCTTGGGGGGCCTCACCGCGCGTGCTTCGCACATCGGCACTTGCACTCTGCTTCTCTGCTGGTGAATACGCGTGCCCAGTGTGGCACCGTTCGGCACATGCAAGAGAAGTAGATGTTGCACTTAACAACACCTGCCGTATAATAACAGGCTGCCTGAAGCCAACACCGCTTAATATGGTGTACCCTCTGGCAGGTATTGCACCTCCAGAGGTGAGAAGGAGTGTGGCGTGTTCCATCGAGAAGTCGAAACAAGAGACGGACACTCGACATCCACTCCATAATAAGGAAACAGTGTCAACCCGCCTAAGGAGCCGTAAAAGTTTTCTAAGCCACACGAAACCTCTTACAGACAGTCCAGCTGAGGCACGCCGTAACTTGTGGCATGAAAAACACGCTCCTCCTGAGTCCTACATTGTGCCTACAGAGGAGCTTCCCCCAGGGCAGGACCTGCCCTGGTCCACCTGGAAGTCCCTAAACCGACTCCGAACACAAGTGGGTCGCTGCAGATACAATCTGTGTAGATGGGGCTATGTGGCTGAGGACTCTGTCCGGTGTGACTGTGGAGCGACAAGGCAGGACATGCCACATTTGCTTTCTTGCCCCTCCTGTCCGATTAAATGCTCTTTGGCTGAGCTGTATAAGGCCACAAACAACGCTATAGCTGTAGCAGAATACTGGTCGTCTGTCATCTAAAACCGCCATTGATACGACAAGAAGAAGAAGATCGAGTTCAAACTGTAAATATTTGTCAAATATTCGCAAATTATTTAAAGAATTCTTGGTAAGCGTAATAAATTACTAAGTACTGTGTTAAATCAATACTGACTTTTATTTTCTCATAAAGGTAACATTAAGTTAAAAATAAATAAGTGGTCGTTTCAATCACAATGTTGACTAGATCCGATGTTCAGTGGTGGTATACGGGGGCCGAGTAGGCAACGGGTGAAGAGTAGGCAGCGTGTACGACAGGGCCGTGGTGAACAACAGGGGCGGCGGAGTAACCGACGGGGGCGGCGGCGTAAGAGACGGGAGCGACCACCTTGGCGACGGGGGCGACAACCTTAGCGACGTGAGCGAGCGCCTCCTTGCGCACGACGGCGTTGAAACCGTTGTGCGGGTCGGCGGTGTAGTCCACGGTGCGCTTGGTGCCGTCAGGGTCGACCACGGAGTAGGAGCCCTGCACCACGTCGCCGTCGCGGCTCTCGTGCTGGCTCTTGGAGTCACCAGAGACGGCGTCTTGCACGTCGTATGCGAAGCTGTACTGGGGATGGGGGTCGTACTCTTCGACTCTGGCGGCGGGGGCGAGCACTTTAGCGACGGGCGCGGCGTACGCTAGGGGAGCGGCGTACGCGACAGGCGCGTGAGCGGTGTAAGCTGCGGGAGCGACTAAACCCGCGTTAGCGGCGGCGAACGCGCACACCAGGACGACCAGCTGAAATCACATTACAAGCGTGACTCAATTGCCATATTTTAAATATTTATAATAAAGCAGATACAATTTACTCATAGCAAATTAAACTCTGCTCCGGTTACAAACTACAAATTTTAAATGAAGTAAGTAATTCGTGGTGGTAATATGTAAGTAAACAGACTAAGTAGAAGGCACTCTGTCTGATAAAATCTGCTATGACATAAGGATTGGAAACGTTATGTTTTGTACACCGCTAGATAGTAGGTACGTACATAAGCTAGAAACTTAGTTTGGCGGACAGTTCACTATTCTTGTATTAGTCTGATATTGTTGAAATTATATACACATACATACATACATACATATCGTCACGCCTTTTATCCCCGAAGGGGTAGGCGGAGGTGTATTTCTACACCCACTTTTCGCCAGATATACTTTAGTCCCACGTAATAAGGGGCGAGCCTATTGCCGTACCGGGCACATTGCCAGACTCCGTGCTGCTACTGAGAATTTCGTGACAGAAAAACCCAATAACACTGCCCGACCCAGGAATCGAACCCGGGACCTCCCGATCCCACGCGCACATTTATGCCGCGAGACCAACGAGGCAGTCGTATAGGGTTTGATGTCGAGTTTTCCGTCTCTACGCAAAGATGGTATTTGCATCGTGTTATCCCTTAGTCGCCTCTTACGACACCCACGGGAAGATAGAGGGTGGTGACACTTGTATTCTATGCCGTCAACCACACGGCTCTGAAATTATATATTATATATATATTAATTGTATTTTATAATTATTAGCACTGATTTCTGATGTATAATTCGCGCTTCTTCTAGATTTATCAAATTATTAGGCGTCCATGAAAACCTGCTAATACTACGTACTAAACACTTGAGCAAAATATATGATATCACGCAATGTAGATTTAAATACTTTTTTATGAACTTAAATCCTCAAAATTACCTTGAATGCCATTGTAGTGTATTAATTGAGCACTGAGGATCGAATGATGAAAGTGCAACATTGCTGGCGGTTTTATATGTAACCGACAAGTTTAGTATATTGCCGCACGCGCGACACCCACCCCACCGGTCGATGACATATTATGAAGAACTCTTATACTAATGCATACCGTCACATTACAAGGATTACCACCTGAGTATATCGTATTAATATTTCAGACGCCACCTCTGACTTGCATTATGCTCATGCATGGCTCCTATTTTGTCCTTTTTTTTCTACTTCGTAGCGCTACTATTCATACGCAACACAGTTTTGGAAAATTTTAGTTAAATTTTGTTGTCTTTTATATCATTAATGCTTAGTACATCAACCAAGTTCTAAAGATGGTTTGCGGATGACATTATTAACAAAATAATGACAGAATGCACAATTTCTTAACGACAGTTGCGTAGAAAGATGAGTTTGACCACGGCGTGTTCTTCATTTTATACAAATACACTAAGTATCCTGCTAGACGATAAGCCCCTTTGAAAAGACACTCAAAGTTTGAAAACTCTAGACGCCACTGCTAATGACTTCCCATTCTATTATTTGTCCCTAGTTAGTGATAAATAGTAACAATGTTTGGTATCCGTATGCATTCTTTAGTATCATAAACAAGAATACTATAGGTACATTATCTCCATTACCATGCCCGTAGAAACCAATCATGGTGATGAATTTAGGTACAAGCAAAATATACCGGCACTAAAGCCGACACAAACCAAATACTTCACAACTTTTCATTCAAGCTCTAAGAACCTTCAAATGTTCTAACGATATTTTAAGATAAGACCGATATCCAGCCTTAATATATTGGCATCAATAATAGTTCATGTTAAGTTTTAATGCTAACGTTATATCAACCGTGACATTCATGTTATGTACTGTTTTGTGACCTAAATTAATAAATGAGTAGTGAGTTCGTACTGCATAATTTGAGAAACATTAAAAAACATCTGACTTCGACTTAGGCCGACCTCACGTTGGACATGCACGTTCCTCAAACGGGCGCCCGGGCGTGTTCCCGGAGTGCGCTCGGCGTTAACTCTGTAGTATAAAGTGAACGCCGGGCGATCGCTGAGTGCACGCTAGAGGGACGCGCATGCCCATTGTGAGGGAGGCCTTACCACTCATTCATATCTTAAAATTACCACAGGGTGATACAAGAATGCTGGGCCTTTAATTTGTAATGGCATCAGCGCGCACTTCCAAGTAAAACAATACATCAGACATGTCATACAACTAAACATCGTCGTAGACTGCGCGCTGTATGCTTTTCCGTTGTGTATACAAAACCCATCCTAGATCTTGTTTTTTGTAAGTAGCACTCAAGGTAGTAAATAGGTACGATTAAAAAGATATTCAGTATTAAGTACATAACCGTTGCTAAGTGTGTACTAAATAACTACAAAACAATCACTGAATATGAGAGTAATTTGTTCAGACTACACAAATAGGATCGCTCCATATCTACCGGTTAACATAATCTGAAAATTATTTTCAAGGAGACTTACCTATAATCTTAGCATTTTGTATGAGCAGCTAAAAAGCGCGCAGGTAGCGCCCATAATCCCTGGTATCGTGGTCGTTTTGTTACATTATTCTATTACTGGATCCTGTGTTTATAAATTTTAATGAATGTTGATAATTTCTAGCTTTTCAGTGCTTAATGCCAAGCAGATAAGAAAAGTCATTTTATAGCTGATTGGTTTATACCTTCAGTAAAATTTTAGGCTACTAGTAATATGTTCATAACATTCAAAATTTTAGGATACATATTTATCATCAGCTCAGTCTAGAGACGTCCACTGCAGGACATAGGCCTACCCAAAAGCACTTCACACCGGCCTCAAGGCTGCTATTACAATAGTGCCATAATGGTCTATCACTGACTTCATAAGTGGTGATTTTGACTTTTTGGTAATCTACTGTTACAATGGCGTCATTATGACTTTCCAATGGACAACCACTGACGCTCCATTGAAAGACATGGCATAGATTGCTGATTTCGTAGATCTCACAAATGAATGACGAATGCGGTAATCTGCTAATATTTTGACAGTTCCTTTGATCAGTGACCTACCATTGGAACGCCATTGTGCAGTTCCTGCTTTTCATTCACTTGAGCATCGGGCGCCAGATCGTCGGCGTCGTCTCCTTGCTGAGTGATGGCTTAGAACCGATGGCCGTCGGTGCAGGAGTGTTCTGGAGTGGCGGACGATGCAGTAGGGTGCATCGTCCACCACTCCAGAACACTCCTGCACCAACGACCATCGGTTCTTAGAGCTACGTGCTCTGCCCATAGCCACTTCAGCTTGGCTATTAGGAAATCTATGTTGGCAACTTAGGTTCGCCTGCAAATCTCCTCATTTATGATTCGACCTCGCAGCAAAATTCGAGCATAGCTCTCTCTATCACGCCGTAATAACGCCCATAGAACATATAGCGACTACGTCTCAGCTCAATTCGTCAACGCTTCATATTTATATGCTCCTATGATTATGTAGACAAATTCTTGAAATATAAAATTATTCCGTTACTAACTGACAGGCAGGCACACAGCCGAAACTATTGGGAGCAAACAGCTGAAATTTGGCCTGAACGTTCCTTGGGGTGCGTAGGGGTACACTAAGTAGGGATTGTCAAAATTTGATAATTTTGGGCCGTGATCGGCGTGGCATCCAGGTAACACGGTTACTTAAAAATTAATGCTCAGGGGTAACTGTAGGCATCTTTTGGTATGTTTAATTATTTTATTAGTTCGTTTATACAGATAAATAATGGTATGACGTGTTGAAAATGTTTCATGACAAGACACAGGTTTTTATGATTAACAACAAGCTTCTCCTACGGACGTAGAGAGGCAGCAATAGCCAAATGGAGATACCGACAAACTGCCACGCAGAGCATCTTGCCTTATCCTTCTCATAGTGAAAAGAGGCCTTGCAGTGGGAGAGTTTATATACAGGGCTAATGATGATGCTCTTTAGGACAAACAAAAGCTTCAACGGAATGACACCTTAGTAACTGGATGGATATAAACAAGGTTGGTGTTGCATTTATCATGGATACTGTATAAATAGAAGATAGTGCGAAGATTATTAAAGAAAATATTGTGACAATTTGTTCTATAGATGTCCTATGCGATGTACCTACTTATCCATGGGATAAGTAGGAGTTCAAGTATGTAGAGCATTGCACGCGCGCAGTTTGTAATTGCAGCTTATAAAATGAGTCTAAGTAGACTGAGAAACGATTTTTTTGAGTAAAAAATAATCGTTTTCTAGGTTTAGCATGATGTCCAAAACGAGTAGACTTCGTCTTGGTGATGGGTCTTGTGATACCCAGCATAATAATATAATAGAAGTAGGTAATAGTTTGTTATTATTACCGACTAGGTATCACATTAATGCTGCTACACACAGTGCCGCCGGCTTTTGGCGGGAGTCTGTGCCGCCGGCATCGGCCGCAGAAAGCCGCGCATCATTCCAGTTGTGACAGTCGTTTAGAACGCTAGTGAATTGACACTTTGTGATTGGTTATCGATTACGATGAATAAAGAAGTCCTCAACATTGCCATAGCAGCTGTAGCTTTCATTTCATTATGTAAAAAAATTAAAAGAAGAAGAACAAAGAAACATACAAAGAAACATACATACTATACAAACATATAATTACAACAGACACAAAATTCACACCAATTTCTGTTTCGTGTGGGGATCGAATCCATAACACTTGGCGCAACGTCAGGCGGTCGCTTAAGCCACTAGGCCAACCATGCAGTTGAAATATAAAGAATCGGTCCTACATTAATTTCAAATCGAACAAAATTACTGTAAATGCTTTTCTTTGGTGGTTGATTCTGTTAAATGCAACTTGCAATCGATTTGATCTGGAATAGGTCATCTCTTATTTGCCGCACCACAATTGATTTATTTTATGGCAGAATTTAATGCAAGTTTCTTTTGTACGTTATGTTTCTATTTGGGACTAATAAGTAAAATTTTGTTTATTAAACTTGAAGCTGAAAAGGATTGTTTACTAGTACTTGATACGATACCTGATCGATCCACTGGATCGTATCAAATGGAGCGGATCGATACTTGGGTCGATACATTGTGTTAAGATCTATTGCGATCGAAAATATCGTTACAAAGCACTTGGATCGAGCGCATCCCTAACTCGCAACCCGCGCGGCCCGCCGGCCTACCCGAGCGGCCAGGCTGGCAGCGGCTCTTTCGTGCGGCCAGGCCGGCGGCTGTTTCGTGCGGCCAGGCCGGCGGCTCCGCATGCCGCCGGCACTGTGTGTAGCAGCCTTTAGGTGGTGCGTAACTACAGACTAATTTGTTATTGAGAAGAACTTCGCGAGTTATTCTCCTAATACTTCCTTTCATGGCTACACAATTTTTTTACGCAAAAGGTACTTAATTAGATCTTACTACAATTCACAAAACATAATGTGTTTATTTTTAAGGAATGCTATTCTAATATCAGGTTAGGTAAATTATAACACATACGACTTGATTTGTAGACTAAACAACTATGCAGATAGTTTTTTGTATTAGTTTTTCTAAGAAACGTCAACGAGGTAGATCCTCAATTTGAGTATTTAAATAAAATTCTTCTCAGTTCATATCTCTCTCTCTGCCTCTCAGCCGAAGCCGAACAGAAATGTGTTTGCCATCGCTGTTCTCATTATGAGAAGGATAAGGCCTTAGTCCACGGTTTGACAGAGTTCACCATGTCCTTCGAGCTGCTTAACCATTGTAAACAAATCTGGTTTTCCATATATTTATACTTCGATTAAGAACATGAAGGGGGAATAAAATGAACTTAAATTAAATGCTGTGTTGGCACGCATTAGCCCAAGTTATATGAGTTTCTTCACTGTTCTTATCATAGACCGACTATCTATTTGAACCTAGGCATTACGTCTTTTCTGTAATCTAACCGCTGGATTCAATATCTGATACATCCATGGATTGGGAGACAGGGGATGAATATTTGACATAAGCTACAAAATATGTCAAATATGTGTCATACATCTTATCAGACCGAGCGTAAATGAATAGACTTTTATTTATTTTATTGACTCACGCCTATATCCCCGAAGGCAGAGGTGTAAATATTACACCCACATTTCGCCATGAATTTTTAGGTCCCACGTAATAGGGGGCGAGCCTATTGCCCTTACCGGGCACATCACCAG
Source organism: Euclidia mi (assembly GCA_944739405.2). NCBI lineage: Eukaryota > Metazoa > Arthropoda > Insecta > Lepidoptera > Erebidae > Euclidia > Euclidia mi. Next base: position 32,306,979 of record OX123204.2, read on the forward strand.
ACTCCGTGCTGCTACTGAGAATTCGGAAAAACCTAGTAACACTTTTGCCCGGGCCGGGAATCGAATCCGGGAACTCCGACCAGCAGTCGCATACGCTATCGACTGGACCACGGAAGCAGTAAGTTTGAATTTAAATTTATTTTAATTTTAGATGCTGAACACAATTATTCTAGACAAATCAATTGATCTAGTAGTCCTTGTTCTACAACAAGAAACTATAGTATTCAGTATTCGACACTTGTCATTGACCGGCAGGGTGGGTGTCGAGTGCTAAGTTTAAGCCTGAGGCTATATTGTGATCATATATAATTGACGTACAATACTTTAATTTTATCAAACGTTCATTACAACTCTCTTGATACACTTCTATACAATGGCATTCAAGGTAATTAAGTTAAATATTGAGTCAATTGCTTCAAAGTAAAATATTGAATCAAAAATCTTAGCATTATTGCGATTGTATCAAAGACTTAACGACTTGTAGGTCGGGATCCGCTAACTAGATTTGACAGAATTGTTAATTTATCGCTTGCTCTGTGCCTCGGAGAGCTCGTTAAGCCGTTGGTCCGAGCTCATGAAGATCTTTGATAGTCGTTACAGGTCAGGTCAGGATTCAGTCATTATCCTCCTAGCGTTTTCCCTTGCTTTTCCACAGAGCGACTGCTAGTTTGAACTCTTATATTCCATGGTTTAGACTAGTGTCAGTTTAATCATAGGAGTCGCTCTGAGGAAAAACTAATATTCTATGAAATTCGGTTAGACTAGTAAGCGGACCTCGAGGTGAAACTGGGATAACGCTAGGAGATTGAGCTATACCAATATTACTATATAGGGTTAGCATTATTCCAAAGCTTAGATCAGAGTTTAAGTTTAGGGACTATTCATTAGCTTTATCCGGAAGCTTCTCTTGTTTGTTTGTATAACAGTTTAACTGTTTGCTCAAAAAATGTAGGTATTACTTGCCAATTTTTCAATATTCCACCACCGCGAAGTGTTGTTTAAAACATCTTAGATTTTACGGGACTAATCTAGATTTGTCATTTTCATATTGATGCAATCTACAGTGATTTGTCTATTTTCTATTAGGAAAAGTATTTGTTATTAATAATGTATTTATGCTTTGTCTAGTTTGTAGTTCTCGCGTGTTTGGTGGCGGCCGCCAGCGCCGGTCTGCTGCCAGCCGCGCATGTGTCATACGCTGCCCCCGCGACTGTCGTGCACGCCGCTCCCCTAGCGTACGCCGCGCCCGTCGCTAAAGTGCTCGCGCCCGCCGCCAGAGTGGAGGAGTACGACGCGCACCCGCAGTACAGCTTCGCGTACGACGTGCAGGACGGACTCACCGGCGACTCCAAGAGCCAGCACGAGAGCCGCGACGGCGACGTGGTGCAGGGCTCCTACTCCGTGGTCGACCCTGACGGCACCAAGCGCACCGTGGACTACACCGCCGACCCGCACAACGGTTTCAACGCCGTCGTGCGCAAGGAGGCGCTCGCTCACGTCGCTAAGGTCGTCGCCCCCGTCGCCAAGGTGGCCGCGCCCCTCGCTTACGCCACCGCCCCCGTCGTCTACCACCACTAAGACATGACGTTCCACAAAACCTAGTCAAACCCGAAACACTGAGTACTTATTTATTTTAGTTTAATACAAGTCATTAGCAAATAAATGTATTTTTATAAAGACTATATTTTCTTTAATAATCTTCGCACTATCTTGTATTTATACAGTACCTTTGTTAAATGCAACACCCACCTTGTTTATACCCATCCAGTTAACTAACGTGTCATTCCGTTGATGCATTTGTTTGTCCTAAAAAGTCATCATCGTCATTAGCCCTGTATATAAACTCTCCCACTGCTAGGCACGGGCCTCTTCTCACTGTGGGAAGGATAAGGCAAGACACTCTGAGTAGCAGTTTGTGGGCCTCTCCACTTGGCTATCGCTACTTCTCTTCGCCCGAAGGAGAAGCTTGGTCTTACTGATTAATCATAAAAACTGTGTCTTGTCACAATTCTCAACGAGTCATACCATTATTTATCTGTATAAACGAACTAACAAAATAATTAAACATACTAAAGGTTACGCCCGAACATTATTGTTTGTGTTTTCTGGATTTCGTGCCGGGGCTAATTTTACGATAAGACTTAAATTTTTTCTGAAAATCGGGAAATAGCCATTCTTGTGATTTTTGAACCCGTGTAATTTATTCTTTCCAGGTGTCGGATTCTATTTATAATGACTCCTTAAAAAAATCGTACATCAGCTGCGTGCGAATTAATATAACCTCGGATGTCTAAAGGACGTTGGGCGTATTCCAGGTCACGGACATTGACGAACTTGGTATAAAATGAAAGAGCACAAATTCACTTACCATTACATATGGTAATCTTTTTTGGAATCCATGGGAGGACAAAGTTGGAACTAGAAATATATTTATACAAAAAGAAAAATCTACTACTCTATTTATGAAATATAAATTGTCGTTCTCTTAAAAATTGCTATAGAATGGGTTCCGTCGACTGCATGCTTGTGCCTGCCGTGTGATCAAATCGGCAGGTATACGTTCGCTTCCTCTCTTTCACACATCAGAGACAGTCTTCACAAATTCCGAAACTTGCTAAAGCCTTTCTTGGTCGTTTGCACCGATGGTTACATAGTAGACGTTGTGGGACCATATTCAGAGATAACGTCAGATGCGTCCATCCTGCGTCATCCGTTACGTGAAGACTCCCCTTGGCATTGATTTTTTAGTATATAATAAATCTATGTATTTTTAAGAAATAATGACATTTTATACCAGATCGTGGATTTCGAGATTCAATTCCTTTAATTAAAGAATGTGGTTATGTTCCACATATATGGCATCATCCAGAGCAATAGGAGAACAATTAACCACGCAAGAAGCCAATAAGTCACGGTTGATAACAATGTGCCGTTGGGTAGTCGAGGCCATAAATGGCCGTTTTAGAATAGCATACTTACATATTTCAATATAGCTTTGCCAAAATAATATGATGACAGACTTCAAAATCGCCGCGGCAATTATCAACGCTACCAGACGTCCGTATGAAGATAGTGCATACGTTGTTCAGTTTATTAACATTAGAAATGAAAATATCAATAGAGAGAATGAATTGGCCCAATACGTAATTGAGAATAATATGAATAGACAGAGAGTTTCATTCATGCCATTAGATGTAAACAATCCAGATTTTAGAGATTTCCCACAGTTAACATATGAAGAATCGACAATACTACACATATATTTTAATAAACCCAGCGAGACAAGGAAGACAAAATGTTGAGGATTATTACTGCTCGTGTATAAATGGCCGCCGTACCGTAGGCAGTTGCGGGTTTATTTTTTATCCTGGGCTAGGCACCAACAAGAAATCGACACTCCTGCAGTATTTTTAGATGAAATCACCATAGACATTGATTACGCCGGATAAATATTTTTATTTTGTATAGTCTCACGCCTGTATCCCCTAAGGGGTAAGTAGAGTATTATTACTCGCTTCGCTCGTTTCGTGACGCAGACGCCCCCAATAATACCCTACTGGGTTAGGCAGAAGTGTAACATTACACCCACATTTTGCCATGAATTTTTAGGTCCCACGGAATAGGGGGCGAGCCTATTGCCATTACCGGACACATCACCAGACTCAACAAATAATGTAAAAAATATGAAGTAGTTTTCACATTTTTTTTTTATTCCCACAACCCACAAGAAAACGACCCTTACAATGATAAACTAGAGACATTTATCGATATATACTCACAATTTGATTTCTGTCCGCCGTGGGTTTTTCTTCCATGCTATTTGCCTCATGTCCTTTATCGGACTATTATGTGAAACTAAAAGCAAAGAGCTCAGATATTTACATAGAGGCGGATTTCCTATGGGCGCTCTGAAGACAAACTTTCTGTGACCCAAATTGCCGCTTGGCGGCGTGGCAGTCGCGCTGTGACAGCTGTCTCTACGAGAGCAAGAGAGACGAACGTTCCTCCTGTGTATCTTAACTACGAGAGCAAGAGAGACCACCAACGGCGCCAACTACGAACTAAACTGGAGACAGTCTCCACTTGGAATCGGCACATGAAATCCTTAAGAACTGCGCTTCTATGTAAATCTGTATTCATTGCCATAAGTCACAAATCACAATTACTGACAGTTGCATTGTTTTAGGTTGTAAATCATCCGAGTCAGTGAACAGTTTTATAAAGGTGTACTTGAATCGATCAGCCACCAGTATTCTTATTTGACGCACATTATTATAACCATGTGTTGGTTTAATATTAGATCGCGTGACGTCGGGTCCTGCTGGAAGCGCTTCTGGTAGGACGTCCAAATGTCGTGCCGGAAGACGGCCGCGAGTCCTGCCAGCAGTACGCATTTTGTATGAAAACATGTCCTGGTCCTTCCGACAGTACGATGACCTTAGGCTTAGAACCCGCGTTTACAGAAGTTCTAAACTTTTGGTAGCTTTCGCGTTTATATATTGCAAGATATCTATTATTTTGGCTAAAAGTAAAAATAAAAGCCTTATAGCAATTTCTAGAAGGGCTACATTGCCTGGATCTATTTGCAGATGCTGTATGTACATAAAATTTTTGAAATTATCCATTGTTACATTATTTTCCTGCCTCAATTAACATTTAAATCAGCATATGTTACTACTACTTCTTTTTCCCTTTGTGCTGAATGTTTAGCATTAGGAATACCCAGAACTGTTTATTATTTGCCCAGATTGTAACCACAATCCCAGATATTTCACTTATAAAATTTTCACCGAATTGTTCTTGACCCCTTGCATTACTTTGGCGGATTTCTGGAACGCGCTTCCCACGTATATGGTCATGCGCCATCGCTTGTCAATTGAAGGCCAGCTGCGTTGACAAAATAACCACTACTTCTACTACCCCGCGGAAGAGAAAGAACTGTTCTATTTTTTCATAATTTAAACTATGAATTATATTTTTTTACAGTACTGTGAGCCACAAAAGTTGCGTCCTTCCGGAAGTACTTTAAGTCCTGCTAGCAGGACGCCGGGCGCTCTTTAATTAAGAATACAAAGTGTCACCACCCTTTTACATTTCGTTGGTTCTTAACAATAGTTTTATTCAGTTACCACCAAGTTAAATACAAGATATATAACAGGTGTCTCACTAAGAGTGCACTTTTTAAAATTGGAATATTTTTCTTTTCATGCAAGTGGCTCTTAGACTATAGTCTGTTCACAGTTATTTTACCTCTAGCTGTTAGATTGGCCAACCTGAGCGTTGTGTTGCTATATTTAATATCTAATACTCCCATTTTAAATATACAGTATTGCTAAAAACGTACCTATTTTAATTATCACATTTATTTTGAATAAGAATGATCCATGTGGACTGCCAATGACGATTCGTAACTGCTGTCAGATTCTCGGACTGCCAATGCTGACTCGTAACTGCTGTCAAATTCTATTCTATTCTATTCAAATTCTGTATCAGACTCATAGTTTAATTCTATTATGAACCTGTCCATTGCTGCATCCATAGACCCATCTATTTCACGAAGCTTGTCTTCAATGTGGCGCACATGTTCACATTGTTTTTGCCAGTCTTCTGCAGTGATAGATTGAAAAGCTTCTTCAGCTAAATTTACAATGTTGTTTGCCTCTTGTCCTACATTTTTGCTTGCGACTCGCCTTTTAATGAGACTCCACATAAATTCAATTGCGTATAGCTCGCAGTGGTATGGGTTATACATGAACATTCTAGTTTCCACTAAAATTGGGTAAAATTATATGCACGGGTAACCTTATTTTATATACCGGTCATCACAGAGTACAATTCCAACATAAAGAAAACAAACACTGACATTTGTCAGAGGTAAAATAACTGTGAACGGTCTGTATAATTATATATTATGTTATTATACCAATGAATACAGATTTTACTCTGAAATTTGACAGCTGTCACCTCTGTTTATTCCAATTATTAGAAATGGAGCGTTTTTCGAAAGAACAACGCGTTATAATTGTGAAAGCTCATTACAACAAAAACATCAATTTGACATCGTTCTCAACAACTTCAAATTTCACGAAGCACTACGCAGAGAATTTTGACTAAAGTCCTCCACCTTCATGCGTACAAAATTCAGTTAACTCAGGAGCTCAAAACAGCAGACCACGGAAAGCGCCGGTAATTCGTTCAATGTGTAATGGAGGAAAGTGAAGTCGATGCCAATTTTTCGAAAATAGTCATTTTCTCCGATAAAGCGCATTTCCATATGAATGGCTGAATACACAAAATTGTCGAATTTGGGACGCAGAAAATCCTCATGCAATCCATGAGAAACAAATGCACCCACAACGAGTAACTGTCTGGTGCGGATTTTGGTCAGGTGGCGTGATTGGACCCTACTTTTTTGAAAATGAGGCCGTAATTGCAGTGACTGTGAACGGCATTCGTTACAGGAATATGATAACGGACTTCTTGTGGCCTCAACTGGACGGCATAAATCTGGACAACATGTGCCACTGCATGTTTCAGCAGGACGGCGCAACCTGCCACACCGCGCATGAAACAATCGATTTATTACAGCAACGATTTCCAGAACACATTATTTCACGAAATTCTAATGTCAACTGGCCGGGATCCTGCCGTTTTGCCGAAAAGATTTTAACAAAATTTCATAACCCAATCAAATTTAAGCAACCTTTTTTATACCATTGCAATATTTCGAATGATTTTAGTACGCATATTTTTATTTGGTAAAATTTTTACTAGGCAAAATATTATCAACTATAATGTCATTATGGCATTTGGTCTTTAATCAAATGATTTATCACAGCAAACAATCTTCAGACAATAAACGTTTGGTGATATAAGTTTATTTATGGAAGTAGTTAGAGCAGGTTAATTATTAAAGAAATGGTAAGGTTAGGTTAGGTTAGAATTGTGACCTACGCACGAGCCGAGCGAGCGTAGCGAGCGGTGCCGCGGTAGCGGCCGGTGAGTGCCAGAAACGACTTGCATTAATATAAAAAAGATATTGTTTTTAGTAGGTTACCTGGAACTGAACTATTTAGATTAGGATAATTATTGATTTTGCGTAAAAACTGTTATTCCAACTGAAATATTTGACTAAATAAAACATGTTAAAAGTACTAGTTGGTAAACAAGTTATAGTTTAAACGTTCATTTCCCAAACATTAGGTTTTCGTTACAATTTTTTGTGAATAGATTTTTTGCTAAGTAATAATTTGGCAAATGAAATTAGGCGAAAAATTTTTTGGGGAGTGAAAATTTGCCAAATTCCTTTCGGTCAAACAAGGGAGACCCCAACTGGCAACCAAGATCGTGCGATTTAACGCCGTGCGATTTTTCTTTGAGGTTTTGTGAAATTTCGGGTTTATGCGAATAAACCCGAAACAATTCCTGAGCTCAAATCGGAAATCCAACGCGTCATTGGTGAGATACATCTCTGTGCAAAAGTCATGGACAATTTCATGAAAAGAGTAATGGCCTGTCATCGGAGCCCTGGGGGTCATTTGCCGGATATTTTATTCCATACTTAATCGGAACATGTCTTCTTTACAATACAATAAAAATATCACAACTCTGTCATGAAATACTTGTTTTATTTTAAAATGAAAAAGTGCACTCTTACTGAGACACCCTTTATAGTCGTATAATTGGGAGGAGAAGGAAAACTAAACATTAAACCCTCTACCAACCCGTCTAGCCAGTCTATGTTACTGCGGGAACCAAATGATACCAATATTAGAAATAAGAAGCGAATTCCACCTGGGTACGCTCTTTTGTATGCAGCGCTGCGTAGAGTAAATTAATAATACTACAGAGCTGTTCAGGGTGGATATAACTCTGGTATATTGGTTAGATCGTTGCAATAGCGTACTATTTCATTATAATGTTCAACATAAGACAAAGAATTGCATACTATGTAGCTCCTCACGGAAAATCCGTTTCTCTTGCGTTAGTAAAATGATGGGAAACACCGTTTTCTATTCATCATTTAGCAGTAGTTACTCACTCTCTTTAGTTTTTTAGAAGATTTCACACGGGACATTTGCATTTTCAATGTGATTTATAATGTGAATAATATTTCCGAAGCGCAAATTGGTCTTACTTCGTGCGTTTAAAGCTCTATAGAGTTTCAGGATAAGAATCAAAGAGTACTTCATTTTAAGAAAAAAGTAGAAAATGTTCCTAAATAAAATAAGTAAGGAACATAACTATAATATAGGTATGTTCAGTAGTGCTCTGGGGCATTTGACACAAGTGGTCACTCATCCCAGTAGCGATCACTGCAAACGTTGTTTAACAACGTACCATAACTATTAAATCCACGCTATGTGCGTTACTGTAGTAGTAATAGGTGACTGCAGTAGTAAGTCTGTGAAAACAAGGTCGAACCAACCCTTAATGCTAATGATTTTGAAGTCTAAGTTCTACCGATATGTAAAAAGGTAAACCTAGGAAGATCCTAGTGAAATAATCTATGCCAATCTCAGGGACTACGGGTACGATTTGAATATCTATTTTTGTGTTGGATAGGTCAATAAATTTATCAATTAAGGCTAAATGTTATGACATCAGGTTATGACCCACGGGTGCGGACTATAGCCCTAAATAAGCGGGTGTAATCACGGGCTCAGCTAGAGAGTCTATAAAAGTTGTGTCCTTTATTTTAATGAGTCTAATAAATGTGCCGCTGAATGGATTGTATGTAATGCTTTTATAATAAATAAAGGAAAGAATTATACTTTTCTGAACATGTCTTAATTAACTCACCACTTATTTGTAGAAAGGTCTCGCATTATGTAGGCCGTAACTCGATTCCCCCCCGTGGGATCTCCACCTTGTCGTGGTGTCTTGGCTTAGTAACCGTGGGTTTGATTTTCACCCACGGTGAAGCTAAGCGGGATCCCGGAAGGGGATGCTCCACGTGGGTTTGCGTGAGGCCTGCGTAGGATGCGTCCATAGGTGCGGATGCGGGAGACAGTTCTGTCTGTCCCTCGCAGTCGGGTGCGGTCGCGGGAGGAGACGCGTGTCGGTGTTGCGTTGCCGCGCGCCCTATCTCCCGCGACCAAATGGGGTGGGCGATGGGGCGCACCATCGTTGCGTCGCGGTGGGGCCGCAGAGGAAGAGGAGATGCGGTGTTGCGTTGCCGTCCTCCCTATCCTCTGCGGCCGCTGGGTGTTTTTGCGGCGGAGCCCAACACTTTCATCCGCCGCCAAGGGGGTTTCGTTCGGGGGCCGCCTGACCATCTGGCGGGCCAATACCCGTCGGGGGGTAGCGAGGAATGCTTCGGTGAAACTCTACCCTCCGACACATGGGTACATGAGGAGCACGGGTTGGTTTTTAGTCAGTAAGAGTCTGACAGTCCCCTTCGTCCTTCCCCCCCAGGGCGAAGGGACTCCATGAGGATTTTTCAACCCGACATCAAAAAAAAAAAAGGCCCTAACTCGATTAAATTTGTAATTAACTGAAAGAACAAATTACTATACTATTATACTATTACAGTTAAATAAATCATTATAATTTTCTCTATATGTTACTGACTGCTACAATCACAGTGCATGACATTTGGAATTGTATGCCACTTGTATTAAAGGCGGGTTTTTGTTTTATTTTTTATTAACAATTCAATAAGCACATACATAACTCCGAAAAGTCAGTGGTGTGCGCCGTGGTTTCGACCCCGATACACTCTGCATGGTAGTCTATTGGTATCTCGACTAGGCTATACCTGCTTTTATATTTAATCATATTATACGTATAATATATCATAACTGTTAAGGAGTGACTCATATAGTCAAAAGCATATTTGACATATTTTGCTGTACCCGTGCAAGGTACTTGTAAGTATGACTGGTCTATTGATCAATGATAACCGTGAGTTTGCAGAGTTTGGGTTTGATAATCACTACATAAATGTATTATTAAGATAATATTATTTATTTGCTGGCACACAGTGTCGTATGCGGTCTGAAACCTTGCTATGAATAGAAATATAGTACATAAGCTGATTTGTATTAAAAATTGCAAACATGACATGACTGGAATTGCACTTAGCCTACTATCGTAGGCTAAGTGCAATTCCAGTCATGTCATTGTTATTAAGGCGCTGTCCTAAGCGACTGTTTTGGTAAATGAGGGGGTCAAGCAGGGGAGGTGAAGGGACCTTAGCTCCGTCTACTGCGGGGCGCCCCCCTTCATTCTCGTCGCGTGCGGCCGTATTCTGGCGACATCCGTATTCCAATATTTCAAAATCGCAAGCAAAACGTTTTAGCATATTGAATTGAGATACTGATATTAAAATTTATATTACATACATCAATCTGTTTGTACAATATAGGCATAGCGCAATTTTTGTTCTCAGTGCAGCCATGAGCAAAACTGGTTTACATTAGACGTTATAGGTATTAAATGTTGACGAAAGTAGGTAAATACATGCGTGCCGTAAGATGACAAAAATAATTAAGTCAGTTCCATGTATGGAGAGGCCATTATTATGTTTGTTTTGTTTTTGTATAAAAATAGTGAAGCAGTTCATAGAATACCTACATCTAATGCCATTCCTGCCAGTTTTCAAATCTGTTTTGCAATAAATTGGCTGTGGCATACGGGCGGACAGACAGACAGATATTGCGAATCTATAAGGGTTCCGTTTTTACAATTTTTGGCTACGGCACCCTAAAAAACACAATACTGCTCTACTAAGCGCAAAAGCCGTATCTCAACTAAAGCGAGTTACGAGATAATTGAAGTTTAGTAAAAGTTGATTTCTTTTATTTATTTATGGATGTTTATTGTTATTATAGGTATAATTATTATGGCAAAGGTTTCGAAATACGTCGCCGTTTTTAGGGGTTGTGAGTGATTGGAGAGGGAGCAGGGGAGGTCTTGAAACCCCCCTCACCATTTTCACTTGCCGGAAATACTTGGTTTCCTCTGAAAAAAAAAATCTCCAAACATCGGTGTGTATGGCACTGCCAAATTCTACATTCATCACACTAGTTTAATAAACTAAGGTTGTCGGAGCCCTGCGAAGGGCTCCTATTTTCGGATTGAGGATCAAAAGAGAACCTAACATAACCTATTTATTTACTTATTACAGTCGCACCTAACCCAAGGCACTCGAAAGCAATGACGCACAAATTTGACATTAGCTGTCAATATGATCATTCCAAGATGGCAGTTTTGCGTTTCGTTTCACGTTTTTCACATAAAACCTAAAAATTACATTTGTAAAACTGTACTTAAATATAAAAACTACGTTCCGTTTTGCATAATTGCCGAAGTATTTATGAAATTTTGGAAATTGTTTAAAAATATTTAGACGCAACTCCGGCAGCCAAAATTACTTTTAGGGGATTAAAACGAACTACTTTTAGCGCCCTACACTACCAATACCCTCAAATTCAGGCGACTCGTTTCGAAACCCAACCCATTATTATTTTTCAAAATAGATGAAACATCAAAAATATATGTGGATATACCTTATTCATGAGATACTGCTATGTCGCTTAGAAAATTATAGAATTAGAATTTGAGTTACTGCTTTTTCGTTAGCTCTCGTCATGCATGTTTGTATGGAAAAATATAAAAAAAATCTTTCGCTTCAAATATGTGTTGTTTCAAAGAAAATAAATATTAAAAGATATTTATTTATATTCATTTATAATTTATTAACGAAATACAGAGTTTACAGCTCATCAAAAGTTAGCTGTCTGCTACAACCCGGCAGGTTTTCTTTATTCTCATCGAATGTTAAAGGCAGTGTGTGAGGTGATAAGGCTTCAATACTTATTATTTGCTGTTGTTCACGAGGCACAGTTTCATTTACTTTCCTTTTACGGCTTGGTATTGTAGAAATTTTAAGCACTGATGAAACATTTTCCTCTCCGTGATCTCGCAATGCCATCCCTTGAGCTTGACGAGAATCAACTATTTCAGGCAACTGCCAATTCATATAAAACGCCACAAGCTTCTCCCAGAAAACATCATCTCTTTCTATAATTTCTATTTTTAGTGGTATACTTTCACCACTCCACACAGCAAATAAACACTTTTGTTTGCGTGTAACGTGGCGTTGCCCCTGAATTTGGTAATAACAATTACAATATTTGTTTAGACTAGTCAGTTCACTTTTTTATCATGTTTCCATATTTGTATTTTATTTGCTCTTATACTATTCTCCAGGCCATTCTTATAGGCAACTTTAGAACATTAAATTTCCACAATCGTGTTTGGACCTATTAATCCATCGGGCTTGGCACCAATAATCGAATAATCCACAAGGCTCGATTGTTACATTTTCTTGCTTCGCCAGTTGTTGCAAAGCCAGTTGCACATTGAAAATATTTTATTTGTACAAAATATTTTTTACTAAGTTGGCTTTACTGCTGTTATCTCTTCTTTTTACCACAATACAAAAATTTCAATCTGCCAACATATTCTTACGCAATTCGAACCAGTCACTGCTATCCCACTTGTAATTTTTGCTTATCACTACGGAATTTGAGTCAAATTTGTTACAAAAATTGTTTGGCATTTCTTGGCTAGCTCTTGAACAGATCGTGTTAGGAATGACTGAAGTCAAATGTGTGTAAGACGTTGCAGAACTGTTATCTTTAACTTCACTGTAATTACAATAATGATAATTAGTTACGTACTTTATTATTAAAAAATACTATATCTTGTGTTATAGCAAACAGAGAAGTCACCTTCTTACTTATAAATGATTGATTTTAGAAATTAAAAAGATATTAGATGTACTGAGACATACCTAATAGTTTATGAATAATCAAAGTTTTAACCGATGTACCTAAAAAGGTTTATGTTCAAAACACAATAATACAACATTCATTACCGCTTGTGTGCGGATTGCGGAGCGCCATATTAGCGCTGTCATCATTATTGTTCGCCGTAGCGGCATCTTAGCGCTCCAGGCGCTCTGACAAGCTAATGAATTTGAAATATAGGTACATAAAATGATTCGATTTTATGTTATTACTCTTTCAAAAATTGAAAACTGTGGCAGCTATGTATTGTGAGAATAATTTATATAATTATATTATGCATAATCGATAATATATAAGTAACATAGTTAGTCATAAAAGACTCTTATGAAAATAATTTGTGTAAAAATGTTACATATTTCATAATCACTTGGCCATGGAAGCATTTCTATTTTATTACGACGCTTTCTTGTACAAATCCTACGTAGAACTTCATTTCTCTAATTGTCCATATTTTATTCTTCTAATTATATATTTATAAGCACAGAAACAATAACATATTAAACGCAACAAGAGTATAAGCTTAGGTCCTAATTATATGTGCCAATAGTTACATGAAAAGCCTATTTGATTCAAAGTATTCAGTCTATAACATAAAACATGAAATTACGAACTCAAATCGGCGTATTATAATAACAAACACGTTTACGTAAAATTTCGTGCAGCGGAGACGCAAGCGACATGACCTATCTCTCACAGGGCTTATAGCCGAATGATGAGGTCTGGGCGGGGCGTAAACTAGCAACTGACACTCAGTACACCGCTTATGCTAATAAGGTTTAAATTGCTGAAGCGTTTGATATTGATGGGATCTACCGAGCGTCAAAATCATAGACGTTTGGCAGATTTTACTTAATTTTACAAAATATACACGTATAATATGAAAATAAATAGGGTAATTCTTTAGTTCATTAGATTTCCTACCATATTATCAAAAAAAATATGACAGCTTACAATCAAAATATTGCAAACAGTGAGACGAAAGATTATTTTCTGCCTCAATTTTGTGATTTTTTTACCGTGATTCTATTTTACGTACATGAAAAATTCTTTCAAAAGTCTTTTGGTCAGACTTTTGACTTTAAGCTCTAATTTTTGCTAGTTTGTGATATGTACCGTTATGGCTAGATTCGCGACGAAAAATTAGGTGTTTCACGGCTTCTGAGGTATAACAGCGCCTTAATTGCGTTACAGTAAAATCGTAAAGTTATCATTTAGATAAGTATATTGTAAACTACATTCAGAGAGCAATATGTAGAGCATTATTTCAATTTCATAATACTTGGCCAAAAGTCAAGAACGCGTTCGAATTTTCCGCCATTGACAAATTGTACCTCATTTCCAATTGCGTGCACATCCATAGTGATGCGCACACATAATACAAAGCGCGAACTTGAGCCGGTGTCACAACCCACAGCTGCTATATATACCTCGGACAAGACAACGGGAGCATAGTCGCACTTGACTTCCCAGAACAGCTCCTCACAGGATCAAAATGGCCTTTAAGGTAACTTTCTTCTTCATTTCACTGATCTAATTTTAAGTCTTAATTTGAAGATCTCGATCTTTCGAGACCAATTATTAGTTTAAAACTTCTATTGCATATTTCTTGCATCCAGATTACAATTTAACCTGAATCAAATCAGTTTCATAATCAGTTCTATATATTTTTTCTTGTGTTCTTCTTATTTTTGTATATCTGTACCTAAAACCTTTGGGCTCCGTTATCTGCTTCAAACTAGCTGTTATTAAAACATCTTTCTTGCACTCAGATTTCAATTTAAACTAAATATTTTTGGATTCATAATCAGCTGTAAATTAATTTTGCAATTTTGATCTGAAGTAAATCAAAATAGTGACTTCTTCTTTTTGAGTGGACATGGAACTATTTCGTCGTTCTTTAATTGTATTCTAATTTGAACTAAATTAGCACATTTTATGATAATTTTAAATAAAACGGGTAAACGCGCACTCGGAAAATATTAGAGCCTATATTAATGTAGGTAAACCATGTGGTTGCAAGTGTTGATCTTGTTAAACATTATATGAGCTACAAGATAATGATATACCGTGTGCATTTTTCGTCAAGTAATATAAAAATATACGCATACAAATGATTGATCATGCAGCAATCCATGTCTTTACTCAGATCAAGAAGTAATTTGACGCGATTGAAACTCACATTGCTAAAGCTATTCGGATTATATTTTGTTTATGTTATCATTATACTTAGTCTGGGTTAGAACCTTAAATAATAATAAATAATTATAAAAAAAAGATAAATGATCTATAGTAACCCATTAGTAAAACTTTCCTAAGCGTATTTTCAAATATTTCCAACCTTATACGATTGACCAGTATTTTCTATAGAATTACGTTACTGATTGCTTAGTTTGGCAACAAAGAATTACACACAATAGTGTCCGTCTCGGCGCCGCGCCGGTCCGCTGTCCGCGCCTCCATGCTCATTGACATGCAGGAGGCGTCACACGGCTGTCCTTGACGACCGAGCCATCCTCGGCTTGTTAGTAATTTCTCCGCGCATACGCTTACGCAACTGCACTAGTCTCGCCCTCGCTAAACCGTGTCACTGTTTCAAGTACAACTTATGTGTCACATAAACAAGACTAGTACTTACAGATGACCAATAACAGAGTGTAACCAATCAATTTGTTCCAGTTCGTCATCCTCGCATGCCTGGTTGCCGTGGCGCGCGCCAGCGTCGTCGCTCCCGTGGCCGCTCCTCTAGTAGCCGCTCCGGTCGCAGCCAGGCTGGAAGAATTCGATCCTCTTCCTCAATACAACTTCGGATACAACGTGGCGGACGCCCTCACCGGTGACTACAAGAGCCAGAATGAGCAGCGCAACGGTGACTTGGTGCAAGGTCAATACACTGTTGTGGACCCTGATGGCACCCGGCGCGTGGTTGATTATTCAGCTGACTCAGTGAACGGCTTCAACGCGGTGGTGCGTAAAGAGCCTCTGGTGAGTGCCGTAGCCCCCGCTGTTGTGGCCGAGCCCGCTGTGGTGGCGGCGCGTTACGCAGCTGCTCCCGTCGCCGCTCCCGTGGTTGCCGCCCGGTACACCGCCCCTGTAGCGTACGCCGCCGCCCCGGTGGCTAAGTTCGCCGCGTACACAGCGCCCGTGGCTCGGTTTGCGGCCCCGTACGCATATGCCCCATACGCCCCAGCTGCCCCCGTCGTCGCCGTCTGAACATCTGCTATCCCGAAATGACTGAACAATAAAGGCCTAATATTTTTTATTCGATACCTATTGTTTATCTTTCATTCTTTAGAAAAGACGCTTGTTACCCCTTGCCGCCTTGACACTAAGCCGAGTGTTGTGGGTTCGATTCCCATAGGAGACAACCCTTTATATGACCCATAAGTTATTATTTGGAGTTTGGGTGTACTTTGTGTCCGTTGGTTGTAGGTTTGAAAACGCGAAACAGGATTTATTACTTTTGTGGGAGTACTTTAAAAATGTGTAAGTAGTTCGAAGGTTCAAGAGTGGATTTGTTGATTTCTACCGAGATATTGATTCTAACACCTCAACATGAAATAACTCTATAGATTCACAGTTAGGAAGTCGTAGGCATGATTCCCACGAAATACATTGGAACCCATTTAATTGCAAGATTTAGGGATTTAATGAAAGGAAAGATACTAAGTAAGATAGTGTTTTACTGCGTAATATATGCTTGTGGAGCCTATTGCTCGCGCAACAAAAGCAGTTTTAAGTCTCACAACTTAAAACGTATATATGTAGAAGACTTCTCATTGCTCGGTATCCGGTGCGTATGGTAACTGTGACCTATGTAGGTATGGTTAACTAATTACATTCGCGACTGTACCCGTATGAATCAAGATTTACCTACTTACTTTTAGGATCACCTGTAAACTTTAAAATCAATATTGATTCCTATAGAGGATGTCCATGACTGCTTTGCAGCGCAGATTAAGCAAGTGATGTATACTGGGTGTAAGGAACTGCGTATCGAAAACCGATACCAGTTATTCAGTACCTACATGATACTGAATAGCGCGGAGTGGAGTAAGCCCGTCATATAATGTAGGTACATAGTAATGGCTGCCGCTGAAGCCCGCCTTTGTATAGTACAGGAGCCGAAGCAGGGATTTCGGGATTTACTCGAGCGCGTCAGATATTGATAGGATCCATGTCCTACGTATTTTTAATAAACTAGGAATGTTAATCTGGTCGTTTGCATAATCTCAAATTATTTTCTCATTTTTAACACACGTTACACGTGGTAAAATAAGACCCGTTATTACATAGGGATGTCGTACGAATACAGGACAGGTAAAACTGGAAAACACAGATTAGGTATAACCGTGAGATTTTACACAAGAAAATCTACCGTGCTTCAGATAAGACTGAATCATCAGGGAGACGACAAGAATTATTTCTGATCTGGGCACAAACATTTTGCAGCGTTCATGCGTCGTGTCTAATACAAACAAGATATTTTTCCTTGCCAGCGCCGATGTAGTGCAACGGGTCGTGACTGACACGACGACAAATTGTTGCATAGCCGACTCTTCTTAGCGTTTACAAGCGCTCTAAAAGGACCGACTCCTCCTTAGAATATAGAAAAGGACTCCTTACAATTCCTTACCAACTAGCACATAGTAATGCAAACAAGCCTCTTCAAACGTAATATTGTTTATCAACGATGTTACAAGTATATCATTGTTGTTTATGGTTTCTTGTTGATAACAATCTATAACAATCTCCTCATTTGTCAAAGGATATGTCAGAAGCTTCAAAAGAAGAAAATAAAAATATCGTAAAAATCCTTTTTTAATTATTATTTAATTTATAGTGTAAAATGGAGGAAAAGCCGTTATATGGAGCGCTCACAGTGTATCGCGAACGGGGTGCCTACCTGCGGCGACTTGAGCAATTCGAGAAGGCGAAAGCTTCGTATGACGAGGCATTCAGGAACAGCCCGGAGGATGTGAGGACGTTGACGGGGCGCAGTCAGGTGTGCGCGGACGCTGTGCAGCCGGTGCAGGCGTACTCCGACGCCGAGCTGGCGCTCAAGTTGGAGCCCGCCAACATGAACGCGCGCAACATGCAAGCGCGCGCCATGTACACTATGTCTGACTTCGAGCGCTCCGTCGTCATGAACTACCGAGGACTCGCCAAACGACGCCAGCCACCCTACTTCATGGAAGGCATCAACCAAGGCGTAGAAACCATACAAGACTGCATCGGAACAAACGCTGGCAGTGTAATGCTAGACTTTCTTCCTCTCATCAGACAGCTGGAAAAAGCGAGACGAGAATGTCTTAGAGACGACAATGAGCCACAAAAGATTGAACACGTTTCCCGAATTCCTAAACCAGAGCAACTTCGCAAGCTGTCGCAGATGGAAGCTAGGAAGCATCTAACTTTGTCTCGTGTCCTCGCAATGAAGTATCTAGGTCCAATGGCTTATGACAAATTCTTTCTTCAACATCTCACCGAAGATCCTAGAATTCAATCTGCCAATTCTAAAGGAAGTCAACAATTAAGAGAAATAGTAAAAGAGGCATTGCGATCTTTGAGTGAAAGACAAGAGATGTTACGATCACAGAGGCCCTACTATACTATTAAATTAGCTGAGAAGGCAGAATCTAAACACCAAACTAAATATAAGGAGGCTATGCTGGAACTTGAGCGTGAGATTGGAACGCGTTCCGCTGAACGTATGATTAGACGAATTGAACAGTGTATGCGTCAAAATCGTGTTAACGATTTGATACAACAGGCAGAACGTATGCAGTTGTTCCTTGATGTGAAGACGCCAAGAACGCTCCCTGACAAAGAGATGTACACTGATCGCTTGTACAGGGCGGTGGGTGAAGGATATCTGTCTCAGCATCGCCTGTCATACACACTTAGCGAACGTGGCAATCGTCGTCGTATCGCCTTCCTCATGGGCCTGAACGTCGGCCGACCTACTTCTTTCGATTCGGTAATGGCGAATTATCCTTACAAGTTCATCGATATCAAAGAGGCTACTGCCAAGGTTAAAGCAACGCTGGAAATGTGCGAAAACTCTACTATGAAATGTTGGCTTATGTATGAGTTGGCACGACTACTTTGTACTCAGAAGAATTATGCTCTCGCCAAATTCTATGGTAAACGATGCCAACGAGAAGCTCAAGCGTTGGGTAGTATTACATGGTGGCTAAACGGTTGCTTTGTACTAATGAGTGGTGATATGCAGCAAGGCAACGCAAATGAAGTACGCATACAAGTGGAGGAGGCTTACGAATACGCGAAGAAAATGCAAGATCCAGAAAGGGTGCATGCTTTCCTGTACAAGTGCGCTGCTGTGGCGGCAGAAGCAGTCGCGGCGGATGAACGTAAGGCTATAACGCAGAGAGAGAACCAGATAATAGGTGTGATGGAACCAGAGCAACGCGTCGAGACACAAGTGTTGTTCAAGCGCATGTCCACCGTGCCGTTCGGTAGGCGCTTCTCTGTGCTACCGCGAAAGCCTGAGGCAGGCGATCAACGTTCTGAGCGTCGCAGACGCAAGCAGCGCGGTCTCACTGTCGTCCCAGGACCCGAGCAAGAACTACCGAAACCACCCAAATCTGATGTTTTGGGATACCAATTATTCGATATATAATTCTATACCAACGTACTTATACGTTGTTTAGAGCAGTTTGAACTTTTGAGAATAGTTATTTTGTGAGCTATGTTAATATTAAGAGACTTATGAAATTTATGTGGCAATGCTTTTTGAGAATCATGTTTATGGTTTTATATACCTGTTTAAATAAAAAAGTACGTATTAAATAATAAATAAGTACTTTATTTACTAAATGGACATTTAAGATTGTCGTAATAATAAGTAACTTAATGATGGTAGCTGTACGCAGGAGCGGAGTACGCTACGGGGGCGGAGTGGTACACGGGAGCCGCATGCACTGCGGGGGCGGAGTGGTACACGGGGGCAGCATGCACAACAGGGGCGGCGGCGTATGCGTACTTCTCAACGGGTGCGACAACCTTAGTGACGTGGCCAACAGGCTCCCTGTGCACGACGGCGTTGAAACCGTTGTGGGGATCAGCGGTGTACTCCACGGTACGCTTGTAACCATCAGGGTCGACTACGGAGTAGGAGCCGTGCACTACGTCACCGTCGCGGGTCTCGTGCTGCGACTTTGAGTCACCACTGTGGCCGTCCTCTACTTCGTACGAGTAGCTGTACTGAGTTTTGGGTTCCTCTACTTCAACTTTGGCAATCGGGGCGGCGTATTGCACTGGAGCGGCGTACTTGGCGATAGGGGCGGCGTATTGCACTGGAGCGGCGTACTTGGCGATAGGGGCGGCGTAGCCGATAGGGGCACCGTGGACAGCGTGGCTGCTGTATGCAACAGGCGAGGAATATGATACTTCATCAGTCGGGATGATGCCAGCGCTCACCGCCGCTACCAAACAGCTGAGTACGACAAACTGTAACAACACAATAATTTAATAAGATTATTAAGAAAAGGTAAAAATATAAAATATTGCAACACTTATGCGTTAATACATACCTTGAAAGCCATTTTTGGTTGTAGTAATGTTCGAGAGTGAGATTGAACTGTCGATTTCAGTGCACGCTCCCGTTTTATATTCAATGCACGTGCACTCATGACAACAGATTTATGTGACGTCACAAGGCTCGTACCGGTAATCGAAGCTCAATTTTGCGAATTTTGGAGTAACTTTCGCTTTTAATTAAGGTGGTTAAGTGAGGCAAGGTCGCGATCTTCAGTGGAATGCGAGCACGCAAGCACGGCCCAGCGCTGCGTGGCCGGCTCCCTTCACCCCGCACTCCCCTTCCCTCAAACCCAAAATATCTTAAAAGCGGTAAGAGTACTTGTACACGCTAAGAAAAGTCGCCGGGCCTACGCAAGAATTCATGTCGTCTCTACACACAGTACATCGACGCTGAATAAGAAAAATATTTTTTATGAGCTAGACATGACTCGTTTACTTTGAAAAATGTTCGTGTCTAGATCCAAAATTATTCTAATCGTCTACATAATGATTCAGTCTTATTTGAAGCAGACACGGTCGATTTTATGAGCGTGCACACGCGCCTTAAGGCTGCATTATAGTTACGATGTAATCTTAACACAATGAAATCATAAAGCGAATATTGACCTCTTTTCTTGCTATATTAGGCTGCAATCGATGGTTATACTTTTTGTATATTTTTTATTTATTTATAGACTCACCCCTATTTCCCCGAAGGGGTAGGCAGAAGTGTTATATTACACCCACATTTCGCCATGAATTTTTAGGTCCCACGTAATAGGGGGCGAGCCTATTGCCGTACCGGCACATTACTAGACTCCGTGCTGCTACTGAGAGTTTCCTAACGGAAAAACCCAATAACACTCTGCCCGACTCGGGAATCGAACCCGAGACCCCCCAATCCCACGCGCACATTTATGCCGCGAGACCAACGAGCTTTTTGTATCAGTACAGCACTATTGACCTCTTTTCTTGCTATATAAGGCTGCAATCGACGGTTATACTTTTTGTATCATTACAGCACTCCTGCTTATATGTACAAACGGATATGATTTCTTTATCTGCAGTAGGTTACTCATTATTAAATTCATCTGATGGCTAATAGACCCGGTGTCTATATTCTTATCGACTGCCACTTCGTTATGTTGTAAGTTAGTAAAACAAAAATAAACATAATGATAGCTGACTATTAATATGTTAATTTTATACAGATGCAGATATTTATGCTAATTTTGTTTTTATTGCAATCGAAAATAGATATATGTTGTAATAACTGCAGCTTTTTACACCAGCGCGTGTCCTTTCAATGATTATAACTGTAACGACCTCTTGACTGCCTTTTATTCTCTTGTGATGGCAGCCAAGGGTTCAACAGCTAGCAAGCAAGTTCGCAGTTAGTGAACTATCTTGATAGCCCGAATTCGGAGTTTGGCTAGAAGTAGCCCTTTTGTTACATTCTGTCTTTCTGTACTTTAAAGCTATAAGGAAATCATCGTGAGGAAACCTGAGTTCACCATAATATTGTCGAATGTCATGTACATCATAATACCCTTCTCATAGTGAGAAAAGGCTCGTGCCCAGCAGTGGGACAGTAAATATATACAAGTCTGAAAATGATAATGATGACTAAAAACATTAAACTAACAGACAGAATGAACAGCCATCACCTAAACAAAAAAGACTTGTCGAGTAAGTGTCAAACCTGTAGAACCTGTAGGAAGAGTGACATACACCGCCGAATGAAAGAGAAAGAAAATCACACTGAAGCCAACAAAACATTCGTCAGTGTCGACATTAATCAAATATCATCATACAGTCATTCGCAGTCCATTATAGGACATAGGCCTCTCCTCGTTTACGTCACAACTGCGCTGGCCCAGATAGGTTACATACATACATACATAGTCTCACGCCTATAACCCGGAAGAGGTAGGCAGAGGTGTATTTCTACAACCACTTTTCGCCAGATATACTTTAGTCCCACGTAATAAGGGGCGAGCCTATTGCCGTACCGGGCACATTTCCAGACTCCGTGCTGCTACTGAGAATTTCGTGACAGAAAAACCCAATAACACTGCCCGACCCAGGAATCGAACCCGGGACCTCCCGATCCCACGCGCACATTTATGCCGCGAGACCAACGATACAGTCGTATAGGGTTTGATGTCGAGTTTTCCGTCTCTACGCAAAGATAGTATTTGCATCGTGTTATCCCTTAGTCGTCTCTTGCGACACCCACGGGATGATAGGGGGTGGTGACACTTGTATTCTATGCCGTCAACCACACGGCACCGAGATAGGTTGTTAATGTTTAATGTCGAATTTACCGTCCCTTTGCGAATATACTATTCGCTTCGTGTATATTCCTTAGTCGCCCTCATCCAACCGATGGAATGAAATGGAAAGTGACACTTGCATTAACACACGGGCATATGGCTTTAAAAATTTTATTACCTACATACATACATACATAGACTCACGCCTGTTTCCCCGAAGGGGTAGGCAGAGGCATATTAAACGCCCACTTTTCACCAGTGTTTGGATCCCACGTAATAGGTGGCGAGCCTATTGCCGCTTATCGGGATATTTTGTTTCCCAGAGCCTCGTCCGTTGATCGGCAGGTGCACCACTTGCAGGTGAGGTTGGCTTGGGACCCTAAGTGCTTGGTGGGAACCCTATGCAATATTACCTACATATTATAAAATAAATCCTCTGGCCTGTCTCTATGAACGCGATAGACTCTATACATACCGAACAGATTTGTATACGGCTCTTACTAATAGGTAGTGGGGTTTCTGAGAAAGTTTTGTGTTTATTTACGCGGGAGCAGCCGCGGCCGAAGTCTAGTTGGAAATAAAAAGGCTACATAATATTAGATGCAATAAGTAAGTCCGTGTGGTGACGGATTAAGAATACGGATTGTCACCACCCCATATCATCCCATGGGTGTCGTAAGAGCCGACAGAGGGAGCATATTATGCAGAGAACAGCACTGTAAGAGAAGGAAAACTTGATACAAATCCTATACCAACCCGTTTGGCCAGCGTGGTATAGTAGGCCAATTCCTCCTTTCAAAGGAGAGGCCTAGTCCAGCAGTGGACTGTTAAAGACTGATGATGATGAAGATTTTAGACGTAACGTATAAATGGTGAGTCGCTGTCGATCAAAGTCATTAGCGTTAATTTCAAACACGCTGTACAGCTTTGTCTGCACTTTAATTGTCGCAGTTGATAGATTGATAATATTCCGTGGGTATAACCTATGAATGTTAAGGTTGATGACTATAAGTGTTAGTGACCTTAATAAATTATCGAATTTTGATTGATTTAGTGTTCTATAATAATATATAATTATTCAGTATCAGTGATTTATGAACATCCTACTGTATAGTTATCTTCATGTGTCAACTTCGGAAATCCTTCTATGTTTAATGACCTATAAAAACAATAGACATTGTTTTTATATATTTTTGCAGAATGAACATATCCCAATTATGTTTTTGGGATATTTTATAATTCGGATCGTGTTGTTATTCGGAAAGTTTTGTTTGTGAGTTCAATGAGGATAAACTCTATGATTGTTTTCTTCTTGTATAAATAAAATACAATAAATAAATGTATCAAAACGTTCCGTAGAGTATATTTACATAAATAACAATTAGTATAAAAATCCTATTATAAGATATCAACAACAAAATTGTAATAATTCATCTAGAAGTAGTAGGGAGCGGGTAGTCTTGGGGCGTAGAGGGGAGCGGGCGCGAATACTGGCGCGCGGGCGAATAACGGCGCAGGGGCGCGCGCGTAAACAGGCGCGGGGGCGACAAGCGGAGCGGGAGCGACAACAGGCGCAGGAGCGATGACTCTAGCGGGAGCGGGTACAACCAAAGGCTCGCGGCGCACAACCGCGTTAAAGCCATTCAATGGGTCGGCTGTGTAGTCAACAATTCTTCTGGTGCCATCAGGGTCTACAACAGCGTAAGATCCTGTGACGAGATCTCCGTTCCTTTGCTCCTGGTGGCCCTTGTAGTCGCCGGTGAGTGAGTCGTGTACGTCATATCCGTACGAGTACTGGGGGAATGGGTCCACCCGCGCTACTGGCGCTAGGACGGACGCGCTCGCTGTGCACGCCAAGCAGATGAATACTACAATCTGTAACAAGGTAATTATGTGATTTAGATAACTGTATGTGAATGTTAACTCACGCTTTTGACTTGGCTTAAAACTAGAAGAAGCATAAAATTTTGCTAGAGGGTTATCACTGCCCCGGCGATGTCCCAGTTCAGGGAAAAGTTAGGAATTCGGTTGGACTACGAGTCGATCCTGTGCTCCGGGGACCTAGTCCAATCGGATTTGACAGAATAAAAGCTTGAAGGAGAATTTTAGCTGAAAGGGTTAGCAATTAGAAGTAAGGCAACACTAATCGGATGAAATTGTAAAAAAACTGCGACTAAAAGAGTATACTACGGTCACAGGTGCATAGAATGTACATACATTGTTAAGTACTTAAGGAAAATACGACTTCACCAACTATCGAGGGCACACATAGATTTCTCGGAAAGCCAAACCACAAAATAGTGAATTGAAAGTAAAGTAACGTTTTAGGTCAATATGATAGTGTGTCAATACTAATTTTAAATGCATTTGTGGAAGACCCGCTTATCTGAGAAACCGCAAGTCAAAACGAAATAAATTGTAGGCAGTTTATTGCTACTTTAAGGCATACATTTAGAAGATAAAAAGAAACTTGGCAATATTTAATGTAAACATTAAATAAATAAAGCGATTATTATAAATCATGTAAAATCCGTATCGCTACTACTTAATTAAATTCATACGGCACTTTCTAGACCACCGTCCGTACGATAATATAATCATATCCCTTTCAATCCATTACCTAATAATAAATCAAATTGTGTAACAGTATATGATAGGATTGTTTACAAACGACAGACAGCCTTGCGACACACAGACCCTTTCTTCGTAATCGTACGCGTGGAGAATATGAACTACTGTATATACGTGTGTGGATGCATGTATATCTGTGTGTAACTGTGTATGTAGGTATGTATGCAATGTACGAACTTACAATGAATGCTAATTCGTTCGATTGTACAAGTTTATGTTATTGATTTTGTACGTCTACTGTGACGTCATCGGGTGGTCTACTTTTATTAGACACTTGTTTTAAATTTTAGTGCGTATAGAAAATTCAGCCCTCAAAAGAACTTGCTTTACGGATAAATGATCGATTGATTATGAATAAAGTCAATTGTTTTTACAAATGCACGCGTTGATGTCTTTTGTATGGATGTATGAAATGTCTTGTGTGTAAGATTTGCACACATGACCTATAAGGGATTTCACCGCTGCTGGATAAGTGTGTGATAAATTAATTGGCAGATAGAATTAAAAAACTTTCTAATTTCGATTTTATCTGCAAGTTAATGACTATCTAAACTAGTGCACTTGCGTCTTATTATTTTAAAAGAAGAGGTCAGTATGTTAAATTATGTTATATGTACATATAATGTTGATATTAAAAATATTCCCGAGATTTTCTCATTTATCCAACAACGCATTTAAAAAAAAGAGATACACTTTTGACCAAGGATTTCGTGTATTAAATTTGAGAACCTTTAACAGTTAAGTTAGAAAAAACTAATACTCTTTTATAGACTGTATGTCATGATTACAAAATAAGTTAATTTTAATTCTATGGTTCGAGTAATATCAAATTTAGAACCATGGGATGTATCCATGAATCATAATTCTTTTGCGCTATAAAGTTTGGCAAGTAGGCACATAAATTACATTACATAATGCCAATTAATGCCGAAATCTGGCAACATGGACAAATTACTTAAATTCGAGTCTGCATTTACTACTTCTATACCCTATCACAGTCCACTACAGTGGTGCTGGGAGTCGGTCTCCCCTAATTTAGGTCACACTAGCATTGTCTTGATATTTAGTTTCATATATACGTTTGCCCTACTTCAAGACCCTAAATATTTTCACTTAATCAATATTTTCGCCACTGCTGAATTAAATATGCTCCTTGGCCATATCAATAATAGAGACACGGTGAGGCAGGTCGAAACGAAAGCGACATGGCTTCAGTTAGAAAGAAGGCATGTCGCAAAGAGTCCTGATATGGTCAGCGTTAGTCAATAGCCGAACGCACGACGCCGAGGGTAAGGTACTGTTCCGATACAATGTAGCAATCTTATAAGATTTTTTTTAAGCTCGTGCGAGAGGGAATAAGAGATTTACATTACTACTACGAAGTCGCGTAATACACCGGGATACATTTTTAACGTTGGCTGGAATGAAAGTTTTTACTGATTTTAAACTGACACTTCCACGGCACTGGCTTCCTTGGCACGTGAAATATGGAATCAATATTATTATTTTTCAATAGAGTGATAAAATGAGGATAAAAGAGATAATAGGAAATTGATTGTGTTCCAAAAAAATATGTGGAAAACCAAAATTATAATGAAATATCACTCGAAAAACTAAATTAAAAACAAATTACTCTAAAATTCAGAAGATTGCAAAGCCCTCCTTGACCATTACGCTATCGCGTCGTTGCAAAGCTTGGTTGCAGTGGTATAACCGAGGCTTTAGAATAGTTTAGATGATATCAGTCACGGCGCGCGGCACAAAGCGATGGCACAAGCCAATGTGTCGATACACTCACGTCTATTGTAACTATTGTACAACACTATCTATCAGTTTGGCAAACAAACAATCTGATAGAACAGTGACCGCGTTAACACAATACTAGAATAGTAGAGCAACCCTATTATTTATTTAAAGAGATAATATTATTTGGTAAGATACCTTGAGGTAATTAGTGAAATCAAAAGCTTTAAAATATGTTCGCAATGTTAAGCCAGAGAATGGTTTCAATTATTAACACGGTATAAAAGGGATTGCCTTCACATTGTGAGAAGATGCCCGTGCCAAACAATGAAAGACAGTGCTGACGGACATCAGTCATCCCGTGACCACGGCTGGTGTAACCCATGCCGAAACGTCGGGACAAATAGAAAGGCATTTCATCTTTCTTTTCGTTTAATAACACGATTCAGACCCGTTACATAATCATTAGAATAGAAGACAGTTTATGAGGAATGTTTAGAAATTGAAGCTAGAAAATACTAAGAAAGAAAATTTGGATATTTTGTATTAGCAACCATAAATTTTAATTAACAAACTGAATTAGTTTTTAAACGTAACAAAATTAATTTGATGAAGAAATCCATTAATTATTAAAACAATATATAATATCTAATTGATAAGAAATATAAATCTTACCTTGGAGTCCATGTCTTTGTGTTTAGGATAGGATGGTCACAGTCCTCGAGTTGGAATGTGAGGTCGGATCGGGCGCATCGCGTTATATATCGTCCACATTCGTAACTCGGGACGTGAGGCCCATACTTACGCGCTTATTGAAGAAAGTGCTACGAATTACGCGACACAATGACTCTTGCGATACATGTTACGTTTCACGAAATGTTATCAATGTAAGGCTTTCATCGTCCGTCATCGGAAAACCACACGCTTCCGGGTTTCATTCATCGCTTGAAATCGCCATTGTTGCTCACATTTCCGTTTTTGATTTGAATACTTTAGCTATTTACGTCGGATGTGCATCGATGTGACACAAAAAAGACACTATACTGAGTCATGCTATCCATAGCTAACTTCAATGCGTCATGATGGTGACATACTTTGATGGAAATTATGTCCTGTGTTCTTTACAAACTTCTAGGGCTCGAAGAACCTATTACACTTCTGCTCTCAATAGGCTCTTTGTGCACTTTCTTGAAGGAGAGATAGTACTTTTACACCCATTACCATAGGTATTTTCATGTCATTAGATATTGGGCATGCTGTGCTTAACAAAATCCAGCTCAATCAACCAGTCTTGTTGCTTCAATTTCTGTCCCATATTTCAGCGGATATACTTAGACAGCATCAGAATTCCTGTAGCTGACGGAAACTTGAAGCCATATTCATTAACATAAAATACGGCGTTGGCTTACCCCGTGCCTCGGAGAGCACGTTAAACCGTCGGTCCAAGCTTTCATAAAGATCTTTGAAAGTTGTTTCGGGTATCGGTACCCTCAAATATACTGATAACTGGTCTTAGCCATGGAATATGGCAATCCCTTTAGGTTATGAAGGTCAGACGCGAGTCGCTCTGGGGAAAAGCTGTTATTCTGTCATATCTGATTGGATTAGTAAGCGGACCTCGGGCTCTAAGGCTTCTTAGAGATGTTACCGGGATAACGCTAGGACGATGACTTTAATTTTAAACTAGCTGATAAGTTTACGATGTGGAAGATCGAGCTTAATCTCTGACAAGACTTAAGATTCGTACGCTACGTATTTGTACTTGAGCCACATTGCAATATACATTCAATATTTAATGTTATAACAACATATCAGCGGACGAGGCAAATACATATTTTCTTGGTTTGATGGCTGTATTATACATATTTCTTTTTTTTTCTTTATGTTATTTTTGCATGCCAACTGGTAAGATATGGCTGAACTTGTATATATTTACTTTAAGTGTCACCAAAAATGTAACCCATATTTGCAAAATAAAATATCTTTATCTTTATCTTTCTAATAAAATTCATCGAATGAGCGTTGGCAACATAGGGTGAAAGACTGTTGTGACCACTGAAAGATAGAATTTACTACGCTTACTTTCAACGAATATCAGTAAATCAGTAAATCATTTATTAATCCATCACATTTTGGGTGGTTTACAGGTTCACACAGATAATCACGCATGAATAATGAACACCTTTGCTCTGCTTAGAATCAAAACATCTGGAAGCCTTATTAATTACCTAAATAAGACTGGTAAACATCCGTAGGAATACAGACTGACCTCAACAACATCAAAATCCAATACGTTGATAGATGATATAATGGAAAATTCTGTAAAGTTGATGAATGTTTAAAGAGGCTAACATCTAAAAATGCTTACGCTAATCTAACTTAAATTCATATAATTGTATAAACTCGCTGACTCGCCAAACTTTGAATCGCCATTGAATATCTTTTTCATATTATTCTACTGCTGATAATAAAAACACATAAAAGAAAGATTTATCCAATTTGGTACAGTCGTTTGAAAGCTATGCGCGTACAAACATTTCGTTAATATAGATTCAAACCGTGTGTCTGTTTGTTAGTTTGTACTTCTTTCACGCAAAAGCTCGGCAAAAAAAGATGATGAGCAGATGGTAAGACGGTGTAGTCTTACCATCTGCTTTTTATCTGTTAGTAGTACAAGCTTTACAAAAATAATTTTATTGCTCTATTACAATTGGACAGCTTCAAAACATCGCTTTAATATTGTTACGAGCTGGGGTTCGACGATAAATTATAACTCACTATGCCACTAAACTGTACTTTATTTACTAACACAAACACTATACACACTTATTTTTACAACACTAATAAACACACTTATTTCACACTTAATTCTCAGCACTAATAAAAACACACTTCGAACACTTTTCCACTACACTAAACACTTCCGAATTACTTCCTTCGCTTCTTGTTTATCGCTCCGATATTCAATTGTCACTGTCCCGGTCCGTTCGCTCGCGCTCTTTTTATACTGGCCGGATAACATCACTAGCGCATTCTAGATGTTTCCACAAAACTGTCGAAATAATCGCGAACAGTCGATACTCGATACAGCAACGCCATCTACTACAGAGTAGATGAATTACCCTTAAAACACCGATACGTCAAATCTCTTCTAGTTCTATCCTTCACGGATAGATGGCGTTGTTTTCAATTAAATCGCCATTCGTAACAATATGCTAATGTCAACGGCTTTCAACAAAATTAAATCTATATATGTATAACTTACAAGATACCTGCCGTGACTCTGCCCTCGTGGGGGTCGGTTATCACGACAAAACGTAGCATGTGTTTTATTTAAATGTATTAACTATATTACTGGCACATTTTATCAAAATTAGTTCAGCTTTTGCGTGAAAGAAATACAAACCAACAAACAGACACACGATTCGAATATATATTATAAGAACGAAATGTTTGTACGCGCATAACTTTCAAACGACTGTACCAAATTGGATAAATCTTTCTTTTATGTGTTTTTATTGTCAGCAGAAGGTTAATATGACAAGAAATTAAATAGCGATTTAAAGATTGGCGGGTCAGCGAGTTTATAATATTAGTATGGATCAGACCTTTCAAACCGAGAATCTCCATCAGAATAGATAAAATCGACAGTCTCGTAACAATACCGAGCCTTATTTTAAATGCTTCAATACAATGCTTGGTGCTCTAGTCAACATCTGGACAAGTACTTCGTTTAACGCAGTGTCCATTGCATGACAATGGAGTCAGGTGTGTTCTTTTTATGTATTCGTGTCATCTCAGGCAACTCTCCTGCACTAAGTCGGCAATTTTACGCACGTCTGACGCTACAGGTGTCTATGTATGTCCTTATTACGTAATGTATGTTTGCTTCTATACTTTAATAAGTACTCCGAGGAAGTAGTGAAGTAGACTTTTTAGATACAATTGTATCTCAGATTACAATGTCATAACTTCTGCATGGGATTAATTAATGGAATGAGATAATAAAAGAGATAAGACTCCCACTCTTTGCCGCGGGACTTTGGGATGTTATCTTTTTACTAACTAGCGTCATTAGTCGAACGATTCATAAGTTCATTCTTATTTAATTTAACCCTTAACTTGGCAGGGAAAAAAAAAGATTGAGTATCAAAATAATTTTTATACAACATAATATTTATAACCCACAGACGCCTAGAAAAATCGAAAAAAAGTCTTATGCCGGTAGTTTAAAAAAAACCACATGTATCTTGTGGGATACATTGCCAAGAGGCCTTAAAAATATATAACGATTTCAATGTATCTCTAAAGATACACTGCCAAGTTTGATATAACTTTGCTGTAGAGTCATGTATTATAACAAAAAGGAATAAAATATGCATTTTCATATGTAAACAGTATATTTTATTAAAATATAAGTTGACTAACATGAATAGAACTTCTTTCGTAACAAAAATAACAAAATCTTCTTAGGTATGTGTGTTATAATATTGTAAAAACAGTTTCTACCTGGCAGTAAGCATAGTTTAAACCGCATTTCATACACGTAATTGTGGTCTGATCTAGTACGCAAAGCTTGCATCGACCCTAGGAGCCAAATGAAGTGAAATAATTATATCTATCAAATCTAACATCTGTAGTCGGCCTGGCAATACAAGGTATCGTTTTCTTTGTTACTGGTGGCATAGAATTTGATTTATTTATTGGTTGCAACCTCTCAGAATATAGCGGCCCTTGTTCCGTTACCATATAATTATGGTAACGGAATCTTTTCAGGTTCAGTTACTTGCAATTATTCGAGTGTCAAGCCCCCGATTTAAAATTTAGCTCAACACTGGGTTTGTACTACCTATATGTACTATTGGTTCCCGAAACGAGACATTTATACCTCTGAATGTGATTAAAATACTTCAAGATGTCCCTGGACCCGCCACCTTGACTGTCAAAGGGGCAGGACGATCTGAAACCGCTTCACAAGGCCAGGCAATTCACACCCCAAGGATTAGTACTACATATGTACGTGTTTATGCTCAATGTTCAATACAATTGGAAGTGCCATAGTAAAATTGGGTGGTTAAAACATTGGTCCCGCCAATTTGATGGTTTCTTTTATCGCTGAATTCATATGAAACCTGTAAGCAATGAGTATGTTAGGTCTCTTGCTGTGATAAAAACTGAAGTAGGCGATGTGCGACGGTGGAATAGATGAAAGTAGAGAATCTTGAGCAGAAGAGTCTTTGGAATAGGTTTCAGTATTTAGTTGGGCTGATTTCGAAAGACAGGAACCTGTTTTTGTTCGCGCGACAAGGTTACACTCATTATCAGAAAGTACGTGAAGATTTTTAAGTGAAGAGGGAAGCGAGGGATCGATGAAGATGCGTTATTAAAATGCTTTTGAAAAGTAATATCAACAAATTCACAATCAGACTCCAAACTTTCTTCACCATTTGATGATTGATTGAGTTCTGGCACCAAAGCAAGAATTTGTCTAGCTCTCGAAAGCACATGGAGCTTTTTTACCTATAAATAACAGAAAAAACTGTAAATGTTTTGGAAGAATAATAGGCTTGGCAGTGTGCACTTATAGATACAAGAAGATTTTGTATTCATTGTTAGAGAACTTGGCAGTGTGCACCATGAGATACATCCCTAGTAAACATAAAACTGTTGGGTACTTGGCGGTGTGCACGGCGAGATACATGCAGTTAAAAATCCAATAAAGCCCTCCACCAGACAATTTTTTGTACTCCAAATTGATTATTTTAGTAGAAAAACAATTATAATTTATAATTTTAGAAATAAATGCATGAAATACATACAAAAAACATTATTTTATGCATATCACTTACCTGTATGCGCGGGAGCATGGCGTCGATCGATAATGAAATAATTTTGCCAGCTCACCAGTGCCGACAATTTGAAAAAAAATAACGCGTGTTCGAAAACAAAGAACTAAAGTAAACGTTTACATAAATTTAATCTGTTTTAACAAAGTAATGTTCGGTTTACAATTTTTCAAATTTTGATGTATCTCTAAAGATACATTGCCAAGAAAAGGGTTAAATTTGCAGATTTTTTCTAATTTGAGTTCTATGATGTTCCTATGCGGATACGGAACATAGAGGCGTATGGATGAACCTACTCTTTCCGTGACACCTGCTGGAAGCCTCTCCTGGGCATTCAATATGTGTCAGAATTTCAAAGAAGTCTCGTACAGTGCAAGCCAAATGACGTCACACCTGCAAACTCAAAAGGCAGACGATATTTAGTGGGCCCTAGGGGGTGGGCTTCCAGAACAATCTCTTGCTCTACATACATAGTAAGTCTTGTATATGCTAAGAAAAAGAAAGGAAAGCATTCATGCTGCCGTGTCACGTTAACTATTTGGTGGAATCTTATAATTTTAATCAGTCTAATAAATAGCAAACCTCCAAATTTTTCTAGCAAATATTTGCCAGAAATATAAATAAAAAAAATTATTATGAAACAAATACGAACAAAAATATTTCCTTTTAAATTAAATCATTTACTCTTTTCATATTAACAAATAAAGTTAACCGAATAAAATTAACCAGTCGTATGTACAGCTCAAGTCTTCAGGCTTAATCTTCTTAATAATAAGTGTATGCAGCGGCGAAAGGAGACGCGTACGCAGCGGTGTAAGCAGGCGCCACGGGAGCGGTGTAAGCAGCTCTGTACGCAGCAGCAACGGGGGCGGGGTAGGCGGCTCTGTACGCGGCAGCCACGGGGGCAGCGGCGTAGCGCGCGGCTAAGACGGGAGCGGCCACGGGGGCGGCGGCGTAGCGAGCAGCCACGACGGGAGCAGCCACGGGTGCAGCGGCGTAGCGGGCAGCTACCACTGGGGCAGCGACGGGGGCAGCTACCGCTGCGGGAGCGACGACAGGTGCGGCGGCGTAGCGAGCAGGGACGACTGGAGCAGCCGCGATGCGAGCGGGGACGACGGCGGGCTCGGCTACCACAGCGGGTGCAGCGGCCACCAGGGGCTCTTTGCGGACCACCGCGTTGAAGCCGTTCACGGAGTCGGCGGTGTAGTCGACGATGCGGCGCGTGCCGTCAGAGTCCACGAGCGAGTACTGGCCCTGCACCAGGTCTCCGTCGCGCTGCTCCGTCTGGCTCTTGTAGTCGCCGGTGAGAGAGTCCGCTACGTCGTAGCCGAACCTGTACTGCGGCAGCGCGTCGAACTCCTCGATCCTGGCGGCGACGACGGGCGCTGCAGCGAAGGGCGCCGCTGCGATGGCCGTGGGAGCTACGCTGCCGTGCGCGAGGGCCACCAGGCAAGAGAGGACTACCAACTGTAACAGAAGAAGCAATGAGATGTGCTGACTTAGCACTAAAACTATTTTTTGTAATAACTCACTAATGTGATGCTACGCAATCCTGGATTTTCTATGAGATCACTGTGTATCGTTACCATCACTGTCACACACACACTGTAAGATTGCACTTCACTAGATCACCACGGTCCGTACCTTGAATGCCATGTCTGGTGTTTGTTGAGATGTGTTCAGGGGTGCTTAGAGCTGTGAACTGTACCCTCGGTTTGACACTAACGGCATTTATAGTAGTTGGTGGAGCGCTTGCCTCATCCTGGTGGCATCTCCAAATTTAAATATATTCAAGTACGCACGTACGACGCGACCAGAAAAGTTACTACGCACGCACTGCCTTCAATAAAACAATGTGTCCACGCCGCATTGTTTATAGTGGCATATTACTCTTGAGTTTATACAGCCATTTTTATAAACGCTTCCAATATTGCACGTATAATAAAATTTTGAATAATAATATCATGAGTGTCGAATGTTTTAAAAGCTTTGTAAAGGTAACTTTTAAGAGTGTGTAAATATTTAGTGAAACAAATCTTTAACATTTAATTACCTACCATTTTTTTTTAATTCTGTTTTGAATGCCTCAGTAGTATGATTATCTCAATCAGTGTTCGCTTATTAGCATTATTTTAATAAGTTCGACATGTGCTAAGAAATATCAATAATTAAAATTCGACGTTAATAAGCCAACAAGTTATCT
This sequence comes from Euclidia mi, assembly GCA_944739405.2. Taxonomy (NCBI): domain Eukaryota; kingdom Metazoa; phylum Arthropoda; class Insecta; order Lepidoptera; family Erebidae; genus Euclidia; species Euclidia mi. The sequence continues at coordinate 32,342,035 of OX123204.2, forward strand.
TTGAAAAATATTGTGGGAACATAATGTTTGGTACGCGGAAATAGAGTGTAAAAATAGAAATATTGCGGTTGGACGAATGTAACATGTTCAGTGCAGCCGTGAACAAGTGAACATGGCCCTTGCAAAAGTGCTGAAATATCGGTTGTTCCAAACGAAGGTACGTGGTATATATCCGGCAAGACAATTTAAAATAAGAAAATATAGTGATATCTATCTTAATGCGAGAAGTCTCATATAGTGATATCTATCTTAATACGAGAAGTCTTGTGTACCCTCGATCCAAAAAAATAAAATGTCTAATCTAATGACATGTTAGTTTAGTATTTCATTATACCTTTGTGTCAGTCTGTAGCACTGAAACTCTGTGGATGCATTGACTTTATGTTTGACTTATGACTTCAGTAGCAGTTAGGTATCAACAAGGCTTTCCTTAATTTTTTAAGAGGATTTGAACAACTTTACTTTATTTTATTCGAAAGCATGGGTTTTTTACATTTACAATCAAATCTATGTAGCTTTTGCCCTCTTATAATCCTCCCCTACATGCCTAACATACATGCCTAATTTTAGCTTCTTGCGACCTAATGATTATAATTATGCTCGTTAATATATTAAGGTAAAGGCTCCTAATACCGAGGTATTTCGTGACATTTGGAAGCAAGCTGGAAAAATAAGCATTTGTAAATATTTTAGCCTATGCAAAAATATTATTTCAGCTAAAATGGACATTCAAATTTGTATAACTTCTATTATTATGTGTCTTTTCAAAAGATTTATTCATGAAAAAAATAGTTTTATAGCAAAGTCGATTTTCCCTAATTCCGAGGTATTTTCAGGCTTGAAACCTATTGCCGCGGTAGTCGGATCCTATTTCCGAGGTAGAATAAAAAGGAGTTAATTGGTTCCGTACAGCAATTTTATAAGTTAAATAATAATAGTAAAATAGTACTGCTATTTTTTTTAAATATGCTCCTACTCTAGTCACAATGGAGTTTATAAATAAAATAATAAATGTTTTAAAAAGTTTTATTAAATTTCAAGTAGATAGTTTACTTATTCTAAATTATTAATAACACACATATTCATTCATATAAAATTTGAATATATCTTAGTAGGTAGGTATCAAGATAATCCAAACTTCGGCTAAGCGCAAACGCTAAATTGTAGCGGGGCGGCCGGCGCGTGTATGAAGGATTCCGATATGGCGCGAATGTTTTGGTTTAAGGAACCCTAGAATAATATTTGTGGTTGCCATATACCTCGGTATAAGGCTCTATGAAGATCCTTATACGAAGGCATACCCTTGGTATTAGGAGTTCATAGAGCCTAACACCGAGGTATACAAAAATCCTCGGAAATAGGAGAAATTCCTGTAATTTGTAATCCTAATTCCGACCCATAAAAATTCGGCCGAATAAATAACTTATTCAATTCTTACTGGTACCAACATTTCTGTGATTGAAAAGTGTTAATATCAGTCAAAATCTGTACAAAATAATTACATTTTACAAGACTAAAGAGCTACTTCTTATTTAGGCCTTTTAAAGAAAATTTTGTTTTCTGGATAAGGTTTGACAACATTTAATAAGATTTCTATTCAATAAAACATACCACGAAATTTGGTTTTTACTTCGATAGAATATTAATAATTTTAAATGAACAAACGCCTCATTAAAAAAATATTCTATTAAAAGTAATAAGCAAGTGAATACGATGTAGTGTTTCTCCTATTATCAATGGTACCTCCGAATTTCTATGGTGTTTCTATGTATAATATGTATGTATTTACAAAAAAAAAATTATGTATGTTTATCCATTATCTAGTACTCATAGTACAAGCTTAATGTACATTAAGAAAAACTTAATTTTATACCGCAAAAATAGTTATTTTCACAAAGTGAACACAAGGAATAAGCATAAACTAGTGGGAACTAACTACCGTTTACATAAAGTTCATAACTCATTTGCAGGAATTGGTATACGATTTTTCAACAAATTGCCTCTTGAATGAATTTACCCATGCACAAATACAAACGGACAATTAGGCACTTTCTTTTACAGAGGGGTTACTACACTATTAAAGATTTTTTAAATGATAAGACACCATGGGGATAAGTTTAGGCTTGTTTAACTCACGATTATTTTCTTTTCTGACCACTTAATATAATTTTTATATAAATTTGTTAAATTCTAGTTTTATAAATGACATGTTAAGTGGAGGTGCCTCGTGAATACATGTTTTTGCGGATTTGGATATTTTTATGATTTGTTGATCATATCATTGTTCACTTGTCACCTTCAAAAAATTCTTTAACATATTGGTTGGTGATGCATCTATACTACTGAGCTATAGTGTTTTATTATTGTAGTATTCGCATGTTTTGCTTTAGTTTTTTTCTTTCATTTATTTCCAATCAGTAATGCCGAGTGTTTTGGCTGTCTCAGCAATCATGGGATCACAAATTGTAAAATTAAGATTCTGTTTTTAAAAGAGTGGCATGAGCTTCTTCCAGGCTCTTCTCATAGCCGTGCCATTCCGAACCTGGTTGTAAAAAAAAAAGAATTGACGTTCATAAGCGTTACTTTTGTAACCTATATGAATAAATTACTTTGAATTTGAATTTGAACTATGGTTAAATCATTCTGTAAGGCTTGCGCATTTCAGCTTAGAGTATTTAAGCACACGTCGCCAATTGCTGGATCTTACATTTCTTTATGAAGTTCTGAACAATGCAATCGACTGCCCCGCGTTGCTTAAAGGAATCCATTTCAGAACGCCATATAGATACCCCTGAGCCTCAATCACACCGCTTTATCCTCCAGTTAGATCGTATCCCTCGCATGTGCAAACTGGCGTATTCGATGTTTTTGCAGACTCCAATCATCAGCCCACTGCTGGGCATGGGCCTTATCTCAGTATGAGAAGGGTAAGGCCATAGTCCACCACGCTGGCCAAGTGCGGGTTAGCAGACTTCACATGTCTTTCGAGAACATCATGGAGAACTCTCAGACATGCAGGTTTCCTCACGATGTTTTCCTTCACCGATTAAGCAAGCGATAATTAACAATTTAATACGCACTTAACTTCGAAAAGTTATTGGTGCGTGTCGTTGATTCGAACATAAGACCCTCTGCGTAGCAGTATGTCGGTCTCACCAGTCGGCTATCGCTGCTTATCAGACTCCAATGCTTTCCTTTATATACCAAGTTAAGCGAAATCTTATGCCTTGTCATAATGCTCTTTATTGAAAAAATCGCTCTGTTTTGAGGTATTATTTTTGGTTTCGTTTTTATGGTTTTAACAGGTAGTATTTTTATAAACATACTTATTGCAGCGCAGGTTGTGTTTGCTTGTGAGGAGTTAGGTAAATATTGTAAATAATAATTACTTAATGAAGTAACTATTAACAAACTGTAATAAATTGCTGGACATTGGAATCTACATGACATCTATTTTAGATTCGATTAGAAAGTCCCATTGCACATAATAACGTGCGAACCTGAGACGTAGACGATAATTTTATCTATATAACATTCTTGCTTTACTGACTGACTCACAGACAAAACTATAGGGCGCAAGCAAGTGAATTTTGACATGTATGGGTGGAGCGTATGAGTGCACTACGAAGGCAGAACTACCCGAAATTTCAGCAATTAAAAATGTGCGGTTGAATATGTTAAAGAGGCATTCATGCTGCCTGGTCACGGTAATGACTTTGTTGGATATTATATTTTGAATCAGTCAAAATAATTGGCAGGTTAACTTTTTCCAGCTAATGTTCTGATACGATTTATAAAATAAAATTGTACTGATTAAATAAAGACCGAAAAAGCAACTGTTTCATTTAGATCTTACCTGACTAGAAACGTAATAAAAATAACTGTTTATAATAATTAAAACATTTACTCTTTTTGTATTAAAAATTAAAATAAACCAAATAAAATTACCAGTCGTATGTACAGCTCAAGTCTTCAGGCTTAATCTTGTTAATAATAGGTGTATGCAGCGGGGAATGGAGACGCGTACGCAGCGGTGTAGGCAGCTCTGTACGCAGCAGCAAGGGGGTAAGCGGCTCTGTACGCGGCAGCAACGGGGGCAGTGGCGTACCGCGCGGCTACGATGGGAGCGGCCGCTGGTGCGGCGGCGTAGCGAGCAGCCACGACGGGAGCAGCCACGGGTGCAGCGGCGTAGCGGGCAGCCACCACTGGGGCAGCGACGGGGGCAGCTACCGCTGCGGGAGCGACGACAGGCGCGGCGGCGTAGCGAGCGGGGACGACGGCGGGCTCGGCTACCACAGCGGGCGCAGCGGCCACCAGGGGCTCCTTGCGGACAACGGCGTTGAAGCCGTTGACGGAGTCGGCGGTGTAGTCGACGATGCGGCGCGTGCCGTCAGAGTCCACGAGCGAGTACTGGCCCTGCACCAGGTCTCCGTCGCGCTGCTCCGTCTGGCTCTTGTAGTCGCCGGTGAGAGAGTCCGCTACGTCGTAGCCGAACCTGTACTGCGGCAGCGCGTCGAACTCCTCGATCCTGGCGGCGACGGCGATGGCCGCGGGAGCTACGCTGCCGTGCGCGAGGGCCACCAGGCAAGAGAGGACTACCAACTGTAACAGAAAAAGCATTTAGATGTGCTGACTTAGCACTAAAACAATTTTTTGCAATAACTCACTAAAGTGATGCTACGCAATCCTGGATTTTCTATGAGATCACTGTGTATCGTTACCATCACTGTCACACACACACTGTAAGATTGCAATTCACTAGATCACCGCGCTCCGTACCTTGAATGCCATGTCTGGTGTTTGTTGAGATGTGTTCAGGGGTGCTTAGAGCTGTGAACTGTACCCTCGGTTTGACACTAACGGCATTTATAGTAGTTGGTGGAGCGCTTGCCTCATCCTGGTGGCATCTCCAAATTTAAATATATTCAAGTTCGCACGTACGAGGCGGCCTGAACAGTTACTATGTTGGCACCACCGTGTACGTATTAAACAATATGTTCACGTTGCTTTCTATTATACAGCATAATGTATTACTTTTGATTCTATACGATTTTCCAATTTTCTTTTAAATTTAATGGCTCTGTTGAGGGTGTGAATAGTTTGTTAAACTTAAGCTAATTATAATAAAAATCTGTGTGCTCTAATAAACATTATTTTCATAGCATAATATGTACAGAATATACTTATATCCAATCAAAGAAATCAGAAGTTTTATCAGCTAGCCACCGACATTAAAAATATTACAAAAAATTACAGTAACAAGATCCTGCACAAAAAAATATTTGTGAATCAGGAATCACATTTCTGTGCTGCTTTTTACGAGGATTGAATCAAACTTTTAACACTTCAGTGCATAACAGAATCACCAGCCCATAAAGTAAGGATACTAAAATATATCTATAGTCTAAGCACCAGCCTATCTAAAGCGCCTCCCTCAAAAAGGAAAAATAATGAATTAATTTTAGTAGGATGACTGTTTAATCTGTCCGTCTATCTGTTATTTCATCTTTGATGAAACTTACAAGTAATTTCGCTGAAAATCGCAAGAAAAATGTTTGTGTCGTTTGACTCAATTTTTTTTTCTAGTGCTTGATCGATGACGATATTTCAGTCCACATAATATAATGTTCCAAACATACTTTCACTCAAATAGTTAATATTTTCTAAATCTACATATTTTCGTCATCTAATTAATATTTACATATGAATGTACAAAACACTTGCTATTATAAATAAAATTTGCGTCTGTTGAACTTTCTGTATCTGCTTATTATTTTCTGTACCTACTCATAAAATTGAATCATCAACCATTTCTTGTAAGTTTTTCCTCGTAGACCAAATGCAATACATCGCAAACACATTTCGGTATACATTTCAACATCGCTTTGTTTCTGTCAATGATGTGAACAGGTAATAAATATTCTGCAGAAGTAGTACTTAGTGTATGTATTGGGCAGTACATTACATACTCACATTGCAAATATGTATATGCTGCCATGAAAAGAAAAAGACAATCACAAAAAAATATCATGAAGAGCATAACTACATCTAAAACACTCGCAATGTGCAATTTTTCATAATGGTTTTCAAATTGTGAAATGGGTGGTGACGGATTAAGAATTCCAACGGTTGCTATCCCATTCCGTGGGTGTCATAACACTAAAGAAAATACCCGTAGCAAACAGTATAATTGCGAAGAGACGGGAAACCCGATCCCTACCCAACCCTTTTATTAAAAGCTTAAATTCACGTAACAGGGAAAGCCTTACAAGAAGCCATGCAAGTCCGTTTAAATGAGAGGGCATGAAGCAATCTGACTATGAGAAAACCACAACCAAGGTTTCCTTGAGAAGACTCTCTGATCCTTCTTAGCGTGTCCATCGCAATCTAAATCGAATCAGCCCAAAACTCAGCACGCGTATGGCATTTTCAGAAGCATCTACAAGTGCCTGTAATGATGTTGTCAATCACTGCAATCAGCTATAAAGGTACAGAAGTAATATTAACAAGACCAGGGGGTCTTGTTAATATTACTTCTGTACCTTTATAGCTGTTTGTTTAGGAACAGATCTATACGGCAAGATAACAGTATAAACCTAAAACGGCGTATAAATGTGCGGTTTTTTGTTTGGTGCTTTGGGTTGGAGAGGGATATTCATATGGTTTTCTTCCGGTCGAAATTTTTAGTTGTACGCTTAGTTATATCTAACATCCATATCGTATCTGCCCCTATACAGGTTGGAAACTCTACTCTTGAAGTTGTTGACGAGTATATATACCTCGAGAAAGAGGTCAATTGTCAAATCCAACTCGATAGAACCGAGATCCGCTTACTAGCTTAATCAGATATGACAGAATATCAGCTATTCCGCAGAGTGACTGCCGTCTGATCACCGCAACCCAAAGGGATAGCGATATTCCATGGCTTAGACCAGTATCAGTTTATTTGAGGGTACGGACTCCCTGTAACGACTGACAAAGATCTTCACGACAGCCGAGACCGACGGTTTAGCGTGCTCTCCGAGGCACGGGGCAAGCGATAATTAACAATTAATATGATGATAATAAGTAATTACCTAAAATAAACATATATTCTGCCTACATAATGCTGCTAACTAACTATCATACTCCTAGCATATCAGACAATGACTTAATAACCATTAAAACAGCACTTGCAATAGAATTATATAACTGATTTTAAAAAGGCGGATTTTCCGTTCGGTTGTATTTATTTTTATGTTCATCAGAACTCTGTCATTAATTAACCGATTCGGGCACTTATTTTATTCTTTGGGAGGATATATTTTCCATTTGGTCCCAATATATTTCCTTACTTTATTGTCTGTACTGTCTCACTGTTGGGCAAAGGCCTCCCCCAAATCGGTCCACGCTCTTTTGTCACCTGCAATCTCAAGCCAACTCTTGTGGTAGGTGTCGAGGTCATCTCGCCACCGCTTTCGGGGCCGACCCCGGCGACGTCGTCCACGTCTTTGGCAGGCGTGACTTTTGCAACTCGGTAGGCGACCAGGTTTGAGCATCGTAGATTAGAATGGGCAGAATACACATATCAATGAGTTTTCGCTTCAGGGAAATTGGCAGATCCCCTTCATTGGCGTCTTCATGGACCAGAAGCTTTTTCAAGCGTTTTCGATTCGGCGATCGATTTCTCTTTCTAGCCTGTTTTCGAAAGAAACTAGCTGGCCCAAGTAGATGTACTCATTGACATATTGTATTTCCTGCCCATTTATTCAATCGGGTTATCGCTAGTCCTAGCCTGCGGCATGCTGTACTCAGTTCTTGGAGCATAGTTTGAAGTTCCAGAGCAGTGGGAGCAAAAATAACTATATCGTCGGGAAATCGGAGATTTGTAAGCCTCTTGTGGCCGTCAAAAATTCATTTTGTATTCCACAAGGTTCTGGAGTTTTAAAAATCTCCTCGAGTTTGCTTGTGAATAGCTTGAGGGTGAGCGGGTCACGCTGTTTATCACCCCTCTGTATTTTAAATCGAATTAGGTCTCAAGTCGTTTTTTTTTGCTCTCATTGATTTAATACTAGAAGCTGCCTTCAGCTACGTCCGCATATTTTATTTAAATTAAACCGTTTCTTTTTGAACCCCTGGGAATATCGAAAATGCCATTTTAGTTCGCCCCTGTAGTCCCCAAGGAACATGCATGACAAATTTCAGCTCCCTTCGCCAATATTTTTGCCTGTGCGTTGTCTGTGAGCCAGTCAGTAACGCAAGAATACACGTTATGAGTATATAACACATAATGTGGGTCACGTCATGAAAAGCCAAGAGTACGAATTGTAGATCCAGGGCAAGAGAAGAGTAGGTAGACTGTTATTTCGAATATAGAAATTGCCATAAAGATGGCAAAAGTGTTTTACTAAAGAAATTAACTGAAAAATATAATCTTGTGACTTCCATTAGAAATCAATGCACAGATAAACAGTGAACGCTCTCAGCTGTTCAATCGAAATCCCTACTTAATCCCTACTCATATTATAAATTCGAAAGTGTGTATAGATGTTCCGTTTTCACGCTAAAACGGCTGAACCGATTTTGTTGAAATATAGAGATATATTGAACCATGGAGACGGACATGGGCATAAGTTGGGGTTAAATGGGACATAAGTTGCAAAAATTAAACTGGGACGGATTGTAGGGAGGGTATAAGTTTGTACGGCACAAATTTACCTCTTGGAAGTAAGAACGCATGCGCTAATAATTGAGTGCTGCGCATGTGCAGCATATCTGTCAGTACTGTCACATCATACATAATGTCATATTGTGCACTGTTCGCATATATAAACTATAATAAATTATATTACTACGCTTAAACGGCTGAAACGATTTTTCCTACTAGTGCTTATTGATGTTATTTATATTTTCAACTAGCTTTTGCCCGTAGCTTCGCTCGCGTAAATTCAGGGTTCTCTAGTTATAGTATAACATCTATGTTCGGGATAACACAAATCTCCTTTATTGGGCGGTAATTTTAACTGTTTAAGAAAAATATAACTGCATAAAGCATTTACACATACAAACTACTTAGAAGTACTCAAAATGCTATGGTATCAGTGACGTTTCGCTTGAGTGGCCAATATGGCGACTGCGATTTGTCTGTCAGAACCATTAGAATTTAACAAAATACACGACAATCCCAATTTTGCGGATATATGTTGTCGTCTCGAAATCTTTATTTTTTGGTAAGGTTTCGATGTACTCCTTGAAGAAATTATTAATATAAGATTTGACACTGCGATAGCAGCGCAGTCCGTCGGTTCCAATGTGAAACATTCCAAAATCCAGAACTACTTACAAATTAAAAATTAAGTAAAAAACATTTTCCAGTGGACTAAATTGTGAAACTAAACCATTCTCAAGTCCCTTTAAACGCACACAAAACATTTCATCAAGATCGGTCCAGTCGTTTAGGAGGAGTTCAGTGACATACTCACGCCCACAAGAAATATGTATATTAAGATATTGGACATGTATTAGAACATGGCTTTGACATTTGATTGTATGCAAGGTGATGTTATTATGTACCTTTCGCTAGATAACGTCATGGATACTGACCGAGTTACTTTGTACCCTATAGAGTTTCTGAAGTCTTTAGAATAATCAGGAGTGCCTTCACACAATGCGCGCGAAGCGGCTGACAAAAGTTAGTTGAAAATATAAATAACATCAACAAGTGCATCAATTACGTTGTGTTCCACAGACAAAATTTTTAGTGAATGAAAATAGCAACCTATTTCAAAATTAAATTTTTATTCTTTTCATCATTAAAAAAAAACATAAAACAAATAAAATTAACCAGTCATATGTACAGCTCAAGTCTTCAGGCTTAATGTTCTTAATAATAAGTGTATGCAGCGGCGAATGGAGACGCGTACGCAGCGGTGTAAGCAGGCGCCACGGGAGCGGTGTAAGCAGCTCTGTACGCAGCAGCAACGGGGTAAGCGGCTCTGTACGCGGCAGCAACGGGGGCAGTGGCGTACCGCGCGGGTACGACGGGAGCGGCCACTGGGGCAGCGGCGTAGCGAGCAGCCACGACGGGTGCAGCCACGGGTGCAGCGGCGTAGCGGGCAGCTACCACTGGGGCAGCGACGGGGGCAGCTACCGCTGCGGGAGCGACGACAGGCGCGGCAGCGTAGCGAGCAGGGACGACTGGGGCAGCCGCGATGCGAGCGGGGACGACGGCGGGCTCGGCTACCACAGCGGGCGCAGTGGCCACTAGGGGCTCTTTGCGGACCACCGCGTTGAAGCCGTTGACGGAGTCGGCGGTGTAGTCGACGATGCGGCGCGTGCCGTCAGAGTCCACGAGCGAGTACTGGCCCTGCACCAGGTCTCCGTCGCGCTGCTCCGTCTGGCTCTTGTAGTCGCCGGTGAGAGAGTCCGCTACGTCGTAGCCGAACCTGTACTGCGGCAGCGCGTCGAACTCCTCGATCCTGGCGGCGACGACGGGCGCTGCAGCGACGGGCGCCGCTGCGATGGCCGCGGGAGCTACACTGCCGTGCGCGAGGGCCACCAGGCAAGAGAGGACTACCAACTGTAACAGAAAAAGCATTTAGATGTGCTGACTTAGCACTAAAACGTTTTTGTCTTGTAATAATTCACTAAAGAGATGCTACGCAATCCTGGATTTTCAACGAGATCACTGTGTATCGCTGTCATCACTGTCACACAAACACTGTAAGGATGCACTTCACTAGATCACCGCGCTCCGTACCTTGAATGCCATGTCTGGTGTTTGTTGAGATGTGTTCAGGGGTGCTTAGAGCTGTGAACTGTACACTCGGTTTGACACTAACGGCATTTATAGTAGTTGGTGGAGCGCTTGCCTCATCCTGGTGGCATCTCCAAATTTAAATATATTCAAGTACGCACGTACGACGCGGACCAATGCGTCGGGCGCTGGACAATGCCACGTGAAATTATTGAAATTATACGTTACACTTTTTTTAAATTGTGTTGCCTAATGCGAAAACATTGTCATTTATAAACAAACATTCTATTATCATATTAATTGAAAAGTTGGAAGATGTTCTTTTACTTCTAATTTCAGTGGCATTCTTCTAATAATGCACATCTAGTTTTTATTTGATTCATTTTATTTTACAAATGATAAAATTATTTTACGAGTACATGCAATAATTAATAAAGAAAACAGTTATTTATCATGGAAACCTTTGTCCAGTAAAAGTGGATTAAAATACTCGATTCGGCACGTATTTTCTCGAATTGGTTATAATTCATTGAATTGTAGATGATATCTGTCTCATGCTTTGAATAGAAATATTTTATTGACGTTGAAAGTAAAATAATTACCTAATTGAAGTTTAAATAACAAAATTTAATGATTTTACAAATCAATCCAAACATATTCCCATACAAAAAGTGAAAATACATATTAATAAGATTTAGACGTCGTAGAATATCTACGTATCACATGAACATGGGCCTGGCAGTATTGTCACTTTGCAATAATTTGGTCAATGCTGATTTTTTACAAAAGAATTAACCAGTCCTCCAGGCACGTGAGACGTCTATCTACTCTCTATATTAAAGTTAGCATTATAATTCTTTCAACATGAAATCTAAGATACCTATGCTTTATGAAATATGAATTCCAATAATTATAACATAACATAGCATAACTTCACGTCTTTATCCCCGAAGGGGGTGTGGGTGTGTATTACACACCCCCACTTCGCCAGTAATGTTTCAGTCCCAATGTATAGGGGGCAAGCCTATTGCCATCTACCAGGCACATTATTAAGCAAGCGATAATTATTAGGTATGTCGGAATTAATAAGTTCTCCTCTCCTGTTTTTGTTTACAAGAAATTAAGAATGTCAAACAATTGGATCTTACAGCAGTGTGACAAAAGTGTATTTCAGAGTTGCAAAGACTAAATAGCAATCTCCATTTGCTGTGCTGGTAATAGAGTTTTCAAATCTTATAAGACTACTAGATTTTCATAAAACGGTATCTCACTCATCAGTTTTGTTCAGAAATTGCCCTAGACAGTGGGAATAGTTTGCAGACAGCAGTGGAAGCTTGGATTACATCCACTTATCTAGAGCAACGCAAGAATGCCTGACCATACATTACTGAGATTCTCAGCGCTAACAATCAAAATACAATATGCAGTTACCTGATGTCGGTCCTAGAACTAAGTTAGATAAACACACAACTAAATTGGCCAAAATAGCGTGTGATATATATTAGTGTGTTCAACACGTGGAGAGGATTCGGTGCAATTCACAATTTCACAAAATGTCAATGTTCAATGCAATATCACCCGAATTGTGACTGTAGTTTCATTATTTATTAAAACGACCAAAAGTTCATGGTCAGTATACCATACAACACTATGTAGTTTAACTTATAAATTATTACTTAAGTGAATTATTCACCTAAAACTTCCTCAGGAGTCACATTTATCAATAGCTATCTGTGGCAGTGCTGGGCAAATCAAATAGCGGCAATTTACAGGGTTGTACAGAATCTAATTCGAGAAGCTGGTTTAACCATGTGCTTTCAAAAGACGATGTTAACGAGAGGAAAAACTTGTCAATTCTTCAAAGCAAGTGACAATTGGCCAACCTGGGCGTTGTGTTGCTATATTTAGTATATAATACTCCGATTTTAAATATACAGTAGGTATGCTAAAAATGTACTTATTTTTTATTGCCTACGCGATCGTATTAAATATTTGGAAGTAATGTTTGTAACAAAACCTCTTTATATAAACCTCTTGTCAGAGGTAAAATAACTGTGAAGGGACTGTAGTATTGATGATCGAAGGCGACCAGAGACAAAAAATTATAATAGACAACAAATGTTACCAAACTAATATTCTCGATTTATACTAATTATTATAGGTAATATATCTATTTCAAACAAGTCTAGTATTTGCGTATAGGTCACCGCGGCACCGCGGCGTCTATTTTCATCGGACTGCGTCATACATACATACATATCGTCACGCCTTTTATCCCCGAAGGGGTAGGCAGAGGTGTATTTCTACACCCACTTTTCGCCAGATATACTTTAGTCCCACGTAATAAGGGGCGAGCCTATTGCCGTACCGGGCACATTTCCAGACTCCGTGCTGCTACTGAGAATTTCGTGACAGAAAAACCTAATAACACTGCCCGACCCAGGAATCGAACCCGGGACCTCCCGATCCCACCCGCACATTTATGCCGCGAGACCAAAGAGGCAGTCGTATAGGATTTGATGTCGAGTTTTCCGTCTCTACGCAAAGATGATATTTGCATCGTGTTATCCCTTAGTCGCTTCTTACGACACCCACGGGAAGATAGGGGGTGGTGACACTTGTATTCTATACCGTCAACCACACTGCGTCATATCTTAATATAGATAAACATTGATATATTGTATGTACATAAATGGATTTTTGTATTGTCGATAGGTTTAACCGCCATAGCGCTATGCCATGATACGTTCGAAAATGGAGCACGCATAATTAAAAGGTTAGGTGAGAACACCCAGATTATACTCATCAAAAAATACTCATATTAAAAGATGATTTTTATTATTTATTTATAGTCTCACGCCTGTATCCCCCAAGGGGTAGGCAGAGGTGTAAATATTACACCCACATTTCGCCATGATTTTTTTAGGTCCCACGTAATAGGGGGCAAACCTATTGCCGTTACCGGGCACATCACCAGACTCCGGGCTGCTACTGAGTATTCGGAAAAACCCAGTAACACTTTTGCCCGACCCGGGAATCGGACGCCTCCGATCAGCAGTCGCATACACTATCCACTGGATCACAGAGGCAGTCATTAAAAGATGATTACAGTAATAATGCGTGCGTATTCATATAATTATGAAATTCGGATGTTACATTAAAATACATAATTCTGTCCCACATTTCTGCCTTTGTCCTTCGACAGGTATGCATTGGCACGAGCCTCGAAGATGTAGAGCATCCGCAGACTACTAAGACCCACATGCGTGTCGCTTGCCAAGAAAAGTACGTATGAAATTATCAATTGCAGATGATTCGCATGCTGTATGCGGGCGCAAAACCGCATAACCGCAAAGCAGAATGCTCACGTTGTATAAAAAAAAACAGCTCCGGTGCAAATGAAATTTGGATATTTTAAGAGCGGTATATTTTAAGATATGTTTCAAACTACTGCAAGACGGACTCTTTATAATTCTAATTACTTAGCATTCCTGTAGGCATACGCTAGATAACTTTGGCCTATGATATATTAATAAAATAATAGTTTTGAGATATTTCTTAAACGACTAGATGAAACAGTCATTGCAATTATGGAAAAGACAATGCCCAAAAAAGAACCCGCCTCGGCACAAATCAAATGTATCTCTATGTTACTATTCCTAAAGATTTTGCGTACCTCTTTGCCTGTCTGAGCAATCCAACAATATTGTATTTACTTGTAATAATTACACTTGAAGTATTATTAGCCTTAATATGGATATTGTTTATGTTTAGTTATACGATTGTTACGCTGTTGGTTTCAATAAAAAATAAAAAATAATAAAGAGTCCGTCATGTAGTAGTTTGAAACATATCTTAAAATGTACCGCTATATCTTCATCGTACCTTTCCGCAGGAGTTTAGACTTGAGACACAATGAGTTTTAGACACAATGTGAATAAACAACAACGAACCATCGGATAAAATAAAAGAAAATCTCTATTCTAGCATTTTATTAGCTCATAATTGTAAAACTAAATAAATAAATAATTACAGCTTACAATTTGGCGAGATTTTGTTCTTAGTGGTAGTAGAGGGGAGCAGAGTAGGCGACGGGAGCGGCGGCGTACTTGGCAGCGTGCACAACAGGGGCGGCGTGGTACACGGGGGCGGCGGCGTAAGCGACGGGAGCGGCCACCTTGGCGACGGGGGCGACGACCTTAGCGACGTGAGCGAGCGCCTCCTTGCGCACGACGGCGTTGAAACCGTTGTGCGGGTCGGCGGTGTAGTCCACGGTGCGCTTGGTACCGTCAGGGTCGACCACGGAGTAGGAGCCCTGCACCACGTCGCCGTCGCGGCTCTCGTGCTGGCTCTTGGAGTCGCCGGTGAGTCCGTCCTGCACGTCGTACGCGAAGCTGTACTGCGGGTGCGCGTCGTACTCCTCCACTCTGGCGGCGGGCGCGAGCACTTTAGCGACGGGCGCGGCGTACGCTAGGGGAGCGGTGTACGCGACAGGCGCGTGGGCGGCGTATGACACATGTGCAGTCGGCACAAGGCCGGCGCTGGCGACCGCCACCAAACACGCGAGTGCTACAAACTGTAATAAAGAAGAAATATTATTACATACATTAAAATTTGTTTTTTGTCATCATCGTCTTTGTGTCTTCGCAAATTAGTGTCTTCATGTGCGTATTAAATTGTTAATTATCTCTTGCGATGAAGGAAAATATCGTAAGGAAACCTTCATGTCTGAAAATTTCCCCATAACGTTTATGAAAGAAATGTGAAGTCTGCTATTGGTGGACTGTGGCCCTTTTCACCGTGAAAAGACAGAGAAGAGACCCGTGACCAGCAGTGGGACAGTTTACTAACTGGACCGATCATGACGACAATAAGCAAATATTAAAACCTGTTTTGTATTATTCACCTTAGATTTTTAGTTAAAATGCAATTTGTTTAGTTACCTTGAATGCCATGTTAATGTTGTAGATTGTTTGAGTACTAAATAACGAAAGATATAGATTAGACTAATGTTCGCGAATATATATGGCCAAAGTATCGCCGCAGGCAAAACTAAATATATTAATTTATTCAATAGCATGTGCTACCTAGGACTCTTAATCGTATAATTCACACATTTAATTTTACCAAATTAGTGGTACCAACCTATTGAACACTTTTACCCTAACATTATCATACATAATTATATTTATAATCACTTTTTTTAGTAATAGCCGGCAAACAAGGAGATCGATTGCCTAATGCATCAATAGGAGGCGATCACCACTGCCCATGGACACAAGCAATACCAGAGGAACCAAAACTGCGTTGCCGGCCTTTGGGATGGCAAAAGGAATAGGAGGAGGGGTTCCTTGTTGACGACACCCTCAAAACGACACCCCTGGGGAGTCGTTAACAAAAAGCATTTGTTGACGACACCACCGTAATGTTGGGATAACATATTTCTTAAGATTATCGAGCTAGTATATGGCTGGAATACTCTCAATGGTTGATATACATATGCATATATCTTTCTAAGTTCTTTGTATTTTATTTAATATTTTGGTATCCTACTAAGTTTAACTTTCTAACGATTAAGTTTAAAGAATCTATAAAAAAATATTTAAATCAGGGTAACAACACTATTTGTTAGTGGTGTCGTCAACAAATGCTTTTTGTTAACAACACCCCAGGGGTGTCGTTTGGGGGGTGTCGTTAACAATGAACGGGAGGAGGAGACTGTACAGGATTGATTGACTAATGTACTCGCATCATCGTAAAGCCCTAACTTCTTTCTCTTAGCGTTATTCCAGTTTCAATCTGGGGTCCGCTTACTATTCTAACCGGATTTGGCTGAATATTAGCTTTTCCACAGAGCGACTGCCTGTCTGAACTCCGCATTTATTCCATGGTTTAGCCATGTGTCAGTTTATTTAGAAGGTACTGACGCCCTGTAACGACTGTCAAAGATCTTCATGAACGGGACAAGCGATAATTAACAATTCAATACGCACATAACTCCGAAAAGTCATTGGTGCGCGCCGTGGATTCGGATCCGATACCCTCTGCATGGCAGTCTGTTGGTATATCCACTCGGCTATCGCTGCCTATTGCAAAGCCCTAACTACTAAAGCCAAAAATATGCAATCTGGACAGTGGGTTCATTTTATGACATAAGCACCCACTAAGGAAGCATTTTTAATATTACACTCTAATGCTCCTGCTACACCTGCGTCTTAACGCGTCAATTAGCGCGTTAATTATGGCACTACGTAAATGTGGCCAACGTTTTAACGCGTTAAATTACAAATTGTCGACACGAATTTTGATCGCGCTAGGTAGTTAACGCGTTGTTGGCCATTGCCATTAACGCTAACGCTAACGCCGGTGTAGCAGTAGCATTAAGGACTAAAACAGAGGATTTTTTTTTGTCTCCTTGTTCTTACAATCTGTCTTCTGTAGGTAAGACATTCAGTAATTGTTTTGTCATTTTATTAATTACGACTTGTATGGTATGTGTCACACATTCAAAATCAAATAACCATACGGAGTTGTTATATCTGTATCATTTCCTGTGGTATTTTGAACTTAAGTCTACGGATTTCATTCCTCTCATCCATAAGATGAACTGCCAGGATATTTGGGTGGTGGACTATTCTTTTCTTGTATGACCTAATGTAATTTTCAATTTCTTCCTTTAAGGTAGCGATTTTTAAGTCATGATGTAAGGCTTCACTTGGAATATACCATGGAGCATTGGTTAAAATTCGCAAAAGCTTATTTTGAAACCTTTGAATTATTTCAATATTAGAGTGTGATGCTGTTCGGGCTGTTCCCCATAGTTGGATACCATAGTTCCAAATAGGCTTACTAATGGTTTTGTATAACAAGATTTTGTTTTCGAGGTTGAGCTGTGATTTCTTGCCAATGATCCATTATAAGTCCCTAAGTTTCAATCCCAGTTGTTTGCGTTTGGTAAAAATGTGTTTCTTCCAGGTGAGGCACCTGTCAAGATGTAGGCCAAGATACTTGACATGTTCAGCTTGAGGAAGTTGGATTTCAATGTAACTGGCGGACATGTATCGCTTCTTTTAGTAAATGTTACATTTATTGATTTGGACTCATTTGCCTTTATTCTCCACATTTTCAACCAGTCCGATATGTCATTCAAGCAGCATTGCAGTATAGTCGATGCTACTTCAGGACCTGTGTGCGATACTAATATGGCTGTGTCGTCTGCAAAGGTTCCAGTAGTGGCTGTATTTGATGTAGGGAGATCGGCAATGTGGAGCAAGTAAAAAATAGGACCAAGTACACTTCCTTGTGGGACTCCAGCAGCAATTGGATGGAGTTTAGTTGTTGCGTCACCTGATGTTACAAAGAAGTATCTATCTTTTAAGTAGGACTTTAGTAAATTTAGTTAAGTTTGTACAAGAGGCCATTGTGCCAAACTCTATCAAATGCTTGAGAAATGTCAATAAAAGCTGCCGCACAATATTCTTTATATTCAAATGTTTTATGAATTTTACTAAAAAGCCTGTGTACCTGGTCAATTGTTCCATGTTTCTGTCTAAGCCCGAATTGATGGTCGGGTATTAGGCGTTTTGCTTTAATGACAGGCATTATCCGCTGAAGAAGAAGTGTTTCGAATACCTTAGCAGCAAATTGGCAAAAGGCTTATTGGTCTGTACGATTTTGGGTCTTGGAGTTGTTTATCAGGTTTGGGAACCATTAAAATTTGTGCTGTTTTCCACTGTGGAGGCACGAAGTGTAGTCTTGTCATAGCGTTGTATATGGCTAATAAGGGTCAATTCACACCGAAACGCGACGCGACGCGACGATGCGCGCACATTTTAATAGAGCAACTGAAAATATACTTTATTTACAACGCGATAGCATACACATTTCATTTTGAGAATTCAGAATACGTTGCACTACGCCTCGAGATGCCTCGCGACGTACCGCGACGTATCGCGCCACAGCGGTGCATCGCCGGTACGGCCGGCGTGCAAGAGCGGTGCTGCGTCTCGTGATGCCGCGAGGCGAAGCCTGAGGCCGCTGTCGCTACTTGTCTACTATTTCCGTCCAGACTTCGTTTAGAATTGGTGCAGTTCGGTCAAGTGCTCAAGTGAAAACATAATGATAGACTGGGATCTTGTTGTAATCGGACTGGCCGGGGCGAGTAGACATGTTTCGCTGCGCCTCGTGGTGTCTCGCTGCGCAGCGAGGCGTCGCGCCGTTATCGACTTCACTATGCACCTCGCGACGCCGCGATGCATCTCGCGATGCATCTCGCGGCGTCGCGCTGCGCAGCGCAAAACCACTGTCGTCTTCAAGCATCGTCGCGTCGCGTCGCGTTTCGGTTTGAATTGACCCTAAGAAGTTAAAACCGGATGGTGGTAACTGACGCAAGATTGTGCCTGTAATTAAGTCACATCCCGGGCTCGGACTCTTGAAAGTTCCTGTTTTTTGAACTTTTTAATGTTCCTGGCAGTTGTTGGATCGCAAGTTTCTAGCACTTCAGCTATTTCAATTTTATGGTCCTGGGGTCCTTCGTAAGGTTGTGGCTGGAAAACAGTTACAAGATGTTTAGCAAAAGTAGTACATTTTTCGAGATCGCTACGAGCCCAAGATCCGTTTGCCTGTGGAAGCCGTGGAGATATCTTTTTCGGCTGCTTCAATTTTTTGGTAGCTTTCCAGAGAGAATAGTCAGAAGCAGCTGTGGCATCCAAGTTACTCAGAAAGGCCTGGACACTATCGTTTCTTTCCTTGTCCAATAATTTTTTGAGTTCCTTAACGGCTCGGTTGAATTTAGTTTTATCGTTTGGAGATCGGGGCCCAATTCTGCTATTTTAAATGACATCGACATCATATTTTGAATGGAATGAGATTATATTTTGAATTGACTCAAAATCGGTATTCTGCTACACAATGTCATTCTATTCTAATTTCGATATATTCAATTTAATGTCAAATATCCTGACATGAGTAGGTATTGCCATTAATGAAATAATTAACTTTATTGCTGGTAATTTGATGTTACAGCGTTGCCAATGATTTGTTTTTATGTAATATGCACGCAAGTACGCTCTCACATTTTATTTCACTTTAACAGTTCCTTACGATCTGGTAGATGTTTCGGGAAATCTCTTCTTAGTCAGGGCACATGAGTAAATAAACCGAACAGAGAGACAGCTTCTTAAGAGCTTGTAAATTTGTTACCTATTTTGGTAGGGTTGTCACAATAGGTTAAGACAAATCGCTTGTTCGGTATACGACAGATTCTGGATTGGACAGATTCTTGGACTCGACGGATTCGCTATACGGCAGAAGTACAGCTGTTGTAAATAAAATAGCGAGTGGAACCAAAAAAGGCATGCACCTGAACCTTTTAAAAGCACGGAATAAAAATATACATTTGTTACCAAGGACACGACGTGACGACGTGATTTATTTGACATTTCCAACGATATCACTAATCGTGTTTAATATTTTCTGGTAATATGATCTATTTTGCTAATAAACATAGGAATCTCCTTTAGCTATTATGGCCACTAGTTTTACCACGGGGATAGGTATCTAAAATAAGTTTAAAAAGAAATTGTGTTAGACAAAAGAACGTCTACAAAACAAATGACTATAAAATGATCAACCATCGATAGGGCTTACAAAAAACAGGTGCATGCGATTTTCGACCTTATTGACAATTCATGACAGACTTTTATTTGGTATTTTCTTGCTTTCTGACATTGATACGAGGGTCAAACTGAAAGTTCTTAGAAAATCAAAAACTGATTACATTAGCCAGTTATTAGTTTTATTATATCTTTTCAAAATATTGTCCATTGACGTCAATACACCGCTGCATGCGATGGAACCACTGGGAAAAGCACTTTGCCCACTCGTCCTTAGGGGTCTCTTCAATGGCATCGCGATACGCAGCCACCGCTTCTTCAGCATTCATAAACCGCTTTCCTTTAAGTTTTTCTTTAATTTTTGGAAATAAATAAAAATCACAAGGCGCGAGGTCGGGGCTATACGGCGGGTGACCCAGTAATTCAACGTTTGATGTCGCCAAATAGTCGATCGTTCGCTTGGCGGTGTGCGACGAGGCGTTGTCGTGGTGAAGGAGGATCCTACTGCGAGGCCGTTTCTCTCGAACTTTTTCCAAGACAAGTGGCAAACAATTGGTAGTGTACCATTCTGCAGAAACTGTTTTTTGATCCTCTAACACAATTGTTGCGAAATGACCTATCCTTCCAAAGAACGAGGCCACCATTTTTTTTCCCGCACTTCGATCTCTCTTCACTTTAGTTGGCAACTCCTCGAAAGGAAACACCCACTGAGCAGATTGTCTTTTGGTTTCAGGATCATAATAGTAAATCCAGCTTTCGTCACCTGTTAGTATGTCGAACACAGCATTTGAGTCACCTCCGTTAAATCTTTCAATCATTTTACGGCACCAATCCACACGATGGAGTTTTTGAGCCTTACTCAAATTATGAGGTATCCACCGGGCGCAAAGCTTCCTGACCGCTAAATGTTCGTGGAGGATTTTGTGCACTTGACTCATACCGATGCCTAAGCTTGTCCGAATCTGCTGATAGGTCACTCTTTTGTCAGTCTCTATCATACGCCGCACAACAGCACAACACAGATGTTATTTTCAGTCGTCGCCGTAGAAGGCCGTCCCTCACGTACATCATCAGTGAGATTAGTGCGACCACGTTTAAACTCATTAAACCAGTTGTAAACAGTCGCACGAGATGGGGCTTCATCGTGAAAGGCCAATCGTAGTCTATCATAACTTTCTTGTTGACTTAAATGACATCGAAAGTCATAAAAAATCATTGCACGAAAATTTTCTCGTGTTAAATTCATGTTGACGTGACACAGACAATTTTCAATTTGCCGCCAAATCGTAAAACAAATGACAAATGAATGAAATATATACTCAGAAATATTGGCAAAGAGTTCTATTTTCAAATTTTAGAATATTTTTTTTATTATATTGTTTATAAGTGGCCAGTTCTAAGAACTTTCAGTTTGACCCTCGTACGTTATTAAATTGTAAATTCTGAGTTACGTCAATAAGGTCGAAAATCGCATGCACCTGTTTTTTGTAATCCCTATCGATGGCTGATCACTTTCTGATAGTCATTGGTTTTGTAAACATTAATTGATTTTACACAATTTCACAACTAATGAGTTGTTAAGTATTTCGTTGCCAACATTGACAATATTTATTTCAAGATCGAAATATTCGCGAAACTTTTGCTCGAGCAATTCAACAAATGCGACAAAATTATCAGGAGTTATACCTGGTTTAGTTTACATTAAAATATTAAAACTTGCAACGTACAAAACAAACAACGTGCGTCGTAATAACCCTAAGATTGTCAACTGCCTGTGCCTACGTAAACCGGTTCTTTCCACTCTCGCCGCGTACACGACAAGTGGCCAGTGGTCACGCACATAATATAAGCCGCGTGCTCGTAGTAGTGCAACCGATTCGCGCTGTTGTATGAAGCTGTGTCTCTGTTCCGTTTATCTACTCATGTGGTCAGCGACCGTAAGGGTACAGCATACGGTCCTCGAGGAACGTACATGCCAATTTTTAGCATCTTGTGCCCAGTAGATTCGGCTGTGCATTGCTGTTAGTCAGGGAATTGTGAATGAATTTTATATATACAGATGATACTACCTAGCAGTGCAATATGGCAGTCTATAATACTAACCAGTACCATTTTAGTAAATGAATGTATTCGTTGGATTGTGAGAGATTTTTTGATCCATAATCAATAATGTTACGTACGATTTGAAATCGAACATTAAAAATATGGGTGTTTTGAATATGTGTATTTACAGTTTGACGTTTGTCTTTGTACAAAAATATATTTAGCAGAATACCGTTTATGTATTGTTCAACTCTCAATATATTCGCAATATCATTTCGATGTCTCTTAATTTAGGAGAATACCATTATGACGTAAATATGACACTGACATCATATGGAAACTGCATTTTGAACAAATATAATTAGCAGAATTGGGCCCCTGAATTGTTGCCACTTCTTTCTGAGTTTTCTTTTCTCATACACTTTTTCCTGGATCTGCCAAGAAATTGAGTTTTTCCTATTTCTTTGAAATTTAAAAGAAGTAGATTGATAGAGTTATTAAAGTGTTCTACTGCAGCTATTATGTCCTCTTCGGATTTTAGACGTACAGTACGCGACAAAGCAGAGTCCACCATTGCACCGAAGTTTTCCCAGTCTGTGCTTTTGTTATGAAGGACGCATCTTTCAGTAGTTTCTTTCAATTGTGTTTGTAGAGTGATCAGGATTAGAGAATGGTCTGATTAGAGTTCATAACTACTTTGACACTGAAAACAATACTTTGATATGCCCTTGATAGCACAAAAATCAATTAGGTCCGGTACTTTTTTCCTATCAGTATGTGGGCCAGTATGTGGGCTGTCCTGTTGAGATGATGTCCTTTTTAAGGTTTTCAATGGATTTCAGAAGAGGTAGACCTCTTGGGAGGACAATTGTCTTGATCCTCAATGAGTGTGCTTCGCGTTAAAGTCTCCGCCGGCTATAAATCGATGACCGAGGGAGATGAAGAACTGAGTAAACTCTTCTTCTTTTATGGAGTGTTTTGGTGGGCAATATAAAGCCGAGACAGATATAGAGCTTATCCAGCTTTCAATAACAACGGTTGTTGCTTGTATGGATGCAGTGCAATATGAGACTGACGGGTAGTGTTTTAGTTTGCTGCTAATAAAGATAGCTGATCCACCAAGGGCTTTTCCATCGGGTTGCATTGTGTGGTAGAGTCTATATCCTGGGATTTCCATGTGAGTTTTTGAGATGAAGTGAGTTTCGGATATTAGTATTATATTTATGTCGTTTTTTATTAAAAAAGTTTTAACTCCTGCGAGTGGTTTGATAGGCCATTTGCATTCCAGACGCATAATCTTAATGCATTAAAGGTAGCATGGTCATGAGGTCTTGTAGTATTTTTGTTATTATCATCATCTGGTTCATAAGTGACTGCATGAATTCTTTGACATTGACCGAAGAATTTGTCGAAGGTTGTGGAGTGGGCAGTTTGTCTTGTGGTGTTTGAGTTTTTGGATTACCGACCGTTACTTCTGCGTATGTTTTTCGCTATTGTTGACGTTTTTAGTGTCGTGTATATGGGTTGCCACATTTTTTTGTGGATTTAGAGTTTTAGGTCTTAGAGAAGGGTATCTAACTTTCTGAAGTTCTTTATATACTGCACATCCCTTATAATTCGCAGGGTGATTGCCGTCGCATAGAAAACAGAGGATGGAAATATGTTTGTAGCCTGCTGAATGTTAAGCTAGCACGAAGGAAAAGCGGACAACTACTAGTATTATGCAAATAAACATGTGGCGGCTATGGTTGTTAACCGATCCTGCAAAAAAATACAGGGCATAACAAATTTTCAACTCCCCATGTCGGTGGAACAGACCTCCGGAGAGTCCAGCAAGTTTTAATCCCATAATTCTGTAGTAACATACAAAGCCGACTCTCATAAAATGACATAAAGATCGCGTGATATTCATGTAATTTTACAGAATCGGCTAGTTTCACGAACAGCTACCAATTTTCCTTAAAGAAATTAAAAAGGCCTTCATCTACATTACCTTTCATTTACCTTACATCATTACGGTACCCAGGATATCAAGTTAAAGCGAATAGATTTCAATAACTTTGTCGGCCATACAGGTTTTCGTGTTGGAGCGCTAGATTAATCAAAAGACTTAATTGAATATTAGATGTTGTCTCTATAATAGCGCCTTCGATCGTGAATTCAGTCTCTGTTTTAGTGTATTTTACTTTCTCTGAGTTTCACTATTTCTATAAAGTTGAATAAATTATCTTTGTCAAAATTCGTATACACTTTAGTCATTTTTTTTTGCACGATGTTTTTTGTTGTTTTAAAATTCCAATGTTATAGACACGTAGTGATAAGGGATTAGCCACAAAATTTTCTTCACAGCAAAATCGTTAATTTTGTACCTAACTGAGGTAGACAGTAAAAGAGTACACTGCTAGACAGGGCGTGACAAAGTGCAGATTTCTATGGTATTTTTTTTTAGTACCGTGATCGTCGTGATGACAAGTAGGTAAATAAAATGTGTATGTCCCTTGAAAATTACTCTGTATAGCTAAAATTGTGACTTAGTGTCAAGTGACGACTCGGTGGCGTAGCAGGAGCTGCCTCATTGAAGGTCGCGGGTCAAAACCCCGCTCAAGTCAAACATTTTGGACATGAACATGGATCTTTGTCTTCGTCTGGGTATTTCTAAGTATAATGTGTGAGTATTTCCAAAAGTTTAACTATTGGCGATGCTAAGATTCTAACTAGCGACTCTAGCGGCGAATTTGGAACTTGTCCGGTTACGACACTTTGACAGCTCTCAATACAATTACCACTATAACCTCGAATCCTCAGATTACATGAATTATCCAGATCATGGAAGAATAACTAAAGCATGGAATGAACGATATTTTTATGAACAAATTGAATATAGCTACGCTCTTCACTCATATGACAAATTAGAGTTGCCAGAAGAAGATGGCACTATGTTTGTCAGTTAGGGCTAAAGACAATTTGAACACAAATTTCGTAACTTTTTAATTTTTTAGTGATTGAGCAAATCCGCTATCGATATCGATTTCGATCAAAGTTTCAATAATATAGGTTCAAAATCAAACAGACTTGTAAAAGTAAGTATGTACATGTTATACATTCCGTAAGTTTGTGTCCACAGCAGTCAGAACGCTAGTTACATACATACATACATAACGTCACGCCTTTTATCCCCGAAGGGGTAGGCAGAGGTGTATTTCTACACCCACTTTTCGCCAGATATACTTTAGTCCCACGTAATAAGGGGCGAGCCTATTGCCGTACCGGGCACATTTCCAGACTCCGTGCTGCTACTGAGATTTTCATGACAGAAAAACCCAATAACACTGCCCGACCCAGGAATAGAACCCGGGACCTCCCGATCCCACGCGTACATTTATGCCGCGAGACCAACGAGGCAGTCGTATAGGGTTTGATGTCGAGTTTTCCGTCTATACGCAAAGATGGTATTTGCATCGTGTTATCCCTTAGTCGCCTCTTACGACACCTACGGGAAGATAGGGGGGAAGATACACTTGTATTCTATGCCGTCAACCACACGGCGAGTTACAGAACGCTAGTTAATGGATAGTATTTATATAATTATTACACAAACTTGCATTTTTAAACGGAATCTATATTTTTTTTGTTTCAAATGGGTACTCAGTAGCACATAATAATGAAGCGTCACAGCATTTTTTTAACTTCAAGCTAATCTCACGTGTTTTGTCACCAGCCGCGCGTGAAAGGTATTTTTTAATAATACTGTTATTTTTCACGTGATCTAAAATTATCAAATCCTTCTTCACGATATTTTCGTTTTGCAAACTATCAAGTATATATGGGCGCAAATTAATATATAATGATTATATTGTTACGAAAATGTTAATAATATTTAAGATTGATATTTAAATAACTATTTGTGAACACAGAACTGAGAACTTCACTACTTTAGAATATTAGACACTGTATTGACTGCTTCACTGTTTTATAAATATTGGGTATTTAATTTATCGCTTCATAATTAAGATAACTCCAGAAACTTTCAAAGTAAAATCAATTAGTATTAAATAACATTATTCTGATACTTTTAAGTTAACGGTAATAAATAACCTGCGCCTATATTTACATCCTGTTGATAGCGCCATCTGTTGCGAATGTTGTAAAGCAGCGTTTGATTATTACAATAGATTTGTTATTCGTATAAAATAAATCATATGGTGTTGTGCAATATTCATAACAATATTAATGTTGATTTTTGATAATTAATTGTACAGTAATTTCAATTATATGTTGAAAAGGAAGTGGCAGCTGTTAACATTAAGTGTAATGACGGTTAGTTTATAAAAAGGACTGTAGGTCACATTTTAATTCAATTCTGTGCTAGAAATCGTCTGAAAATAAACCAAGTAATATTACGTGAGTCTTTTTATAATAATGGAGTCTGGACTGGACTGGACACGATAACCCTGGCGTATCGCCGACATATACGTGAATTCATAGCAATGTTCTTTTTCATCAGACGTTTAGAACGTTGTCTTAAATAGGTAATTAATTTTTAACAAACGTCTTTTAACAAGCTGCTCAAGGTGAAAAACTTCTTTTTGTAGTTTTTCTATTGTACGTAAGTGTTTAGCGCACACGATTTTCATCGCTTCTGTACCTACTGGCGGAGAAATTGTAACTAACGTAGGCGCTTTAGTGCTGGTTGTCGGAGAAACAGAAGATGTCTCATTTATGGAAGGCGCACGCGTACACTAAAGAAAGAAAAAAGTCACGTTTTAATGCAAAGCAGTATATTAAAATAAATAAGCATAACCTTTGTGTTTGCCACCCTAGCAATCACTGATGATACCTGAAGCTTGATTTATAGGCCAAAGCCGATTGATAAAAAGTACCTTACACCTTTTTCTGTACTCCCATTACTCCCAGCAACGTGCATTGAACTTTTTATGATCGATTGAGTAGTCAAAATGTGAAAGCTTAACAAGTAAATAAATTCACTTACATTTATAATAGGTATTAGTAAGGATATAGTAAAACTATGAAATGAGTGGATGTCGTCTAACAGCCTGGCCACGAACGGCCGCGACACCACAGAATAGATAGTTGGCGACACGCTGAGCGACAAGCGATTTCAATGTTCATGCCGCTCTCTATTCTGCCGCCGGCGCTGTCTGCTGTATTTGTGCAGAACTAAACTGCACAAATAAACATCGAAATCGCTTGTCGCTTAGCGTGTTGTGGCTTTTCGTGGCAACAGTGTAACTGCAGGTAGCTGGCTGAATATTGTTTATAACATACATACATAGGCTCACGCCTGTTTCCCCGAAGGGGTAGACAGAGGCATATTAAACGCCCACTTTTTGCCAGACTTTTGATCCCATGTAATAGGTGGCGAGCCTAATGTTTTGTTTGCCAGAGCCTCATCCGTTGATAAGCAGGTACACCACTTGCAGGTGAGGTTGGCTTGGGACCCTACGTTCTTGGTGGGAACCCTATGCACTAATAATAAAATTGTAGAAAATATTAAAATTAAATTATTCCTTTGGTCGAGACATCGAATGGAGCCCAAGATCCGACTCCTGTTTGGCGCTGCTACCCTAATAAAAGCAAAAGCAAGTAATTATTTAAACACTCACACTGATACGTTTAGAATGGAGGAGTAATGTTGCCACAGAATTTTCTTATAGTCTGCGCCATCTGTCATTACTATAAAAACATTCCGCAGTAAAATGCTTGGAACAAATTCTATGGTGCTTTCTAGGCACCCAATTTTCTCCACGACATACTTGCAGCAATCCACTTATTTTATAAATCTTTATCACGTGCACAAAGAATCTAAAAAATAACGAGATAAAAATATACGGTGGATAGACATATCGATAAGATTTCTTACAACACTTGAAAAGTCGATATAAATATTATACGGCTAAATTCAAAATCATGATAGAACTGTCATAAAAGATGAATCACTAAAGTTATATAATTTGATGGCATTAAATTGTCTAAATTGTATCTTACACGTCAGTTGACTGTGTTCAATTTTTCAGTACTAGGGCTACCTCTATCATGAAGGTATAGATAAACATGGAGGCCACAGCTGGAACAAAGCCTTGAGTCAAATACCTACATTTCTCTATCTCACTCTCTGTGGTCTGACCTCTCATTTTAGCGTGGATTTAGTATTGCTATCTTCTTATTAAAATCTCCGAGTAAGCTCTTAAAAAGAGCCGACATATTAAGCAAATCAGAAGTTTACACGGTCAATTAATGTGTATTTAAATCAAGAGTTGAAATCCAATCACTTGTTAAAACTCCCAATATTGTAGGTCTCGAACGCTTATAATCATGGTTGGCGAGACAGTGAATTATAATCCCATTTCCTAAGGATTTGGTAATGTGGCAACATTGGCCACCATATGTCAAGTAAATCTTGTCAATATGGCAGTGGTTGGTTGAAAAGAGATGGTATGACCACAGTGAGCGAGATAGCGATACATCATTTGAGCTTCAAGTAGGTATTCGGAGTGCGGTCTCCATGTTTATCTATAACTTCATGACCTCTATGTATTATATATCCAATCTCTTTGATCCAGATGGAGTCATCTGTCATATTTGTTCGACGCGGAGTGTAGCCGGTCAAATGTCATTGGGTATGCAGACGTCACATCCTCACACTCGCCAGTGTTGCCACCTCAAGAACAGTTCATTTGCTTTGCGGGAAAATTATGAAACGTAAAGCGTGTTACCCTATTAAGCTATTGTTTATTTTAAAATCACAGAATGGAATAGATAATGAAACATTTCCAAGAAGCATTTACAATTTAAAATATCGATATATCGACATTTTTCAACAAGCTTAGTAGTCGTTCGTTTGGGTTAAGGTAAGGTTGAGGAGGTCTTCGAACCCCCCTCACCATTTCACTTGCCGGAAATAACTACTTGGTTTCCTCTGAAAAAAAAAAACTCCAAACATCGGTGTGTATGGCACTGCCAACTTCCACATTCTTCACACTAGTTTAATAAACTAAGGTTGACGACTTTTTTCGGATTGAGGTTCAAAAGAGAACCTAACATAACCTATTTAGTTACTTATTAGAGTCGCACCTAACCCTAGGTACTCGAAAGCAATGACGCACAAATTTGACATTAGCTGTCAATATCATGCATACAAGATGGCGGTTGCGCATCGTTTCACGTTTTTCACATAACACCTAAATATCGCTTTTATTGATTCCACTAGCTTAATAAATTGAGGTTGACGGAGCCGCGCTGCGCTGGGCTCCTATTTTCGGGTTAAGGGTCAAAAGAGAACCTAACACAACCTATTTAGTTACTTTCACATAAAACCTAAAATAACGTTCCGTTTTGCATATTTGAATGAAGAATTTTTGTAAATTGTTTAAAAATATTTAGACACAACTCCGGCAGCCTAAATTACTTTTTGGGGATTAAAACTAACTTCATTAAGCTCCCTACACCAATACCTACCCTCAAATTCGGGCGACGCGTTTCGAAACCGGACCCATCGTTTGGCTTTACTTTGACAAGCGATGGCTCCTTCTGGTATAATTTACAATTTTGTGATTACAATATACGTCAATGATCATGACTGATTTAAATATTAACTGTTGTAAACATTTAATTAATCAACAGGAACAAATTATGTATATATGTTAGGTACATATGAAGGTATTTGGGATAGATGTAAATTATGCTACTAGTAATACAATTAAATTAAATTACCCAAATCGCACAATATAATGACGAAAATAATATCTTAATATATAAAATCCTTGCGTTACTGACTGACTGACAGACACGCTACAGCCGAAACTATTGAGCGCAGGAAGCTGAAATTTGGCATGTTTGTTCCTTGGGGACCGTAGGGGTGCACTAAGGAGGGATTTCCCGAAATTCCCACGGGATCGACCAAAACGGGTAAATTTAAAAAAAATGCAGGCGTAGCTGCTGGCGTCCTCTAGTATGAGATAAAATAGGTAACTTTTTTATGATCCATACTCATTACGGGGTAATCGTTCGAGGACACACTGACAACATTCACAAAATGGCGAAGCTATGTTATGATATTTTTGACAATAATTATGAAATATTTTATTAATCAATTATTGAATATGCTATTTACACATAAAATGAGATCGAATCTTTTTTTAATATGGTTATATTTGGCAGAATTTTTACAGTTATAAATTTTACACGATGGCTTAATAAAATTAAAAGTTTGTAAACTTAATGTGATGTGATGTATTGAATGACGTAACGCCCGGTACGCTCATTTTGAGCGTAGTCGTTTGGCTTCACTTTGACAAGCGATCGCTCCTTCTGGTATAATTCAATTCAGTGCTCGAATCATAGTTGTATTGAAAGCTGTCAAAAGTATCGTACCCGGACCACTTCCAAATTCGCCGCTAGAGGCGCGCGGATAATCTTTGCATCGCCAATAATGTCATCGGTAACGAAACCATATCTCGAACTTAAATCGATAAGCTCTCTCTATCGGTCCCCTTTGAAATTAAGAATTATATTACATTAAAATATTAATATTTCAATTAAAAGTAATATAAATGTTTAAAAACCGTTCTGCTAAATTCCCTGAACAGAAGCTACCTATAAAATTAATTTTACAAAATATACAAACATTTTCTATTAAAAATTTTCTTTAAAATCAGCATTTCACAGGGCTAAAATGTGTCGTGAACAAAGGGTAAGCAATTTTTTTAGGTTATGAATTATGAATAAAGTGCATTGACCTTACGCATCGACCGTCACGTTGTTATGCTTTGAAAAATTTATTCTGGCAAAAAACAAATTCGGAAGCAAATTATTTTTCATATTTTGTGCTAGCTTCTATATTGTAACGGGTTCTGGTAGTAAAACGCAGTACGAGGTTCTATGCGTTTATTTGCCGAGTATTGCCTCGCTTCCTATGCCGAGTATGACCGACCAACAACACGACACTGGCCTGAACACTAAGGGCTGCAGTCTCCCACGCTGTTCCCTCCGGTAGTGTGCAGGGCAGGTTGCTCGTAGGGCTGCGCGTAGCGGGCAGATCCTCGCAGGCCGTTGGTTCAGCTGGCAGACGCCGGCGGTACGAGTACGCTGAGCAGGGCAGGCCAGACTCTTCGGCAGAGGTGACACCGAGGACGATGCAGGGAAGTGTAGCGGTCTAGGGAGCGTAGCCCGGAGTCTTAAGGTGGACCTGGAACCTGAAGGAAAGCAGCATTAGGAGAGCCACAACCAATAGAGCCTCAGCTAGCAGGTAGAGAGATGGGTAGTACGCTAACGCAGTAAATGTAGTGCTTACCCGTAGCTGGGACCAGGATACACGTAGATACGACGTAGGGTCAGTAGGTACGCTTAGTTATGGTACGTAGTAGAAGCGACGTTAGAGTAGCGGTGCCGGCCTCTCTGTCGGCCCCTTTATATACCGGGCCCTCCATCAGGGTGAGAGTCCGTTTATGACCATATTTGGTCAGGCTTTGCGAGCGCGGACGATGGCTTTCTCTGATTGGCCGAGCGTATGGGTGGTACTGTGACGCAACCGCGGTAAGTACCGGACATACGTTACAATATCATGGGCCGAGTACATACTTTTCAGGAAAACACTGACTTATTTAAAATACACGGTGTATGTACATATACTTACAGGATGTTGATTTGCATTTGCAAAATATTTTAAGGGGTGAATATGCTATAACTGAATACAAATACATGAAAATATTACTCACTAAAAGTTACAAAATATTGTTCTTCATCAAACATTTGAAAATTAACTCCTTGTATTGACTGCCATCGCCTCTCAGCTGATCGCCATTGCAGGTGTCTAACACACACAAGCACACATACCTACAGTGACTGCGCGATAGAGTCTTATTTTGCACGATTCAACAGAAGTATAAGGAATTAGAAGATGATGAGACCAAATTTTACGGTTATTTTAGAATGTCTAAATGCTTTAGTATCTTAGCCTATTCCTCCCACTGAACGATTAGCAGTTTGGCTCAGGTAAATTAAAAAAAAAGATTTTCTTTTCAATTATGTACTTATTTATTTAATATTGACATGAAATGTTTCACACACATACATAGACTCACGCCTGCCTCTCCGAAGGGGTAGGCAGAGGCATATTAAACGCCCACTTTTCGCCAATGTATTGATCCCACGTAATAGGTGGCGAGTGAGATTATAGCTCCGTGTGTTCCGGCCTAAATCATCAACTGCCCTCCGGCCGGGAAACAATACCCACGGCCGGAGCACGGCCGTGGCCCGGCCATGCTCCGACCGTGGCACAACCGTGCCACGGCCTAACGTGAATTACTTCATACAAATCAATACTATGAATATTTCACCGTGTCACGGCCGTGCCCCGAGAAACAGTTCAAAACATAACGAACAACCACCACAATGAAAACTTTTGTCGTCGTCTGTGCTCAAGACAAAGATAGTAGGTAATACGAATGGGTGTTCATTGTGTCCGTTAGTTGTGTGACTGTAAAGTTCCCCGTGACACAGGATTTAGTCCTAATGCGGGATGTTGTCTTTTTAAAATTAAAATACTAAAGTGTGACAGAAACATTATATCGCACAGAAAACTTTAAATGAAAAAAGGGGTGTCCAATGTACAGTCAGCGACAAAAGTCGATAAACGTGTACAACTCGCCACAATTCATAAACACACTAGGCATCATAATATATCGGCATCCATCTTTAGCCACATATAACGGTAAGCGTGTTAATGTTACGAATATCGGTAAACGTCATATTAACACAATTTGGTAAACACGCTCAAAAACAAAATTCGGTGAACAATCATAAATAGTAGCATTGCAGCGACTTCTGTTGGATTGTCGTGTTTATGTCATTTTGTTGTATTTCTTACAAACTCAGGATTTGAATAACTACTTTTTCAGGAACGAAATAATGTTTAAAAATGCAGTAAGGTATTCTGGTAGATACAGACAAGTTTACTTGTGCAGTTATTTATTCTAAATACGTCTGGCTAGTGAACCACAAACAAAATATACGGGGTATTCCTGAAAGCGCAACCATTTTTGAGCGCAACTACTTTATTCCACAAAGCGCAACCATTAGTTGCGCTCATAAATTAAAAAAATATATATAATTTTTTTATTCCACTAAGCGCAACCACGTCGAAAAATAGTGAAGGGGCATGATAGATGCATAAAGGACTTTTTATCGATAGAATTTTGAAATCATATGCCCATTTTTTATTTATTATGGCGATCGCTTCTAAAAGTACCAGGATAACAGAAATGAACAGAGGTTGTTTATAGAATCTAGTAACAAAGGTATCAATCAGTAAAATGTTTTGAAAAGTACCAGGGTAACATAAATGAACAGAAGTTAGTAGCCTAATAAAAACCGTTTTTTTTGTCATGAATCAGAAATAAGGCACTGCATGATATAGGTAAAACTCATAACAATTTTAAAAGTTATAGTGTGTAAGTAGGTTCCAAAATACCTTACTAAATTAAATATGTAGCAAATAAAAACAGATAACCTCTTTTCACACTTAGTATTGTTTAATCATCAGGTATAAGAGGATACATCAAATCACAGTTTGAGTAATAATCATAATAAGAACAATATAAAATTTAATTATATCACATTAGAAATTGTGTATTAGCTTAATATTAAGGTACATACAATCAGCCTTAATCGTTATCTCAATAAAACAATTTTAAACTAATAGTATTTAGTAAAACAGTGAAACATTAAACTTAAATATATATAACTTATATTTGGCCGCGTCTCAGCCAGCATGAGACTGTTTTATTTTCTTATGTAAATTGATCAAAAAATCACAAATAGTTGTCTTGACAATATAACAACATATAAAACAATAAAAATTGTATTGTATTTTAAGCATTATACATAATGAAAAATGGTTACAAAAAAATGTATATATATATATATATATATATATATATATATATATATATATATATATATATATATATATATATATATATATATATATATATATATATATATGTGTGTGTGTGTGTGTGTGTGTATATTAAAATCTCAACATCTCTAAACAGTGCCCTAAAGAGATAGAGCCACTTGTATATTCATCTAATTTACTGTTAATTAACCTATTTCTTTCTTGAGCATGGTTTTCTTTATCAGAAATGTCCATTTGTAATCTTATATCAGCATAATTACCACAGTATTGCCGCAGATACCCTAATAGTTGTGCTAAATTTACACCACGCTTTCTGTTTATTTTTTTATTAATGTCTGAATAGTGTGACTCTACAAAATTATTAGTTTTATTATTTTCACCGTAGGATGAAAATGTATTTTTCCAAAATGTATGCTCCGGCCATTGAGAAACCATGTAGTCATTGAACTTTGTAACATTTTTATCTTGTGGGGAGTGGCTCATTATATAAATTCAAGCATCGTCTAAATCATTT
Organism: Euclidia mi; assembly: GCA_944739405.2. NCBI lineage: Eukaryota > Metazoa > Arthropoda > Insecta > Lepidoptera > Erebidae > Euclidia > Euclidia mi. The sequence goes on from OX123204.2 coordinate 32,376,876, forward strand.
TTCGGGTATTAGAGGTAACTTAGTGCATAAGGCAACATGTTTTCTAAAAATACTATTTTTCGAAAGACCGAGTTCCTTAGATTTTCTCTGTAGCGCTTGTTTAAAATGAAAATAGCACCCACTCGCAAGTGCATTGGGGAATACCGCTAGAAAACCTCGAACTGCAGCTTCCTCAAAATCACTTTAAAAAAAACTACATTCATGTTAGGCACAGAGGCTTTTAATAATTGAACGGGCAACGGGCGCACAGCAACAGCTCTGTCCTGTGGTCACTGCTCCCCGCACCGCACCCTACGCCACGTTGCATTGTATTATTTTTATATCCATCAAATGTCATAAAGTTTTATACTAAAATATCCTGTCTTATGATGAACTGTCGATATTTTCCGTTAGTTATTAATAAACATCGTTATCGGGCGGGTAAAAATGGTGGCAGTGCGGTAGCGCACGACAATAGGGTTGTCATACGTTTTTTTTAAAGTATAGCTATATAGTATTGTATTTTTTTTTTGTATTGTAATAACTTTTTCACTTATTACTCTTTACTACTTCAATGTAATTTGAAAGTTAAGGCGAAATTATTTTCAAATATATTAAATTATTATTTCGCAGTCGTCATATATTGGATAAAATTTTTACAAGCATCTATGTCAAAAATATGTTTTAATCTATTCTTTACTTTCATATTTTTGTTGTAATGTTAAAAAGTGTTAACATATTTTAAAAATTGGCAACACTAACATTAAGTGAAAAATTAACAATATAAACTTTTCAAATTATTTCACAAGTTTAAAATAAATACGTCTTTGTTATGTCAAATGAAGTCGAACGGTCATTGTCTTACTTAAAATGTTTTTTTTTTCAGCAGACATCTTAAACTAACAGAAAGCAGTATACATAAGTTGTTGGTTTTTTATTCCAAGTAGACGTAAATATCTTCAAGGAATATTTTAACAAAAAATATTCAATAAAAAGTAATTGAAAAATATTTATGTGTTTCATTTTAAAATTATTTCTAACGAAAAACCTACATTTATTATTTTGTATTGACTTAGTTACGAGTGATTATTAAAATATAATTTAATTTTGATATTTTAATAAGGTACACAAGGACAAATTGAAATATAGATTCTTAATTACATAAAGATATCAAGTAATAACATTAAACTATTATTTAAAAAAAAAATTTGCATGCTATATGGGTACGCGCGGCAACCCTAGTGTCGAATGCCACGACCTTGACCCGCTGGATAACGATGTTTAGTTATTAACCAGCACTATTGCACCTTGATATTTAGTTGCGCTTAGTGGAATAAAAAATAATATTATTTTTTTGAATTTATGAGCGCAACTAATGGTTGCGCTTTATGGAATAAAGTAGTTGCGCTTTTTTAGTTGCGCTCAAAAATGGTTGCGCTTTCAGGAATACCCCAAATATACACATTACAGCTGTGGTGATGAAGTTTCTGCTTAGAATAATAATAATAACTTATTGCGGTATGATCCACAATAGAATTTTATATTATCTTTAGGGGAAATGGTTGGCTGAATTTGTAGATAGCTCAACACACTCACATACTTAATTTCTACATTAAAATCATTTATAATAAACTGATGGCTTGATTTATTTATCAATAAATACACAACACCAGTATAAATATGATTATACATAGAAAACTACTTAGTTATAAACCAATTATAAATGACACATTTTCTCTTAGCCAAAAATAACAATGGATATTCATGACAAAAACATAACATTGTGGAAAGTAAAATAAAAGCTATAAAATCATTTTGGTAATAACTGTATATTCACAAGCAAACATTTTAGTAATATCTTCAGTGAGAAAAAGAAAACAAATTATTGTAACTATAAAATAACAATAAAAATGACAGTTATTTCTACAGAAAAATAATTTAAAAACAAAAACTGCTTTTACTGGCAGACAATACCTACATTTAAAAACAAAAAAAAATAGAACTCTTTTTACCCGACTGCGCGACGCAAAGGAGGGTAATGTGTTTATCAGTCTATGTATGTATGTATGTATGTTTGTTTCTATGTGGCGTTCTAGAGACCAAATGCGTTGGCCGATTTTGATGATTCTTACGTCAATCGATCCGTCTTAACCTTGCGAGTGTCACTAAAGACATGACAGTAATCAAAATTTACCACAGCGACAACCAGACGCCATATTGTTAAAATGAAAAAATAAAATGTCGATGAACTATGTCATGTGGGGTGTCGTTGAATAGGTATTTTAAAATCATCTTTAGGTTTCTTTTATCATTTTTCATTTTAAATAATAGTTTAGGATACATAACGATTTAAAGTTGTGTAAGAAAACAATCATTCACGCTAATGTTGTTACTTATTGATTTAAGTTTTTAGTTCAAGTATAAACGATAAACAAACAAAAAAAACAGTGAATAACAAAAAAGTATAAAATAAAAAAATATTTAAAGAAAAACAAAAGACCCGACTGCGTTAAAAATAATTTTAAAAAATACGTGAGAATATAACTTAAATAAAAACTAAAAAGAAAGAAACAAGGTTTAGAATTCTAATGCAGAACAGAACGATTCACAGTCGGGGCCCATTCAAATTTTACCAACCAAATGTTCCCAAGGGGCCCCGACTGTGAGTCGTTCTGTTCTGCATTAGAATTCTTAACTACTGGCCTTGTTTCTTTCTTTTTAGTTTTTATTTAAGTTTTCCAACCCGGCGCCGAAAAAAAAATATAAAAGAAAACCTCTAAATCTATATGAGCGCCCATACAACTTAGAGGACTATCTTAAATGGAGTCTACTATGTATGTATGGGGACACCCTGACATTTTCCACTTTTTTGTAATTTTTCCTTTATTTGTGCTGTAAGGCCCTGTTTTTGGCTAAATTTCGTGATTCTAGTTCAACGGGAACTACCATATAGGTTTTCGACCCAAAACCTATAGGGTACTTACGGTTGACCTAGAATTGTCAATTTTGGTTAAAACCAAGGTCTTACAGCACAAGTAAAGGAAAAAAATATATCGTGAGGTCGACAGTAAATTATTATCTTTTGTCTGTAGTCTGTATATAAAAACTCCATGCGTTACTGACTGACTGTCAGACAAGCTGCAGCCAAAACTATTGGACGCAAGTAGCTGAAATTTGCTACTAGCCGACCAAGCCAACTTGACGAATGTCAACCTGACAAAATTCAAGAAAATTCAACAATTATAATCCAGAAATTCCTAGTACCGATTGCAGGCGCATTGTACGTTCACACGCCGCGTTCGCACGTAACGATAAATAATTTCTGGATTATAATTGTTGAATTTTCTTGAATTTTGTCACGTTGACATTCGTCTAGTTGCCTTGATCGGCTAGTATGTATGTTCCTTGGGGACTGTGGAGGTGTAGATTTCCCGAAATAGGAGTACCCACGGGATAGGGCAAAACGGGAAAATTAAAAAATATTGTGGGCGTAGCCGTGAGCGCCCTCTAGTTACCAATAAATACATTTAATCGTTTTCATCGTGACTGCATAACTGCACAATTACGTGAATATTTGAAGTAGGTATCCTTCTGTCTAATTATGTCTCACTTAAATTATTTGTATGGCCATTGACGACCGGTTGGCGCAGCGGGAGTGTAAGCGACTGCTACGCCAAAGGTCCCGCTCAAGTCAAACATTTGTGTGCATGAACATGGATGTTTGTCTTGGTCTGGGTCTTTCTATGTATAATATGTAAGTATTTACAAAAAGAAGTTTATATGTATATTTATCCATAATCTAGTACCCATAGTACAAGCTATGCTTAGTTTGGGACTAGATGGTCATGTGTGTAACTATGTGGTAGAATATATATTATATTTAATTGTTGCCGGGGTGTACTCGCATGTGCTTCCGTAAATAACCTGTTTGGCTAAATCGTTTCATACAAACATCACATTTGTATGGTTTTTCACCGGTGTGTATACGAGCATGACATTCTAAATAATCTTTTCGAGTAAAGCCTTGTGTACAAATATCACATTTGTATGGTTTTTCACCAGTGTGCATACGAACATGATGGACTAAACTACCTTTCCGAGAGAAACTTAATGTACAAATATCACATTTGTATGGCTTGCTACCAGTGTGAACAAGAATATGTGATTTTAAAGTTTGGCTCTGAGTAAAAGCTTTCATACAAATATCACATTTGTATGGTCGCTCACCGGTGTGAAGAAAGATATGATACATTAAATGCTGCTTGGTGCCAAAACATTTCATGCAAAAATCACATTTGTATGGTTTTTCACCAGTGTGCACACGAACATGACGGACTAAATTACTTTTCTGACAGAAACTTAATGTACAAATATCACATTTGTATGGCTTGCTACCAGAGTGAACTAGCATATGATCTTTTAAATATTTCCTCTGTAAAAAACCTTTCATACAAATATCACATTTGTATAGCCTCTCACGTGCGCGGTCGTGAATACTAATGTGACTTTCTAAAGCAGATTTCCTTACGAAACGTTTTGTACAAATATTACACTCGTACGGCCTGTCGCCGTGTATTCGAACGTGTTGCTTTAAATATACCTTTTTAGTAAAACATTTCATACAAACATCACATCTGTAGGGCTTGCCACCAGTGTGCACAGTAGTCAAGCTTGTGTCACGTTCTGACCTTTTGTCCGATACGTCACCACTGTTAAAAGTTACATTGGAATGTTTACTTTTGTCCGATACGTCACCACTGTTAAACGTTACATTGGAGTGTAAACTACTAACACTGTCGTCTCTATGTATATTGTGTTTAACCTCCTCTTCGGCGTCATCGCTGCGTCGCGTTGAAGTATTATCTGCAGGATGTTGTTTCTCTTTATCATATGATTGTACATTACTACGTGTACTACTATTAACATATTCATCACTGTCATCAACTTGTTCACATTTCGTGAGTATCTTATTATATTTACATGATTCATGTCTTTCTTCGTCAATTTCTTGAATTTTGTTTGCAGCGGTTTCTTTGAGGTCGTTGTTGTGTGTGGTAGGTTCCTCAACACTACCTGATAAGGTTTTAGAAGTGAATGTCAAATGCATAAAACATAAATACAAAATAATCGAAAGGACATTGTTCCTCGCCCATACATTGTTCGCCCCAAGGCAGTTAGTTACGGAAAAATATTTTTGATGTTCTAGATAACGTATACATTCGACACAAATTCAATATAATTAACGGACACTTCAGAGAATCGTAAATAATACAGAAATCTTTTCAATTTTGAGGTTATATTTTTGACAGATATCACTAGGAGATTGATCAACATACAAGCATTATTGTCACTCGGTGTGGTAGTATAGCGGCAAGGCGACCGCTTAAATCACTGCGCCACCCGTGCAGATAATACATAATACAAAGATTTTGAAGAAGAGTTATTCTCAACAACAAAATCAGAGATCTTACTTACCAAACGTGGAGCATTCCATTCTTGTATGTAGAGAATTTGTTCATCTTGTAACATTATACAACCAGAGGCTGAGCCACAGTTGACACAAAATAAACAATCAAAATCCGAATCCATGTTAGCTTATCAAATCCGTGTATGCCAAGTTGTCGTTCGTAATCCGGTAGGTCCGTAAATCACTGCCAGAGGTCAATATTTCAAGAGGAAATCAGTCCGTTGTTCTAGCGAAGTCGTTATTTATACAACAACCAAAAGAAACTCGGAAAATCGAAAACACTTAGACGCAACGACAAGCAACAACATGAATGAGATCGACGAATGATGATTGACATGAACATGAATGTCAAAAGAGCAAGTCAAACGCTTTAACGCTTCATACATAAAATTAGCATTAAACGGTCAATAAACCACAGTTTCGCTAAAGCGCTGAAAATGCTAAGAGATTATTTTGTTTTTATTTATTACAATGGCCGGCGGGATTAATAGGATACGATAACATCAACGGTCATACTATTTAAAATGTTTATGAGAATCTGAAGTGTCCGTTTTATACTGATATTTGATTATAGCATAAAATGAGTTAATATTTATGTTTATAAATTGCATGCCAACGGTGCTGGGGCCAAAATTATATATTGTCCTTTTCTCATAATCGGGAATCTTTGCAGTAGCTGATACAGGAATTGTTTTGAGGGCAAAATAGGGAGATATTAGGGCTTGGGAGGTGTGCTCGACCTTGGCGAGGGAATGTTTTATCAAGGGAAATACTAAACAGTCCTTTGTCACGGGAGCACTCAGATAGTTTTGGGATGTTCTCGTAGTGTAACAACTTGTGTACTTACAGATTTCGTCGTCGAAGCGCAGCCGCGCTCTCAGTGAGTGACGCACCGTTTGTGTGACAACGCGCGACTCGACACGTGCCGCCTGTGTACCAAACACTCAATGATACTTCACTAACATTCTCTATATGAAACTTTCATGCGTAACAAACTAGTTTTATTCTTTGCTTAAATCTGATGAACTTTAAATCATTTAAGCAATGGACACTGAAAACTCGAACCGGAACAAAACATTTTGGATCACACAAAGAAGTGTACAGTCTGGTATTACGTTAGACGTGCAGTCATGAATAAATTGTAAATATTATTTCCTACCACGCAAATTATTTATCACAAGATATATATTATAAATAATATCGGTACGAGCAGTGTACCTTGAGGTACACCCTACATAGATGTTGCGTCTATATCATTATTTCTACGTAGCTTGATTACCGTGTATACGACACTACTAGTAAGTTTAATGAGACCAAGACTATTAGTACAACTCACACTCCCCGCAGTATCTAAGCTTGTTGCTGAGATGAGATGAGAGAGATGATTGAAATGATTCACGCAATAAAAGGCTCGACATATACCGAGGGCTACAACTGAATGTTATAAGGATTAGAGTTCAAAGTCTCGGCAGCAATTTCATTGTAACAAACAATCATCCTTATTAACTTTAATAAATAATATATGCATGATTGATAATACAACTATATACAAACCTCTGTCCGTTTTATTCCCTCGTAGTTCGACATCTCTGTACATTTCTTCGTTTTATCTTCTTCTTCTTTCTTAACTGCATTACTAATCGATGCGGCGTCGCTTTTACTTTGCCTTGGTGGAGTTACTTCTCTAAAAATAGATAATACCACAAATATTTATACCAATTAGACAACGCTATTATCTTAGTAGCGCCTTGAGGTACGCTAGATTACATACTAATCGATGCGGCGTCGCTTTTACTTTTCCTTGGTGGAGTTACTTCTCTAAAAATAGATAATACCACAAATATTTATACCAATTAGACAACGCTATTATCTTAGTAGCGCCTTGAGGTACGCTAGATTACATATCGCATAATATAGAAATAAAGATTCTTTAAGTGAACCCAATATTAGACGGCCAGTTGGCGTAGCGGGAGTGTAATAGTCGCTTACACTCCAGGTTCGATTCCCGCTCAAGTCAAACATTTGTGTGCATGAACATGGATGTTTGTTTTGGTCTGGGTGTTTCTATGTATAATTTTATTAATTTTTTTATTTATAGACTCACGCCTGTATCCCCGAAGGGGTAGGCAGAGGTGTAATATTACACCCACATTTCGCCATGAATTTTTAGGTCCCACGTAATAGGGGGCGAGCCTATTGCCGTACCGGGCACATTACCAGACTCCGTGCTGCTACTGAGAATTTCCTAATGGAAAAAGCCAATAACACTTTGCCCGACCCGGGAATCTATGTATAATATGTATATATTTACAAAAAAAAAGTATATATGTATGTTTATCCATTATCTAGTACCCATAGTACAAGCTCTGCTTAGTTTGGGACTAGATGGTGTTGTGTGAATGTGGTAGAATATTATTATTATACAGGCAAGGATCACGACAGCATATCGACGAAATAAATAAGTTACCTACGCCACGATCACAGACGTTACCTCTTGCGGGAGTGATCACTTGTGTAGCACTTAAGTACCTACATCAGCACGCTGATGTGCTTCAGAGTCATTACAGTATTTCAATACGTAGCTTACCAACATTTGCGTCACTTTTTATGACATTTAAAGCGTCTGGCGGTAGTAACCGCCTAGTTAAAATTTCTGCCAATATACTAAATGTTTCATTTGTGTGTTCATTTTTGATTGTATCGCTTATAACATATCTAAAATAAATACTTTAAATTTAACTAAAATAAAACAAGTTCCTCTTTAACTGTACTGCCTAGTCCCAGTAGATGTGGCGCGTGTGCAGCTAGCTCCTGTATAGTGTACTAGAGAACGCCAGCAGCTACGCCTGCATTTTTTTAAATTTACCCGTTTTGGCCGATCCCGTGAGAAATCCCTTCTTAGTGCATCCCTACGGTCCCCAAGGAACATACATGCCAAATTTCAGCTTCCTGCGCCCAATAGTTTCGGCTGTAGCGTGTCTGTCAGTCAGTCAGTAACGCAAGGATTTTATATATTAAGATAAAGGAGGTGTGGCGGCCCCGGGGTGTTACTCTCTCTGTTCTCACCTATGCTCTTCTTCATCAATGTTATCTTCATGATCAGAGAACACGCGCTCGTCTTTAACTTGTACATTATCTGCTGTTTCACTGAGCATATCAGTATCACGTTCATCAGTGTCGTCGATTTGCTCTTCAGGCTGAAAATGCAATAGGTATAAACTACCGATACCGATATTTCTACTATAGATGCTGGCGGGAAAAATTCCGAATCATTCCCGTCGAAACTTTGGGAATATTTCAACTGTCAAAAAAACCAGCAAAATCGAACTTACTAACTATTTCGCGCTTGGAAGTTGTAAATTATATTTTCTTTGTTTGCTTGCAAGGTTTACCTTTATTTGTTTTTATTGACTGGGCTATTACACGCGTTAGGTAGGTAGGTAATGATTAATACCTACCTATGCGACCCGCGAATACTCGCGATGCGTACAGAATTACATACAAACTAACCAAAAACATAGGTAGGTAACCCTTTTTCAAAAAACAAATCAAATATGCTAGGCCTAGTTTTTTATTCCACAACTAACATTTATAAAAATAGCATTCGATTTCGAAATAGGCAGGTACCTACCTAAACACAAAAGTATACAATTCCTGTTAATCGCAGGCTAACATATCTACCTATAAAAACATCAACATATACTTATTCAATCCCATTTATAATAAAAACCCACCACACCACACATAAACACGTTTATTCCCATTGAATTATTCGGGCGAAATATTCGGCGGAAACATTCGATTGCGGGGTACGAATCTTTCTCGCGGGGGGGGGGAAAACTTCTCCGGGGAGCATCTCCCCTCTTACCGCACCCCGCACCGCCATCGCCTGCACGCATGTCTCGTGGCAGTCAGGCGAGGCGCGCGCGGCGCGGCGCGCGCGGCGCGGCGCCAGCGCGGCGGCACCGGCCGGCGCACAGAGGGGGCGGCGGCGATCGACGATCGATGCAAAATACGATTTTTCAGCAAAATAAAATAAAAATATTAATTAAATTCGTTTTGAATAATTCTGATTTAAAGAAACTTTCCCAGAAGTATTCCCGAATTATTCCGAATTTTTCAGAAGTTTTGCAACTATAATTTCTACCACGGACATCAAACGATCAGCAGGCTATATGACGCTCATTGCTCTATTAAACTCCCAACTGTTAAACATGTTTATTACAAATGTGCGTACTCACGGGAACACTCTCCAGCACATACTCACACAACCTGTAGTGTGACTTCATTATTTTATTTCTGAATTTTACACATTCGTGTAACAAAGCGGTACAAACATAGCACAGCCACTGTGGTAACCCATCTGTAGGTGAGATCTGAAGCAACACAATTAATGATAGTAAGTCTCTTTACACCAGCTCTAAACTTTTCATGAGAGTAATGCAATCTGACGTGTCACTGAACATCACTGTCATCTTGTTATATGTATAAACGAAAAATGTCTCACAGGGTAGAAAGCTATTAATTCGTCAAAATGTTTCTGCCGGAAGTGATTGACCAATCATGGACTATACCTAAATATGGTTGATCAATCAAGTACCACGAAAAAGACTGCTCAAACATGCAAGTATCATGAAAATAATAGTCATCAATCTAACTACCCGTACTTAACACATATTTTCCTCAATAGACTTAAAATAGCCCATTTCTGCACTCAATACTCTTATATACTTACATATTTTTGTAAAAATAATTATTTGATTGAATGCAATTAATAATTGTCCTGAATCACCTGAATGGGAAGTGAACACACTACTTTGTCCTCAAAAATATTACGAAGGACTATACCAAAAGACTAGATTAAATAAAAAAAAAAAAAATCATTCATTACTGTCTAGTCTAACGCGATTTGACCGAATATTAGTTGATCCACATAGCGACTGCCCAAAGGGACAGTAATATTCTAAGGTTTAAATTAGTGACAGTTTATAGAGAGGAACTGACTCCGTGTCAGCGATCTTCATGACAGATGGGACCAACAGCTTTACATGTAATAGCTAGGCAGTAATGGATGCCGCAGATTAGAACCGAACACCCCCTGCTTGTCTGTCTGTTGGTATCTGCACGAGGCTAGGTTTTCATAATATATTAATAAGACAATAATAAGAGATATTTACTTACAGTTATGCCGGTCAAATCTTTGAATGAGTCTGCAAAAGTCATTGCATTGAACATTCTATGTTCAGTCGACAGACAACCTCTGCATATGCTTCTTGTCTCTTGCTCAACACTCACTGCCGCCAAGTCTTGGTTTGGTTCATTGTGACCCCAATGTCCGGTTTTTTTCATCATGTAATATTTATCTTTTGCAATATTGATTATTTTTAATTTGGATATTTAATTCCAATGATGTGTGTTGTGATTTCACAATAGCAAGGATTTATGTTTGGTGTAGTTTAAAAGTAGTACTTAGTAGTTGTACTAATCATGGAACCTGTAAAGACAGTCAGAAAAATGTCAAAGTTGATCATTTTCAGTACATTTATTACACAAGCATTTTTATTCAGAAAATATTCATGAATTTATAATTTAAATAAAAGCCTTATAGTACCCTAGACAAATTATTGGTATCGCTTCGTGTTGGTTTTTATTGACTGAATATAATAAATTAAATACAATATTTTATTTACAATCACAATGTTTTTCTTTTGACAATAGAATGATGTGACAAAACATTTAAAAAATGTTCTTTATGAAAATATTGTTGAATTTCGTGTCCAAAGAGTTTCACATCTTCAAACTCTTTTCAACACTCCGCCTCACGAAATTAGACGATATTCAACTTTCTCCTAAGTTGATAAATTTTGGGGCTGGCAAAGCTTTTGTTAGAATGTCTGCCTCCATGTCTTCTGTAGGACGATATTTGACATTTACATGTCCATTTTTGACTGCATCTCTTATAAAATGTTCCCTGATGCTAATATGTTTCGACTTAGTACTTATAATTGGATTATAGGCCAATTTTTGTTTTTATTTTAAGTTCATTTAGCAAGTTTTTCTGGTAAATGGCTTCTTTTGATGCTTCTGTTAAGGCCATGTACTCCGCCTCTGCTGTACTAAGTGCAACTGTTCTTTGCTTTTTAGATTCCCAACTTATTGGCGTCCGGCCATACGTAAAAATGTATCCAGTACTACACATCCAGTCACTGACCGACGATCAATAGAGCATGATGCCCAATCAGCATCCGCTGCACCTTCCAATTTTATTTTATTTTCTTTTATATAAGTAAGGCCTAAGTCCTTGGTTCCTTGTAAATAACGTAAAACTCATTTTGCCGCATTAAAATGTTCATGATTGTAGCTGTTATTAAATTGACTTAGTTGGCATACAGCAAACATTATATCTGGTCGTGTGGCAACTGCTAAGTACATAAGAGAACCTATGAGATTCTGGTAAGGCAACTCTTTTTCTTTCATTGGACTTGTACTCCTTACTAGCTTTAGTCCTGTTTCCATTGGAGTGGATGCAGACTTGCAATCTTTGCATCCAAATTTTTCCAATATGGACTCAATGTAATTTTTTTGTTTCAGTACTATTTGTGTTTCCTCTCTTTCAAAAGTTATACAAAGACAGTGTTTTATTTTACCCAAGTCTCGCATTTCAAATTTCTTCAGAATTAAATTCTTGATTTTGTTTATCCTTTCTTGAGATTTGCAAAAAAGTTAATAACAAGTTTGAATAAAATTGTCATTGCAGTCGGGGGCCGTTTTGTAGAACACCAATTTAAGAGGTCCCCCGACTGCAATGACAATTTTAAAATTCAAATTCAAGAAATATAAAAAACAGGGCAGTCGTGTTTTTTAATTATTAATTTTTTTTATAAGCCTCTATTTATATTATTTATAGTAAATAGTTGTTACAGCGAGTGGAGCTACGAAGCAAACGCTTGTACATTATATTACTTTGGGGTGTTTGCGGTCTGATATATTTGTTACTGAGAATTCTCAATACCATGTGGTACAATTAATGAGATCTTCAGTGAGGCTAGTTCGCAAAAGATAGACTCATTCTTTTGGACCCTATTATAAAGTTGGCATTAAAACTACACTGTTTTATGCTTAATAGGTAAATGAAACACAGTTATTATGTTACCTCTCATTTTTTATTTGTTATCTTCATCAAATAAATCATCTAAAAATGAAGCAGGAGCTTGTATATCGTATACCATAATGTGGTGCAGGTATGACTTCAGACATTACAACAGCTTCAATTAATGTGTAGCATTCAAAACATAAGACTCCAATCATTTCCTGAAACAAAGAATTTAAGTCCGTCTGAATATTCGGTGAGGAGAACACGAAAGAATTGTAAGAATTGAGAAGAATATAATACAAAATTCACATCAATTATAAAAATTTACACGAGTAGCAAAAGGGTGTGCTCAATCCAACTTTTTTCAGGAAGCAATGACTTGTCAATTTTACAATGTGACCAGTGTCAAAAAATAATTACCAAAGATAACAAATTTTACAAACTGATATTCTCGTTCTAATCAAAGAAATATATCTATTTGAAACATACACCTGCCTTGAACCGGCCTACTGGTCCCGGGGGGGTGGATGTTTGAAAGCTCGTCGGTCGGTAGGCGTGACAATGTTGCAACCACCCTCCTTAGAATCTCCGACCCTCTCTACCGACTGTATAGTTTATTTACTTGCATGTTCCAAATTATTATTTATATGCTTATAATTAACCGTATACTGTCAAATGTTAACATTATAAAATCCACACACACACACATACACAATTTACCACTCCACATTGATATCATCCACCCAAAGCACACAATACAAACTTTCATCACTAGTCGTATGTATAAACTACACTTATTTAAAACTTATATAATACACTTACAATTCGCTCCTATAATAAGTGATGTATACACTTACAATTATTTATTTAAACTGTTATATACCTTAAGGCGCTGTCCTAAGCGACTGTTTTGGTAAATGAGGGGGTGAAGCAGGGGAGGTGAAGGGAGCTTAGCTCCGTCTAATGCGGGGCGCCCCCCTTCATTCTCGTCGCGTGCGGCCGTATTCTGGCGACATCCGTATTCCAATATTTCAAAATCGCAAGTAAAACGTTTTAGCATATTGAATTGAGATACTGATATTAAAATTTATATTACATACATCAATCTGTTTGTACAATATAGGCATAGCGCAATTTTTGTTCTCAGTGCAGCCATGAGCAAAACTGGTTTACATTAGACGTTATAGGTATTAAATGTTGACGAAAGTAGGTAAATACCTACGTGCCGTAAGATGATAAAAATAACTAAGTCAGTTCCATGTATGGAGAGGCCATTATTATGTTTGTTTTATATTTGTATAAAAATAGTGAAGCAGTTCATAGAATACCTACATCTAATTCCATTCCTGCCAGTTTTCAAATCTGTTTTGCAATAAATTGGCTGTGACATACGGGCGGACAGACAGGCAGACATTGCGAATCTATAAGGGTTCCGTTTTTACAATTTTTGGCTAAGGTACCCTAAAAAACACAATACTGCTCTACTAAGCGCAAACGCCGTATCTCAACTAAAGCGAGTTACGAGATAATTGAAGTTTAGTAAAAGTTGATTTCTTTTATTTATTTATGGATGTTTATTGTTATTATGGGTATAATTATTATGGCAAAGGTTTCGAAATACGTCGCCATTTTTAGGGGTTGTGAGTGATTGGAGAGAGAGGAGGGGAGGTCTTGAAACCCCCCTCACCATTTTCACTTGCCGGAAATACTTGGTTTCCTCTGAAAAAAAAAATCTCCAAACATCGGTGTGTATGGCACTGCTAACTTCCACATTCATCACACTAGTTTAATAATCTAAGGTTGTCGGAGCCCTACGAAGGGCTCCTATTTTCGGATTAAGGGCCAAAAGGGAACCTAACATATCCTATTTATTTACTTATTACAGTCGCACCTAACCTAAGGCACTCGAAAGCAATGACGCACAAATTCGACATTAGCTGTCAATATGATCATTCCAAGATGGCAGTTTTGCGTTTCGTTTCACGTTTTTCACATAAAACCTAAAAAACTGTACTAAAGTATAAAAACCATGTTTATTTATGAAATTTTGGAAATTGTTTAAAAATATTTAGACGCAACTCCGGCAGCCAAAATTACATTTAGGGGATTAAAACGAACTACCTTAAGCCCCCTACACTACCAATACCCTCAAATTCAGGCGACTCGTTTCGAAACCCAACCCATTATTATTTTTCAAAATAGATGAAACATCAAAAATATATGTGGATATACCTTATTCATGAGATACTGCTATGTCGCTTAGAAAATTATAGAATTAGAATTTGAGTTACTGCTTTTTCGTTAGCTCTCGTCATACATGTTTGTATGGAAAAATATAAAAAAATTCTTTCGCTTCAAATATGTATTGTTTCAAAGAAAATAAATATTAAAAGATATTTATTTATATTCATTTATAATTGATTAACGAAATACAGAGTTTACAGCTCATCAAAAGTTAGCTGTCTGCTACAACCCGGCAGGTTTTCTTTATTCTCATCGAATGTTAAAGGCAGTGTGTGAGGCGATAAGACTTATTATTTGCTGTTGTTCACGAGGCACAGTTTCATTTACTTTCCTTTTACGGCTTGGTATTGTAGAAATTTCAAGCACTGATGAAACATTTTCCTCTCCGTGATCTCGCAATGCCATCCCTTGAGCTTGACGAGAATCAACAATTTCAGGCAACTGCCAATTCATATAAAACGCCACAAGCTTCTCCCAGAAAACATCATCTCTTTCTATAATTTCTATTTTTAGTGGTATACTTTCGCCACTCCACACAGCAAATAAACACTTTTGTTTGCGTGTAACGTGGCGTTGCCCCTGAATTTGGTAATAACAATTACAATATTTGTTTAGACTAGTCAGTTCACTTTTTTATCATGTTTCCATATTTGTATTTTATTTGCTCTTATACTATTCTCCAGGCCATTCCTATAGGCAATTTTAGAACATTAAATTTCCACAATCGTGTTTGGACCTATTAATCCATCTGGCGTGGCACCAATAATCGAATAATCCACAAGGCTCGATTGTTACATTTTCTTGCTTCGCCAGTTGTTGCAAAGCCAGTTGTTCATTTTAGATTCCATGCGCAACTGATTTTACATTGCAAATATTTTTATGTACATTTTTTTTTTTTTTATAGACTCACGCCTGTATCCCTGAAGGGGTACGCAGAGGTGTGATATTACACCCACATTTCGCCATGAATTTTAGGTCCCACGTAATAGGGGGCGAGCCTATTGCCGTACCGGGCACATTACCAGACTCCGTGCTGTTACTGTGAATTTCCTAACGGGAAAACCCAACCCCTTTGCCCGACCCGGGAATCGAACCCAAGACCTCCCAATCCCACGCACACATTTATGCAGTGAGACCAACGAGATATTTTACCAATTTTTTTTTATTAAGTTGGCTTTACTGCTGTTATCTCTTCTTTTTACCACTATACAAAAATTTCAATCTGTCAACATATTTTTTACGCAATTAGAACCAGTCACTGCTATCCGTCTTGTAATTTTTGCTTATCACTACGGAATTTGAGTCAAATTTGTTAAAAAAATTGTTTGGCATTCCTTGGCTAGCTCTTGAACAGATCGTGTTAGGAATGACTGAAGTCAAATGTGTGTAAGACGTTGCAGAACTGTTATCTTTAACTTCACTGTAATTACAATAATGCTAATTAGTTACGTACTTTATTATTAAAAAAATACTATATCTTGTGTTAAAGCAAACAGAGAAGTCACCTTCTTACTTATAAATAATTGATTTTAGAAATTAAAAAGATATTAGATGTACTGAGACATACCTAATAGTTTATGAATAATCAAAGTTTTACCCGATGTACCTAAAAAGGTTTATGTTCAAAACACAATAATACAACATTCGTTACCGCTTGTGTGCGGCTTGCGGAGCGCCATATTAGCGCTGTCATCATTATTGTTCGCCGTGGCGGCATCTTAGCGCTCCAGGCGCTCTGACAAGCTAATGAATTTGAAATATAGGTACATAAAATAATTCGATTTTATGTTATTACTCTTTCAAAAATTGAAAACTGTGGCATCTATGTATTATGAGAATAATTTATATAATTATATTATGCATAATCGATAATATATAAGTAACATAGTTAGTCATAAAAGACTCTTATGAAAATAATTTGTGTAAAAATGTTACATATTTCATAATCACTTGGCCATGGATGCATTTCTATTTTATTACGACGCTTTCTTGTACAAATCCTTCGTAGAACTTCATTTCTCTAATTGTCCATATTTTATTCATCTAATTATATAATTATAAGCACAGAAACAATAACACATTAAACGCAACAAGAGTATAAACTTAGGTCCTAATTATATGTGCCCATAGTTACATGAAAAGCCTATTTGATTCAAAGTATTCAGTCTATAACGTAAAACATGAAATTACGAACTCAAATCGGCGTATTATAATAACAAACAGGTTTACGTAAAATTTCGTGCAGCGGAGACGCAAGCGACATGACCTATCTCTCACAGGGCTCATAGCCGAATGATGAGGTCTGGGCGCGGCGTAAACTAGCAACTGACACTCAGTACACCGCTTATGCTAATAAGGTTTAAATTGCTGAAGCGTTTGATATCGATGGGATCTACCGAGCGTCAAAATCATAGACGTTTGGCAGATTTTATTTAATTTTACAAAATATACACGTATAATATGAAAATAAATAGGGTAATTCTTTAGTTCATTAGATTTCCTACAATATTATCAAAAAAAATATGACAGCTTACGATCAAAATATTGCAAACAGTGAGACGAAAGATTATTTTCTGCCTCGATTTTGTGATTTTTTTACCGTGATTCTATTTTACGTACATGAAAAATTCTTTCAAAAGTCTTTTGTTCAGACTTTTGACTATAAGCTCAAATTTTTGCTAGTTTGTAATATGTACCGTTATGGCTAGATGCGCGACGAAAAATTAGGTGTTTCACGGCTTCTGAGGTATAACAGCGCCTTAAATCAGCGCTGTCCCCAAAACCTAAACAGATACCCAGAACATTTTGCTAACAATACGCGTATTTCGCTACTCCACAAATTATGACAACTTTTCTTAATATATCCCAGGATATCGACTCAATCTCTGTGTCAGAATCTTCAGTCTGCACTCCAGATCAATTAAAATATCATATTCACAAAACTGAGAAATCAAACACAATTCTACACCTAAACATCCGAAGCATAAACTGTAACTTTGATGGCCTA
Source organism: Euclidia mi (assembly GCA_944739405.2). NCBI lineage: Eukaryota > Metazoa > Arthropoda > Insecta > Lepidoptera > Erebidae > Euclidia > Euclidia mi. The sequence continues at coordinate 32,394,666 of OX123204.2, forward strand.
ATGATACTACTTTGGCGGACGGGTATTTCTTTTGATATAATAGTGCTTACGGAATGTTGGTTGAGCAAAGTAACTAACCTTCCTGTATTGGACGGTTACATGTCCTACTCATCAGGCTATTCAAATCAGAATGATGGTGTGGTGGTTTATATAAAAACTCTCATCTCACACAATACCACAGAACCATTATTACAGGATGCAAACTGCTTAATAACTACCTGCGGACACGAGCTCGCTATAATTTCTATTTACCGCTCTCCTGCTTATCAAGCATTTGACACATTCATTGAAAGTCTCGACTTGGTTTTAAATTCACTGTCTCATATAAAAAATGTCGTTCTAATTGGCGATTTAAATGTCAATATTATACCACAAGGGAAGGATACCACATCAGAGCACTACCTCGAATTAATGGCGTCTCATGGACTTTTACCGGGACACCTGTTGCCTACCCGTAAGGAAAACTGCATTGACCACGTTATGCTTAGATCTAACAAGAGTTGCGCTACATTTGTTCTAGACTCTTTTATAACCGATCACGCGCCAATCGTTCTGTGTATGTATCCCTCTCCGACCAAACGTAAACTTTTGACCCAGACCACCCGAATAGACTTACCCAGCTTGTTATTAGAACTCGAAAATATAGACTTCAGCTCAGTATACTCAACTTTCAATCCTAATGTTGCAGTAGAATCGTTTCTCAACCTATTATCAAATGCCATCAAAAAACATTCAAAGCTTATAAACACCTCAAATAGGAAAACATGTCTCAAACCCTGGATAACACCAGGCCTAGTAAGATGTATAAGGCACCGAGATAACTTACATCTTAAAGCAAATTATCACCACATAACGCAATTTTAAAAGTCACGTACTGTAGATATCGTAACTATTGCAACAATCTGCTTAAGAAAGTAAAATCGGAGTACGATAAAAATGAGTTACAAAAAAATAAAAACAACCCTAAAGCACTGTGGCGTAGTATTAAAAATATAACAAACATGAAGAAATCAACAAAACCACCCCTTGAATTACTGAATCTTTCAGACAGCCCTAAAAACTCAGTGAACTTAGTCAATAATTTTTTTGCAGAGATTGGAGAAAACCTTGCTTCCAAAATAGGTACACACAGTGCTCTTGATCATTCACCCTTAGTAAGCCACACTGAAAACTCAAAACACAACAACCAACGCGATTCAATGGCTCCCATATATACGGATGAGTCAGAGATCGAGGCAATCGTCGTAGGTTTGGGTAATGATTGTGCAGTTGGCGTAGACGGTGTAGCAGCATCACTGATTAAAGCTGCAAAAAATGTACTTGTTCCCCATATCACACACTTATGTAATCTTTGTATTAGTGAGGGTATCTTCCCCGACCTCTTGAAGAGAGCCCTAATTACTCCAATACACAAGAGTGGGGATAGAGATAGTATCACGAATTATATACTATTACGGTACTTACTACTGTTTCCAAAATACTGGAGAGAGTTCTAAATAGAAGACTTATCGAGTACCTTGAACATTAACATCTAATTTCAGAACAACAATTTGGTTTTAGAAAAGGTAGATCTACAGAAGATGCTGTGCTCGAACTTACGGAGACAGTAGTCAAACACCTTGATAATAAATCTAAAGTCGCTGGTATATTTTTGGACCTTACCAAGGCCTTCGATACTGTCTCTATTCCCATGCTTGTTTCAAAAATGGTATCTCTGGGAATACGCGGCACTGTCTTAGAAATTTTCAAAAGTTATTTAACAAACAGAACTCAATATGTTAAAGTTGATACGCATATGAGTGAAGCAGCCAGTCCCATTTTTGGTATTCCGCAGGGTAGCGTTCTTGGTCCGACTCTCTTCCTCATTTACATAAATAGTCTGTGTACTAAAGCTCTACCTCATTGCAAAATACTAGCATATGCAGATGACACAGTACTGTTGGTACATGGGAAGAACTGGGAACAAGTTCGTCAATTTAGTGAGGCCGCTCTACGGGAGGTAATGATGTGGCTCAGAAGTAATTTATTAACATTAAATACTCAAAAAACTAAGTACATCACCTTCTCCTCTCGGTATAATTCACTTCCTCCAATTGACTCACTTTGCCTAAAAGCCCACTGTTGCAACTCACAAATCGAAATATGTGGCTGCGTTCAGATAGAACACGTCAACGAGATAAAATATTTGGGCGTAATTCTAGATAGTACTTTATCATGGCAACCACATCTAAACAACTTGGTCGCTAGGGTCAGAAAGCTGATGCCGATTTTCAGAAAGCTAACATACTCTGCTAATCACGAAACACTGATTCTTGTCTACTATGCACTCGCACAATCAATAATGTCATATTGTATATTGGCTTGGGGTGGTATAGGTCCTACGTGTATGATACGGCTGGAACGCGCGCAAAGAGCAGTGCTTAAAATAATACTTGCTAAGCCAAGACGGTATGGCACAACTGCTCTATACAAAGAAAGTAGAGTCCTTACAGTGAGACAGCTCTTTGTTAAGCAACTATTACTGCGTAAACACATAAGTTTGCCTTATAACCAGGCAAATGTTAATCGCAGGAACAAAAGAATCTGCTCTACTGTCACCCACAGAACTGCCTTGGCAAGTCGGCAGTATTATGTACTAAGCGCTCGTATCTGTAATAGAGCAAATGAGTTAATTAATGTGTACAATCTCAACTCAAGGCAAGCCAAACATCGTATTAATATCTGGCTACAGAGTCTAACATACGCAGAAACGGAAGATTTACTTAAATAAAACAAAATATTATACAGCTAACACCCAAACACTTATTCATCATGCATACATAGATACACACACATACAAACACAACCACCTGTAGAGACACACATACACACACGCACACACACACACACATTTGTTGCATGCCTTTATCTTATAAATAATATGTAACTTTTCTCTATTCAAACCATAATTAGTAATTTAAATTAATGTAATTATACCTAATGTTGTTTTGTACAAAAATCAAACCTTGAACTGATGGAAGGCGCTGACAGCCGTCACACAGTTTTATACTAGTACAGCTGTCAACGTTCATAGTTTGTAACAGCATTTACTGTAACACGTCCTTATGTACCTATAATGACAACCTATAATATTGTATTTTTTGGTAACCAATAAAGTTATTATTATAAAGTTATTATTATTAGAATCGAACCGTTCACCAAGACCTCAGCAAATCGGGGCACTCCATCTTGGGTGGATCGGTCTTGTCAGTCCACTTAACGCGTTGCTGGAGTATGTGTAAATATTCCAAATTCCAGCGTTTCCAAAAGCTCTGAGTAATCTGGCGTACCAATTCAAAACGCGAGAGACGATTAGGTTTCGTATCCACATAGGGTACTTGGGCAAAGCGACAAGTAGGCGACCAATCAAAAAATGGCCCGGCGTAAGGGCTTCCCAGTCGTTCGGATCTGAGGAGATCGGGCACAATGGTCTTGAGTTCAAAACGGCCTCAATCTTACAAAACATAGTTGCGAGTTCTTTAAATGTAAGGACTGAGTCACCAATTGTCCTGCGCAAGTGTGTCTTGGCCGATTTTACAGCGGCCTCAAATATACCACCCTAGTGTGGACAATCTGGGGGGAAAACATTCATCCACCTGCAATACTTCAGTACATCCGTCAACATGGTGCTTGCAACAGTGCCGAAATATCGGTTACTCAAAACAAAGGTACGTGGTATATATCAAGTAGGAACAGTAAAAAGTAATGACAGTGACCACGAAAGTATAAATTCTAAACATTCCCTATATAATACTTTCATACGTAAGGAATGAGTTTTATATTTTTTAGATATCGTAATAAGAGATACTTATGTCACTTAATATTTTTCTTGAATATTTTTTTTTTCATATTTAACTTCATCATTTCCATCATGGTTCTGAACATTTGCGCGGATTGCCTGCATTGTTAGGTGCATAATGTAAGTGGATGCTCCTGTTTCACCATGTATATGTTCAGGAGGCTAACTAAATGAACATCAAAATTTAACTTGATTATGCTTGAGTATCATGTACAGTAAATATATACAAGTAACATAGAAGGTATAACAGTTGCAGCACCTTACAAAAGTTTAATTGTTATGTATTATTAAAAACCTGGCGATGAAAAAGAGTGACCGTGAGTTTTATTGCCCGTTCTTTCTCATGGTTCTACGCCCTTGCTTTGCGAACGTGGCAGTAAATGTAAATGTAGAAGCATACTGTAATAATGTTGTAAATTTGACGTTCATAAGTGTCACTTTGTGATCTAAATGAATAAAGGATTTTGACTTTGACTTACTTATCTATAATCTTAGTAGCGCCTTGAGATACGCCAGACTTCATATTACATAAAAGAGATAAGGATTCTTTAGAGTAAACTGACTATTAGTAATATACAGGAAATTATCATCACAAGATATCAACGATCACAGACGTTACCTCGTGCGGGAGTGATCGCTTGTGTAGCACTTACATCAGCCCACTGCTGTGCTTCAGAGGTATTAACACTATTGTATTCATATTGCCAAAAGTTGCGTGTAAGTTTTTATGACTTTCAAAGCATCTGGCGGTAGTAACCGCCCAGTTTCTTTATATATATATATATCGCAATCTTTATATATATATATATACTAGAAGACGCCCTCGGCTGCGCCCGCATAATGTTTTAATTTACCCGTTTTGCCCGATCCCGTGGGAATTTCGGGAAATCCCTTCTTAGTGCACCCCTACGGTCTTCAAGGAACACCCATGCCAAATTTCAACTTTCTGCGCCTAATATATTTGGCTGTAGCTTGTCTGTCAGTCAGTCAGTAACGCAAGGATTTTATATATACAGATATATTTCTTGTGTGCGTGTGTATGTCACTGAACTCCTCCTAAACGAATGGACCGATTTTGATGAATTTTTTGTGTGTGTTCAAGGGGACACTTGACAGTAAAAATATTTTCGATATTTTTTAAATATCATAATAATAGATACTTATGTCACTTAATATTTTTCTTGACCTCATTTAGAGATTTGTACACGTACTCATATTTACGCATCAGGTCTTAATCGCTTAATTATTTATTAAGTTCGTTATTAATTTTAATATATAATGTATGCATGAGATAAAATAACTATATACAAACCTCTGTCTGTTGTATTCCCTCGTAGTTCCACGTCTCTGTACATTCCTTTGTTGTATATTATTCTTCTTCTTCCTTAACTGCATTACTAATCGATGCGGCGTCACTTAGAATTTTCCTTGGTGGAGTTGCTTCTCTAAAAATAAATTATATAACAAATATTTATACCGGATATATTTCATGTATGCTCTTCCTGTTTAAATCTCAATTAGACAATACGCTATTATCTAGACTGCTGACTTCATATCTTATACTTAATATATAAAGCTGAAGAGTTTGTTTGTTTGTTTGGTTGAGCGCGCTAATCTCAGGAACTACTAGTCCGATTTGAAAAATTCTTTCAGTGTTAGATAGTCCATTTATCGAGGAAGGCTATAGGCCATATAACATCGCGCTTTAAGCGACGGGAACGCAGCAGTAACCTTAAATCCCCCCGTTGGACCTCCACCTTGTCGTGGTGGGGGGCTCAGTAGCCGTGGTTAGGTCACCCACGGTGAAGCTAAGCGAGATCCCAGGAGTGGACGCTCCGCGTGGGATTGACGGAGGCCTGCGCAGGATGCGTCCAATGGCATCATTGGACGCATCCTGCGCAGGCCAGGGTGCGAGGGATAGTTTCTTCTGTCCCTCGCACTTTTTTTGTGTGTATTCAAGGGAACTTGAAAACGGTTTAGATTCACAATTTAGTCCACTGAAAAATGTATTTTTAGCTAATTTTTAATTTGTAAGTAGTTGTGGATTTTGGAATGTTTCACATTGGAACCGACGGACTGCGCTGCTATCGAAGTGTCAAATCTTATACTAATAATTTCGTCAAGGAGTACATCGAAACCTTACCTGAATAATAAAACATTAAAAATAAAGATTTCGAGTCGACAACATATATCCGCAAAATTCGGATTGTCGAGTATTTTGTTAAATTGTAATGGTTCTGACAGACAAATCACAGTCACCATATTGGCCAGTCTAGCCCAAGGTCTAGCCCAAAGAGATTGAATAATATACATAGAGACCGTCCTAGTACTCCCAAATTGAACACAGTCAACTGACGTGTAAGATACAATTTAGACAATATTATGCCATCAAATTATATAACCTTCGTGATTTTTTCTTTTATAACAGTTCTATCATGTTTTTGAATTTAGTCGTATAATATTTATATCGACTTTTCAAGTGTTGTAAAAAATCTTATCGATATGTCTATCCACCGTATATTTTTACCTCGTTATTTTTAGATTATATGTGCACGTGATAAAGATTTATAAAATAAGTGGATTGCTGCAGTATGTCATGGAGAAAATTGGGTGCCTAGAAAGCACCATAGAATTTGTTCCAAGCATTTTACTGCGGAATGTTTTTATAGTAATGACAAATGGCTCCTCCCTTCTAAACATATCAGTGTGAGTGCTTAAATAATTACTTGCTATTATTTAAACTATCAGCAACAGTAATGAATTCCGAAGCTTGTTAGAATCCATCATATTAAAAAAAAAATAATGCACCTATAGAAAAAATCTGATCTTTCTTTACAAAGACAGTAATATTTAAAGTACAGTAATTTGAAGGTTTGATAAGAATTGTCTGCTTTCATAGTCACGACTACTGAGTGGATATGCATCAAAATAAGGGAATCTTCATTTGAAAGAAATTTTGTGTGTGTGTAAATATTCTGTGTGTCACATGTATGACCGAAAAGTGTCCGATCCCGCACATACATTTTTTACACATAGATTTGTATTACCTACACTATGTAATGAGAAAATTTCAATAAAGTGATTATTGTTTATAACAAACCTTTGGGCACTATTCAAGGTTTTGTCTGATTTATCTATTTTAAGTAATTTTTTATGTTTTATGCTTGATAAAATCCATGTCGACTATCTCCTATCCTTGTAAAGAATTAATTTGGATATGCCATTCTCAGTTATCATAATGCTTAAGCTATGAGTTTTGCTTTTATCTTTATTATTTGCTTTCTCTAATAAAAATATGTTATTGAGATTAGAGAGAGAGTAGGGGGTGATGATTTATTTATTTAATATTTATTAATCCCACTTACAGCTTTCATTACAGCTGAAAAACTAACTATAAATAAGTATAAATAAACATTTATGCCGAGGGTGTCGTATGAGGCGACTAAGAGAAACAAGAGAAGGAAATCTCGAAATAAAACCCTATACGAATACGTCTGGCTAGTGTGGTATTATAGTAGGCCAAACCTCCACCACGGAAGGTTAAAGACCAGCAGTGGACTTGAAAAGGCTGTTGATGCGTAAAGAAAAATACCATGAAAATTAGAAAATAACGCCTTGAAAGATTATGTGCTACTGAGTACCCATTTGAAACAAAAATATATAAGTTCAGTTTAAAAATTCAAGTTTGTGTAATAATTATTTAAAGACTGTCCATCAACTAGCGTTCTGACTGCTGTGGACATAAAGTTACGGAATTTAAAATGTATAACATATAAATAATATACTTTACAAGTCCGTTTGATTTTGAACCTATATTGAAACTTTAATCGATATCGATAGCGGATTTGCTCAGTCACTATTAAATTAAAAAGTTACGATATTTGTGTTCAAATTGTCTTTAGCCCTAACTGACAAACATAGTGCCATCTTCTTCTGGCAACTCTAATTTATCATATGAGTGAAGATTGTAGCTATATTTAATTTTTTCTTAAAAATATCGTTCCTTCCATGCTTCAGTTATTCTTCTGTGGTCTAGCCAAACGTCACAGATACCGGATAACATTTTGAGTACTACTAAGTCTAAGTAGTTTGTATGTGTAAATACTTTTTGCAGTTATCTATACTAATATAATAAAGCGGAAGAGTTTGTTTGTTTGAACGCGCTAATCTCAGGAACTGAACCGGTCGAATCGGCTATTGGCTATAATATAACATAACGCTTCGACCCTTTGGAGCCGGGCAAAAGGCTAAAAAGACTAAAAGATAATGTCGGCTAATCTCAGGAATTAGCAGCCGGATTTAAAAAATTGTTATTGCCTATGACAGCCCAATTATGCCGCCACAACTTTTACGGACCAGACAAAAATTATAAAATGGTCAAACGAGAAGGGGAGGGTTGGGTCAAAAGCAAAAAAAGGCTTACTAAACGAATAGGATACAATCTATATGGGTATCGCTTTCGAGATTTTCGGGACGCTGATTAATAATATGAAATTTATTTAGTGATCCAAGCTGGCGGACGGGAAATCAAAGATGGCGGATGAGAAAATTTTAAAAATCAATATGGGTATCGCCTTCGATATTTTAAGGGGTGGGGAATCGAAATACAACATCTATTTCGTGATCAAAGATGGCGGATGGGAAATTAAAGACAGCGGATTGGAAAATTTTAAATAATCAATATTGGTATCGTCTGCGATGTTAAAAGGGATGGGGAATCCAAATACAACATCTGTTTCGTGATTCAAGATGGTGGATGGGAAATCAAAGAGGGCGAATGGGAACAATTAAAAAATCAATATGGGTATCGTCTCTGATGATTTAAGGGATGGAGAATCCAAATATAACATCTATTTCGTGATCAAAGATGGCGGTTAAGAAATCAAAGATGGCGGACGGGATTTTTTTTAAAGTCGATATGGGTATCGTCTCCGATATTATAAGGAATGGGGAATTCAAAAACACCATCTATTTTGTGATCAAAGATGGTGGATGGGAGTTTTTTTTAAATCAATATGGATATCGTCTCCGATGTTTAAAGGGATGGGAAATCCAAATACAACATCTATTTCGTGATTCAAGATGGCAGACGGGAAATCAAAGATGGCGGATGGGAAAATTTTAAAAAATCTATATTGGTATCGTCTCGGATGATTTAAGGGATGGTGAATCCAAATACAACATCTATTTCGGGATCAAAGATGGCGGATAGGAAATCAAAGATGGCGGACGGGATTATTTTTAAAGTCGATATGGGTATCGTCTCCGATATTTTAAGGAATGAGGAATTCAATATTATATAAAAATCTTTGTTTGTTTGTTCATCATTTATATACTCTGAAATGATAAGAGATTAAGCGCTAAGTCAATGGTAACTTTGGAAAAGGGGCTTCGAAAAAAGGGAATTAAATAAAAATTCTTAAAAAGGCGATACGGAGTTCGCTGGGTCAGCTAGTAATTTATAAAATCGGTTCAGTAGTTTTTGAGTTTATCCATTACAAACAAACAAACAAAAATACAATTTTTTCCTCTTTTTAATATTAATATAAGTGATGTAGATGTAGATTATAAAGTTAAGAGAGAATGTGATCATTTAGATCAGATTATTATTTTTATTATATTATTAGTAATAATAATATAATAAAAATAATAATATAATATAATATAATATAAATAGTTTGTGACTAGATGGTGTTAGGTGTATGTTATAGAATATTGATAAATCTCATGGTCTTAGTTTTTTAACGCATTTGACAACTCGGAGAGAACAGGCTTTCTCAAGAGTGGCATGAGCGTGTTCTATTCTGGTAGGTAGAATAAAAGCAATATTTAAAATCTCTTTCATATATTTCATATTGTTTCGTAAAAAATAAACAAAATAACTAAAGCTATTGTATATACAAAAAGTCCAGTCTCTAGAGGTATACAGTTATCGTTTGGTAATCGTATGGCATTCAAGGGTATTGGTAACCGGCAGCTTGGTTGTTCTGCACTAGCTTAGCGGGAGCGGCACGGACGGTGGTAACTGGGGCCGGTGCGGCCGCCGTGGGAACTGCACGCGGGAGAGCAGCAGTGTACGCAGCCACGGGAGCGGAGTAAGCGGCAGCCACAGGCGCAGCGTAGGCTGCGTTGTACGCCACAGGCGCGGTGTAAGCCGCGGAGTAGGCCGCATAATTATACGCAGTAGCGGCAGGCGCAGTGTATGCGGCTACTGGGGCAGCGACGGGGGCAGAGTATGCGGCAGCAACGGGGGCAGTGTACGCGGCAGCAACGGGAGCAGTGTAGGCTGCTCTATACGCGGCCGCTACAGGCGCTGCGTAGCGGGCAGCTACGACGGGAGCAGTCGCGTAACGGGCAGCGGCATAGCGGGCAAAGACAGGCGCAGGAGCGGCTACTGGTGCAGCCAGTGCCGCAGGAGCGACGGGGGCAGCGGCGTAACGGGCGAAGACAGGCGCAGGAGCAGCCACAGGGGCGGCGGCGTAACGGGCGAAGACAGGCGCAGGGGCAGCCACGGGGGCGGTAGCGTAGCGGGCAACAACTGGGGCAGGAGCAGGCTGGGCCACCACGGGAGCGGTAGCGTAGCGAGCGGGGACGACGGCGGGCTCGGCTACCACTGCGGGGGCGGCGGCCACTAGGGGCTCCTTGCGGACCACCGCGTTGAAGCCGTTGACAGAGTCGGCGGTGTAGTCAACGATGCGGCGCGTGCCGTCAGAGTCCACCAGGGAATATTGTCCTCGCACTAGATCGCCATTGCGCTCCTCCGTCTGGCTCTTGTAGTCACCGGTAAGTGTGTCAGCTACGTCATAGCCGAACCTGTACTGCGGCAAAGGGTCGAACTCCTCGATTCTGGCAGCGACGGCGGCGGGCGCCGCGTATGCTACAGGAGCTGCTGCGATGGCCGCTGGAGCTACGCTGCCGTGGGCGAGGGCCAGGAGGCAAGAAAGGACTACCAACTGTAACAAAAGTAAATTATTTGAATAGCACTGAATACGAACGTTTGAAATGAAATTAATTTCATTTTTCGTCCAGAAGGGGAAAAAGTATTTCTAATTTTGCTAATAATTTTAATGTCGCCCGCAATCCTTGGTTATTTTCTATACGATCACTTTGAAATATTGCTATCACTATCACACACACTGTAAGGATGCACTTTCCTAGATGACCGCGCTCCGTACCTTGAATGCCATGTCTGGTGTTTGTTGAGATGTGTTCAGGGGTGCTTAGAGCTGTGAACTGTACCCTCGGTTTGACACTAACGGCATTTATAGTAGTTGGTGGAGCGCTTGCCTCATCCTGGTGGCATCTCCAAATTTAAATATATTCAAGTACGCACGTACGACGCGGACCGATGGGACAACTGGACAATGCCACGTAAACAAAGCGGCTACTTGTGCAACACTCTTGGCCTATGAAACATCGCGGTCACACTGATTCTTAGCTTAATACACTAAATAACGTGTTTTTCAGGATTCGTATTTGACAATGTTCATGCTTCATATGTTGTTAAAAGCAATCATATTGGTGGAGTGGCAACACGGCTTGCATAACAATAGTCTGTTTGAATTTCGCTTGAATCCTGGGAGGCTCAAGGTGTCTTATGTTTATTTATTATGTATCGACGCTTGTACATTGTAGTGGCATTAGTCACATCGTGTGCCGTATTGTGGGTTCAGTGGAAATGATTCAAGTGTGCATTCTGTCGCGATAATTTACTTCAAACGAATTGGATAGAACTGCGGCGTTGGTCGGTCAGCAGGATAAACGTGAGTATTATTATTACTTCTACTTATTATATTCCTAATCATAATGAGAACAGATGAATATGACTATACCTGCTAAAGTAAAATATCTGCCCCAATCAACATTGTCTAGTTTAATGAATGCATTACCGTTTGCAATCGCATTTCTTGTCCATCGAATTGTACGAGAGACACTTTTGATCTTTGTCGATACGTACTTCAGCCCTGATGGAAAGGTCTGTGTTATTGCAGCTATTCCGAGTAAATAACCTGACCTTATGAATAAATGATTAATAATCATTATAATCGTACATTACAATATAAAACGACAAGCAAGCAACACAATTTCAAGCCCTATTTGACTCTTTGAATCATTGTTTCGTGTATCTTGAGCATGCAAAAATGTATAGAACAAAATAAAAAGGGTGCGTGTCGACCCTAATTGACCTATTTCGGTATTTTAATCTGAAATCATGAATAATTGCTCCTTGGCTTCATCATCCTCTTAACGTTATCCCAGTTTCAATCTGGGGTCCACTTTCTAGTCTAACCGGATTTGGCTGAATATTAGCTTTTCCACGGAGCGACTGCCTGTCTGACCTCCGCAACCCGAAGGGATAGCGATATTCCATGGTTTAGACTAGTGTCAGTTTATTTAGAAGGTACTGACGCCCTGTAACGACTGTCATAGATCTTCATGACAACCGGGACCGACGGCTTAACGTGTTCTCTGAGGCACGGGACAAGAGACAATTAACAATTCAATACGCACATAACTCCGAAAAGTCATTGGTGCGCGCCGTGGATTCGAACCCGATACCCTCTGCATGGCAGTCTGTTGGTATACCAACTCGGCTATCGCTGCCTTCCTTGGCTTCATGAGTGTGTGAATTGATATTTGCGACTTGTTATTGTAAATAAAAATAAATAATGATAATTTCTTTGCACACAGCTTTTTTATATTTTAGATCACTTTTCTATTTTTAGTCAAGGCTTCAGTTAAAGATGCAATTTGTGTTCTTTTTAAATAATAATTAATTCTTTGGTTCAAATTAATTGGTATCTCTACATTTATTTACGACCCCAACACTAAAAATTGACGATTCGATCGCCAATCTTATCAGTCGAAAATCGTGTCGTATGAAACGGTTTTAAATAATTGCTGTTTTAATAATAAGTAAAAGAATATTATTCTGCACCCTTCTATTATTTAAGATTTGTTTAGATCAATAAACCACAAGGATAGAATAAACGGTAACTACCTGTTAATCATTATAATTAATTCATTAGGTTATTATCTGTCACGAATTAATTTTTAGAATAAATTAAGTGAGTAGTCGTATTTTCTCATTCATCATAATAATATACTTAATGTACGTGATGTACCAATAATTAATAATCATAATGTGACTAATTAAAACTTGCTCGAGGCTTTATCAAGATTATTTATTAGTGTATGTAGTTCATAAAGTTGAAAGAAAGAAAGAAAATAAGTTTATTTGGATAAGGTGACACAATTAAAATTACATAGAATAGAAGAATACTTGAAAATTACTTTTCGTTAAGGAAAAGAAACGAAGTGGAAATTTTAATTACAATCAAAAATATCATATTAAATAAAAAATATCAAAATAATAAAAAATAAACAATTTTGTACATTCGATACATCTAGAATTTACCAATTTGAATTTATTATGTCACATTATGCCAAATGGGAGTCTAGTTCAGCATATGCCAGACTTACAAAGCTTGGCGCTGGTTTTCAACTAGCTCCCATTAGTGATAGCACGGATGTTAGTATAATGCACACAACAATACATAGGTACTAAAATAATGTGTTAAAACAGTGCACGTGCATGACGTGCGTTATGTAGGCTTAGGGGTTCCCGGCCCGTGCCCAGCGAATTAAGCGGATAGCGGGCGGAGAGGCCTCCAGACTCGCGTGAGTATATTAAATAAATAAAAGTTATGTCTTCAAACATTATAGAACTAATCAAGCTTACACCTAGATTATAACCTGGAATACATATGGATGGAATCCATTGACACAACACAAGCGTATTGTAGAGACAGTTGCTTCACAAAAAAAGCATTAGTCTCCGTATACTTCGACATAGCTGGGGCTATAAGGAAACTGAAAAATTATGAATAGTCTTTGTTTTGTAAAAATGCAATGCTTCGTCACCTTACAATACTCAACAATAATTCTCTTTCAAAAGCATTGCTCTATCAATAAGCTCGCTCTAGGCTACTATGAAACAAGTCTTCTATTATAAGCAAAATACCTATGCTTTAATTGCACTACTGCAAAATCTTAGTTACTACTTCAATAACCAGTCGCCAAATTTACTGATACATACATATCAATTAACGACCCAGGATGCTAGCACACATGGAAACATATCTGTATCAATACTTCAACAAATTGAGCGGCGAATGAACAAACAGCTGTTATTGCGTTATCTGTTACAAATCACGGTAACAGCAATAGCGATCCAGTTTAGTTCAACGTGCTCTCATGGATACTTGCCGACATTTAAAACAGGCCCCCAACTAGTTGCTTGCGAAATGCTATAAACACAACACATCCTTTGCAATTTAAAAACTAGACGGAACAAGGTGGAACAAGTTTACTTACTCCATTTCTAAGGCTTAAAGCGGGAAGGTCAGCGCAGTGATTACTGTCTTTTAATGGTAGAGACTCGATTGAGGTTTGTCTGTGCGGGGCGTAGAATAGTTGACTCGGTCAACTCGTTGTTTGTACAACAACAACATGTACCTAATTGTACAAACTTTGAGTGAACTTAGTCGAGATTGTTTCATGTTTGTGGCATTATCTGTAAAACAAGACGTACTCCAAGTACAAACGTTGGTTCACGTTTATACCACCTCACGATGTATTTGTCTTCTTTGCTACGAACCTAATTATTAGGCCAAACCCAATAATAAGCTTTACGGCAGTTTCCAGTTAAAATATCTCCAGCAGTGAAATTCCCAAGCCAGGGTTCTTTACCTCCAGTGTTACAAATTCTGACTGTTAGAACTCATACAAAAACATTTTTCGTATTTTCGTCATCCAAAAAGGTACAAAATATAAATAATTATAGTCAGACAGACAGTCCCATACGACATACATTCTCGAGTTTCAGTGTTTTGTGTTGTTCTCATCTGTCTCGTTCATTTGCATGAGAAATAACAGTTTTCACAGGTGAACGTATTGCCAAGTATGGAGGGTCGTGGACAATTTTGACTGTCAGTTAATCATGTACTATTAACACGTTAGTAATGAATCATATGTGCTCTAAACCAAAGTGGGAAAACCATATAATCAATGGACTTGCCTTGGGGTTTGTCTATTGATGACTGCCATATGCTGATTACGCAAAGTAGTCTACTATTAAATAGCACGTGATAGTACCCTGATTATCGATTATGTACTGTAACTGTCGACAGTCGAGAGACTTTCTTCCCATCCCTACCTATAAATCTCTCTGAGTCTTGCAATATGGAAATACGAGTAAGAAAGAAACATGTTTAGTTTTATATCTGGATTTATTTATTGGTACTTCACGAAAGACTTGACTAATTTAACAACTTTAACAACTTTAACCACCTCACCCATGCCTATTAGACCAAACCATAGATTTGATCAGGGCTCGGTGCACTGATTAATACGATTTTAAAATGAAAATGTAATTATAATGAGACGAGAGGTGGCCAAACTAAGTTCATTCGTGTTATTGTGAGCAAGATTAGGGAAACTAATAAAGGCAAAACTTTTACTGAAGTTTATCCAGTCGAAGTTTATTTTTTATAAATTTACAATTAGATTTACATGGCAATGGAATCACTGCAAGATTTACATTGCAATGGAATCAAGCAATGGATCACCTGACCCGATTTTGCATAACGCAAAAGATAATATTTTACTTTAGTTCCCTTGTTCCGCTTGCTTTACAGTGTTACGTGTGACAAGTTACGGCGCCAAAAAGGCTATCGAAATTCGGACAGACTGGACATGTAAATATTTAGCCGGATACAACTAAAGAAAGTACGATAGCTATATATATATATACGATTCTCAGTGGACTAAGGAGTCAAATAATTATCACTAAGGAATTCTTTAAACTAACTAAATTAATGTTCTTAACGTAATTTGACTAATGCTTTCCGTGTGATTTTATGGTTGAAATTTTTGTACGTTTTCTTAGAAACGTATATTTGACTAAAAATTGTTTTTAAACAGTAAATTTGCGGGAATAACACAACTAAATGAAAATATGTCTAGCCGGAACCATAATTGCACAAGTTCAATAACACGCACTGATAGCAATAATCATAATTACTTACAGCATAAATAAATATCATTAATGAAGGCGCGGCAGTAATAGCGTTTATGCCATTGACATCAATTTTGTCGCATTCGGCTCTTTAATTATCTGGATTACCTTTTTATTAATTATCACTATATCCTTTAGTTGTTGATTCTTAGATTATCTATTACTAATTTATAAAGCTGAAGTGTTTGTTTGTTTGCTTGAACGCGCTAATCTCAGGAACGTCTGGTCCGATTTGAAAATTTCTTTCAGTGTTAGATAGCCCATTTATCGCGGAAGGAGGATATAGGCTATATAACATCACGCTTTGAGCCACGGGAGCGAAGCAGTAGCCTTAAATAACGCGGGTGTAACCGCGGGCTCATCTAGTGTTAGATATAGGCTCTCTCGGTTAAGGGATCGGCTTTATAAACTTTGAAATAAAAAGCGTTTTATAAAATCCTTGAATGAAGCCAAGGCATTGCTCTATATCTTGCTAGAACATATATAATTAAGTATATTGAACATGATGCAATATCTTGATCCTTTTTATAAGCCATGCCTTTTTATAGTCTGCCAACTTGATTAATGCCCCGTTGGATTAACCACTATACCACAGGTCCGCACGATCTCAAGAAAATACACAATCATAGAACATCTGTGGCGTGACCATTGTCTCGACTTTTATGGGCGTTCGTCTCCATATCCAATATTACAGAAATAAGTAAAACAATATAACGAACATGATGCAATATCTTCGATCATTTCTGTGAGCGACATTATTCTGCCAACCTCATTCGTCCACCCTTGAACTACCCTCGGCCCACTGCTGCCAACCTAATGAAAATGCGCGGGCACAGCGCGGCCATTTTCACGCACGTCCTTCACAAGGTTGCCAATTGTTGCGCAACGGTACGAGGCGTGCGCATGCGTCGTACGGCATGGCAACGTGCGTTTGCGAGTGATTTAGCCTGATCGTGACAAAATAATGATTGATGATTCATTGACGAGGAGTTACGTTTTATTATTGACTGAATTTAGGCTGCTTCCTTATAGTCTGCAGTTTGTCGTAAGTGTTTTATTAAAAGATATCATTGACCGCATAAAAATAGTCTGTAGGTACCCAGCCTAGTCCGAAAGAGCATAGCCCTTTGGTCATCGTTTCCTGAAACTCCCACAAAAGCCTGATAATTAATTCTTACTCTGAACATTGTTACCACGTTGAGCATTTACCAGCTAAGATACAGGTGTGTTGCCATCGTTTAGTTTGAAAAAAGAATAGAAGATGTTAAGGGATGAGGCAGAAGCAGTAGAGGAATGGGGTCTCTAGAACGAAGCGCAGCAGTATAGATACTGTTACTTTACGTTGATTTTTGTGGAAAGGTCCCCGTTCGAGCCGGCTCCTTTATGTTGCAATCAACAAGGCTCTCTACTTCTTAAATATTTAAGTATCGACTTCAACCAATGTTTTTTACCCGTTAGCGTAAATATCGACAAAATTAATTACTGTGATATTAATTTGGTTTACAGATAAAAACTTCATTTCCGAAATGCCAGTTTCCGTACCGGTAGTAATTCAAGAGTATTGAATAATTATAATAACCTACAAGCGAAATGTTACCATTTCAAAAATTAAAAATACACTCTTTGAACGAGGTTTTATTAAAATGTCCGACCTCGATTGGCTGTTTAAAATGTTGTCAGCGTTCGAGCTTTAAGAACAGTTTAGAACGAGTACTTATTGGTATTTTCATGTTTGCTATATCGTGATGTATTTCGTAGCTCCTTGAAGAACTTCGTCATCAATATTCTGATAGAACTGCAACAAAATGCTGGAACACCTACTTATTTTATTAGTGTGTTTGTGTGACTAACTCTGGTGTCGTACATTACAGACTGCGAGAAGGCCTTCGACTTGGCCTAACTATTCTTGTACTGACACAAGAACTGGACCTACAACTGACCGTGCTCTCTGAAGCATAGTAGCGCTCTGATGCCACAACTGGCGGTCACCCATCCAGGTATCAACTGAGCAAGCGTTGCCTAAGTTAGTCAATCTATTATGAACGGCAAATCAATTCACGCTATGGACTACCACTCAGCCACTCACGGTCATACTATAACAATAATAAACATGTCGGTTCGTTAAAATGGACAGCGAATTGCTCTCATGTCGCAATAGTTCAATTGATAGCCTCGCTACGACGAACGCGAACGTGTGTCAAATATGCAATCCCTGCGTCGAAAAACCAAGTGTGATTCACAAATGTGCAACTAGCATTAATGCGTCGATAATTATAACTGTGATATTTTATAAACCACATGAAATCAAATACTTAACTTGAAGAACTTTCATAATGAATACACGTATGGCGCAGGGCTAGAGCCGTCTCATGGCCTCACCAATCGCCACTGCTTTGTGTGTTGTGGGTCCAGTCCATAAACTGTAGTCCCGTGTGTTCTATCATCATCTTCATCATCCTCGCACCGTCCCGATTGCGATCGAAGATCTTCGCCTTGGAGCCCAAGATCCGCTACGGGATTACAGTTTGTGTGATGTACAAAGTGTTGTCATCACTCTAAGTGGTTCGTTTTTGCGTAAGTGTAATGTCTGAAAGTCCCACGTCTGTCCCACGATACAGATTATTTCCCTATAGCAGACTTGTCTTTTCATCATCATCATCAGCCTTTAACAGTCCACTGCTGGACTAGGCCTCTCCTTGGAAAGGAGGAATTGGCCTACTATACCACGCTGGCCAAACGGGTTGGTATAGGGTTTGTATCAAGTTTTCCTTCTCTTACAGTGCTGTTCTCTGCATAATATGCTCCCTCTGTCGGCTCTTACGACACCCATGGGATGATATGAGGTGGTGACATTCCGTATTCTTAATCCGTCACCACACGGATAAAACTTGTCTTTTAACCGACTTCAAAAAAAGGGGAGGAGGTTCTCAATTCGGCCGGTATGTTTTTTTTTCGATGTATCTATACCGATTTCTCCAAAGTTTCTGAACAGATTTACGTGATTCTTGTTTTGTTTGATGCGGGATAGTTTTGAATTGGTCCCATAAAAATGTGATTCAGGTAGGCCCAGTAGTTTTTATTTTATTAGCATTTTTTATTTACCTTTACCTGTCCCGATGTCTGAAATAAAATCTCGCAAGTAAATTTGATCCACTTCTCGTTTACCGATTGAGCTGAAATTCTGTACGTAAAATGGATGACAATGAAAAATGATTATGACATAGAACTGATCTGATGATGGAATCGAAAGGGGGCATAAGAACTCAGTAAATAAATGACAAAACTCTATCGAGTTTGGGCTCGTTACATTCGTCTTAACCAGCACTTTAGTGCGGGTGGTAACTAGGATCCTCTAGGGTCGATGAACGAGCCAGAAGGTGGCCATACGAACTCAGTAATTACAAAAATCAATTTGGCTTGTACAATGATGATAAAGGTGACTTCAAGGACGTAAATCATGCGGTAAGGCCGTTTCTTGATATCTATACTTTTTTAAGGGGCGCAGCACCTTTTATAGGTCTACCCATAACTAGTTGACAATACAACAATACACTAAACAGTATTAAATCAAAATAACTACGTTAAAAAAATCGACATCAAAAACGAAAAAGTAAAAAATAATAAGGATTTAGATAATATTAATTAAATACTACCTATTATTTATATGTGCTATTTACTAATAGGTTTACAGTCGGTACCAAATTTAATACTTATTATTTTTTACTTTTTGATGTCGGTTTTTTTTTAACGTACCTAGTTATTTTTATTAACAACTAAAGTAATTAAAATTTTCGCGTCTTGGTTCACATACCCATATAATTAGGTACGCGCTGTAACGGGTGCTTATCGCGAACATAATTATTTGAAACTAAAGGTGAAACGGCTTTTATTAGCCCCGACGTTTCGTCGTGGTTACACTAGCCATGGTCACTTTATTTTCGCGTTATTATTTGAAAATAAAGGTGAAGACGTCTGGTGAAAGTATTTTATTTAATAGACACAAATTTTGCACTTAGAATAAGATACTTTATTTATTCTAAAGTAAACCACGACCGCCCATTAAAATGCTCACATGATATGGGTATTTAAATTAATTAAAGCCACCCATGGTTATCAGAACTTGTAACCGATTGACTTCTCAATATTCAACGTTCGTCCATTTTCAAGTTTGCACCGCACATTACGTAAGTATGCACTGAGCAGTCAAAGTTCTCACCTTGTCGTCAAAGTAACTAATTGTATTCATTAATTGTACCTAGTATGTTTATAAATAAATATTTTTTATTTTATTTATAGACTCACGCCTGTATCTCCGAAGGGGTAGGCAGAGGTGAATAGTACACCCACATTTCGCCGAGTTTTTTTTTTAAGTCCCACGTAATAGGGGGCGAGCCTATTGCCGTACCGGGCACATTACCAGACTCCGTGCTGCTACTGAGAATTTCCTGACGGAAAAACCCAATAACACTTTGCCCGACCCGGAAATCGAACCCGAGACCTCCCAAGCCCCCGCGCACATTTATGCCGCGAGACCAACGAGGCAGTCTATAAGTAAATCCTTTTTGATATTAGTCCGAGAGCTGGCATTAATTCTGGGTAGGTATTTGAGGCAAGCTGTAAACTTGCCTGATACCTCTTCTATTATACCCCAACACGGAACCCAGACCTGGCTGGCGAGTAGCAGGGCTAAAGAACATGAAAAAAGGAATATATTTTTCTTCCAAAAATGTATTTGAGGCAACGTGCAATTTTTAAATGTTGTAGTTTAATGTTTAAAGAATTTAAAAAAACATAAGCCAGAAGATTTTGTCGGGGCTTTAACATTGCCAGGCGTTTTTTTAAATTAGTTTGCAAAATATTTTTGCATGCGTCTGGCAATGTTAAAGCCCCGACTAAATCTTTTGGCTTATAGTTTTTTTGTCTAAGGCAACAATTCGTCAATATGCCGAGAGAGGGTGGTACCTCCCCGACCAAGTAGGTTTTATAACGCTGAATCGAAAACACTCAGGTTAAAGAAAGGTCGAAACGCAATCTAGCTATACAGCACGCCATTCGGCCTTCGCTCTCAGATTCAAGATAACAAAATAAATTAAACAAAACAAAAGGTCAATGTTTATTTGACCCTTCATGTCTGGCAGGATATGAGCACTCGCGTATAATTAAGGTAGTTAATTTGGTTTTTATGAACCTTTAGTTAAGGTTGTGCCAAAATTATGTCTGATTGTGAAATAATACAGATAATTGCGCAATTCATTGCTAAAGTGCAAATGTTAAGTAAACTAACACGATTCTCTCAT
Organism: Euclidia mi; assembly: GCA_944739405.2. NCBI lineage: Eukaryota > Metazoa > Arthropoda > Insecta > Lepidoptera > Erebidae > Euclidia > Euclidia mi. The sequence continues at coordinate 32,415,880 of OX123204.2, forward strand.
AATCATAATCATAACTCTTATAATGATAACACAAAATCGCAATCGCGTTATCTATCTGTTAGCAAACAAAGCAAAGGCCTTGGTGGTACCTCTTATTTTTATAATTTAATGTCGTTATTGATTTCAAAATAAATAATGTCATCAAATTGAAAAAAAATGTTACCTAGACGCGGCTCGCTACGGCTCACACTGCCAAAAAGTAATCAGATCTCAATAAGAGCTAAACTTCTAACACTAGGTCCTTACTTCAAAAACACATATACCTTAGTCAAAATTTGTGACTTGGTCAAAAACCAGTGCGGTGTTCTCGCAGCGGCTGTCGTACCTCATGAAGCTGTTAATAAGGCACTGTCAGTAACCATCAGAATATCCAAGAGAAGCTCTCTACTATCCTTATCAATGCACTAATAATAAAAACTTTTTAAATCTCTGTAAGAGAGTGCTAGCGATTCTTATTTGTATGTCTTACTATTACACTTTTTGGCCTTCCACCAAAAACAAAACAAAAGATCATAATCCAGCAGCCCCGTTAATATCGAGGATGTATCTACGTACATAATTATAATAATAAAATAATTATGATACATAAGTAGCATTGTTACTACGAGACACATTGTTGTTACATATTTCATTATATAACAATGCAGTAACAATAACAAAAGACAAGCATAAATATTATTCAAATGCAATTCACAACGCCGGAGTATCTCATTGTCCCAAATTCACTTTCATCTAAATCTGAGATTCAAATGTAGCAAACGCTAAATTTAATACCTTAGCAATACGCTACCTAAAAAGTACAACCGCCTTGACTCCAATTATTGACCTCATTGCTGTTCAGGAATGCGTCACAACGTACTAGTTGCGACAAACGACAACCCTGTTTTAAATTCAAACCCGATCTCATAGACTAAACGCTTTCCTTGACAATATTTCTTAGAAGCAAGTGTTAAAACTAGACTAGATTGTAGGTGCAAGGATATATTACGACTCTTTAAGGCCTATTAACATATGTATGTAAGACTAACGTTGACAGCTAACGACTACGTGACGAAGAAAGTAATTGTCTACTTAAGAATTTATCATGACGTTTGATATACATTGATACCCATATAAGGATGCAGGTTAAACTAAATATTAGTTGAGCAAACAATTGTTTTGTCCTGAAGTATTGCTTTATGTTGCTAAATTACAAAGACGTATTTCACAAGTTCTCGTTTTAAAATTGCAATGTACCTACTTGCACACTTTGAATAAGAGTGCAACGATGTCTGCATGGTTTAAGCGGTAGGGCTTCGCCGTTTAGCACTGCGCCGAGCGTCGTGGGTTCGACCCCCCCTTGAAGCATCTTCGTGTGATCCACAGATTTTTGGTTTCCTCGGTGTTCGTTGATTGAACGTTTATAAAGTCCACCACGACACTGGATTTGTCTTTACAAAAAGTAAGTTATATTTAATTATAACAATGAATGTATAATAATAAATGCTAGGGCCAATAGTAATATTTAATCCTCAGTGCAAGCGCATATAGCAATTACTCTAAGATTAGACTAATATTTTTAAGGTACGAGTAGACAACATAAATATGATGAATAGAACTATCTTGATATAAAACGTTAGATCACATTCGAGGAAAACCCTCAGGAGCCCAGGACAACTTCTTCTGAGACTTTTATAAAAGTGAAAGCACTTTTTTAGCCTTCCAGCAATGAAGAAATTATCAGGCGTCAGTAAACAGCAGTACGCACCTACACAGTATTTAAATTGATCAAACCAAAGTATGCACAATAACAAAATGCATAATTAATTATAATTTTAAGATTGTAAAGTATGATACAGCGGTTAACATAAAGGATGAATCGACATACATTCATAAAATATATAAAGGTGTAACCATCATGTAGCCGCGTCATGTAAGTAGAGTAGAGATATAAATATAATGACTATCCTTAATGCAAGTAATAATAAAAATTGATTCAAATCAAAAAAGAAGAAATAGTTAACAGTGATATATTCATTACATTATAGGTCAACAATTAAAATACTCACTAAAATACCAATAAATGGTAAAAGTTTTTATGTATGTGAGACTGGCCAGTTATAATGTATTAAAAAATATGATTAAGTAATAAATTAATAGTTTAAAAACACTAAAAAAACACGCTTTTATAAATGCACGTAAAAACAACACATAAATTATGGATCGTTCAAGTTGTCTCCTTTTCTGAACTGAAGTGTAAACTATGTGCTTTTAATTATAATATTTTACTGTAAAAGCGTGGGGCGCTGGAACAGGAAAGACGTTCTTGTTTAACTTGTTCAAAAATCAAGTGAACAGATGTTACAGGAAGCAGGTTACATAGATTGGCGCTCTAACTGGAGTTGCAGCACGAGTAGTAAGTGGCTCTACATTAAACAGTCTGTTCAAAGTTCCAGTTTGTCGACCTCAGATAAAACATGCGCCGTCAGCGAGGAAGACGACATTCACCGACATTTTTAACGCCTCTTCTTTCAGGAAATTAAGTACATAAGGGTAAAGCGTCAACAGTGGCAAAATGTAGAGTTCTTGTTTGTGGACGAGATATATTTGTTTCCCATTGGTAACCCTTTGGTGGCATAAATGCTATGCTCTTGTGCAGCTTCCGCCAGGAAGGTAGTATTAGTATTTGTTAACAATAAAGTATTTTCTGTACCAGCGCCCCACTCTTTTACAATCAAATATTATAATTAAAAGCACATAGTTTACACTTCAGCCCAGAAATAGAGACAAATTGAACGGTCCATAATTTATTTGTTGTTTTTACGTGCATAGCGTGTTTTCCTAGTGTTTTTATAACTATTAATTTATTTTATACTTTTTGGTCTTTGATAAAGAAATATTTTTAAAATTTATATATTTATTTTAAGTAGGCGAATGAGCCCGCATCCTTTCCATCTCGGCCTGTGCGTCTGTAATACATTGCGTTTTATCTGTTAGCTTATAACAATCTAGCTCTTCATTCAGGAGACCACTAAGTGATTTTACTCTACTCAGGGCTACATACGCCTGTCCAGGTGCAAAAGTAAGGGCCCCTTACTACACCACTGCGTGGTCTACAATAAACAGGATGATTTGTAATTGCTCGTATTCCCTTCATATTCATATGATGTGGTGATTCATATAATGGAGTATTTTTACCCCCTACATATGGGGGTCCAAAATGCACCAGTTTGGAATAAAAAAATTTAAGCCTTTTTTAGCAAATTCCAAATTTTTGTTATAAACATCTTCAAAAAAATTATTTTGACTATTACTGGTAGCCAATTGGGCCTTATTTAATGGACAATTAAATTTCCCATCTTTTAAAATAAAATAAAGCTACTAACTCAGCATGGAATTTGAAAATAGAGCCAAAAACCTACAAAAAATAAGTAAATCACTGCTGACTGCCTCCGTAGTCCAGTGGATAGCGTATGCGACTGCTGATCGAAGGTCCCGGGTTCGATTCCCGGGTCGGGCAAAATTGTTACTGGGTTTTTCCGAATACTCAGTAGCAGCCCGGAGTCTGGTGATGTGCCCGGTAACGGCAATAGGCTCGCTCCCTATTACGTGGGACCTAAAAATTCATGGCGAAATGTGGGTGTACCTAATATTTACACCTCTGCCTACCCCTTCGGGGATACAGGCGTGATATTATAAATAAATAAAAAATAAAATAAAACATACAAAAAATGTTGGAATAAATTAAGATGACGCCACTAAAATGCAATAATTAAAAAATATATATGTGGCATGTTATGTAAAGTGTTGGAATAACTTCCTGGTATTACCTGCTATCCAAAAAGGTATATAAGGCTATGATACGATTTTCCATCATAAAATGCCAGTTCATATCTTCCGGCTCCATCATCAGATCAATTTGACAGTACCATATTATTGTATTGTCATCAGAACTACATACAGCTGCCAATTTTCATTACGCTACGACCCTTGGAAGATGGTTAAATTAGTTAGCTTATATTCCATTACATAGTTACATACACGACGACCTAATAAAAGCGTGTTAAAAATATGTACCTAAATTCAAAACTTCCCTCCACATTTTTTGCGAGCTAATTAAAATTACCGTGTCTCATTGAAAAATAGATTTGCGTCGAGAACATTTTCGCGCTATGATTTTTTACGATTTTAAGTGCTGCCTGAAACCGGACGAATCGTACGATAGACTTCAAATGGCATTCATGGATGAAGGCCCTTCTAAGGCAACCTTGTACCGTTGGTATAATGAATTTAAGCGCGGTCTACTAACTTTGGGGGATGAAGAAAGAAGTAGTCGCCCTTTGACGGCTGTTACGGAAGAAAACGAACTAGCAGTGAAAAATTTGATCGCAAACAATAGACGAGTTACATACCAAGAGACACGAGATTCTACACGTGCATCTACAGGTGCGGAGGATAGTTTCACGCTGGGTGCCGCACAACCTCACCGATGTTCAGAAGCAGGCATGAGTGGAATGGTGCCATGATATGATAGACACATTTGAAGCAGGCTCTTCTCGGCGTGTTTACGACATCGTTACAGGTGATGAATCCTGGATTTATCAATACGATCCAGAAACAAAGCGCCAGTAGACGATTTGGGTGTTTCAAAACGAATCAACGCCTACTAAAATAAAGCGACCTAGAAGCGGGGGGTAGATTTGGATCGCGAGCTTTTTCAATTTGACTGGCTACTTGGTGTCAATTCCTTTACGAAACCAAAGAAGCATTAACACCGAATGGTATACTAACAAATGCTTGGCAGAAATTTTCTCTGTTGTGAGCAACAAGCGACCAAACACAGGGCTCCGCGGGCTACTGCTCCACCACGATAATGCGCCCGCCCACACCGCAATCAAAACGAGGGACTTCCTAGACAGTAAACCGTTCAAACTCCTAGGTCACCATCATTATAGCCCTGACCTAGCACCATATGACTTCTTCTTATTCCCAAAAATAAAAATCAGCTCAAAGGGATAAAGTTTTCGTCGCCGGATGATGTGCTCTCAGCGTTCGAGCAGGCTGTAAACGAGGTGTCTGCGCCGGACTGGAAAAAATGTTTCGAAAAGTGGTTTAGACGCATGAAACTTTGTATAGAGGCTGGTGGAGAGTACTTTGAAAAGATGTTATAAAAATATATTTACTTTTAGAACATTTTTTTAGTGTCGCAAAACTTTCTGAGTGTCCGACGTAATGTCGGTTAATGAAATGTCATCAAAATAAAACAAATTCAAAAGATCCCAAAAATATTATAAACTAACATAGCATCATTAAGGATAACACAAAAAATACTTGTCAGATCTCAATCAAATGGGATATACGAAAAGCACCAGCATTAAAATAAAAAAAATATCTTCAGAATCGGACATTTGAAAATGGTGGTGATACTATCGACTCTATAAATCGCTTTGCACAATAAAACTTAGAAACGGTACAAAAAACAAAACGAAAGTAACATGAGTGTAACCGTCCTATTTTGACTTGGAACATGATCCAAAAAGTCCTTTTACTAATTTGAACTTGTCCATAATGCTAAGTTGCTGGGGTTTTGTACTAGTATACTGTGGATTTATTTAACGCTATATAAAACATCCATCCGAACGCTCTCATATAGATGCAGCTTTATCATTTCACAACTCAACCAGTTCGGAGATCGATATCACAACATAAAACTTAGCTCAAGTCACATATTAATCTATTTATTTTGTTGCTATTATTTTAAAGACCGCTCAATAAAGAGTGACCTGTTTAATCTTAAAAGGAAATCGTGTATCTTTAACTCTGACATCACTGGTAGCTCACTAGACGATGGTACAATTACAAGTAGAGCAAAATATCCACATGTACTTAGAGACCGAGCCACACGTTAAGTTTTTAAATATGTACACATTGTAACATCAATTGCACCATTTAACACGTGTCCACAATACTTAAAGATATTCGGTAGAAGTTGCACCGAGTTGTGTCACGCCTCTACCGCTATTACTCACTCGATACGACGTATCAATCGCTAATAGTGGCATACAAAGCACTGACTTTTACAAAACTGTATAGATTTAATACCAAATAAGTACCTACGTCATGCAAGTGTTTCGTATCTCACAAGATAGAGTAGATAGCCTAAGGAACCTTCCCGGTGTATTCAACTCGGTTTTATCTTTTATAATCTTATATAGGTACGAAGAGACACAGAGCAATGAACATCTCTCTCGTTGTTTTAAAAGCTTATGTGTAAGAGCCAATCCAATACTACTACACCTGCTTCTATACTGCTAATTACTAATTCATGGGTTAAATTTTCAGAGAATATTAGAAATTTAATAGTCAGCACTGCTTTACTAACAACAGCAGCATCCTCTTAGCGTTATCCCAGTTTCAATCTGGGGTCCGCTTACTAGTCTAACCGGATTTGGCTGAATATTAGCTTTTCCACGGAGCGACTGCCTGTCAGACCTCCGCAACCCGAAGGGATAGCGATATTCCATGGTTTAGACTAATGTCAGTTTATTAGAAGGTTCTTACGCCCTGTAACGATTGTCAAAGATCTTCATGACAACCGGGACCGACGGCTTAACGTGCTCTCCGAGGCACGGGACAAGCGATAATTAACAATTCAATACGCACATAACTACGAAAAGTCATTGGTGCGCGCCGTGGATTCGAACCCGATACCCTCTGCATGGCAGTCTGTTGGTATCTCCACTAGGCTATCGCTGCTTTACTAACAACAAAATAACCAAAAATATTACTTACTAGACATATGACATCCAACGCGGTTGGATGCGAATCTGTGACCAGCAGGGGACGTCTCTAGGCCGACATGATCCAACGACAATAACTTATTCTGTCGTTTGATGCTCGTTGGCATTTTAGAAAAATTATGTTCAGTGGTCTATGAATATGAGGAAAAACTTATCAAAATCTATTAAGTAAGCCATTCTCGTGCTATTAGATGCGTACTTAAACTAAGCGGTTACACACATCTTGATTTCTCTGAATTTGTGTTCAAGATGTATAAAAGAGATTGTCCTCACTTTAATCAATCAATTTAAATTGTTTTATTAGCATTTGTTTGACATATACCTTATACATAAATAACACTCATTAAAAGATATTCAGTAGTGACTAAGAATATCTATTATCAAAATGTCTTTTAATTTGCTCACTTACAATTATTTTAAAGTTTCGATAAAATATTTAAATTACTTAAATATAGACTATTTCGCAGACGTTTGCTCACTTTTGCAGTAAACAGCGTTATGGCGTTATTATCTTCTGTCTGTCTGTCTTGATATTTTTGTAAACACACATATTGATATACTAGACGGGGCTTTACGTTTACTTTGTAACATGGCTAGTCATTAATCGAAACTAGAATCTAAAATAGGCTATTGGGGAACCAATTAAGTACATAAAAACTTAAAAATAAGTAAAGTTTGTTCACCTTTAGTTACTTTATCCATCTACTGTAGATATATGAAGATGTTCTCCAAATTAATATTAAATATTGGGTTGGTCCTAAGGGTTGAACACATTACACTGTGAACTAATACCATTTTATGTTACCATCTATGTACCATTATTATTAGTTTCGCATTCTTTCCTATTGCTAATTTAACTCTTTATGCGAAATATTTTGTTTTATAAATTTTACCCGACCTTTCCTTTAATACAACGGTAGAAAGACGAGAATGAATAATTATACAACTTATTAAATTAATATTATAATTTCAATTCGCCTCCTCATTTTAATCTAGAGTAATATGCACATAAAATTACAATATGGTGGCTGAGGGGTCGCGCTCCGTGGTTACGTCAGACGTGACACGCCCGACAAAGCCTGAGGAATGACATGACGGAGCCGCGAACACGGCGCAACCATGCAACTAGATCACGACCACGTTGTGAACCTAACATATGTACCCGTCATAACTAATACTAGGTCTTATAAACTAGGCTGTATAATATGCGAACCTGTGGCACTAATTTATATTTTGTATTTTATTTAATATTTCCGTGTGGTGACGGATTAAGAATACGGAATGTCACCACCTCATATCATCCCATGGGTGTCGTAAGAGCCGACAGAGGGAGCATATTATGCAGAGAACAGCACTGTAAGAGAAGGAAAACTTGATACAAACCCTATGCCAACCCGTTTGGCCAGCGTGGTATAGTAGGCCAATTCCTCCTTTGAAAGGAGAGGCCTAGTCCAGCAGTGGACTGTTAAAGGCTGATCATCATCATCAGCCTAAAGGCTGATGATGTGACATTAATGTTGCCCGGTACCTAATGTAATAATTCTGATGAATAATCTATGATTTTATATTCGTACGTGTAATAGTTGCTTCACGTTATCCCGGTTGCATGCAAGACTTGTCGTCTTGGAGTCCAGGGTCTCCTCACTAGTCTAACCAGATTTGTCAGAATATTAGTTTTTCCACAGAGCGACTGCCGTCTAACCTCCACAACCGGTTGGGAAAATAATGTTTCATGGTTCAGACAAGCGCTGATTAAAGATCATTATTATCATAATCTGACTGCACGAATGGCATATTGGTTGGTGGCTCGCCTCGCTGCTTATCACTGCAGCCAGTTTTGTGAGTTCGATCCCCGCACGATCCACAAATGACTGTTCCGAGTTTGGGTGTTTTTAGTGTCCCCTATTTTAATGTTTGTAACGTCCACCGTACGCATGATATTTATTAAGGAACATCAAGCATTTTCAAAGCCATACATAAGAATAGTTAACATTCATTAATTTACAAAACTAAATTATAAGCTATTTATCATATATACAAACAAAATAAATCTACTTATATAACTAAACTATCCTAAGCTAAACTATAAAAACTAAATAATTAAAGATAACAAAAGAAAAAATAAATCAATGAGAAAAGGAAATTGACTACGACGCGTCAAGAAATTCCTCCGCAACGCTGTCAGCTGGTAGCGTGCCCAGAAGACTGGCAGCATTGCCACGTTGAATAGCAATGCTTAATCTTTCTGCGAAATATAAACCAGCCCTCTGGTCACGGGAAGCGTCGATCAGTCTTTTGGCGATTTCTTTGTAAAGAGCGCGTGCACTAGGGCCCCATGGCCCCAGCGTTTCGACCCCAAACGGCTCAAAAACGTAATTACCAGATAGGTTTCCGTATTTGCGCCGTTTGAGGGTCTCCGCTGATGCAGCAGCAGCGCCAGCCGATCCAGCTGTACTTGGAAGATGTGATGGCGCAAGGGTATCGACGCATGTCGCGTCCCATACCAGAGGCCTGCCCATCTTCCAAGGTAATAAGGACATACCGTCTGGTCTCTTCCCATCGTCGCGTACCAAGCCATTCGGTTCAAGATGAGCTGGTACTCCGGCGGTGACAAGAGCTCGACGGAGTATGTCGTTAATGTGGGCATGTCGGGAAATACGCCCAGCACTCCTGCTGCACGATAAGCCATGGTGGCCAAGACTGTCGACGGCTTCACCACAGTGACAGCGATGCGGAGAAACGCAAACAGCTCCCAAGCGTAGGCAAGAAGCGATGCGGAAAGTTGTATCGTCCAACATAGTTCCTATGTTGGACGATGGAAGTGCTTGAAGCCATAGCCCCGATTCCCACTCTCCCATAGCCAACAAACGGGCACGCTCTGAAACACTGGATGCAGTATTTAAAAGATATTCTCGCATTCTGCTACAGAGCGGCCCGTCCCATTGCCTCTGAGAGGATAGAAATCGCGGTAAGTCAGAGCTCGGGCAAGCCATTTTCCAAGCGTTAATGGCATCAGTCTTGCACGGCACTTCAGAATTAACCAGTGTGGGTTCTAGAATTTTCCTGGTCAATTCCTCAGTGCCGTGGACCGAGGCCAAAAAGGCTAGTCCACCGTACTACATTAGTCCGAAAATAGTACTAAAAAAATAAAGATTCAGCTAAGTAACAGTCAGCGATGTTTTGATACTCTTGTTTATGTCGATATTCCGGCAATTTTTACGACGATAATTTACTGCCTCCGTGGTCCAGTGGATAGCGTATGCGACTGCTGATCAGAGGTCCCGGGTTCGATTCCCGGGTCGGGCAAAAGCGTTACTGGGTTTTTCCGAATACTCAATAGCAGCCCGGAGTCTGGTGATGTGCCCGGTAACGGCAATAGGCTCGCCCCCTATTACGTGGGACCTAATAATTCATGGTGAAAATGAAATGTGGGTGTAATATTTATACCTCTGCCTATCCCTTCGGGGATACAGGCGTGAGTCTATAAATAAATAAATAAAAATAAATTTACGAATATTAAAATAGATGATTATGATATCAAACTCGCCGTTACTTGACTTACATACATCCCAGGTTATTTCTAAAGGATATTATTAGTCTTACTCGTACAAACGTCCCGTCATAGCACTTTCCCTCTCATTAAAAGCGTTTAAAACATCCGACCGTTAATATTCATCAACATTACGTGCTTGTTCCATATCAATCATACATTTTTATTAGCTTTTGTATATTCTAGTACAATACAGCTACAGGCTGCGGTAGCCTAGCGGGGAGCCCAAGGGATCGCTACACAAAAGGTCTTGGGTTCAATGTTACGGCGCGCACCTCTGACTTTTCAAAACGAGCTTATTTCATTATTATATTTTATCACTTGCTAAACGAGAATTCACCATAATCTCAAAAGATTCGAGTCGCCAACCGACACTTTGCCAGCGTGGTGGACCATAGCCTTACCCTTCTCATGATGAGAAGAGATCCGTGCCTAGCTATGCGGCAGTTTATATACGGAGCTGATTACATAGTAGGTACACCAAGTAATACCTATCATTACACTCTATAGTATTCATTAATTTCTCTAGCATAGCTAAAGGCTTGTCAATAAATACAGTTCAATTTAACAGTGGCTGGAGTTAAATGCACAACCTTCCAGCTGTCGCGATGTGAAGCCTCGACCATTACTTTATTGCTGCGTCGAAGTCGAATATAATTGCCCCATCCTCTTATCCTAGTTACGACTGTTACGAGTAGACTAAAGTTCAAGCGGCTGATGGCACTATTTATATTGTCAGGTCTTAACTTTTTAGGTTTATCTCTATAATTGAGCTTTTTGACCTTATTATTATAAATGTAAAGGCTTTGTTTGTCTGTCGTTTTTTACGTTAAACTACTAAATGGCTTTTGATTAATCTTTGCTGTACCTAAGACTTATACCACATATTTTTACTACACATAAATATTTTCTGATGAGTAAATACCCTATATTACTCATCGGAGGCAGCGATATCTAGTGAAGCGAAGATACCTCAGACTGCCATGCAGAGGCATACGAATCTACGATGCGTATGTGCGTATTGCATTGTTAAATACCGGTTGATCGTAGCCCTCGGTCCCGGATGTCATGAAGATCTTTGACAGTCGTAATAGGGAGTCAGTACCTGTGAATAAAATATCAGCATCAACTTTTGACCCGCGCTGCACTTAAGCTGCCCTATTAAACCATAAAAAAAGTAAAATGTTACTCAATAGGCCACCATTTTAAAAGCCAAATAAACAAGCTTCCACGAACCGTTATCCCCAGGCACCGTTTATCGATTACGGTAGAGCGGTTACTTAAGCTGTGACGATAAAATCGTCTATCACTAAAGCTCACGGTGGTCGCCACTTAGGCCTCATTCATAGGAAAGCTTTTATAACGCGCGTTAAAAAGCATTCAACTCTTGCGCTGGCGTTTTCGATGAGAGCGCTCATACCAGCGCTTTAAAATCATTCGTGTCCCCAGTTCTGTAAGGTCTATTCCATTTAACACACAGCGTTTAAAAAACGCTGTCGTCTAAACTTATACTAGGGAATGCATTTGTTCTATTTGAGGGCTTATTAACACGCGTTTAAAAAGCTCTCGTGCGAATGAGGCCTTAAAGGCGAGCCGGATAACCATCGATACACACGTAAGTATAACGTATAATGTCAAGGTGAAACCGTACTATTGTTTCAAATGGCCATACGGACCGCGAATCGTAAGTATATAATGAATATCCATTCAGTGCGGTGCCGATACCAGTGAAAGATTACATTCAGGGGCGTGACTGGTGTAATATATGGAAATGGCATATTAACGATGTTTACATTGTACCTTTATTTATGGAAATTTGGTTTTTTGGTTTAAATCTGTGAAGTATTTGTGATGTCGTAAAAGTAAAATCTTTACGACATCACAAACTGCCGAGCCCATAAAAATTATCGGATCCCATTAAATGACATTCCATTTTTTTATCTAATATATAAAATTCTCGTGTCACAGTTTTCGTTCCCATACTCCTCCGAAACGGCTTGACCGATTTTGATGAAATTTTTTGTGCTTATCCGGTATCTATGAGAATCGGCCAACATCTATTTTTCAAAAAAAAAAAAATTTTGCAAAACAACGTTTGCCGGGTCAGCTAGTCTAATATATATTATGCTTATCCTATTCGCTATTTAGAATGAAAAAAAGGTTTTGCGAAACTGCTTTATTTTATTTATAGACTCACGCCTGTATCCCCGAAGGGGTAGGCAGAGGTGTAATATTACACCCACATTTCGCCAAAAACTGCTCTTCTTTTATATTCCAAATTGTAAGTCACTAAAGTTAGTTACACAGACAAGTTTATAATCAAAGGTTAAACAGCTGTCCGGCAGACTCATATACATAAAGGCTCCCCTCCCCGTAAGGATGCATACGTGAGGCGCTAGAACCTTATCAATATAATATGTAGATAACTAGATATTCCAGCGCCACAATGCTATCGAGGCTTCCCGGTCGTATTTTACGACCAGCCGTGAGACTATCCTTAGCGGTAATAGGTAGCTACTACTTACGACTTAATTTGCCTTATTTTATAAGTAAGTAGGTAGATACCTAAACTATCTATAAAAGGACCACATGATTGCACGGTTGGCGTATTGGTTAAAGCGGCCGCTTCGCCGCTTGACACTGCGCCGAGTGTTGTGGGTTCGATTCCCACACGAGACAACACTTTATGTGATCCATAAATGGTTGTTTCGAATCTGGGTGTTCATTGTGTCCGTTGGTTGTATGTTTGCAAAGTCCCCCGCGACACAGGACTTATTCCTAGTGAGGGAGTTGTCTTCAAAAAAAAATGAATAGGTCAGATACATTCTTATTAATGAGTGTTCTGTCGTCATACCTTCCTCAAAAGCCAAAAACACAAGGTTGTAAATACAACCTCTTCTAATTTCAATAGGATAGCGGTTAATTTAAAACCCAATAATTTCACTGCTATTATTTGAAGTCTAGACCAGTACACTCCATCTAGTTAAGTATTGCGTAATGGTGGTTTTAATTTAAAGTAATTGTATCATAAACTATCAGGATTTTAATTCAAAGTAATGGTATCACAAACTACTTCACTTATTAAAATTAATAAACTTACGTTTGGTTCATACGAAATAAACGTCCATATAAGCCAGCATAATAATAATATCAATCACTCCATAAAGCACTCTACTTAAAGCAGTTTAATTTACGTATCATCCAAAACTCATTTTTCTTTATTACAGTTTAACCACATTAAGGAACATTTCATCGGGACGAACAAGTAGAGCCGTCAACAGTATATAAATTTACGTCAACAGCACGTGACAAGACGATACGATTCTTGAACGTATGATATCGTAAAAGAGTCAAATAAATCGTGTTATTGTGACCTTGGACTAAATAGTGACAAAAACCAGTTGACAGTTAGGCATTACGCTCTGTATAATTCTGGTCATAACGAGTACCACGGCAACAGATGTTCACGTATTGCGTCGTTGAACTTTACATATTTTCTACAAGCAGTACCGCAACTAAATGAAAATATCAACGGCTAAAATTCAGAACAAGGCCGAGAATGTGTATCTGCAATCTTGTAGTTTATACGTGTAGGCACTTGATTGGATTAGGTACTGACCTCTCTAGACTTAATTCCTAGAAATAAACACGTCTAAACCCTCAAGCATGCTAATTACTAAATACTGTAAGAGAAGTGTCCGTGCGGTGACGGATTAAGAATACGGAATGTCACCACCCCATATCATTCCATGGGTGTTGTAACAGCCGACAGAGGGAGCATATTATGCAGAGATCAGCACTGTGAGAGAAGGAAAACTTGATACAAACCCTATACCAACCTGTTTGGCCAGCGTGGTATAGTAGACCTATTCCTCCTTTCTAATTAGAGGCCTCTAGTCCAGCAGTTGACTGTTAAAGGCTGATGATGTAAGAGAAGCGTTATAACACTACAATGTTCTGGTTAACATGTAATCACGATTACGCTACAACAAGCCTGATTTTATTCCAGGAACTAGGGATAAATATTAAAGTGTTTTTAATCTTAAGCTTATAGTTGTCTTCAAAATATTTAATACGACTAGCTGCGGCCGCGGTTAGGTACACTTGCGTTACTAACGGCTACAACCTTAGCCAAAGCGTGATGATATATAGCCTTCCTTGATAATTAGACTATTCAGAATATAGAAGAAGATATAGATTCTTATGTCAATTACGCATCGCATATCCTAAATTAAAATATCTTCATTCGAAATTCGTTCCTGTTTAGGGCGACATAAAGACTCTTACTCATGGTCAGCATAATCTAAAAATAATAATCAACGGATGCCTTAAGGCTAAAGACTTCAGTCATCTGTCTTAGTGGCGCGCCGCACCCGTCAGCCCACTTTTGATTTCAATGGTTTGAGGCCTCAGCGCGGCGGGACCATGGCCGCTGACCTTAGCTAATTAATCTTAGAATTACTACGGGTTATCATTATGATTAATCAGGGAGTTGTCTACTTGGACGTAGAAGTTAGAAGTACCGAACTGATTGATACACATAAGTACCTAAGTACTGTATGTGACATTGCAGGGTTTTAATAAATTTCAAGTAATACTTTGTTTTTGAAAAAAGCTTCAATTGCGCTAAGTTTATGGGATCAAAGTACTCGACAATACGAATCAAACGAGTCCAAACTGCATGGGGTTGTGTCGCTTTATTACCTATATTACTTAGCTCTTACGGCCACCTTCCAGCTCCATCATCGGATCAGCTCTATGACATCAAAATAATGCATAGCCACCCGATATACACATGCATGGAAAATTTCAGTTCTATAGAAAACTGGAAAGTGGATCAAATGTTACAAGATTTCATTACAGACATCGGCTCGTAGTAAATAAATGCTTGTAAAATATTCGTAGGAATGAGTTCAATGAGTATATTATTCGTAGTTATACTACGTTAGTACTATTAATTATTCTGTGGTTATACTTCTTACGCTTCAGGATATTATTTTTCCCACTCGAGAACTTTCATACATAAATACGTGAATAGTAAACGAAACAAAAGTCTAAGTTCGCCTAGAACCTTTATATTATAAAGTAGAACTTAGTTTCCGTAGTTGTAAACTAACTTCTACTAGGTAGTCATACCAAATTGTTTAAAATCTAATCCCAACTAATGTGGAAAGCAGTGATAGTCGAGTGGAGATGATGCCAAAATACTGTCATAGCGAGCACCGATTCTTTTCGAAGTTATATGTGTATTAAATTGTAAATTATCGCCAGACCAGTGTCTCGGAGAGCACAATAAGCCGTCAGACTCGGCTAGCATGAAGATCTTTAACAGTCGTTATAGAGGGTTGGCAACCCTAAATAAACTGACACTGGTATAAACTGCCAGTCGGAGTGTAGAAAAGTTAGTATTCTGTCAAATGTGGTTATTCTGACCAGGATTACTTAAGCTAGGACGATGATAATGACATATACAATAATATTATTATGTTTGTGATCGTTTATTAAATTTTCATCTATTAAGTATAGTGTGTTGTTTTAAAGGCAGCGATAGCCTAGTGGAGATACCAACGGACTGCCATGCAGAGGGTATCGGGTGCGAATCCACGGCACGCACCAATGACTTTTCGAAGTTATGTGCGTATTAAATTGTTAATTAGCGCTTGCCTCGTGCCTTGGAGAGCACGTTCAAAAACGTCGGTCCCAGCTGTCATGAAGATCTTTGACAGTCGTTACGGGGAGTCAGTGCCCTCAAATAAACTGATACTGGTCTAAACCATGGAATATCGCTATCCCTTTGGGTTGCGGAGGTCGGACGGCAGTCGCTCTGTGGAAACGTTAATATTCTGTCATATCTGGTTGTACCAGCAAGCAGACCTCGGGATCCAAGGCGTGTAAGTCTTGGATGCAAACGGGATAACGCTAGGGCGATGATGAAGTATAGTGTGTTGTTTTAATCTTCACTTCCTAAACTACATATGAGCACAACACAACATTCTTATTTAGCTGTCACGAAGGCTGCGGTTTTCTCACAGTGGCTCTACAAAATGGGCTCAAAGATCACTTAACCAAATCAAAACATAGCATTTAAACGTTGATACGTTTATAAAACAAATAATTAGCCTTGTCAAATAAAGTGGATGATTAAAATGTATTAAGTAGTGGGCGTGCCATCCTTGAGCGAGCCGCGAGTCGCGCCGGGTAGAGCCGCTTGCGCAACAATACATTTATTCGTCTGTACTCGTATGTAGAGTAACCTGCACATGTATATATAATAGTAGGTTATCTAAATGTCGCACGTCTGTGCTCTTTGTGGCTACTTAATTTCTTCCTTTTACTGCCAAGTAAGAGCTAATTCGGGTCATTTTAACCCAGCGTAGAGCCATGTTATCAGACGTATCTGTTAATAGTGTTGATACGTATGTTTAGAGGTATGTCTCGGTGGCATCTTCGACTCTCCTAAACGAATGGACCGACTGTGATGCGGTTATTGTTTGAAAGCTGAAGTTTTCGAGATGGCTCTTAGATCTCATTTATGAAGATCTGTGATGGGATAACTATTTTTTTAATTTATTTTACATACAAAGGTCTAACGCATTCTGTCAAACGCTACTAACAAACCTACATAGGTAATTTCTGCTCTAATAAATCATGACCAAAAAAGGGATAAGCGTGTTGTATATTTTGATTCAGATAGTTGTACAGAATGAGCTATAGTTAATACGAACAAAGCTTTATATAAATATATCTAATGAACTACTTACTATTGTGTAACGTCTGCTTGTAAAATTACGTGATTCACATCTGTGGACGCTACGTAGACTATGAACTTGAGACATTTATAACCAGTACATAAAATTCCTACTGGCCGTCTATTTTCTATCTTTTAAAAGTTATCTGTTTTAGTAGCACGTATTGTTTGTAAGTCTGTCACACCCGGGCGCTAGTCGGATAAATCCCCAGTAAATAGTCTAAAATACAATTAAAACTGAACTCTGATAAACATGGCAAAGCATCTTGCTTGTCAAATGTGTAACCAGACTAAAACAACCTCGGGTCCTCAAGCGAGCCATAGGAAATGTTATGAATACTGAAAAGTTGCCTTTTAATTATTTTTTTAACAATACACAACATTTTTTTTATGTTTTTTTTATGTTAATAGGCGGCAAACGAGCAGACGGATTGCCTGATGGTAAGTAATTACCGCCGCCCATGGACACAAGCAACACCACAGGAGTCACAAGTGCGTTGCCGCCCCTTGGGGTTGGGAAAAGGGAAAGTATGAGGAGTGGGATGAGGGAGAAGGAATAAGGGATAGGGCCTCCGGCACTGTCACTCACCGAACGAAACGCAACAGTTTAGGTACTGTTACTTTACGTCGATTTTCTGTGAGAGGGTAGTACTTCCCCGGTCGAGCCGGCCCATTCATGCTGAAGTCAGCAAGGCTCTACTACCTTCTAACATATGCCGATATCATTTTGTTTGTGATCCACACATAATTCTTGTTCCGGGTCTGG
Organism: Euclidia mi; assembly: GCA_944739405.2. NCBI lineage: Eukaryota > Metazoa > Arthropoda > Insecta > Lepidoptera > Erebidae > Euclidia > Euclidia mi. Next base: position 32,433,723 of record OX123204.2, read on the forward strand.
GTGCCTATCGACTTTAAGTCCGTTTTTATGAATTACTAGCTGACCCGGCAAACGTTGTTTTGCATTTTTTTTTTTTTTTTTGAAAAATAGATGTTGGCCGATTCTCATAGATACCGGATAAGCACAAAAAATTTCATCAAAATCGGTCAAGCCGTTTCGGAGGAGTATGGGAACGAAAACTGTGACACGAGAATTTTATATATTAGATTGTAAAGTTCCCCGCGACATAGGGTTTACTCCTAATGCAGGAGTTGGCATTTAAAAGAAAGCTAAATACCTTTTTTATAAAGATGCGTATGAGCGATGTAACTAAATGTCCTAACTCCGTAGTATTAGTGACAGCCAGTGAAACTGGAAAGCAGTGCAAGTGAAGCCGCGGGCGGCGACCGACTGCTCCGGTTACACAGACCTTGATTTTGAGTCAACTTACCCAAGGGCTTGCGGTTCTGCGTACAGGAAATTATGCCTTATGCTTTTGGTGACAGACAGCCATGTTTGATGTTATAATCGTAACTCATACGCATGGCTGTAATATCTTAGAATAAATCGAAAATGGAGTAAATCTGTATCAAATATAACAGCAACAAAATAATTGTTTTTATATTTTTTGCAAGCATTTTGATATCGCCAATTGAACTGATAGGCCATAGAAACCTGCGAGTATGACGTCACTTCGTACTTATCACCTTCATATTAGTCAACAGCTGCTCCATACCAAGTATCGTTTTGCGAGAAAAGTTTGAAATTTAAACAGTTAGAACTTTTTAAACATTTTTTTTTATCTGCGTTTTATTGGTTCGCTTTGAATCGAGAAAAGTGGTTTAAGCGACCGCTTATGGCTGCTTATCCACTGAAGCGGATTGGACCGGAACTGGGACCCATACAATAAATAGTCATATCAGCCAAGATAAGTACACTGCTGGACATAGACCTCCCCCAAGGTTCTCCACACAGACCGATCCTAAGCCGATTCCCACGATCTTAACCAGAACGTCGGTCCACCCTGCGGGAAGACTACCCTTGCTGTGTCGTCCGGTACATGGTCGCCTCTCCAGAATCCTCCTGCCCTAACGGCCAAGGGTTCTTCGAGCTATCTGCCCTGGCCATTGCCACTTCAGCCTGGCTATTCAGAGAGCTATGTCGGTGACATTGGGTCGCTCGCTGGTCTCCTTATTTCAGATTCGATCTCGCAGGGCAACTCCGAGCGTAACTCTCTCCATCGCCCTCTGAGTGACCCTGAGCTTTCGGATAAGGCCCATAATGGCGCTGATACACGGCGAGCATTCACCTGGTAATGAGCATTCTCGCGAATGTTACAAAACAAATGAGTGTGTTTTAGCGAGCATTCTCACGAACATTCGGGCGACCCTTAGAATATAGAAAATACATAGAATTCGCGCTATAACGGCGGTTAAACACAATATATTTACTTCACTATGACTTATGATTCTAATCCAGGAAACAATCTTCGTAATTTGTCCCTAATTTTAACTTAGAGGTGATGGCTTACTCAGAATGAATATCGATAATGTTTACAATAAATCCTTAGATTTGGTTTACTCAGAGTTAATTTCAATAGAATGTTGATAAACCCTCGATATCGATAGAACAGACACTTGTGTGATGTATTAAACCTGTTCAAATTAAAATCTGCATTTTATTATTTAGAAACGTCATTTGTTTATGTATCTTACTCTTACTCTAGAAATAATTCATAAGTGAATCTGAAGTAAATATATTGGGTGAAACTGCTGTTGTAGTGCGATATCTTTATTTTCCTATATTCTACGGATTAGAGTGTTCGCTAGAATAATCGTGAAAATGTTCAGTTCGACAAAACAAAAAATTGGGCAAGTGCGAGTTGGACTCGCTCACAAAGGGTTCCGTACCATCACCTATAAGCGAAAATCACGTTTGTTGTATGTATACTTAAATATTTTTTAAGTTTCTACCTGTTTATTAAGATCGAGTAACAAATTGCTTAAAAAATACGTTTGTTGTATGGGAGCCCCCTTTACTATTTACTTTTTTTAAAATTTAATTATTTATTTTGAAATGTAATAATAATATACAACTACATATTCTGTGGAAATTTTAAGCGTCTACCTGTTACCGTTAGTAATTTTTAGCAAAAAATACGAAATAAAAAATGGGCAACTGCGAGTTGGACTCGCGCACGAACGGTTCCGTACCATCATCTATAAAAGAAAATCACGTTTGTTGTATGTATATTTAAATATTTTTAAGTTTCTACCTGTTTGTTAAGATCGAGTAACAAATTGCTTAAAAATTACGTTTGTTGTATGGGAGCCCCTTTACTATTAACTTTTTTTTTAAATTTAATTATTTATTTTGAATACAACTAAGTACATATTCTGTGAAAATTTTAAGCGTCTGCCTGTTATAGTTAGTAATTTTAAGCAAAAAATACGAAAAAAAAAACACGTTGTATGGGATCCCCCTTAATATTTTTAATTTTTAGTATTTGTTGTTATAGCGGCAACCGAAATACATAATTTGTGAAAATTTCAGCTTTCTAGCTATCACGGCTTATGAGATACAGCCTGGTGACAGACAGACAGACAGACAGCGGAGGCTTAGTAATAAGGTCCCGGTTTTTACCTTTTAGGTACGGAACCCTAAAAAAACACGGTTATTCTATGGCACGGTTATTCTATCCCTTAATATTTTCATTCCCTCCCGATCCCACGCGCATATGCCGCGAGACCAAAGAGGCAGTCTCATAAAATTATCTATATAATACTAGCTGACCCGGCAAACGTTGTTTTGCAAATTTTTTTTTTTTTTTTGAAAAATAGATGTTGGCCTATTCTCATAGATTATACCGGATAAGCACAAAAAATTTCATCAAAATCGGTCAAGCCGTTTCGGAGGAGTATGGGAACGAAAACTGTGACACGAGAATTTTATATATTAGACTAGCTGACCCGGCAAACGTTGTTTTGCAAAATTTTTTTTTTTTTTGAAATATAGATGTTGGCCGATTCTCATAGATACCGGATAAGCACAAAAAATTTCATCAAAATCGGTCAAGCCGTTTCGGAGGAGTATGGGAACGAAAACTGTGACACGAGAATTTTATATATTAGATGTTCAGGATAGTCGACACTCGACCCTTGTTCTTTTCTCACACATTTGACCTGCTTACAACTATAGCTGTGTGTACATATACGTTGTGGGGAATTCATTTTAATATCATAACAATTTATGTATATTATTTAAACTGCCAGCAACTTCCCAAGCTACTTAAATATAGAACAACACTGATTGATTGCCCGTTAAGTAGTTTTTATGGGTTATTCACTTACTCGACACGAGAGACTGGACACACGTGTGTCCAGTTGGTGAAATTCAAAATTAGTACTACTAATTATTTCGTCATGTGGACACGTCATAATTTTTACGTGTGTCCACATGGTGAAACTTAAATTAAATCACTTTTATGTTTTCGTCAACTGGACACACTCAGTTTTTTTGCAATTAAAGGTACAGTTAGGTTCATAATCGCCTCGTTCATTAAATTATTAAACGTGGCGATTTCATAATTAAGGTCGCGACACAGGGGTAAGCGCGTAGCTCGATCGATTGGCAAAGTCAAGCGACTCTGCCTCCGTATGAATTATAGATGGGTGACCATATAAAAAAAATTGTACATGCCTCAGAGTGCACGTTAAGCCATTGGTCTCGATTGTCATTATCATCTATAACAGTTGGTATATATTGTCAGTACCCTCAAATAATCTGACATCTAGTTAACATTAGAATCTCGAATTCCGCTTTGTGAAAAAAATATTAGGCGATTTGCCTAATATTTTTTTAGGCAAATCGCCTAAGGTTAGACTGCAAAGCCGAGTTAGAAGGATGTAGGTACGTATGTCATGAAAAAGTTGCTTGACTTTTTATTGAATAACCTTATTAACTTTTATTTAAGACCAAATATTGAAATAAAACAAATACATAACAATTAAATAATATAATGATTAATTAATATGAAGAAAAATAATTATGCTTCTGAGTATCTTTAGATACTTACATCACAACAGTTTTCAAAATATTCAAAATACTTAATCTAAATAATTATATCCTAATGATTTAAAATAATCACTTTAGTAATCACAGAATAATCAAACAAAGACTTAGATAAGTCACTATTAAAACATATTTTTGAATTTGCAAAGTAAAATGCAACGACAAACTAACTTGTACCGTTTAACCTCGAGTTGCTATATGAGCCATAAAATTAAATATAAAAAAAACCTTATTGGAGCATGACAACAGTTAAATTGGTAATTTTACAAACAATTATCAACTGACTGCCTCCGTGGTCCAATGGATAGCGTATCCGACTGCTGATCGGAGGTCCCGGGTTCGATTCCCGGGTCGGGCAAAAGTGTTACTGGGTTTTCCGAATACTCAGTAGCAGCCCGAAGTCATGGTGATATACCCGGTAACGGCAATAGGTTTGCCCCCTATTACGTGGGACCTACAAATTCATGGCGAAAAGTGGGTGTAATTTTTACACCTCTGCCTAGCCCTTCGGGGATACAGGCGTGAGACTATAAATAAAAAAATATCAATCTACATAGCTCTGTAAAATAATATTTGACTCTTTGGAAGTATAGTAATTGCCCTTATTATAATAATCAACAAGCTTAATAATAAGTAGGTACTTATCACAATAATTTTACTACAAATAGAGATCAAAAAAATTAAAAGCTAAACGTTACAAGAGAACATCAGTATAAGATAAACAATATTAGATTTTTTGGAAATATAGTAATTACCCTTAATATAATTAATAATAAGTAACACAATTATTTTACTACGATTGAGATACCATCAAGAAAATCAACAGCCAAACATTACCAGAAAATATAAAATATAAAATAAATATACAAAACTAGAGGACATCAGCAGCTACGCCTGCATTTTTTTAATTTACCCGTTTTGGCCGATCCCGTGGGAATTTCGGGAAATCCCTTCTTAGTGCACCCCTACGGTCCTCAAGGAACATACATGCCAAATTTCAGCTTCCTGCGTCCAATAGTTTCGGCTGTAGCGTGTCTGTCAGTCAGTCAGTAACGCAAGGATTTTATATATATATTATACAAAATAATATTTTAACTTACTTATTTTTTTCGATACTGTGACCGATGCCAATTTCACCTGATTCAAACTCCCTTACAGTGGCTGCGATCATATTATTAATTCTGATTGTTTCAATTCTGTCGATCTCCGTTATAATCAGCAAGCAACATGTCTTGAAACTGCTCAGGTACAACGGCGTCAGCTATATTATTAAATGATATGCGTCGAAGACGCAACGATCTGTTCCTTTTTCTATGTTTGGCGGGACGTTTAGTAGCCTATTGCTTTGATAGCCGTTGATAAATTTGTCAAAAACATTTATCTGCGTGACTGTACTTTGTCAAGAAATCGGGTAAAATGCGACCGTGTGTCCAGTTGACGAAAACATTAAAGTGATTTAATTTAAGTTTCACCATGTGGACACGCGTAAAAATCATGACGTGTCCACATGACGAAATAATTAGTAGTACTAATTTTTAATTTCTCCAACTCGACACACGTGTGTCCAGTCTCTCGTGTCGAGTTGGTGAATAACCCGTTTTTATGAGGTAAATTATCATGAAGATATCGGCTGATCGGCTACAAATCGCTCAAAGCTAACAGTTTGCTCACAATTTTAAAATAAATGAGATAGAATATTTGTAACTTCGAGACGGCGCTACTGTTATTTTACCTATACTATGTACCTACTATACCTAATTCTTACCTTTTTCACTTCCTTTATATCCTCTCATGGTCAATATTCTGCTTCTTATTTTCTCATCGTTCAAGCTCAAAACTTCTAAATCCATTCCTAGGGTTCTGTATAGACGTTAGGTCGTATAGACGTCGACAGACTGTCCACGGATGCTGACAGTTTCAATTGTGAAAAATATACAGTGACGCTGCTATGACTTTCTATGACGTATCTACATGCACCCGTTAGTTTTTTTGTTCTGAAAGTCAATTGTTTGATAGATAGACGCTTCCAAAGTAGTGGCGTGTCCCCACCCCTCCTACTTTTAAAATGAGAGTGAAAGATCGTAATTTAAACACTTTTGACGAAAATTGGTTTGAACGAGATATGGTCAATAGTTTTTGAGATAGAGCACATTTTTAAATATCGCATCATGTGTGTATACAAACACTATGAAAAACAAAATAATTAGTACTGGTGAATTGTTTTTAATATTTTTATATTTTTTATAGGTTCACGCCTGTATCCCCAAAGGGGTAGGCAGAAGTATGGAGGCACTCACATTTCACCTTATGAAGTTTCGGTCACACGTTATAGGAGACGAGCCTATTGCCGTTACAGGGCACATTGCCATACTCCGTGGTGCCACTGAGAATTCGAAAATATTCAGTACCTAACACTGCCCGACCCGGGAGCCTCTTTAAATATTCATTTTATTCTGTTTTTAGTATTAGGTAATTAGTATTTAATAGTTCGTTTAGTGTTTGTTGTAATAGCGGCAACCGTAAAAAAAAACAACTGTCTAATTATGCGACTAAATGTTTATTCATGAGATGCGGCCCGGTTTCAGATGGAAGGACAGACAGACGTATGAACAGCGGAGTCTTAGTAATAGGGTCTTGTTTTACCCTTTAGATAAGGAACCCTAAAAAGCTTTTAACACTCGCTGACCTCTCCTTCGGGCACACATAAAAATGTGAATCTACGTTATTAAAGTTTAAATGCCTTCTTTTACACGAAACTGGAAGTGCAGGCAACATTTCCAGTTTTGGATGATCTTGTTAACTAACCTTGCAAAACGCCAAATAATCTGTATTATTTCACGAATTTAATTTTTCCAAATAAAGCGTATTAGTTATCCAATAAGTATTGTACTTTAGGGCATAGACATTGTTTTTTTTATAGATCCTACTAAGTTTAGATTCAGATTACATAATGCCTATATTAAAGCTGACTCTACAATTCGCAAAATCCTAAAATGTAATGCATTTAGGAAATATCTGCCCGATTATTAGTCCCAAGAACGAGGAAACTTTGGGCGAATAAATTATTTTAAGCAAAGTCAAACTCCATGTGGTAACAGATTAATAATACAAATTGCCACTACCCACTAACCCCTGTCATTCCGTGGCCATCATTAGAGGCGACTATGTAAAATAGGTACAATAGTATATTAGTAGGTAAATAGTATCTTGCGGAAGAGACGGAAAATTCGACTTCCAAGCCAATGCCATCCCTTCTGGCCAGCGTGGTATAGTAAGCTAAATCATTTAATTGCCTCACAAATTCATAACATAATATAACTTCACGCCTTTTATCCCCGAATGTGTAGGCAGAGGTGTATACACACCCACATTTCGCCAGTTATGTTTAGATCCCAATGTAATAGGGGGCGAGCCTATTGCCATCTACCGGGACGATCTCACAAATTGACAATACTATTATGACGCAAATTAGGAGAGGCCTATATAACAGTAGACTACTAAAGGCTGATAATTATGTAAGGGAATCAGACAGGTTTTTCGCTATTTTTACTTATTTGTGTTTTTATAAATATCATCAAGGCGATACTATTTGTATCAAAGTCAAAATCGTTTATTCATCTAGGTCACAAGGTGACGCTTATGAACGTCATTTTTTTAAATCGAATTACTTAAGGCTTCTACATTTACATTTACTGCCTCGTTTTATATTTAGGTACGTATACGTATACTGTTCCGATTCATTAAATTTGTTTTAAAAGGATAAGTATATATAATTAAACATTAAATACCTGGTATCCTTCATACATTCAAAACGCGGTTAAGGTCTCAAGGCCGTGCACATCACAGTCGGGACAAGTTCCCACATCGAGCAGGAAGCGACGACCTTTTCAACTTTAACCACGTTCTACACCGTTTTACTTATTTCATTAGCTAGACATTGTGGGTTTACGTACTTGATAAATCTAGTAAAACTTGTACACTTCTTTCATACTGCCTTGATTACTAATTCGTAACTATTTAGATATCTAAATCAGGATCTCATTAAAACATCACAAGTAGGTATAATATTTACTAATAACTACTAAGCAAGCATGTAAAGCAGACACTACAGCTTTTAAATATAACATAAAATACTTGTAACTAAAAGCATAAATATCCATATTTAAAGCAGTACAATCTACTTAAACATAAAATATATCAATCTGCTAAGAATCATAATTGCTTAAAATAAGTAGAACGAGCTTCCATACTTTTACTACTTAATGCTATGCAAGCAAATAGGGCAGATACTAGAGATTTTAAATATGATAAATTATAACTGAAACGTTAGTATCCATATTCAGCTAAGTACAATCTACTCCATTATTGAAAATCATAAATAATTAAAATTACTTACCTACCATATTTTACTAATACCTAAGTACTATGTAAGTAAGCAAAGCAGACACTTGAGCTTTTTTAATATGAAAAAGGCATTTAACTAAAGCCCTATTATCCATATTCAGCCAAGTAAGTACAATCTGCTCCATCTTAGAAGATCCAAGATATCAATCCAATAATGCTATGAGTCGTAATTAAAATAAAACTTGCTTCCATACATTAGGGAGCATGAATACCGCCCCGGGGCTCTAACTCAGGGCCGCGTCGTACGCACGACGTCGCCGAGTGAAAGGGTGCGCCCCCGCCACTACTATAAAAGCTCCATACACTCCTCGTCATGCATCATTCAGCATCCTCGATCAACTCACACACTACACAATGGCATTCAAGGTAATACGCCATAGACGCTCGTCTGAAACTGTGTCCATTGAATCCTAAATTCATCATCATCTTAGAGCTAACCCGATTGCCATCCAAGGCTCTTCCTTTGGAGCGATCGATTCCTAGATTATGTTATTAATATTTGTACTATTGTTGACAGTTTGTGGTCCTCGCCTGCCTGGTGGCTGCCGCCAGCGCTGGATACGCCCCGGTTGCTCCCGTAGCATACGCCGCGGCTCCAGCTTACCATGCGGCCCCAGCCTACGCTGCCGCCCCGGCCTACGCCGCCGGCCCAGCCTACGCTGCCGCCCCCGTCGTACACGCTTCCCCCGTAGCGTATGCTGCTCCCGTCGCCAAGGTGGTCGCCCCCGTGGCTAAAGTAGTTGAGGACTACGACCACCATCCTCAATACAGCTTCGCGTACGACGTGCAGGACGGTCTGACTGGTGACTCCAAGAGCCAGCACGAGACACGCGACGGTGACGTGGTGCAGGGCTCCTACTCCGTGGTCGACCCTGACGGCACCAAGCGCACCGTGGACTACACCGCCGACCCGCACAACGGTTTCAACGCCGTCGTGCGCAAGGAGGCGCTCGCTCACGTCGCTAAGGTCGTCGCCCCCGTCGCCAAGGTGGCCGCTCCCGTCGCTTACGCCGCCGCCCCCGTGTACCACGCCGCCCCTGTTGTGCACGCCGCCAAGTACGCCGCCGCTCCCGTCGCCTACTCTGCTCCCCTCTACCACCACTAAACTGATGCCAAAATCTAGGAATCTAATTACAGAATATTATTAGCGTATTATTTTAAATACGTTTCTAGTATTATGTAGAATATTTTGTATAATAAATTATTTTTATACTTTATTAAAAACGTATTTTCTTTTTGCAATGTCAAAGTTATGCACACCGCAACCAATCTCTACAATGACATTTTGGTACATGGCCTTTGATTTATCTCCAAGAACAAGCCAAAATGTTAAAAATTCATTGAATCTGAAATCAAAAGTGAGTAAGTTTGAACAGGCAACGGGTGTCAAAGTTCACGCTCAAACGACCTGTGACTGAATATTATCCTACTGACATTTTCATACATAATTAGGTGCCTTCGTACCTACCTGTTAATAATAACCGAGCACGGCCCGGCGCGCGGGGAGTGCTTTCGTATAAAATACAGTACTTTTAGGCCTTCTCTCACAACAAGGACTAGCCTAGAACATCAGTACTTTATTTATATTTAATAAGTTAGATCATCTAGCAAAACCTATTTTGCTAACAACGGCCTACCGTTGTTTAATTCAAATTTGACTTTTGTTTCAACTAATTATTGAGAATTCTATGTATAATTAGTTTTACATAGACAGATGAAGAACTAAATTTCATATTTAGTTTTATAGTAAAAGCTGTATAAGCTGTGTAAGCTCATATATTTTACTTTTGTGTAGGTCAAGCAACTTAACAAGTACCTAGGTAGGTACTTAAACTTCCTAATAAGAAACATCACGTAGACATGTAGAGTTGTTACTTATATCTTTTGTTGAGTTTTGCTATGACTAGAATGTTGCAGGTACTAGAGATAGATATTTGACATAAGCTGCATACAAAATATACCCAAATGTCTATCTCTGGTAGCTAAATCCATCGATGGATACAATTTTGGAAACTAGGTACCTACTATAATAGACCAGTTATTAATAGGTATATGAAAGTTTGCTAATGTCCTACTGATATTTTTTATAAAATAGCTCTTTACCAGCCCTTGAGGCAATCGTAATTTATTTGACCTTTATTCATTAGTAAAGTGAATAAAGTCTAATATTATTATAGAGCAATTGACGACTGGTTCGGTTATTTACTATTTAGTTTTTAATCACTACAATCAGGAAAGCTGGTTGCCTATGCCTCAAAAAGTATCAATATAAAATATATCCGTCCTGTCTGTCTGTATAAACTCGATAAACTCAAAAGCTACAGAACGGGCTTTTGTACATTTTTCACTAATGGATAGTGTCATTCTGAGGAAGGTTTAGGCGTCGTTGACACAGAGTTGCGGACGACGTCTTGTATCTAATAAACATGAGCACGAAACAAGTTTTTTTTAAGCAGGTAGCATTTAATGCCATTGCTGAGCATGGGCCTCTTCTTATGAGAAGGTTAAGGCTTTATTCCACCACGCCGGTCAAGTGCGAGTTGGCAGACTACACATTTCTAGAACACTATGAAGAACTCTCAGATATGCAGTTTCCTCACGATGACGACAATTTCCTTCACCGATAAGCAAGCGATAATTAACAATTTAATACGAACTTAACTTCGAAAAATAATGTGCGCAACATAGATTCGAACCCAAGCGCCACTGCGTTGCAGTCTGTCGATCGGTCTCTCCACTAGGCTACCGCTGCTTTAGGTAACTGTAGATCAGTACCTATTGTTAAACTTAGTTTACAAGATGATATTCTGACTAAAATTCTTACTAGTAAACATTTAATAAGAGTTGGCTAAGCAGAAACCTAGATCCAGCGTAATCTTCTGTACGACCACAGAAATAAATAGTATGTACGACTATGGAGGAGGGGCGGCTAATAAGTTCGCGACCTAAGGTACTTAGCGATAGCACTACTTGCGGCACTAATTGATAGTATAAATAACACCTATTTGTTCAATTTTCCCTGGAACAAGCAAAAACATCATGTCGACCGAAACTGAAAATAATCGCAAGCACCGAGCCATGATTAAATTTGTTGTAAAAAAGGAAACTCACATATAGACATATTTGAAGGAATGTCATCGGTTCTTCAGGACAAAATCCTGCCATCATATACCATGGCAAAAAAAATGGGACCGGCTTTTTCAACAAGGAAGAGAGAGCTGTCAAAACGACCCCCGCCCGAGCCGCCCTGCGACAGCAGTGACCGAAGAAAATGTTCAAAACGTCGAAAAAATTGTATTGGCTTATCAAAGAATAAACTTGTGGCAGATAGCTAAAGAGTTACAGATTAGTAAACAGCAAATTCGAGAAATTTTACACCAAAATTTACACATGAAAAATATTAGTGGGCGTTGGGTACCGCGAAGACACCACTCGACAAATAACGACGACTGGCCAGTTGTATGGATTTTTTGGAGTTGTGTCAGAGCCATTTGGATGGAATTTGTAATCGCATTGTGACAGTAGACAAAACCTGGATTCGTCAGTATGATCCGGAGTCCAAACAAAAGTCTATCTAGTGGATTTAAAAAGGAGAAAGACCACCAAGAATTTTTTTTAGAGTGGAAAAGTTGATCTCTCAGCTTGTGGCGACCATTCTCTGGGATAGCAAGGGAATTTTATAATTGATTACTTGCCTAAAGGAACTACTATGAATGGTCAATACTTCGCCAATTTATTGGGTCAGGCACGTGAAGCCGGTGAAGCAGCCGTACAGAAGAGGCGTGGCAACTTGGCGCGCAGAGTGCTGTTTCGGCAAGACATGCGCCCGTTCACACCGCTCGCGTTGCGAGGCACGCCTTGAAAACCACTGGGTTCCCAAAAAATTATTATCCTCCCTATAGTCTGGACCTGATCCCCAGTGACTTTTCCATTTTTCATATCTGAAAAAGGAGTTACGGGGCCGAAGATTTTCGGATGACAATGAGATCTGAAGAATGGAAGTCGTCCGTGGAGAGCCATTTTCAAGAGAAATTTTCAGAATATTATTTCGATGGTTTATAGACATTGTATTCACGATGTGAGAAGTGCATTTCACTTGAGGAGGATTCAATTGAAAAATAAAAAATTTAAACCTAGACTATTTTTCATTAAGTACCCTAGGCCGCGAACTTATCAGCGGCCCCTCGTATACCATACCTACATTAGAGAGCTCAAACATAATTTTCAGGACTTCCTCTGTGGTCAAGTGGATAGCGTACGCGTCTACTGATCGGAAGTCCCGAGTTCGATTCCCGGGTCGGACAAAAGTGTTAGTGAGTTTTACCGAATTCTCAGTAGCAGCACAGAGTCTGATGATGTACCCGGTAGCTGCTATAGGCTCGCACCTATTACGTGGCTCCCAAAAAAAAATCGTGGCGAAGTATGGATGCAAATATTACACATCTGCCTACCGCTTCGGGGATACCTACAGGCGTGAGTATTTAAAAAAAAAACAGTTCGGTAAGTTGTGTTTTGTTTATAATCATTATTTCTACCCTCCAAACCGGTATTACAACCACCCTTCGCTATGAAACCAATTAGGATTAAGTCCAACTGTGGACTGTGAATGACTGTAAGGGAGCATATTCAAGATACACTTTACTGGCTCAGTTTGCCCAGTCCCAGTGCTATGTACAACCATGTACCTACTTCGTTGCATGTTTATCATTAAAATGTAATTAAGCTTTATTAATTTTAAGTCTAATGAACGCTAATTAGTTAGGTACCAATTAAGTCAATTAGTTACAAATATTCATTAGGAACATGATATAATAAATAAAAGTATTTATACATAATACACATATCACATGATCTAACTGTGACATCATAAACGTAAACAATGTAACGAGTCAATGACCAAAACAAGCGAAGTAATAAGACCAAGGGTGTGGTTCGGTTGCCATCCGCACCCGTTCTGCTATACAATATACCTACATGCGCTATTCAGATTCTGCATTGTGACAGGGTATAGCATGGGCGGGAACTCGTCAACGCCCGAGCCAAGTCAGAACTGAGAACCTGACACTATGTTTTGATGTAGATACTTACTCGAATAAAGTTTCACCTCCTTTATTTTATAATTCTTATTTATTGTAGAGTTAGTAGAAAATATTTACATAGGTACCTGATGTTTCTAAAATTACTGTGCATTTAATTTTTTTTTCTTTTATTGTATTTGACACATTTAAGGTTGAGATCTAAACACATAGCACTTTATTTATATTAAGATTCATGAGAATATTGAAAAGCAACCATGATATTTTGTATAGAACTACTGTATTATTTTAATTTTATTCCTAAACAGTTAACTACTACTAGCGCCATAGACACAATAAGCTTGCCATACTAAAAAAATATAGTTATGTGTATTTACAAGTTTGACAGCTGGAATCAAAATAAACATCGGTCGACGCCCAAACAAAACATTATTTTTGTAAAATAGGCGTGTCCTACACGCCCGGCTGCAGTGCCCGCAGTCGCTAAGTAATATTCGTGTAATAATAACATACTCGGAAATTAACTACAACAAACTGATTCGTTCATGGTTTATCTAAAATTACAAGTGTTTTTGTATTTTCTGTGAATTAATTCAAGTTAAAAGTTTTTCTTATTGAATTACATAACTTATTATTAAAGAAATATTGATTATTTCTTGCCGCCGGTTAAAGATAATACAACTATGGTATCTACAAGAGGTGTCCGGTACAAATTCAGTGAAGGCGAACGCGTTCTATGTTATGAACCAGATCCAACCAAAGCAAAAGTCCTCTACGACTCGAAGGTAAGAGCCACGCCGGTAGGCCTAACCACGCCCTACCTCATCTTATCATTCAACACCAAAAATCTATCAATAATTAAAGTCTGAAGTAAGCACAAACAATGCTATGTTAGGTTATATTTGTTAAACTTTTTTGAACAAGTAATTTATTTTTAATAAAATTGTTTATAAATATTTAATTGTCCTAATTACAAGTTTCATACATCACTTCTTGAGAACATTATGTAATTACTATTTAAATATTAAGTAAATAGACTAAAATTTATAAGAAAAGGACTATCTATAAACTTTTATAAAGTGGAGGGAAGACCAGAAACAATGAATGAGCTTATCACCCGCATACTACTCATTTCACAATAATTGAAAGAGAATAATTTGTGAATGTAGCAAGTGATTTTGTAGTCCTAGGTGAGGGAGGAGCAGGGGCGGGGCTCAAATATATTATTGCTTGAAGTCTTTGTTAAACTTTCAAATTATAAGACAACTATTTAAATTGTGAATTTTAATAAATATTTCTTAATCACTAATTTAGAATTGATGCTATTGAATTATTTCAAACTAGAGTTACGCACTGGGTGGAGCCCAAAGCATTTCTTAAAGGTCACTTTTACATTCTTTTGGAAGCTTTTTAAAATGCTTTTTAAATAAGTGATAAAGCTCAAGCAATCATTACAATTATTATCAACTTATTTAATACATTTTAATAATTATGGATAATTTTATTTGACCCATACACTATGTTCAACATAAATGTAATACTTCTATAATTCTGAGCCCAACTGTTTCTGTATTATATGGCAAGTAGTGTAAGTGCACATACTTAATTGATAATTCAGAGTAGTTTTTAGTTCAGACTATCTATTGATATTACTTTAAGCTTGCCTTGCATTCTCAGGTAACAAATGTTCCTAGCATTACAATTTCAACAGGTTTTAGAAGTGATTGAAAGTAAGGATAAAAGGGGACGTCGCACAGTAGAGTATCTGATACATTTCCAAGGGTGGAACTCATCTTGGGACCGCTGCGTCAGTGAGGACTTTGTATTGAAGGATACAGAAGAGAATAGACAACTGCAGAGAGATTTGGCTGAGAAGTCACAGCTGCAACTGTAAGTAGATCAATTTGTTAATTTTGTGCTTTGTTAGACAACATCACAAACATTTTGGGTCCTCCACAATGTTTGAAAACATAAACTAGCTATAGAAAACACATGAAAAACCCAGATAGTGAATTGTCCTTTTTTACTGAGACCAGCAATAAATGTACCTAATGTGGTCCTGATATTACATATGAGAAAATTTATTTCTGTTCAAGCCATACAGAATTGTTATAAGTGCCAGTTGTAAATAATAAAATAGGCACAGGTTATAATGTATGCATTATACTCATCTACGTCAAGTATGTTGGCATCCACATTTATCCTTGTTATCTACAATCAATCTGGCTTCTAATTGCCTTGTTATCACTGCTAGAGCATTAATTTAATACACAGGGATTATGAGCAGGTTGTATAATAGGTAATATTAAAATAACTAATATTTTATTTATTTATTTATAGACTCACGTCTGTATCCCCGAAGGGGTAAGCAGGGGTGTAATATTACACCCATATTTTGCCCTGAATTTTTAAGTCCCACAGAATTTTGCTCAAATACTATTATAGGCCAAAAGTTAAAATTGGAAAGTTTAATCAATCTAATTGTATAATCTTAGAAGCTGTTCTAAGTACTTAATTTCTTTTTATTATCTATCATTTTATGTATTAAGTTGGTTGGCGCAAGCTTAGCATAAATATTTCCGTGCATAGGGGTGCATATCTGTACCGCCGTGAACGCAAGAAGGGTGGCAGCACAACCGCTGGGGCGGGGCCGGCTAAGCGCGCCCGGCATGGCTTCAGCGACGACGGATCTTCTAGCAGTACTCAGCCAGACGCCGATGGTAAGTAATAAGCAATATTACAACTGTGCTTTTTTAAATGTTGAGGAACAAAGAGCGAATTTATGTACATAATACCTAGCTCATATAAAAAAAATTTGCAAGTAATACATTCCTATAATTATTGTTATAGGCGTAAACACGGCAGTGGTTAATAAAAACAGCCGTCTACTTTTTCTATTGTCTTACAAAATGAAATGGATAAATTCAGGATCGTGTGCTCGCTATTCTTTTACTTCAAAAAGTTCACGTTTTACTTTTGCTAAAGAGTGTATTTGTTTTCTTATAAAGTACAAAGTTGGTCGGGGCGTGGTCTCGTGCAATGCGACTAATCACGTTGCGTCGTCCTGTTTCGCGCATGATCCGTTGCTGGGGACAAAGTTTATCTGAAGTGAAATGTTGGTATTTTTAGTACAAATTGAGACCGGCGAATCACGTGTTTTGAAAACGGGATCAAAGTTATTGTGTACGCATCCTTTAGCTTTGATATTGCGCTTATGACTTGTTCGTATCCAGTTATGGCTCCATTATACGTCTTCCGTTACGCTTTGCGTAATTGGATGACTTTTGTTACGCTTTGTGTAGTTGAAGCACCAGAACATAAAAGGCTTTTGATGGGCATGTACTTAAGAAGTAAATATTACAAGCATTAAACAGTCTTTGTCATTTTGGTACATTTATTGATACCTATAATATCACCTATATTTATATTCTGTATGTCATAGCTGCTCCAAATATCAAAGCCGTATCGTGGCCCTTCTCAGACAAAGGAAATGTAGGAATGAGCGCGGTTTCTCGGTATTTATTTATTATGTTACCTACGGCAGCGAATTTTTGGTGGATTTCTGACATTTGGGCCGTCATCTTGTTACACATAAATTCGGCCGAATATCGTTTAAAAAATTTACGCCTTCAGATTTTTTTATATCTTCACGCATGTATTCCCGAAAGGGGTAGGCAGTGATGCAGTATTACACTCACATTTCGCCAAAACGTAATAGGAGGCGACCCTATTGCCGCTACCAGGCACATTGCCAAACTCCATGCTACTACTGAGAATTCGGAGAAACTGACTTGAAAAGCTGAAATCGCAGTATCGTCGGTAGTTATTATACAGTTTGATGATGATAGGTCAGAACTCGGAAGTATAAATCAGGACGAGCAACAGCCCTAGTCACCGCACTTGGGCTGTTTCTCGACCTGATTTATGCAAGAATTCTAAAGGGCACCGGCCTTATAAAACTCCTGAATTATTACTGTGAAATTGTGAAGTCGTATAATAGCGTCTAACCGTTTTGTACGAAGGACGTGTTTATGCTGTATTCCCTGACTTTTTAGTAACGTAGTTGAGAAGCAGAGCCTTTATTTTAAATAATATTTTTTCATCATTCTCTGTCGATGGTGTGAGATCAATATGTCCAGGAAAAAACTGTGCGAGTAGCGTACAGTTTTTTTTTTAAGTTCAGAAAGGCTCGACCATTTTATTTATCTGTATCTTATCAATACGAGCAAGTTTTAAGGAAACCAATCCGATGGTCAGAAATTCATTCTCCTCTACTAATGGTAATGCCAGTGTCCGAAATAGCACCTATGTATGATTTTGAATATATGGTATGGGCTATATGGGCTAAATAGTCTAAATACTGATTCAAACGTATTCGGAATATATATTTTTTACGAGATGATCTCCGCAGTTACACCCGCGTTATTTAAGGCTTCTGCTCCGCTCCCGTGGCTCATAGCGTGATGTTATATAGCCTATAGCCTTCCTCGATAAATGACCTATCTAACACTGAAAGAATTTTTCAAATCGGTCCGGTAGTTCCTGAGATTAGCGCAATCAACCAAACAAACTCTTCAGCTTTATATGTTAGTATAAGATTAGATATATTAGATATGCGTAAGTTAAAAATACTTTTCATCCTGTAAACAGATGAGTACAAGTCCTTCTACCGATCTTAGACCGTAATGTTTGTGATGAATTCCTTTCGCCTATTTTACTCAGCTTGTTGGTAGGATAATCCCTACTATAATATTTCTCAGTAAAACGCTACTTACTGCTCTGTCTCTATGAGCTGTGATTTGTGATTATTGCGATGAACATCAAATTTGTATCTCTTTGTTCCTTGACTGTAAATACAATATTAAGGGTCAGTTTCACCACCTCTAGTTAGGCCTTACCTTTCAGATAAATTCACAATTGAAACGAATCATGTGAGTTATGCGACAAATTCATTTAACAGGGTCTTATCAGACAGCGGGGAAACTGACTATAAGTTAAATAAAATATAATACAGAAGGCGTGACGAGCGACACAGATTCGTCCAAGTTTATTCCTCTTTGTTCCTTGTCATAACATACAATATTAAGTTGTAGGTATACAATATAGAAGGCGAGACGAGCGACACAGATTCGTCCAAGTTTATTCTTCCTTGTTCCTTGTCATAACATACAATATTAAGTAGTATACAATACAGAAGGCGAGACGAGCGACACAGATTCGTCCAAGTTTATTCTTCCTTGTTCCTTGTCATAACATACAATATTAAGTAGTATACAATACAGAAGGCGAGACGGGCGACACAGATTCATCCTAGTTTATTCCTCTTTGTTCCTTGTCATTACATACAATATTAATTAGTATACAATACAGAAGGCGAGACGGGCGACACAGATTCATCCAAGTTTATTCCTCTTTGTTCCTTGTCATAACATACAATATTAAGTAGTATACAATACAGAAGGCGAGACGGGCGACACAGATTCATCCTAGTTTATTCCTCTTTGTTCCTTGCCATAACATACAATATTAAGTAGTATACAATACAGAAGGCGAGACGGGCGACACAGATTCATCCAAGTTTATTCCTCTTTGTTCCTTGTCATTATATACAATATTAAGTAGTATACAATACAGAAGGCGTGACGAGCGACACAGATTCATCCTAGTTTATTCCTCCTTGTTCCTTGTCATAACATACAATATTAAGTAGTATACAATACAGAAGGCGAGACGGGCGACACAGATTCATCCTAGTTTATTCCTCTTTGTTCCTTGTCATTACATACAATATTAAGTAGTATACAATACAGAAGGCGTGACGGGCGACACAGATTCATCCTAGTTTATTCCTCGTTGTTCCTTGTCATAACATACAATATTAAGTAGTATACAATGCAGAAGGCGTGACGGGCAACACAGATTCATCCTAGTTTATTCCTCGTTGTTCCTTGTCATAACATAAAATATTAAGTAGTATACAATACAGAAGGCGAGACGGGCGACACAGATTCATCCTAGTTTATTCCTCTTTGTTCCTTGTCATAACATACAATATTAAGTAAGGTAAACGTACGTAATTCCGGCAGTGTCCCGGTACCCGGTAATTAGTCGGTTTTTATCATTTTGTAGGTTTCTACCAAAATAATATTGAAGTTTGAGAATTGCAATACATACTTGATATTATTTCGTATAATTATAATATGAACGCTGCTCAATAACTGCAATGGTTGCAAAACTATACTACTATGAAAGTGTGGTGTGCGAAAATTTTGTGGAATTTCGAGGTTCTGTCACTAAACTACGAAGCTACCACATTGTATTGGTTTGCTTATCATATTGCTGCGGATAGCGGCACTGTGAGAGTGTTTATTTGCTTAAATATTTGAGTTAATTATCTCGCGATATAGTCCATAAGCGGCGATGAATTTAATGAAATAGTAAGTATTTTGGCATATTACATTTACTGGGACTCAGAAACCCCTACATGACCCAGTACCCGGCAATATTATACCCTTTTTTACCGGATACTGGTACACGAGTTAACTTCGTACTACCCGTTGCACCGGAGCCCATTACTGCACCTTAGTGCCTTGCAATAAGTCTCATTATCCTTTGAAACTGTAGTCGTGTAGTAGTAGAGTATTAATTATAACATTATATGTTCTGCCTGATGCTGAGACGTACACTACCACTTGATTCTAAACCCTATCATATGCAATGGCTTGGTTTATATTTCAAAACGTATTTTATTACGAGGCATAAATACTTATTTATAATGAAAAATAAAACGGTGCTCTGGTCGTATTTCTTAATTTGTATAGAGTACTCGCATGATGGAGCTGGAAAGTGGCCATAGGAACTCCGCAATAAAACGACACAAGCCCATCGAGTTTGAGCTCGTTTCAATCGTATTGACGAATACGCTGATAGAATGAAAGTTTGATGATGCGTTGTCAAAGTTGACTTCAACTCAAAGTAGATTTCAAATCATAGTTGAGTTCAACTGAAAGAGGAGTTCCACTGAAACATGAGTTCAACGTGACAGACCAATTGGGCGACCACAGAGCCCTCGAGCTTACCGAAGTTACCTATCCCGGATGTCAAACAGAGCGAGGTACGGATGGCATTTGAGCAAATAGCAAGTAGGAAAAATAAAGTACCTGGTGATGACGGAATCACTGCAAAACTCCTCTGAACAGGTGGACACACAACCTTGAGAGACCTAGCAAGTCTTTTCTATACCGTCATCCACAAAGGTTCAACTGGATCGGGTGTGTGGTGATTCTATTCTTAAAAAAGTTTCCAAAACTTTATTGAAGAATTACAGATCCATTTCACTCCTGAGCCATATCTACAAGTTGTTCTCGAGGGTTGTAACATACGACTCGACGACTTCCAGCCATCAGTGCAAGTCGGGTTTCAAAAGGCTTCATCACCGTGGACCACATCCATACTGAAGACCCATGAGTACAACCAGCCACTGTGTATGGCATTCGTGGACCACCAGAAAGCATTCGACTCTATCGGAACCTGGGCAGTTCAAGACAGCCTGCAACGATGACGCATTAGCTGGCGATATATAGAGGTGTTAAGATACATAAAGTTGCGTAGGGGAGTCCGGCATAGGGATGTAATCTCTCCAAAGCTGTTCACCAAGGCACTTGAGGATGTCTACAAGACACTGGAGTGGGTTCAACGAATATCAACGGCGAGTACATCTCACACCTTCAATTTGCTGACGACATCGTCCTAATAGCAGAGACGTTGGAAGAGCGGGTTGATCTTGGCATGAACCTGGCTAAAACGAAGGTAATATTTAATGAACACGTCGTGTTTAGACCGAACTGCATTGACGGTTCCTTGCTCGAAGTTGTGCAACAGTGACATACTGTTGTTGACATACCTGAGGCAAGTAATACAGTTGGGTAGACACAGCTTCGAGAAGGAAATCAATAAGTCGATTCAGTTGGTGTGGGCAGCATTCGGTAAGCTACGTCGAATTTTCTCGTCGCCTATCCCGCAAAGCCTCAAGACAAAAGTCTTCAACCAATGCTTCCTACCAGTAATGATATACGGTGCTGAAATCTGGACACTCATGGTAGTGTTGGTCCATAGATATAAAATAGCTCAGCGTACTATGGATCGAGCTATGCTCGGAGTCTCTCTAAAGGATAGAATTTGCACCGAGCTCATCAGGAAGAGAACTGGAGTCACCCACATAGCTCGCCGCATAAGCAGTCTGAAGTGGCAATGAGGTGGCCACGTCTCCCGAAGGACCGACGACCGATGGAGCAGACAAGTCTTAGAGAGAAGGCCTAATTTCAGCAAACAAAGAGTGGTTGTTGAGCTGACTGCACGGTTGGCGTCGTGGTTTAAGAGGCCACCTCGCATAGTGTTGTGGGTTCAATTCTGGGTGTTCATCGTGTCGGTTGTATGTTGGTAAAGACTCCCGCGACACTGGGTTTATGCCTAGTGCGTGAGTTGTGCTATTAAAGAAAGGGCTTTGCGAAGCTATAGATTCCACCTACATTGTAATTAAACCAAGCGCATACGAAATTTTCTTGTACCTGTAGTTAATTGTTTTATATCTTTGATTTTGATATTTTTTCAGAAAATTACATAACAATTTTGATGTTAAGCTTAAAGCCAAAAAAATTTACTGTAAGAATTTACTTCTTACACACATTTGTTACACTTGTTTCTTTTTTACATTTGTTTGTTTTTAGTTTATTTTAGAAAGCAGTTGAAAAGATATAAACATAGTATTACGACAATTTTAATTCTTGCTTGTGATTTCCTTTGAAATACATTTCAATAAAAATCTTTTCTTTGACCCCTTTAGATACTTAACAATTACATTACACAATATTTAAAAATAAAAGTTCAAATATTATAAACTTTAACATTAAGCAACTAGGGTTCAAATTCGCGGTTAAATTTGCCGGTATCTGGGACAATCTACCGTTTACTAGGACAAATCTACCGGATACTGGTACAAATGGGTCTTTTCAAACTTTATTTAAATTAAAGTATTCTTGACGTCATATTTATCAAAAGCTATAAAATTGCTCGAAAACTAGAATAAATTATCTATAAACATCCGTAAATTTCATTTTTGTTAGTCTTTTAACCATAACATAGCAGACCTGCAAAGTCAGCGAAGTTCAGAATTTCACGGCTATTGGGACGTTTACCTTAGTATACAATGCAGAAGGCGTGACGGGCAACACAGATTCATCCTAGTTTATTCCTCGTTGTTCCTTGTCATAACATACAATATTAAGTAGTATACAATACAGAAGGAGAGACGGGCGACACGGATTCGTCGTCGGCGTCTGGCTCGGCGGGCTCGCAGCCTCGCTCGCCGCCACCCAACGCGCACGTTGGCAGAGCCCACATCGCATTACCTTCGGCCCTAAGGTAAGCACACTAATCAAATCGATGTTAATACTGTACACTTTATACTATACTAGAGGATGCCCGCTGATTTTATTTAAATTGAACTGTTTCTTCCTGATCAAATTTCAGCTTCTTGCGCCCAATAGTTTTGGCTGTACATTGTCTGTCAGACAGTCAGAAACGCAAAAAAATATATATATACAGAATATATTACCCATGATCATGCATTTTATTTTCTACTAGACCTCCTGCTACGCCTGCGTGGGTGTCAGTTATAGCCGTATCTCCACGCCTATAATCCTACCATAACGCTCCATTGCGACGTGAAAGAGGAAACAAACTATAATTTCGAACTGGCAACCAAAATTCTGGGGTGGGCACTAGACAATATTGGGGTGGCGGGTCCACCCCAATATTGTCACCCGGCTCTGCTGCTATGCCAGGCGCGCATCACTGACTTTTCGGTGTTATATGCGCACACGATTGTTAGTTGTTGCTTACTTCGTACCTCGGAGAACACGGTAAACCACTTACATATTGTGGAGACCCTGCACTCCGTCAAATCAGTTAACGGCACTGATTTGACGATTAAAGATGCCCAGGAACAGATCGCTATCACTGTAATGGCACAAAAGTGGCCTATTTACCTCATATAAAAACTAGCAAGGTCATAGTTTGTTTAAGCTCGCACCAGGACATTAAAAGCTGGTCACGTCACTGCCACGAGACCAGCACTGATCTCATTTCTCAAATTCTTTTGAAGAAACTCCTCTTCAAGCTAATATAATTCCTTGATGTTAATAAATAATTATAGTTCAAAATATTTATAAGATGAGTGCGATACAATGTAGGTTTATTCGCCGCTGCATTTTAATTAAGCAATTATCAAATTATTCCAGTCTAGTAAGTACGTTCTGCTCGATGGGGTTCTTACGCCTTGAAGCTCTAGTGAGTAGATCGAGCTATGCCTAGACGTTTTAGTTAGTCTTCAGGCGGTCGCTAAGTACTTTATGTATACATAAAGTTAGCTAAAGGTCTTAGTATTTTTGTAGCAAATAATATTCAACTGGCTTAATTAATATATACCTACCGTTCGTACTATAGGTACTGAATTCTATAAACGCAAATAAAGTCGGAAAGATAGCGTATTTCAAATACACCCGTCGAACAATCTACCAGAAATGGCAAATAAACACTGTGTGAGCGACAAATTGGTGTTCAGCGAATTTTTTGTGTTCGTTCGTTAAATTGATGTTTGTAGAGTCCTCCGATTCAGTAATCCAGTGTCTTTACAACGAAGCATCGCGATCCAGCAGGTAGCCGATTTACATCAGAAACTTACCAAATTAAGGAACCGAACAACAACCCATCGAGTAATATACTAGGAACTTAACATTATGTACACAATGCAGTTTTGAGGAACGCGGCCTAAATATTAATTGCATTTTTATACCATTTAACTATGTAAGCATAAGTTGAGCAATAAAGTCAATTAAAGAAAGGGTACGCATTTGCATGAATTGCTACCGCATTTTTTATTGTGCCCAATATTCAGTACAGAACTTGTTAGTAAGCAGTATACGTCGTACTTGAAGACTCTTTATTAAACAATAAAATTTATTTGTCTGTGCTTTGTGCGTATAGCAAATAGCAACTGAAATACTAATATTTGTGTAACGGTTTTCAATCATGTAATTACTTGAAAATAATAATTATGATGTAGATAAAACTGCAGTGATATTGATATAGCTTTCCTATGCATCAGCATAACACATGCTACCTTTATAATGCGGGTAAAAGATATAAAAGCGAAAATTTGTGAGGATGGATGAATGGATACTTTGATGTTACACTGTCATACAAATTCTAATGAACCAATTGTTACAAAACTTAGTAATAAGCAAGAATACCTTTGTCGTGATAGCCAATACCCACGGGAGTAAAGCTGCGGGAAGAAAATAATACCTATCTGATAATAATCATTTGAAGTGAAGATTGTAGTATATCTCCATGATCGATTGACTTATGAGGAGTTAGGACTATCGATAATGTTATGCCTCCTCTACACTACTCGCGAAGTTTCTCGGCGAAGCACTCTAAAAACTTTGGCTAAAGTCCGAAGTGCGACACTACACACTCGTTCAACTTCGCGAGGAGCTCATTCGCTGTGTGGTGCCGATAGCCTGCGCACGTTTGTAATGGACGCTCAAGTGCAATAAATTATTTTCTTATGACATTATCTCTATGATAATCTTTATGACATTTGTCATTGGGTCCCAAATAACTGTCTCTGTTTGCAGAATTTTTAGGAACAATATAATTTGCTCCTGTGAGCACTTTATATTGCTCATAATCGTGTTATACGCACTGTTCTAACGAAGTCGGCCGAGATGTGTAGAGAGGTACTTCGTGAACGCACTTCGTACAACTTCGGGCCCTTTGACTCGAGCCTAAAAACCGACAACAAATGGAAGTCGGCCGAGCCGAGCTAAAGTTTGACGAGGTAAGCCGAAGTGCCTCTCTACACTATCGTATTCGTATAACATCGTTTAACTTCGCGAG
This sequence comes from Euclidia mi, assembly GCA_944739405.2. Classification (NCBI taxonomy): domain Eukaryota; kingdom Metazoa; phylum Arthropoda; class Insecta; order Lepidoptera; family Erebidae; genus Euclidia; species Euclidia mi. Next base: position 32,459,174 of record OX123204.2, read on the forward strand.
TAGTGTAGAGGAGGCATTAGGGTACCCATGTAAACCTACAGAATGTTGCAACACAGAACGACAATCAACGGCATTGGAGTACCATGTCCAGATATCCCGAACCTTTTCCGAATGCAGGAATCGCTTAAAACGGCCCCATAACTTTTCCATTTCCAGGGACCGTCTGACGTTCGACTACCACCTGGTAGTCAAGCGCGGCCGGCTGTCGCAGCTGCCCGCGTCGCCGTGCGCGGCGCAGATCCTCGAGTCGTTCGTCAAGTGGTTCGCGCGCGCCGGCGCCTGGCACCCCACCAGGGCCCGACATGATCCGCCGCAGAAACCAGACCTGCTCGATGTGTCTTGCAGGTATGTGGAAATTTATATTCTTCAAATGTTTTGGACATGGCATGTCACCAACGGCTGAGGTAAGACCTGTAATCAAGTTAACACGTTTTTACTTTTTTCGGCGGCGAAGAATTAAAGACAATGACAGTGTTCCTTCTACGGAATCCGCTGCAATTGCTCCTCTACTAAGAGAGCTGATAAATGCCATCTGGCGCTATGACTTAGTATGCTGACATCTGCCGCTGATCTTCTTGAAACTTGAAATGTCGATAGCTGCAGCCTATACTTCGACAGCTGCAGTCCCTGCCGTGGGCACCAAGCTGCTCTTCAGTCGTATATGTACATGCTCTAATAATGCCCTAGCTAACCTTCTACCTCGTCTTGTTATAACATTTTCCAATGTTCTAAAGCAAAAAGGAAAATTAAGGAAACTGATGAATGCAGCCAATTTTATATTTGTAGGAGAAATCTTGTTTGTCTTAAATTATATTAATGTTGCATTAACTTAGCCGTGTGGTTGACGGCATAGAATACAAGTGTCACCACCCCCTATCTTCCCACCCGTGGGTGTCGTAAGACGACGACTAAGGGATAACACGATGCAAATACCATCTTTGCGTAGAGACGGAAAAGTCGACATCAAACCCTATACGCCTCGTTGGTCTCGCGGCATAAATGTGCGCGTGGGATCGGGAGGTCCCGGGTTCGATTCCTGGGTCGGGCAGTGTTATTGGGTTTTTCTGTCACGAAATTCTCAGTAGCAGCACGGAGTCTGGAAATGTGCCCGGTACGGCAATAGGCTCGCCCCTTATTACGTGGGACTAAAGTATATCTGGCGAAAAGTGGGTGTAGAAATACACCTCTGCCTACCTCTTCGGGGTTATAGGCGAGAGACTATGTATGTATGTATGTAACTTACTAGTAAATAATTTATTGAGCATTTATTTAGATTCCAAAGTTTTTTCAGCGGAATCTATAATTTGGACGTCTCGTTGTCACAGGTTGAATTTAGTTCGGGAAGTAGCGGACGGCCTACGCGTGTACTTCGACTTCATCTTGCGCGGTCATCTGTTGTACAAGCAGGAACTCAATCAGTACCATGAGATTTGTGGCAAATTCATTGACCAGTAAGTACAAAACCTCCACTATTATACTCGGCCAACGGGACGTAATATTTTTTGCTTTGTGATATGAAACCTAATAGACATGCTTAAGGAAACCTTTCTATGATAGTTAAAAATGTTTTTAATTGATGAAGTCATCAATATTTTTTGTTCATAATACCTACAGTTAGTCAGCAATTTCATTAAGGCTGTTATTTCTATTAAGGTACAACATTTTCATAATATACTTATCGCATTTCAATGGCCTGAACGATATTTACGTTACTAATTATCGAGAAATTTTGTGATAATATCTCAGAAACAATTGCAGGCAAGACGAAAATACCAAAATGGAGTTGGAGGCGGAAGCGGAAGAGGAAATGGAGCAATGTGCTGAAGAAGTGACGGTCGCTTCCATTGAGGAGGATTTGAAGAGTCCGAAAATCCCTGAATACTCGCATTTGCCGCCTGACCCGACTGATGGGGAGAGGAGCGAAAATAATGATGACATGACAAACAACAACAACAACAACAGTAAATATATATATTTCTAGTAGTCTTCAACTGTTGGTAAGCCTTTGAACTTTTACTGCAACATTTTTTATGTCTTTACTGCTGTCTCTACTCTCGTAAAGCACCCTTTGAAAAGTTTGAAAGCAATTATTATAGCTAAGTATCGGATTTGAATAAAACAAATGGAACTTATTGTGTAATGCTATAAAATAATTACTGTTCTAAGGATCTACGAAATAGAACTTGCTCTGTCTAAAGTTGGAAAATTCTTGCTTATATTTCACCAATGTAGGTATGTAATTGACTGCACGGTTGGCGTAGTGGTTTAAGCGGCCGCCTCGCCGCTTGACACTGCGTCGAAAGTCGTGGGTTCGATTCCCACACGAGACAACACTTTGTGAGATCCATAAATTGTTGTTTCGAGTCTGGGTGTTCATTGTGTCTGTTGTATGTTTGTTAAGTCCCCCGCGACACAGGACTTAATCCTAGTGCGGGAGTTGTCTTAATAAACAAAACAAAACAATGGAGAGGTATAGAAAATTTCCCAGCGGCTCAAGTCAACTTTAGACAGACCATAAAATTGTGACTACTACATTTACCTTTTTAGGATTTCGTACGAAAAAGCGCGACCCTTAGGTCGCTTGTGTGTTTTTCCGCCTCCCGTATTACGGCAATTTGCGCCTAAACTACTGGACTAAATCAGTTGACATTTGACACTTATTGGCTTCTTTTTTAATAGATGACTACAACAGCCACGATGACATGTCAAAGAACGATTCCAACGACAAAACTGCAGCCAAAAGTGATTCGACCACCGATGAGAATCACACTGGGTCGGGCAAGTCGCGAGAGGGACGTTGCGCCACACGCAGTGGCAATGTTGCTAGGAGGTAAGTTTGTAGGTACATAATATTATCATCATCAGCCCTTTATATATACCTGCCCACTGGCACGCCACAGGACTCTTGTCGCTATGACAAGGGGAGAGCCATTGTTCACCACGCTCGGCAAATGCGGGTGGGCATGTCTTTCGAGAACATTATGGAGAACTCTCAGCTTTCGTTATGTTTTGCTTCACCGTTTTGCAAGCCATAATAAGCAATTTAATCCGCCCGGTTTAATCCCACGCAACTTCTAAACGTCTTTGATGCGAGCCATGGTTCTAACTCGAGACTCTGCATAGCATTCCGTTGGGCTACCTACCGTCGCTGCTACTACACACACATATCTGCTAATATTTATGAATGGGTCTCAATCGTTTCATCATATAGCCATTCGCACTCAATCCACTGCTAGACTAGTAAAATTAAGCCATAACCATACTGGCCTATTTGCTTTGTGAAATTTTCTTTACCGACTCTTATGACCCCATGGAATGAAATGGAATAGTGACACTTTGTATTCTCCATCCATCACCACATGGACTGGGTACCCTTATTAATATTTTATCGCATTGATTGTTTACTACATAGTATTAAATATTTGCAGGCTACGGTCACATCGATCGGCTGTGTCACAACAGTCGGAAAACGAAGAGCCCGCGCCGTCTACTTCAACCGGAGAACCGAGGACTTTCGAAACACTCTCATCCAGGTGAGAAAATAAACCTCCCCTTTTCCTTGAACGACGTATAACGGTATAAATCTTTCTTAGGCAACGCGGTTTTGCTAATTGTGGGTTGACGTTGGTCTACTAGATGTGGGTTCACTCACAAGCGCTAAGAGTAGATTCACGTGGTTCCGCTAAGTGTGGGTTGAAGTGGGTCTACTAGAAGTGGGATCACGTTGATCCAGTAGAAGTGGGATCGCGTGGATCCACTAGAAGTGGGATCGCGTGGATCCGTAAGAAGTGGGATCGCATGAATCCACTACGAGTATGTTCACGTTATGTAAAGCATTGAATGCGTTTGTTTTAGCGTGGGCAGCAGCGGCTCGTCCATGAGCGAGGGCTGGGCGCGCCCCACGCAGTCTGCGCCCGCCGCCGCGCCCACCACTACAAGGACCCCGCTCTCTCTGCTACTCGATAAGGTAGGTACCCATTATAATTGACAAGTTTTAAAATAAGATAGTTTTGCAAACTATAGTGCCTGGTCACATTTGAAATAGTATTTTAATTTTATGTAAAAATTAAGTACTATAAAATATATAAGATAAGGCCAACATCATGGGCGCCGAGAGGAATGTGCGCGAGGGTTGCAGCCTCCGGACATGGACGGTAGAACTGGTTCCTTCGCCCTTACAAACTGAATTTATGTGCACCTCCCTGGAAATAAGTCCGTCAGCGTTCATGGCTAACATTTTAATATTACCTAGATTAAATTCACTGGCGGCATCAAGATTTTGGCTTGAGATGGGGCGAACCCCAGAGAGCAATCATTTATCAAGGAAAATTTAAAAGTAACTTTTCATTGGAAGAACCAGATTCTTTTGCGGGTCTGTAGTCCAAGCTCCGACTCCGATTTATTTCAGTCATATTTTAATTGTCTCAACTCTCAACTCAATCAGCCTATATTGTAGACCACTGCTAGACATAGGCCTCTCCCAACACGCGCCACAGTGCACGATCCTCAGCCTATCAATTTTTGCTTTTCCCGAATTGAGTATTTAAATTTGTCTTATTGCAATTTCGTTTTCAGGTGTCAAAATGGCAGATCATTCCGCGTGAGGGCACTGAACATTTGCCGTGCCGCGTGTACGGCGCCATACATCTTGCCAGACTCTTCGGTAAATGTGTTTGTTGATACAACATCATTCATACCACATAATATTAGTGTACATTTAATAACCTATAATTATTACTTTCACAGTGAAATTGCCAGACTTTTTGAATGCCACACAAATGCCTGATTTCAAGTTGAAACTGATATTGAAGCATATTGACATGTTTGTTCAGTAAGTAGTCCTATATTAGCGTTTCAATTATAAAGATAGTTAACACATTATACAGGCACAGTAATGGCACCGCTCATACCAGCGATTAAACTGTTATTTAAAAGCTAATAAATTCTATGTCCTTTACTTCATAACGTCAATATAATATCTCATTGGCGGTTTGTCAGACGCTACCGATACCTAACAACTTTTAGACAGCGCCGTGCTACATCTGCGCTGTTATGGTTACAGAGTGCAATGACTTTTAAAACTAAGGTCTATACATAACTTTTGCTTCGCAGGTATTTAGACGAGCACAGCGAGTGGTTCGGAGAAGTGTACTACGTGGCTGACAGCATGTCTCGATCTCACTAAACTCACGACGCGGCGACAGACAACGGAACGGACACTTGCTCTCTATTGAGATATTTTACATTCCAAAATATTAAACGTTACAAAGCTGAATATCATTAGTCAAAATTAAAAATACACCATTCTAGCGCCACCGTCCAAATTTGAAAAAGCAAAAAAGCAGCTATTTTCATAGCTGATATATTAACAAATTGTACGCATCTACTTGCGTAAGCACTTTCTTGAATCTCGTAAATATTTGATAATATAACAGCTCATGGAAACTAGAATTCGCTATGTCAAAATTATTAGAGAATAAAATAATCAATATTGTAAACGAGTGACTTATATTAAAAGCCTTCTTTAGGAGTCGAATGTTGAATTAGGTATTTCAGAGTTCTCGAGTTGGATACGCGTACTATTTTCTAGTAGAAAACGTGTCAGTATTATGTAGTGGTTGTAAACTCGTTTTTGGGACCTTATTGACTGTTAGCACCGGCGTTCCGATGCACAATAGAGATTCGAAGCAATATACTATTACAACAGTTAATAGAAGATACTCAATATATCTAGAGTTAGCTTTAGTTAATTCCTAAACTTCCCCAGTTTCCCTAGCAATAGCGGTTATAGCATATTCTTATACTATTACAGTATCTCATATACACTACAATAGAAGTTGAATTCAATGCAGGTTGCGAAGTTAGTTTAGTTTTTCGTAGACTATAGACTAGTGGTTTACTATTTCCAAATGATGTATATCATTTTATTAACCATATAAAATAAACTGCTGGATTTCTGAACAGGTAGCTTAGCATTTTATTTTAGAGCCAAGCTTCTGTGAAATGTCAAGAGATAACTTTATGGTACAAGAAGTATTTACTAAGGGTCCCATCAAAATAAAAATGTTGTTACTGTAATATTAAAAAAAGTAACATGTTGAAATTACAAATGATGTGATGTATGTGAAAAATCTGCTTTTTATTTTATAAGGATAACTATTGAAAGAAATAAAGTTTACTTCAGAATGAGTGTTTTATTATAAAAATTACAATCAATCAAACTCCACATGAAAAAAATTTAGTAATACTTAAGATTGTTTTATTGTAATCTAAAATTAATGAGACATAATTCACCTTATATTAAATATTACATTCACGAAGCGTAAGGCACGCGCTTTTTAACAAATTATTTTGAACTATTTTAACGACACATTCTTGGAAACAGTTTAGATTGACTATCAATTTTCACAAGGATTGCTTACAAAACTAACACTTTAACCACAAGGTATTAATAAAGTGATATCTCAGTAATTGTTCTAATCGAATTAAAAATCAACCTGAGATCGTAAGCTACACAGAATACAATAACAAAAATATGTCCGCATGAGTTTTACCAATCACGAACAATAAAAAAAATAATAAAAAAAACAATAATGGAACAAGACAAGTATATTAATAATTTGTATCAATTTATAAAATTGGTAAAGCTTGGTGGATGCATGTTTGTGACTATTTCCCACTAGCGCAAGTAAAGGTCAACCTGGACTACGGTGGCTGCAGAGCGAATAAGAATAATAATAATTTCCATCACTGTTATAAAAAACTGGTAGAAAAAATTTGGGCCGTTTGCCTCTGATACCAAAGGTTCCGTAAAGCTTGTTCCAACGGTGCGCAGTATTGCCGACGAAAGCGAACCATCCCAAACTGCTTAGTGCGAACACTCTCGCTTGCGGTACGTCGAGTCTACTACCTCTTCAGGACTCTTGCTGGTGCGTTACGGTCACGGGTCACGGTAATGTTATCTATACAATATTTCAACTAGCTTCATACAAAAGGTCAATTTCGGTACACACAATTTCGGTACCGTAAGCGCCGTTGTAGGTATGTCTCTCGACCCGCAATTTGGCCGTTTGTACGAAATCAGGTAATAACATTACCGTGGTCGCTGCTCGTGTGCAATATCGCGTACCGTTGGAAGCCAGTTCAAGATTAGTGTGTATGTTGGTGCTAGTCTTGTTCCATCCTGTGTATGACGCGTCTGTACTCGTTCTCTAGCGCGACGTACTGCGAGGCGAGGCGGCCGTGAGTCTCGCCGAGGCCGGTCGCGCTCAGCGTCGCCGCGTACTCTTCCGGCTTTAGCACCTTCTGAAGCTTCTTCATTTCTAACTTCTTTTTCTGGAATGAACGACACTTTTATGAGAGACAAATAGATTTTAATATTTGCATATCCTATTTGTGTCATAGTAACAACAAATATGCGTACCAGCTGTCATCTGACGACCGATTGGCGCAGCGGGAGTGTAAGCGACTGCTACGCCGAAGGTCGCGAGTTCGATTCTCGCTCAAGTCAAACATTTGTGTGCATGAACATGGATGTTTGTCTTGGTCTGGGTGTTTCTATGTATAATAAGTTTTTTTTTTAATTAATATGTATGTTTATCCATTATCTAGTACCCATAGTACAAGATCTACTTAGTTAAGGACTAGATGGTGATGTGTGTATGTGGTAGAATATTATTATTATCTATATTTTGGAAATGAGTACCAGCTCGGCTGATAGAGCGTTAGCTACGCAACGGGTAGAATTTATAGTGTGATTAGAGGATGCCCACAAATTATTAGTTTTTTCCAGATCCCGTGGGAATTGCTTACTTAGTAGTATCAGCTATGCATTGTCTGTCAGTCAGTCAGTCAGTCAGTAACGCAAGGCTTTTATATATACAAACAGATTGGACAGTACTTAACATCATACATGCCAAAACAGAAAGGAGTCAACTACAAACCTGGAAAGGTGCATTCAGTCTGTTTTTCACATCCAGCCTGTAGTCCAAATAAGCAGTCTTGTCTGAGGTGTTGGTAGCTTTTAGACGCAGGATCTCGTACACGCGTCGCGATTGCTTCTTGTTTATTTTGAATTTATTGCGAGCTTGCACAGCCATTTCTTGAGAAAATCTGAAAAAGAATGTTTGAAAATGTTTTTCACAAGATATTTTAAAATTGTACAGTACTCGCCAAACTTTATGGCCGCTCCGAACCTAGCCGCATTGCGCTGCGCAGAACACAAAATCAGGTATCAGCGGGACGTACGCGGGGCGTGGAGGCAGGGCACGCCCGCGCACCCGCTAGCGTCCTCGCCTCCCACGCCTTAGTGTGAGTGCTACGTTCGTACACGAATCACACATTCGCTAAGCTCTGACAGTATCGTCGCATTCAGAATAGTTCCATACTTCTTCGTTGTTTCTCGTTGCTATCGTTATTGTTTCTTGTTGTTATTTGTACTGATATAGTTACCATTTTCATTGATCATGCCTCGCGGTCGTTTTAATGTTTGAGAATGGAGATTCCGAAATAAGTGAAGAAAGTTCTTCAGATGATGAACCTTCTACGAGTATGGAAGATGTTTTTATGGACTGGGGCTACACCCCATTATAAATAAATATTGTTTTGTGGTAACCAATGTATTTTTTTCATTTAGAAGTACCTTCACCTAACTGAATTTACGTTAGTTTAAACAATATAATATAGCTAATCTAACAACGGAACTGAAGATTATAATTTTCAATAATTACAAAAATATTTCTCTTGGTTATGAAATGTCCACTCGACTGTACCATGCGCAAGTTCGTACCGATGGCTACATTCAGAGCGGCCATAAAGATTGGCGAGTACTGTAACTTCCTTTACTCCTCAAGTTAAAATGAGACAAAAAATTAAGTCTTTTCTTAGGAGAAAAAAAAACATTTTCATAATCAGTTAATAAATATGTTAACTGATTACAAAAATTCATGACAACAAACAAATGCAACCAAATTCTGAACCTCCTACTTTTTAAAATAACAGGCACTGATAAGTTTGTACAAGTGTGGATTGCATATCACGTTGACGTAAAGTCTTGTGTATTATCACTTCACCAAAGATCTTTTTGATGATAACATGCAAACATATCAGTAAACTCGTCTGTATGTATTGCTTCCCATACCTACTAATAAAGACAATAATAGCAATTTGCATATAAATTACAAAAATATTTGTGTCCGTCAGAATGAACGGTCACTAGGCGTATTTAACGTTGAATTTATGCCTAACAATTGCTTCCCTATTGCTTCTATTTGCTTCCTATTCTCAAACAATTGCTTCCATCGTATTGTGGAAGAAAAACACATTTTAAGAGTGACCGTTCATTCTGATGTCAGGACGGCCGGTCACCGAGTCGTAGTGTCCTTGTTAAATATAATTATTGAAATTCACGGTGGCCATTAATTACTTCCCGTTTGCTTCTCTCAATGTTTTACAACGATAATACTATAACCATCCTGGCAATAAAGATATCGACAAAAGTGTTGTTTATCAATATTTTCAGTGCCTGACAAAAAATAAAGGCAAAACTCTTATTTAACATTGCAGTTACGCTTGATAAGGCGATAAATATATGGTATTGTATCGATGGCTTACAGCTAAGTATTATGTTATTAAAAGTAAAAAGAAGTGTCTATCATATTTAGTGACAAATATTCATACAAATGTAATAAACACCTTTAAATATTTCAATTCAAGTGTGTGTGGAGTGTATAATGCAACAATAAAGAGTAGAAAAAAACAGTGACTACAGTTTATTAATTAAATTTTAATGTACATAATGCAAACCTTTTTATTACTCCTTACAACTCTCTTACTTAAAACATAATATATTCATAACATTCCCGCCCCCCTCCCCAATAAACGAAACTATCAATGATAAAATAGAGTAATAACGACAAAGTAATAGGTATTACATGCTTCCAGCAAAAACAAAATCTACCCTCGGTTATTAATCAATGAATAAGGTACACAGGGCTCCACTAAGTCCTTACCCCCCAAAAGACAGACAAGAAAGCTTCAAATCCGGGATTAGCCAAATTTGGTTTTTGTATTTTGAAAAAACAGTTTATTACAATGTATTGTTTTAGTGAATCAAAAAGTTTATGTTAGAAAGTCTGTTTTTGTTGTTCTTTTTCAATAAAACTTTAATAATTTTATTATTGCGATTATTCGTAACGAATTCAATGTTCACATAGTATCTTCTTGGGTTTACGCGAATGTTACACATTGAAATTAAACTACAGTTTACGGATTTTATCGCGTTGTATTGGTTTCACTAAGTTATTACATTTGAAACTAAAGATCTAGAAACTATATTTTTAATTTATTACTAGCCGACTTTTCGAATTCTTTACAGAATTCATGTTCACGGCAGACTGAGGTGATATTTGTCTTTTTCTTGAATGTATAAGTTATCTCAAAGTACCCGAACATTTTTCAACTACTGGTGTTACTATTTACGCAGAATGAGCTCACAGTGTCCTTAGGTCTTCTGGTGACTTTGTCCTTCTTGGGTTTCATTAGCCTTATGACAGGGTCCCAAGCTGGAGAAACATTCCAACCATCTTCCCTATTGAAATTAGGGTGTTTTTTAATTTCAATAGCCTCTCGTATCATCCTTGGAAGAAAACGATGTTCTTTTGCGAGTATCTGTGGGTCATCAAATCGCAGGTAGTGGTTGGGTCCTTGTTCCACATGTTCACACACAGCAGACTTTGTTGAGCGTTTATGTTTTATGTCAGCTATATGTTCTTTGAGTCGAATGCCTATGCTTCTCTTGGTTTGTCCAATGTATGAGAGCCCACATTCACAGTCAATTTTGTAGACACCGGCCTCTTGCAAGGGTAACTGACACTTGACGGATGGTAATAATTGACTGATCTTCGTTGGCGGCTTGTAGTAAGTTTTGATAGAAGCTCGCTTCAAGATGTAGCCAATTTTGTCGGTCACGCCCTTGATGTATGGGAGGACAGCAGGTTGTCTTTCTACTGTGGCTGGTTTTTCTTTCTTCTGGGATCTGTGACAGTGGCGCGGCGGTCGGAGCTTGTTGTCTTGCAGAACTTGCCTGACATGTTGAAGCTCAGCGTCCAGGTGTATCTTGTCACAGATCCCGCGGGCTCTTTGAAACAGAGACATTCCTACAGTAGCTAACTGTTATAATATATATATTATAATCGTAATTTAACAGAGGTAGTACTTAACAGAGGTTTAAATTACGCGATAACTCCATCAAGAATACCGTATGAAACCATTATTTGCAACGTTGAGGATTGCCTAGTCAAGAACAATGTGAGTAAGGAAGATTTCGAGGCCATACGACAGGACGTTTCTGCTGTATTACGTCAATCGAAAGTGCCGGCAAGGAATCTACCTAAGACCGAATATCTCGCACTGAAGAACTTACAAGCTAGGCCTGAACTTACAGTACTCCGAGCAGATAAAGGAAATGCAACGGTAGTGATGGACACGTCCGAGTATAAACAAAAAATGGAAAATCTTTTGTCGGATGAAAGTACCTACAAGTTGGTTAAGTCAGACCCTACGAACAAAATACTCAAGCAAACTTGTGATATTGTTAAGAAATACTCCGAAAAACTTAATTTGGACGTGAAATATTTAATACCATCGTGTGTAAGACCTCCTCAAATGTATGGGCTACCAAAAATACACAAGGAAAACGCTCCTCTGCGCCCGATAGTTAGTCAGATAGGCGCACCAACTTACAGACTGGCTCAACACATGGCAAAGATTCTCTCACCCCTCAGAGGCAACACGAGAGCACATCTGAAAGATTCCTACCATTTTGTCAGTGAAATCAAACACCTACATCTCTCTGACAAGGAAACTATGGTTAGTTTTGATATACAGTCATTATTCACATGCATACCAGTACATGACTGTGTAGAAATTACTAGAAGGAAGCTGACAGAAAACAACATGCCTGAGGAATATGCAGAAATACTCAAACACTGCCTGACAACGGGCTATCTGTTATGGGACAAGAAATACTACATACAAGTAGACGGTGTAGCAATGGGCTTTCCAGTATCGCCTGTTGTCGCTGACATCTTCATGGAGGACTTCGAGGCGCGAGCCCTGCAGACTGCCACCATCACACCGAGGTTCTACAAGCGGTATGTAGATGACACTTTCATAATTTTACCAACAGATAGTGTTAATGCTTTCCTAAACCATCTTAATTCTATTAATAACCAAATACAATTCACAATGGAATTAGAGGCAAACAAGTCTTTAGCTTTCTTAGATGTACTTGTCATCACGAATAAAAACAACTCCTTAAACCATACTGTGTATAGGAAAAAGACCCATACAAATAGGTACTTAAACGGTGAATCTCACCACCATCCTAAACTAGTACTACAAGCCGCCAACGAAGATCAGTCAATTATTACCATCCGTCAAGTGTCAGTTACCCTTGCAAGAGGCCGGTGTCTACAAAATTGACTGTGAATGTGGGCTCTCATACATTGGACAAACCAAGAGAAGCATAGGCATTCGACTCAAAGAACATATAGCTGACATAAAACATAAACGCTCAACAAAGTCTGCTGTGTGTGAACATGTGGAACAAGGACCCAACCACTACCTGCGATTTGATGACCCATAGATACTCGCAAAAGAACATCGTTTTCTTCCAAGGATGATACGAGAGGCTATTGAAATTAAAAAACACCCTAATTTCAATAGGGAAGATGGTTGGAATGTTTCTCCAGCTTGGGACCCTGTCATAAGGCTAATGAAACCCAAGAAGGACAAAGTCACCAGAAGACCTAAGGACACTGTGAGCTCATTCTGCGTAAATAGTAACACCAGTAGTTGAAAAATGAACTTATACATTCAAGAAAAAGACAAATATCACCTCAGTCTGCCGTGAACATGAATTCTGTAAAGAATTCGAAACGTCGGCTAGTAATAAATTAAAAATATAATTTCTAGATCTTTAGTTTCAAATGTAATAACTTAGTGAAACCAATACAACGCGATAAAATCCGTAAACTGTAGTTTAATTTCAATGAATTCAATGTTATAGCAGTGTAAGATTTTAAAACTTGGGGGGTTAGCAAACAGTGGCTAGCGTCTATAAGAACACTCCCTAGGAAGTTAAAATTGAAATATTATCTTTATACGTGTTTATTACATTTGTATGAATTTTTGTCACTTAATACGATAGGTGCCTATCGTAGTATTAAGTGACGTCATTTTTTATTTTTAATAACATAATACTTAGCTGTAGGCCACCAGTACAATACCATATATTTATCGCCTAATCAAGCGTAACTGCAATGTTAAATAAGAGTTTTGCCTTTATTTTTTTGTCAGGCACTGAAAATATTGATAAACAACATTTTTGTCGATATCTTTATTGCCAGGATAGTTATAGTATTATCGTTGTAAAACATTGAGAGAAGCAAACGGGAAGTAATTAATGGCCACCGTGAATTTCAATAATTATATTTAACAAGGACACTACGACTCGGTGACCGGCCGTCCTGACATCAGAATGAACGGTCACTCTTAAAATGTGTTTTTCTTCTACAATACGATGGAAGCAATTGTTTGAGAATAGGAAGCAAATAGAAGCAATAGAGAAGCAATTTTTAGGCATAAATTCAACGTTAAATACGCCTAGTGACCGTTCATTCTGATGGACACAAATATTTTTGTATGTGCATGTGACTTCAGGCACATAATTATGGCACATGATATTGGTATTGGTACCTTCATTTCTCTTATGTATTTTAGGTCTTAAAAACTCAGAGATTAGTTCACTAGTTAATCAGTAATTGAAATATAAACAAACAAATGCGCGTGAAATATAAACAGTTTAAAGTCAATGAACTGATAAGATACTGTACACATTTTATAACTTATAATCATATCTATTATAACAAAAACCTACTACATGCAAAGTTTGTATACATTTGTACATGAGTGTGGGCCACAAAGCAAAGCTAACTATAAAAAGTAGTATTTTTGAACTTTAACTTGAAACTTCATAAATATCTTACCCTTGAAATAGTTTCTCAGTCTGGAAGGCTGGCAAGGTGCTGCAGTTTTTGGCATCAACATAATCTCTGATCCTCTGGAAGTCCTGTGACGGGTCTTCCACTGTGATATCCACTACCTCTGGCTGTATGATGAAGTGAGAGTAGATTGCCTGATGAAAAAAATTTTAACATCAATGGTAAAGCTAATATTTTATTCTCTCTAATCTGGCTAGAGCAATATGTGGACTCCGGCAAAAAGACTTGGATGCAAGCAGGCTAACACTAGGACAAAGATGTCAGGAATGGAAATATCAATATCACAATATTGGTTATCTGCATTCAGTTGCTATCATTGAGCTGTTTCAAAAGCAATTTATAACAACTACATGGTTTTTATCATCAGTATCAGCCCTGTATATGTATATACTACTGCTGGGCATGGACCTCTTCTCACTTTGAAAAATGTAAAGCTATAGTCCACCATGCTGGATGGCTAGGTTGGGAGACTTCACATGTCTTTAGAAAACATTATGGAGATCTCTCAGACATGCAGTCTTCCTCACAATGTTTTCTTTCATTGTTTAGCAAGCTGTGTGGTGTATCTTTGACTGCCAGAGTAAAGAATAGTGTGATAAGAGTGGTGTGGGGTAAAGAAGATGTAGTGACAAGCATCGAGAAAGGCATGTTAAGATGGTTTTGGCACATGGAGAGGATGGATGACGAAAGACTGACAAAGAAGATATATAAGGCAAGTGTGAATGGGACAGAACAAAGGGGCGGACATTCTCTGAACAAATTGGAGACATCCTAAAAAAAGGACAGGTCAGAAGTACCCTAAACAGAAGAGCATGCATGAAAAACTTGATGGAAGTGAATGAAGCAAGAGAGGTATGTCAAGATCGTTGCAAATGGCATTCCATAGTCTCTGCCTACCCCTCCGGGAAACAGGTGTGAGTCTATGTATGTGTGCATATGTATGTTTAGCAAGCAATAATCAACCATATAATATGCAATTAACTTCGAAAAGTGATTGGATTTGAAACCAAAACCCTCTGTGTAGCAGGTTCTCAACATACTTTATTTTTTATATAATAAAAAAAAGAATAAATGTCTGAAACTTATGATTGACATAATTACCTGCAATAATTGTGCACAAATGCCAAGCTTCCTGAATGGTGGCAGAGTGAGCACTTGAGAAATTCTGGGCCGCGAGTGGTTTGGATATGCATAGTACCTGTACACTGTGGCATATGCGGCTGTAGCATACCTCACACTACCCTCACTTGACTGGAACTTTTCGAATCTGCAATATTTACCAACATAGATTAGCTACATAATTTGTATGAATCCAACTAATAAGAAGTAGATACTAACATCAGGCAAAACTATAACAAAGCCAGCGCAACTACCAAAACATAAATTTAACTTTCAATTTAGGTAGATGTCTATCCCTATAATCATTATAAATATTATAAGATAATAAAAGTAGTTCCTCATACCAAAACTATGAATGAACAAACTTCACTGATAAACAATTGCCTTTGGCAAGTTTTAAATGTAATAAGATTTAAACTGTTTTGCAAACATGCAAAAAAACAAAAGAATAAAAATAATTCAATCTTGTAAACCTAATTCAAGTTGGATACAAGATGGTATTACTAAATAATTCTAGTAGTAGGTGTCCTTTATGAAACAATACAAGTTTTCATAACTTTTTTAGACAATTCTATATCAACAAAACATAATGTTGATATGTAACACAACAAGAGCAGACAAACATATGATTTATTTATTTTTACTTTATTTTCAATTATAATAACATTTATAGGAATCATATATACACTATAAAGGGTGGCTTTATCGCTAACAGCAATTTCCACCAGGCAACCTTTGGATGGTGATATTATTGTTAGGAAAGATATACCTAAAGCACACTTACACGGTAAAGAATGTCCACTGGTCATCATCAACATCTATAAAGGAGGCTGCATCCACATACCACAGCAGGAATGTTTGCAGTCTTTCATGATAGGCTAAGAACCCTGGGGTGGATGTTTCACTGTAGTACACCTCAAACGACCTCTTGTCCCCACCATCAACTATAAACAATCATTTTGTTTTAACATAATATCTACATCTTACAATATTTGTTGTTATAATTCTTAATTTATTTGCAGTTGGAAACTACAAATAATAGGTAAAATACATTGTTACTTTGAAAAGTTAGCTGAAAATATTCAAGTAATGTATTACAACATAATTATCATGTATTTTAGCAGAGCTCTACTAAATAAGCTTCAAGACATTTTCATGTTTATGTTATTATTTACAAATGATTATGTAAGTTTTGTATAATTTACCCCACAAATGTTTCAAGTGATTCATATTCATCTATTTTACTTTAAGTGTAATCAGTCAATCAGTTAATGCAATTAAAATCAGTCAAAACTGTAAAACCATCAAAATAATATGTTTAATGCAGTCATAAGTTTACATGGTTTATCAAAAATCTTATAAAACATACATATTCTGGTTGTTTATATTCTTCACAGATAATAAATCATAACTAATTAAACAAGATTCAACTCAAATTCTATTAGAAATACTTACAAGGTTTGACTGTGAATGCATGTAGCAACTGTCCGTGAGGTGTAAATGACTCATCTTTCTTAAGTAGTGATACAAAATGATCCAAGTTGGTGACATAACCAGGTGCCAACACTTTCTTCAGAGCACCTTCTACATCATCTGCTTTCATCCCTTCAGATTTATTTGGCTCAATCTACAAAAATATTGTCTAAATTATAGTTATTTCTTACACTCATCAAACACTCACTCACACAAAGCCTTAAAGACACTGATAGGTCAAATGTACATCTTATAACTACCTTTTCTGTGTATTCAATTCCAAGATATGTTTGTAGACTGCCTGCACTGTAGTAGAGTTTTATTTGTAGGTCTGTGTAACCAAATATATTTTCATTCTCGCCGAAAACCTGGTGACACATCTCTGGACCAAAACTTGCTTCTTCATTTTCTAAATCATCTACTGATCTTACTATAAACAATAGAATGCAATGAAACACATGAGAACATTAAAAATACCGTTGTAATATATTTAATTCAGCTTTCTGTATAAATTGCATTATGTTGCCGACATACACGATCGTTATACTCCTTGAAGACTCAGGACAGTGTAAGGAATACAGATTTATCAAAGTTTGTTAAGCAATATATATATGCAAGTACATTGTTCAACAGTCTTACCCAGCTTAAATTCCAAGACTTCATTTCCATCTACAACTAAATGGCACAATGCATCAGTCATTTTTTAAGCTAATAAGAATCCAACTTCATCACACAATGACCGATTCCCGCGCAAAATGGTGTTGAAAATGTCGGGGCCGTTATAAAAAATCCAATTTGGCATGTAATAACTTTACTATAGTCGTATTTTTAATTAGACGAAGCCAACTGACAGTAGCTAATGTCACTTTGTAAATTAATGGTGCCATATTTAAAGTAATAGTGATGCGTTTAGTTCTCGTTCAATCAGATGAACGAACAATGAGTGTGCATAGTTAATCATTTCAAACTATAAAAGAATTCCCCTTTAAACCAAATTCCGTAGTAGTGATGGATAATGCCCCCTACCACTCCAGGAAACTAGAATCGCTGCCTACAATGTCTTGGACTAAACCTAGAATACAAGAGTGGCTAACGAGCAAAAATATTTCATTCGAAGCAACAATGGTTAAAGTTAAACTCTTATAGACATTGTATGGCAGCACAAAAAAGAACATTGCGATAAGGATGTTGTGGACGAGATGGCAGCGCAGCATGGGATAATTGTTTGACGTCTGCCCCCATACCACTGTGAGCTCAATGACATTGAGTTGGTATGGGCGCAGGCTTAAGGATATGTTGCAAGAAATAACAAAATCTTCAAAATGACAGAAGTAAAAAAACTTTTTGAAAAAGGTCTTCATCATATCACTCCTGAAAAATGGAGTAGCTGCCTGTACAAGTTTCCTCGCAATGTTTTCCTTAATGTTTAAAACACTCGGTATTCAGTATAGGTAAATACTATAGGAACATAGTCTTCGAAAACTCGTTGGTATGTACAAAGCACGCCTAATATTCGAACACTGTAGGCCGTTCGGCACACTAACTATTCACTAGACAATCGAGGCAATTTCATTCATTCAAGAGTTTTTGCAATCATTCACTTTGTCACAACACTATTTTTATTTCATCATAAACTGACAACACAGTAAACGTCAGTTGACTTCGTCTAATTAAAAATACGACTATAGACTTCTTTAATGTTAAGCCGTGTTCTAACTTAAAATCGATCTTTACGAAAATAAAATTGCAAGTAAAACACAGTAAAATTGCAAAAATGAGGAAAACGAATTTACTTTTTTACGGAATAGAGCTGTCAATTGGCAGTTGCCAGTTGTCAATGTCATTTCAAATTCAAACATTTTACTCATTTTAGGGAGGTGACAGTTAAATGTAAACAAGACAAAGAGGGAGGTAGCCAAGGAGCAATCATAAGGGAGCTAACAAGACATGATCTGGTGTTTCCTTTGCGATCAAAGATTTCTTTTAATTGCCCGTGTTACGACCCGTGTTCTCGCCGTTCTTGCACACTTTTGTGTCTGTGTGGACCGAGTTGTTAGCTGCTGGTGACGGACCCGATAGCAGTACCAGAACTACCAGACCCTTGAACGAGCCGCTCGTTGGAATCACTCGTGAGAGAGCGTCCAAAGGGCAAAGAGTATAAAAATACATTGGGAATGAAATGGAACCGTTGAAGATGTAAGTCGTGCCTTGAAGCGGCGTTAAATATATTTATTAAACTTGTAAATAACCGGTTAATTTTACTAAAAATCCAAAAAGCACATAGCAGTGTCGTTGAACCACTTACATTTATTATATTGAATCCGATTCGTAAATAATTGTAAATACTAGGGTTCAATTAAATAGATGATAAGTAACTTTTTGCGCAGTTTTGGGTCACTTAAGTATGCGGTATGGAAATAAATACCGGAACTACGTGTTCACGTAGCACATTGGTTACATGCAAATCATTCACTGCATCCAAACATACGTTTTGTACTAGTACGACAACTGTAGAATATTTTTATATACATGTCCTCTCAGCTAGATCACTACCGCTGACCAGAATAAGTACTCAATAAATATGCTTAAGAACTTATCTCTGTGCTTATTCCATATATATTTGAGAAAAATCTTTAAAACTTATTGTTTGGATCAATAAAACCAAATCTACCGAGTGTGATATCGTCGTCCGGTTCGTCCAGGCAGTGGCTAGTTCTCCTAATTTTCGAAGTAGTTGATGGGTTGTAATATAAAGCCACTATAATTGATTACGCTGTTGTAGGTCTGTGTATAACTCCTCGTTACGAACGAACCACGGTGCCCCTGTAGCTCGCCGCATGAATTTATTCTGATGTGTTTGTAGACTTTGCATTTGTCACCGTCTCTAGAACCATGTTCCTAAGGTGTTAGCTACGGATTGGAGCTTCCTTCTGACTTCACTAGGGTCTCTGCACGGATTCTTGGGCTCGTCGCCTACTACAAGATCATAATTACGCTATCAGGTATGCTTAATAAGGCCGTAATTTAACACATATAATTTCATGGCCTTAAAAACACAAATAGTGTACACAAACGAAGAACAACAATAAATTCACTGCTATTATTATTTATTATTATTTGTAGAATAAATGCTGTAGAAATGAGAGCACTGAGAAGTATGTGTGGTGTGTCTTTGACCGACTGAGTAAAGAATTGTGTGATACGAGAGTGGTGTGGGGTAAAAGAAGATGTAGTGAAAAGCATCGAGAAAGGCATGTTAAGATGATTTTGGCACATGGAGAGGATGGATGACGAAAGCCTGACAAAGAAGATATATAAGGCAAGTGAGATTGGGACAGGACGAAGGGGAAGACTTAGGCGGACGTTCTCTGACCAGATTGGAGACATCCTAAAAAAAGGACAGGTCAGAAGTACCCTAAACAGAAGAGCATGCATGAGAAACTTGATGGGAGTGAATGAAGCAAGAGAGGTATGTCATCAGGATCGTTGCAAATGGCGTTCCGTAGTCTCTGCCTACCCCTCCGGGAAACAGGCGTGAGTCTATGTATGAATATATGTATGTATTATTTCCCTTCCTTTACAGCCAAAAATAAACAAAGTCTGCCATAAAGGCAGCCAGAGAGCAGCACTGGTGTGAGTGGCTAGTGGTGTCGCCATCGCGGGTTTCGTGACACCGGAGACCCGGAGCGGTTTTCTCCAAAAAGAGGCCCTTGAAAATGACACTTTCACCTCCAAGCAAACAGCCCATGTGACTTCCCTCTGGCCGTCCGAAGAAGAGAAGCCTGCGTCACAAAAGGCAAGCCGGAGAAGAGTTCTTGATCGCCACACTCAATCCATCTTTCAATAAAATAAATCTTAGCATTTAATTTATTTGCAAACGGAATGTTTTTTTTTATAGACTCACGCCTTTATTCCCGAAGGGGTAGGCAGAGGTGTAATATTACACCCACAAATCGCCATGAATTTTTAGGTCCGACGTAATAGGGGCGAGCCTATTGTCGTTACCGGGCACATCACCAGACTCCGTGCTGTTACTGAGAATTCGGAAAAACCCAGTAACACTTTTGCCCGACCCGGGAATCGAACCCGGGACCTCCGATCAGCAGTCGCATGCGCTATCCACTGGACCACGGAGGCAGTCATCATGAATGATCATATCATATGAAAAAAATGCAGTTGAACGCCAATAAATATCTTTATTGGTGCTGATACACTCGAGCATTCACCTGTAATATGCATTCTTGCGAATGTTACATAATAGGAAAACAATCGAGAGTGTTTTAGCAAGCATTTTATCGGAGCGTTCTGGCGAATGAACAGTAACTTTGCTTTTAGTAAGAGATCCGTAGAAGAGCAACCTTCACCGATCTGGTTATTGGATGAAAACTATTTTATATCATATTTTGCATGTTAAAAAATATATCGCGCATGGGTTGGTTAAAAAAATCCGGTCCAGACTAGGAAAAGTTGAAAAAAAATTTGGCTTTTCATTTAACATTGCATATACGCGTTTTTAATTAATAAATTTAGCACTAACTGAATGAATGAACCTTAAAGGTTACGGTAAATATTGGGTTGTAAATTTTTCCTGGCGTATTTGTAGGGTTGCCAGGTATAAACACTTCGACTGTAAAGTTGATACTAGTTATTTTTATCAAATTGTTTAATAGACAAATCTTATATTAAAATGACCGCTAATTCACTGCGAACATGATATTGGGTTGTCTACGAAAAACCTGTCAGGAAAAGCGGTTGTTTTTTTTTTTGCCTGGACCGGATATTTTTTACCAACCAATTCGCGATATATTTTTTAACATGCAAAATTTGATATAAAATAGTTTTCATCCAATAACCAGATCGGTGAAGGTCGCTCTTCTACGGATCTTAGACTATTTGACCTTTTTGTTAATTAGAGTATTCGCTTGAATGATCGTGAAAAGGTTCGTAGCAATATTCTGCTCTGTTCGTTGTTCAGTTCGACAAAAGAAAAAACGGGGCAATGAGCCAATATTTTGATTTATGGTCGTGTGTTCATGCATGCATCATCATCATCAGCCGTAGTCCACTGCTGGATATAGGCCTCTCCAATGGCACGCCACTGAGCCCGATTTTCGGTTCTTCGTGTCTTGCCGCTGCCAGTCACTTTGCGTATATCGTCACGCCGGGGGGCGTCTACGTTTGCCAAGGCGTGGTCTCCACTCAAGGGCGGATCCAGCTTTGGCGCCAGGAGGGGGTCACATAGCCGTGGTCAAGTCAAGAATTTATATGTAATTTAATTTTGATAACAATAGATACAAGTAAAAAGTAGGTATTTAATTAATGTACGTAATAGACCAGTGCAGATACGTTAGAAAACGGTAAAAAGTAAAATAAAATTACAGTAGGATGAGACCCATTGGAGAAGGAAGAGAATATAGCGATCATTAAAGGAAAAATATATTACGGGCGATCTGAGGTCGGGAATTGAATGGGGTTGCGATTTTAAGGGTAAAAAAGGGTTTATCTCGATGGCCAGCAAAACTACAAGTCCTACGGAAAAAACGTCAATGGCAAAGTTGTAGGTAATAAAAAGATCTACAACTTTCGTATTTACATTTTATTCACACAACGTCATAATTTAAGTGAAAAATTCAAATAACCAAGATTTTGGTTTTTTATTTTAACTTTTACAATAGTTTTTTCTTTTACACGAAATTTGGTGAAAACTTGCATTTTTATGTTCCAAACACACTGTTTATGTTTTTTATTTAAAGTACCTATTTATTTCTACGCCTTATTTTGACTTAATATCGAAATCAAACCCTAATTTTCAATTGAAAATTCTCACGTCAATATATCAGCTTTTTTTTTATTTGTTTGGCGTTTTGTTCGTTGAAATATCTACTTTCTGATGGTGTGAATAAAATATACATTACTAAGGTAAACGTTCTCAGAGAATGCAACAATATGAAACAACCTCGAGACCGATTTTTTATCATAATGTACAAATTTGAGATATTTATTAAAATTAACACTTTAATTACTCGAAAAACGTAAGATTCCATGCTACATTGATAAATAAGAATTTAAAGATCGATATACATAATTATACAACTAAAATTAGCAACCAAATAAGTTAATAATTAATAAGACATCTACAATATTTTGAGAAAGTTATAGAATCTTCTTTAAATTATAGCGTAATCTCCTATTTATTGCTATTTTAAGATAATGTATATACCTGAGTGACCCACAGACAATTTGAGCCCACCAATAGTTATTTTAAAGAGATGTGTGGAAGGGCTAGGTGGATCCCAGCCCTGACATGTATATTTATGAATAATGTTGTTCACTGTTCTGTATTTAAAATACTGACTAACTGTTTTTATAGCTGATATGAAATAACAGGCAGTAAGGCCCAGATCCACCTAGCCCTTCCCCTTTTCTCTACAAAAGAACTAATGATTGGCTAAAATTTTCTGTGGTACCAACATACATTATCTTAAAATAGCAATAAATAGAAGTCTACGCTATACCTAATTTAAAGAAGATTCTATAACTTTCTCAAAATATTGTAATGTCTTATTAATTATTAACTTATTTGGTTGCTAATTTTAGTTGTATGTATAGATTTTTAAGTTCTTATTTATCAATGTAGCATGGAATCTTCCGTTTTTCGAGTAATTAAAGTGTTAATTTTAATAAATATCTCAAAATTGTATATTATGATTAAAAAAATCGGTCTCGAGGTTGTTTCATTTCGTTGCATTTTCTGAGAACTTTTACCTTCCCGACCCCACTTCCCGACCTCAGATCGCCCGTAATTTATTTTTCCTTAAATGTTTGCTATATTATCTTTCTTTTCCAATGGGTTTCATCCTACTATAATTTTTGAAACTATAGAAAATATAGTTTCAAAAATTATCTACCCTGGTCTAAAACTTTTGCCATCATACAAAGTTATCCCTATCCCTACTAATATTATAAATTCGAAAGTGTGTATGTATGTATTTTCCGTTTTCACGCCAAAACGGCTGAACCGATTTTTTTGAAATTTAATATAGAGATATATTGGGCCATGGAGACGGACATAGGCTACCATAAGTTGCAAAAAATAAACTGGGAGGGATTTTAGGGAGGGTAGAAGTTTGTACGGCAAAAATTTACCTCTAGGAAGTAAGAACGCATGCGCTAATAATTGAGTGCTGCGCATGTGCTAACACATATCTGTCAGTACTGTCACGTCATACATAATGACATATTGTGCACGTTGATTATATTGTTCGCATATGTGAACTAATAATTATACAATAAGCTTAAACGGCTGAAACGATTTTCCCTACTAATATTAAAAATGCGAAAATGTTTATAGAGATATATTGAACATGTATTACCTAGAACATGGCTTTGCCATTTGACTGTATGCAAGGTGATGTTATTCCTCCTTTATGACCTTTCGAGTGCATTCGGTAGAAAACGCTAGATAATGACATGGGTACTGACCGAGTTACTTTGTACCCTACCCTATAGAGTTCCTGAAGTCTTTAAAATAATCAGGAGTGTCTTCACATAACTTGAGACTGAAAGTAGATTTGTGTTACCCCGAATTTAACGCGCGCGAAGCGGCGGGCAAAAGCTAGTGATATTATAAACGAATTAATTATTGAAGGTATGTAGTTACATAAAATCTGTATGGTGACAAAATATATACTTAAATAAAATCTTTATGTTTAATTAGTGGTCCACCTAAGTCCTGGAACCAGCTCAGGGGGGGTCATGACCCCCATGACCCCCCCCCTGGATCCGCCCTTGTCTCCACTCCACTCTAGAACACACTTTAGTGATGCATGCATGACTGAAGCAAATTCTGGAAATGAAGTCCGACAATTCCTAAGTAGGTACCTAATAGTATTTTATGATCTTTGACAGTCATTTTAGAGACTCAGTACCTACGAATAAACTGACACTAGTCTAAACCATAGAAGAAAGCTATCAATTTGGGTCGCGGGGGGGTCAGACAGGCAGTCACTCTGTGTAAAAGCTAATATTCAGTCAAATCCCGTTAGACTACAAAGCAGACACCGGGTTCTAACTTGGATAACGCTAAGAGTGTGATATAAGAATCTTCAGGTTCATTTGGCGAGTCTAATGAGATTCTACTAGTTGAAAACATTTTATATGATCGCATACATATCTTACACACATTACATAATGCTTTTTAAGGTACCCTACATGCACAAACCTATTGGCGATGCTAAGATTCTAACTAGCGACTCTAGCGGCTAATTTGGAAGTTGTCCAAGTACGACAATATTGACATCTCAATACAATTACCACAACCTCGAAGCAAAGTTGTATTGAAAGCTGTCAAAAGTATCGTACCCGGACAACTTCCAAATTTACCACTAGAGGCGCGCGGATAATCTTTGCATTGCCAATTGAAAATCCATTACTAAGTTTCAAGAAACTATTTAGTATGCTACAATGCCTTTCAGTATCATCGTTACTCATACACTCATCACCTAAGTTTCTTAGCATTTTCCGTTTGTTGTCTTTCCATTCGGCAGCATGTCGACATCCGATATTTCTCTTCTTTTTCCTGGGTTTAGAGTTCCTTTTCCTGGAAGTCTGGAGTGTCACTTCTGGGAAAGAAGAAAAAAGTGTGTTCGCTGAGTATTAAGTAATCAGTGAAAGCTGAGAGGGTTGTAGTGACAAAATAACTTTTTCAACAAGCCAAGGACAAAAGTGGTTTTACCATAATCAAAATCTAGATGATTTATTGTGCCATGAATGAATGGCGTATTATATTCTCAGCAGTTAACAGAGACTCTTCCCTAGGGTACAAAAGAAAGAAAAAAGTATGATTATAGCTCTTTTCCGCGGTTTCGTACGCGTGATATTGTCATAATCGTAACTTTCCCTTGGGTTAGTACCTTCCACAACATGACGTTTGAGTTGTTATGCTGTACAGAGGGATGGACATGAAGTTATAGATAAACATGGAGACCGCACTCCGAATACCTACTTGAAGCTCAAATGATGTATCGCTATCTCGCTCACTGTGGTCATACCATCTCTTTTCAACCAACCACTGCCATATTGACAAGATTTACTTGACATATGGTGGCCAATGTTGCCACATTACCAAATCCTTAGGAAATGGGATTATAATTCACTGTCTCGCCAACCATGATTATAAGCGTTCGAGACCTACAATATTGGGAGTTTTAACAAGTGATTGGATTTCAACTCTTGATTTAAATACACATTAATTGACCGTGTAAACTTCTGATTTGCTTAATATGTCGGCTCTTTTTAAGAGCTTACTCGGAGATTTTAATAAGAAGATAGCAATACTAATCCACGCTAAAATGAGAGGTCAGACCACAGAGAGTGAGATAGAGAAATGTAGGTATTTGACTCAAAGCTTTGTTCCAGCTGTGGCCTCCATGTTTATCTATAGTCCATTCACAGTTATTTTACCTCTAGCTGTTAGATTGGCCAACCTGGGCGTTGTGTTGCTATATTCGGTATATAATATTCCCATTTTAAATCTACATTATTGCTAAAAATGTACTTATTTTTTTATTGCCTAAGCGATCGTATTAAATATTTGGAAGTAATGTTTGTAACAAAACCTCTTGATATTGGCATGGCTATATGCATGTACATTTATTTTCTTACGAAATATCTAATTTCCTCTTCTTTCTCTTAGCGTTATCCCAGTTTCAATCTGGGGTCCGCTTACTATTCTAACCGGATTTGGCTGAATATTAGCTTTTCCACGGAGCGACTGCCTGTCTGACCTCCGCAACCCGATGGGATAGCGATATTCCATGGCTTAGACTAGTGTCAGTTTAATTAGAAGGTACTGACGCCCTGTAACGACTGTCAAAGATCTTCATGACAACCGGGACCGACGGCTTAACGTGCTCTCCGAGGCACGGGACAAGCGATAATTAACAATTCAATACGCACATAACTCCGAAAAGTCATTGGTGCGCGCCGTGGATTCGAACCCGATACCCTCTGCATGGCAGTCTGTTGGTATATCCACTCGGCTATCGCTGCTTGTTCTTGCACGAAATATCTAATTTCCTATGAAGATAAATGGTTATAATAAAAATGTTGTCTATGTAATATAATAAAGGTAAACGCATCATTATTACGCCAACGTGAGGTTCTAATTATCAAATACAAAAACTGCAAATTTAATTTTCATATTAATTTTGAATAAGAATGATGTGGGTGTAATATTACATCTCTGCCTACCCCTGCATGGAAACAGGCGTGAGTCTATAAGAATGATCCATGTGGACTGCCAATGTTATGATGATTCGTAACTGCTGTCATGTTGGTTGCCTCTTGTCCTAAATTTTTGCTTGTGACTCGCCTTTTAATGGGCCTCCACATAAGTTCAATTGCGTTTAGCTCGCAGTGGTATGGCGGTAATCTAACCACTTTGCGGCCATGAGCTTCAAGCCTTTGAATTTTTGAAGCATTTCCACTAATGTTGGGTAAAATGTTATGCACGGGTAACATTCCTGTCATCACAGAGTACAATTCCAACATAAAGAAAATAAACACCGACATCTGTCAGAGGTAAAATAACTGTGAACGGACTATATACCTTCATGGGGATGGATACATAGATAGAAAAGAGAGAGGGAGAGAGAGAAAGAGAAAAACAGAAATATTGACATTATTTTGTATAATTTGATATAGATTTTTTACTACTTATAATTTTAAAATAAGTTAAATTTAAAATGATGTTTCAAATTGACTTGAACCTTTAAACTTAGGGTATAAATGTTAGAATATCCCGATAAGCGGCAATAGGCTCGCCATCTATTACGTGGGAGCAAAACACTGGCGAAAAGTGGGCGTTTAGTATGCCTCTGCCTACCCCTTCGGGGAAACTGCACGGTTGGCGTAGAGGTTTAAGCGGCCGCCTCGTCGCTTGACACTGCGCCGAGTGTTGTGGGTTCAATCCCCACACGAGGCAACACTTTGTGTAATTCACAAATTGTTGTTTCTAGTCTGGGTGTAAATTGTGTCCGTTATTTGTATGTTTGTAAAGTCCCCCGCGACACAGGATTTAGTCCTAATGCGGGAGTTGTCTTCATTTAAAAAAAAAAAAAAGAATACAGGCGTGAGTCTATGTATGTATGTACAGTACTCGCCAATCTTTATGGCCGCTCTGAATGTAGCCATCGGTACGAACCATAGAGATATTATTAGAATAGAGTGGCAGAGTGGGGCCAATTCGTGTCCGCCGGTGGGAGAGAGAACGCAATATTAGAGGCCCCCTGCATCTCTCTCTAACAATAGATGCACAACATCAACATTACGCTGTGGCGTGCTACCTGTAACTATTATTTATATCAGTATGTATTTATGTATATCATAGTGATGAGTAGCACACTCTTTCAAAATGAGGATCGTGCGAGGCACTCTTTTTCCGAAGTGTGCTAGCACACTGTGCTAGCACGAATGAGGCGAGGCCGCGAGGTATTGGTGGCACAGTGAGTGTGTGAGTGCTCATAGTGTGCCGCACTCAGGCGACATCGCATCGTGTGTCGTGAATGACACAGCACACATTGGCACGCTCACAGAACACGGCACATTTTGACGGTATTCTCCGGCTCACTGTTTGATAAGATTTACTTGAAATGAGTAACTTACTGTAATATGTTTTGAGATTTTTTATATTCATATAATAACTTGAGTATACAGAGTATATCGTAAATATACTTAAGATTTTTTCTGCATCTCATTTATCAAAGCACAAAAGTAATATTAACTCAAGCAACATCAAGTGTGCCACAACTGTGCTGTGTGCTAGCGCGTCAAAATAAAAAGAGGGAGTAACTCACCACAACGAAGTGAGTCACTACAAGTGTGCTAGCACATGTGCTGAGTACCCAACACTAGTATATCAGTAATTTCAAAGTTGTTTTTAATGATACACGAAGATAGTTTGAAGTGACAAAAAAGTTTATATATTTTTAAACTATTGATTACTGATAAACTGATATAAATAATATGTCGTGAAGTGGTGTGCTGCCTGTAACTATTATATAGATCATTTTATCAGTAATCAATACCATAGAGATATACTCAAATTTGAAATTAATCAATAGTTTATAAGTTGTTTTTATTGATACACGTCACACGAAGATAGTGTGAAATGACGAAAAAGTGTATATATTGTAAAAAGACACCTAACCCCACCGTCAGCCGAAGTTTTCACAGGTAAGCTTTTGTTTTTGTTCTAAAGCGATTAACCTAACTCATAACTGACAACTTATAATACTGTCTCAAAAATTTTTATGATTTTATTTTGGTTACTGAAGCGAGCATTGAGATATAAAAAAGTATTTTTTTATTTGCTCTGTGGAAGCGAGTGACCTTTAAATATTGTATCTTTCCTACAAATTTTCGTGATTTGTTTACTGAAGTTTAAAACCTAACTCATAAACTCAAAATTTCATAATTTTGCATCTTCCTAATATTTGTGATCATAACAGAAAATTTCATAATGTTAAAAAAATACTTTATTTTCATTTCCTTGCAAGCTAGTTTACAGTACATTTGAGGTACTTCTTTTAAGTAAAAAATACTTGTGTAAGGAGATGCTCATCACTTATGTTTATGATTTGAACAGGTTTCCAAAGAATGATCAGGAGAGAGCTAAAAAATGGATCTCAGCCTTACATTTAACAAATGTGCCAAATTTAAATACATCATATATATGCAGTGATCATTTTAAAGAGCAGGATTTTAGTGAAACTGGTGAGCAAAGAAGAAGATTGCGGCCAGCTGCTATTCCATGCTGTAAAAGTTCTGTGGAAGTCCAGATTGTTTCCACTACACCAAACAGTAAATGTGATACACCTCCAGTTGCAGTATTGATGAACAATACATATAAAAATCATGAGATCAACTCAAGTTTAAATAGGTAAAATTTAAGCACAAAATATTTAATCTAAATGTGTCAACAATGACTAAAACTTGTGTCCTTAATCTATATAATGTTTTAGAGAAACAGATGTTGTTGATTCAAATCAAAGTGACCAAGTTACATTCAGTGATGTACAAAAAGAAGAATGTCTTTTAAACAATGATGTTTCATCTGATGGTGCTCCAAGAAGTGTTTATAACGAAGTGCCATTGGTGAACAGTTCTCACAATGCTGGTCTAAATGAAGATACTACTCAGAAGTCAATCAATCATAAGAGGTATGTTTAATATTTTTTATGAATATTGAGTCTTGCTTTAAAGTAGATTTTTTGTTGATCAATTCAACTCATCATCATCATCCTAGCATTTTTTCCAGTTGCATCCAAGCCTTGGAGCCAGGGGTCCGCTTACTAGTCTAACCCGATGTGACAGAATATTTACTTTTCCATGAAGCGACTGCCGCCTGACCTCTACAACCTAAAGGGATAGCTATATTCCAAGGTTTAAACCACTGTCAGGATATTTGAGGGTTCTGACTCCCCGTAGCGACTGTCAAAGATCTTCATGACAGCCGGGACCGACGGCTTAACATGCTCTCTGAGGCACAGGGCAAGCGATAATTAACAATTTAATATGCACTTAACTCCGAAAAGTCATTGGTGCATGCCGTTGATTCGAACCCGATACCCTCTGCATGGCAGTCAGTTGCTATCTCCACTAGGCTATCGCTGCCACTATCGAAAGACAGTCGTCATCGTGCTATTGTCAAATATCTTCATGACAGCTGGGATCCACATCTTAACATGCCTTCTGAAGCACAGGGCAAGCAATAACTAACTAATTAATATGCACAATATCACATACATAACTTCGAAACATCCTACAGAACTTCGAAAAGTCATTAGTGCAAGCCTGGATTCGAATGCAAGACCCTCTGCGTAGCGGTCTGTTGGTCTCTCCACTAGGCTATTGCTGCATCTTTTTATCAATTCAATATATAGCTATAAATAAATTTGCTGTTCCCTAACGGGGTTTCATGTTTTAACTAAATGTAATATTGTAAGAGCTTTATAACACAAGAAAGCAATAAAGCATTTTTATTTGAATTTTGATTATAGGAAAAGACAATTTGAGGACAAAAATGCAAGTGAAAGAATAAGAATCAGTGATGGAAAAAGAACAAATTTTTTTTCTCGACAAGACTTCTCTTCTCAATCTGCGTGGCATAAGTTTATGTGGTATGTCACAATAAACCGGCGTGGTAAAGCAACAGCCCTAAGGAATATAATTAGAAAAAGGAAGAAATTGAATAATTTGAAAGAAGCAATTGTCTCTCTGAAAGAACAAGATGAATTTACTGCTGCACAGTATTTGCAGGTTTCTATATATATCAGCTATGTAATAATTTATGACCCTGAATTTAGCAGATAGCAGACAAAATAAAATTTCAGATAGGGATATCTACAAGCAAAATTAAGTTCTTCAGGTTTACCAAATTGGAAATCGTTTGTCGATTTACCTACAGGTGATAATAAACTAATTATTGGATTTTATAAGATATAATAATTTTAAATTAAATATTAAATTTTAGGAAACTCACCGTTTTTCCTATTGCTTCATAAATCTGAAACTTTCAAATTTAGTTTATTTTTGGATTCAAATAAGGTGATTTCAGTTATTTTCTTTAATTTTGGCCTAGTGCGTTATGACGTATACCTGCGTGTAAAGTTATTATTATTAATAAACGAAAGAAGTCATCTTTTCGCCTTAAGAGATCTTAAGACGATATTTTTTAAATTTTAAATTTGTGTCTCTGATTGTTACATATCCTTACCTTTTTATTTTTTTGAAATTTTGTTGGCGGATATCAAAGTTAAAATAATTAAAATCAAAATCAAAAAATTTCGTCTTCATTTTTTAAAAATCTATGCATGATATATCCCGTATATTTTATTTTCTCATTTATTTATTCTCAATAAATATTACTAAATAAATAAGAAAATAAAAAGTCCGAGATATATTAAGTTTAGATTTTTTTTTAAATTAAGACTTTTTTATTTTGATTTTAATTATTTTAACTTAGATATCCGCCAGCAAAATTTATTTTATCTGCTATCTGGTAAATTCAGGGTCATAATAATTTTGATGGTCAGGTATACATTTTTAGAACTGTTTGTAAAAATAAAATATCAGTATTAAGAAAATGAATTAACTTTCAGTAAATTTAAACCAATGAATGAAATGAGATTTTTACACTATTAATGTAGTAGGTAAAAAATAATTGTTTTAAAGCTAATGAATTTTTAGAAAAGTCAAATATCACATGTTATGATGTATTGTTATATTAGGTTTTCTAATTTCTCGACACTTCGAGAAATCTCGAGCTTCGAAAAAAGCTCGAGATTTCTCGACTAAGAGTTCCCGGAAATTCTCGAACATTCGAGAAATATATAAATAAATAAGATAATTAATTAAATTAATGGTAGAACTACTCATGTATTAATATTTTTTTTCGAACGCCCGATTTTTTTTTTTCGTAGTATTTCGGTTATTATCACTTATTTTTTGTATAACTGCAAACATTTTGCAAAACCGACATGAACATTGAATTTATTCTTTAGGTATTTATTCTGGAGTTATATTTTCAGTACTTGGATGAATTATTAAAATGGATTAAATAAATGGATTTTACCTCTAGCTATGGTTTGGTTTTATTCCCATATTCCTTTTATTTCAGGACTTACCTCCACACGTACAAGAACTGATTTCACGAATGAAAAATCGAAAGACAACTCAAGCATTTCCCAGCCGCTTGAAAAATTTTGCTCGCACACTTCATTTCCACTCACCAGCTGCATACAATGTACTACGAAAAAGATTTCTAAATTGTTTGCCTGCTCCTCGAACTCTTAACAACTGGATCTGTACAAAACAGTATAAACCCGGAATTTCCGATGATGTAGTCAGACATATTTCTACTATTGTAGAACAACAATCAAAAAAGGGTACAAATCTTGTTTTCAATCTAACTTTTGATGAGATGCACATCAAAAGACATCGAGAGTGGGATAGAAATACCCACTCTTTTAAAGGTTTAGTTGATTTGGGAGGTCAACTACAAGAATATGAAAATAATGGCGAGTTAAAAATTGCTAGTAAGGTTTTAGTTTTTATGCTAGTAAGCATAAACGGCAGATTTAAAGCTCCCGTAGCCCATTATCTCATTAATTCTTTAAGTGGCGTAGAAAAATCGATACTTATAAGTGACCTGCTCATAAAATTGTATGAAAACAATATAAATGTTGTAAGTTTAAGTTTTGATGGCGACAAAGCTCACATAACTGCTTGTGAAGCTTTAGGCGCACACCTTAATTACGGACAGAGACATAACTTTAAACCCTTTTTTGACCACCCCAGTGACTCTCATCCTGTATACATTTTCTATGACCCGTGTCATTGTTTGAAACTAGTCAGAAATTATTTTGCCACTAAAGGCCCAATTATATACAACGGCACTTCTTACATTGACTGGAAATACATTAAGTTTTTAAACGATAAGCAATTAAATGAAAAACTGCACTGCGCGTGTAAGATAAAAAACAGACACGTGGACTACCACAGGGAAAAAATGAAAGTCTTTTTGGCAGCACAGGTATTAAGTAACAGCACCGCAAGTGCTTTGAACTTTTTAGAATTCGATTTAAAAGAAAACGAATTCTTTGGTGCTTCCCACACCGCTAAATTTTGTAAAATTATTAACGACAGTTTTGATCTCTTAAATTTAAGAAATAAATTTTGTAAAACGCCAGGCCACTTAAACGTTAACAAATCGAATATTGAAGATATTAAAATAAAAATTGACGAATACATTAAATATATTGAAATGCTTGAAATCGAAATACCAGTTAAAGGTTCCGAAGGAAACAATTTTCCCCGTAACGTCAGAAAGTCCGTTCTAGAGAGCACATCGGTTAGTACTGGATTTCTTGGGTTTATAATATGTTTGACTAATTTATATAACTTATCAAAATATTTAATAGATAATCATTTTGTTGACTATTTTTTAAGTTACAAGATCTCGCAAGATCACGTGGAGATGTTTTTCTCCAAAATCCGGCGTATGAATGGATTTTGTAATAATCCTACATCAACGCAATACTTATCCGCCTATAAAAAATTGCTTTGCAACAATTTATCTATAGATGTATCTCAGTCTGCTAATTGTATCCCTTTAGATGATACAACACTTATGAGCCAAGACTACTCGATAGAAGATACCAAAAGTACTGTAAATCAAAACAATATTAATATGCCAGAGAGTATAAGTGCGCCGGAAATTAAAGACTTGATTGGTAAAAATTACATTCTTATTTGGGAACATGATTATAGTCTATCTATGTCTTCAGAGTATTCTGAAGAAATAATTAAGCACATATCTGGTTACATAGTAAAAATTTTAAAAAATAAAATACATTGTGCGAAATGCCGTGATATTTTGGATGGACCAAAAATTTATAATTTGGAAACGAATTCAGGTAATATTGCAAATAACTCGGACAATAAATCAAAACTAACTTTAATAAAAAATCGTGGAGGTTTACATTTCGCATCTGAAGACGTTATTTGCATTTGCAAAATCACAGAAAAAGCAATAAGGCAATGTACCGATTTATTAAAAAGAAATGTTAACAAATTTTTAGTAAATGAAACATTAAAATCTTTACCGCCCTGCATTTTAGATGATGAAGACCATTTTTTAGAACAAGAGCCTCTCCATGATCATCGTTATCAATTAATTTTACAAATCATACAAAAATACATCGATCTCCGATTAAAACATGAGTGTGATGTACAAAACGACGCAATCCGAAGAGTTAGAATGATGAACAATAAATTAACCATATTTCAGGGTCAATAATTATTAATCATACACTGCGTTTTCATACGTTGAGATAAATAATTAAAAATTAATTTATACTATATCAGCTGTGCCCTCGATGTCGTTCGCGTGAATGTTGGGATTAAAATAGTACCTAATATAGATAATACATTGCACTAATAGCGCAGTGGTTGATGCGGCCGCCGTTTAGCCCTCACCCAATCTCTGCCCTCACCGAGTGTTGTGGGTTGGATTCTCATCCTATTTAGGTGTATGGGAGCTACTCGTTCCTACATGACCTTTTTCTAATTTTTATTGTGCAATTTTGTCCGCGTGATTACAATGCATAACCATGCCAAATTTCAGCTCTCTAGTCTCTAGTGCTTATAGTTTTCGCATAAAACCGCGGACAGACAGACTTGCCGGAACTACAAGAGTTCCTTGTAGTTTACAACGGAACCCTAAAAATAGGGAGCCCAAAATAAATTAGACAAAATCGATTAAATAAGCTATTTTCAGCCCACCTGAAAAATTTCGAATTTCTCGACTTATCGGCTCTTATTTTCTCGTCCAGAGTTAGGCCAAATTTCCCGAAAATTCTCGCTTCGAGAAATCTCGAACAGAAACCATTTGTAATTAAACATATTATTATTGTATTTTTGTACAAGAACGCTCGATTTCTTTTATTCTGGAGTTATCAATAATTGAGTAGGTAATTCTACTATTGTAGAACAACAATAAAAAAAGGGTACTTAGGTACGAAGGGTAAAAATAAAGCTCATTTTTATCAAGTCCATGTTGAAAAAGATAATTATTTTATAAAAGAAATGTTGTTAAAAGTAAGATACATTCTTTCCTATTTTCAAAGAAGCTTTGTTTGAAAATATGTATATTTTCAATAGTTGAATAGTGAACAATTTTAAACAAAATAAAACCATATTATTGTTTTTACTTATTGTATTATTTACAATATCATCTTTTATGAGTACGCATATAATACAACATTGTTATTTATTTTTATTTGCTATTACAATGACATAACATAATACATATGAAAATGATTTGGTTGCTAAAGTTACATAGAAATGATATAATAATTATTATTTACAAGAATATTGCTACATAGATGGTTGTCTTAAAACTAGATATGTACATCATGTTCTGCTTAAATTGGGCATGCAAATGTTAATAGAAAATACAAGCTGATAAAGGCACATACATTTACATAATCTCTCTATTAGCCAATTTACAGATTAAGTTCATTTTTTAATATTAAATAAGTTTTTGTTGGTTTTTCAAGTCTTTCTTTGGCTAGCCAACTTTTGATCTAATTTCAATTAAACACCTGGAATTTGAGACCTGCCTTACAAGGAATATCTGACGGCCGGTTGGCGTAGAGGGAGTGTAAGCGACTGCTATGTCGATGGTCTCGGGTTCGATTCCCGCTCAAGTCAAATATGTATGTATAATATGTATGTATTTACAAAAAAAAGTATATTTGTATGTTTATCCATTATCTAGTAAGTACCCATAGTACAAGCTCTGCTTAGTTTGGGACTAGATGGTGTTGTGTGAATGTGGTAGAATATTATTATTATATTATTATTATTTCCTTTATTCAGCATTAATCAAATTTTAGTTACATTTTTAAATATATAATTTAC
This sequence comes from Euclidia mi, assembly GCA_944739405.2. Lineage (NCBI taxonomy): Eukaryota > Metazoa > Arthropoda > Insecta > Lepidoptera > Erebidae > Euclidia > Euclidia mi. The sequence goes on from OX123204.2 coordinate 32,495,314, forward strand.
AAAAAAAATACATTTATTATTATTATTATGAAACCACTGTCTGCCATAATGCTATCCCCAGAAGTACAAATATCAAAAAGCTTGCTACATTCTCCTATTTGCGTGTCACTAACTGAACTAGCATATATATACCTGAACTATATGTTATAAGACCACCTGGTGAGGCAGCAGCTAAAAATTTTAGAGTATTCTTGTGCTTATAAGTACTGAATGTGGCTCTTTGGTTTTTGGGCTGGCTACACTTTTGTACTTCTATTTCAGTTCAATCTAGTATTAGCCTTGTTGAAGGATAATATTTTTTAACCATGTTTTACACAAATAAAATATCATTTCATTTCATTTAAACTATCAGGCATATAATAATCCACTAAACAGCGGTTAGGCCAAATGTCTATTAAGATCCAGATATCTATCTAACAAAGTTTATCCAGGTCACTATAATATTTGACACTTCGGCTTAACTTACACCAAACATTTTGCCTCATTCAAAATCAGTTTTATTTCTTCTAAACTTAATGAATAGTATAAAAAACTGATCCTCTACCAACAAGGAAACAACTCTACTCCAATGGTAGTTAATATCATGAGCCATAGGCAAAAGAGGCCCGAAAATTAAATTAAATTTAACCAATGAGTCTCCATCATCATCCTCGCATTTTCCCGGTTGCATCCAAGACTTGGAGCCCGAGGTCCGCTTACTAGTCTAACCAGATGTGACAGAATATTCGCTATTCCACAGAGCAACTGCTGTCTGACCTCCTCAACCCTAAGGGATAGCTATATTCTATGGTATAGACCAGTGTCAGGATATTAGAGGGTACTACCTCTCCATAATGACTGTCAAAGATCGTCATGATGCCAATGTGACTAACGCTGTATAAAATTGCACTGTCTCATCAGCAAAGCTCTGTTGAGAACTATCTTAAAATATTAGGTGTTTGTGTTCCACAATTGTTCTGGTTTGGCTTAATAGATTTAGGTACTGGGGAAGAACCAAATTCTATCAGAAGCTCTTGAGATAAATTGTAGTCTTGAGACACAGTATTATCTTTTTCTAGTGGCAATATATCCTCACAATGTTGTGTGCTTGAAGGCATGTCAAGAAGCTCTTCTTGAGGTCGCGGTTTACCAATATATCTGCTCTAGCCTCGTCGTTTTCAGAAATTGGTTGTGTGTTCCATGGAAAACCTGATGATACAGCACCTTTCATCAAGAATTTATGTTGGTGTTTTACTCCTAGAACAATTTGTGATTTGTATCATTACAAATTAAATAAGCAGGTATGATTACACTGTGTAAGAATTATTGGAAAATATTTATAAGCAGCTTACCTGTGTGTTTAGTTAATCTAAACTTCTAGAACTACACTTTCTACAAAGTGTTTACCACATAACCTCGAAATTCTTGTAGGAATTAATTTTTCACGACGGATAGCTTTTAACCAAAGCCTCCAAATCTTTATATCCTTCGGTATTTAGTGCGTTTCAACTTCAGAGCATTTGGAAACAATACAGCGCGTCATTCTAACTGTTTAATGTTTTCTAAATTTGACCATAGTACAAATTCAATGTTTGGTTGTTTGGGGACACAAGACACAACCATTTGACAGTTGCTAACCCCACAGTAGAAAAGAAAAAGAATGTAGAGCATGCGTTGTTAAAGAGAGATGCAGGGGGCCTCTAATATTGCGTTCTCCCTCCCACCGGCGGACACGACACAGTATTGAGTTAGGTACTATTCTGCCACTCTATTCTTAATATCTCTATGGTACGAACTTGCGCATGGTACAGTCGGGTGGACATGTCATAACCAAGAAAATATATTTGTAATTATTGAAAATTAAAATCTTCAGTTACGTTGTCAGATTTGCTATATTATAATTGTTTAATTACATATTCAATCAAATTCGAGTAATGTAAATTCAGTTAGGTGAAGGGACTTTTAAGCCTAGACTTCTTTCCTTCTTCAGAAACTTTAATACGTCATACACTATTTTCCGTGTTTGGCGACGTAAAACATAAAAACGACCGCAAGGCTTGAACAATGACAATGGTAACTATATCAGTACAAATAACAACAAGAAACCACGATAGCAACGAGAAACAATAAAGTAACACTACGAAACTATTTTAAACGCGACGATACTGTCAGAGCTCAGCGATTATGTGAGTCGTGTACGAACGTAGCACACTCACACTAACGCACGGTAGGCGAGGACGCTAGCGGGTGGAGACCAGCGCGCGCGGGCGTGCCCTGCCTCCACGCCCCGCATACGTCCCGCTGATACCTGATTTTGTGTTCTGCGCAGCGCAATGTGGCTAGGTTCGGAGCGCCCATAAAGTTTGGCGAGTACTGTATGTAAATGTTACTTACTTTGGAGGGGGTTTGTACTTCGAAATCAGTTAAATGTCCACCGTTCCCTTTATCTCATCAATATCTGCGTTAAAGGGGTCGGTGATTTTGTAAAACAAAAACAAAATTAATAATTTTATTAAGTTTTTTCAAGCGAATACTGTAGTAACTTATGTTTTGTTTCGATGTAAAATATCTTAAGTGCACTTACAAATAATACACCACGCGTACTGTAACGTAGTTGCGCTATACGATATATTACTCCGCTAAAGATGAAGGTACGATTATATACAGTCTTCATATCTTTGGTTCTATTGTAAATGATATTGTTTTTATTAGATCAAACGATAATCCATGATACAGGGTGAAAGAAAATCTAAAATGACATTTTCCTCATTTTGTCAGTTACGATGTCATACGTAGGAGGTGTCGATATATACAGTACATGCTAAGAAAACAAATTACTACAAAAATCTTACAATTAATATATCATACTACTAACTAATTCATTTATATTTAGATGGCGTAATAAAATTCTTTCACATCGCTGTGGATTGGGAGCGTGCCCAGAAACTGGCAGCATTGCTACGTCAGACGCTAGGCAGCTATGCTTACCTTTTGTGCCAAATATAGCACAACTCTGTACTCCACGCAAGGCATGGACAACTGACTTTGCTCGTTATCTATTTCGTCATTTGGGCAACGAGCAAGACAATCCATTATTTCTTCACACAAAAACTTTGCAATAATCTTTTATTGTAATTGAGATAGCAACTGAGTTACACGAGTGTAATCGTCCCAGCGCTATCCCAGTTGCAACCCGGGGTCCACTTATTCGTCTGACCAGATTTGACCGAATATTAGCTTTGTGCATAGAGCGACTGCCCCTCCGCAACCCAAAGGGGTAGCAATATTCCATGGCTTAGACTAGTATCAGTTTATTACGAGCCGACCTAGGATAGTACTCTTTCTGTAAACGACTGTCAAAGATCTTCATGACATCAGGGATGAGCTTAGCCGGCAAGGAGCAATTATTATTAAATTGCTCCTTGTTAGCGGGCGCTTATTAATAAATGTCACTGGCGTGCCGTGGATTCGAATCAGAAAACCCTCTGCGTAGCAATCTGTCGGTCTCTCCACTAGGCTATCACAGCGTAACATTCTCGTAGGAAAATACTCCTCGTATTTATCTTTCCGACCAGGAAACTTTACTACAGGCTCCGCTACAGGCCTCGTTTACGGAGACGGGAGGCATTGCGTGTCGCGTGCAGCGGCGCGGCCCCAACTTTACTCTACGCGCGGCCCGCACTGAATTCAAATATATGGCGTTGTATGAGTGCGTTTACGGAGAAGCGATTTTACGCGCGTTTGCTTGAAATGGAGCGTTTTTTGCGGCGGAGCCCGCGGGTGGCAGCGCCGCGTTTTACGCGGCGTTTATAGCGACGGCACACGCAGCGGCAATTCTCAATGTAGAAATGCTCACAGCAAACCTTCTGCCAGTCTTATTTGGCAATCGAACAACGCAGATGTAGTAACCGTCGTAATGGAATAGAGATAGTTCATGTTCTAAGTGCGATACGTGCGTTTCCATCTCTCGCTAAACTAAAAATGAGTACCCCGGGCCCGGGTGCATCGCTGCGGTGACCGCCGCGGACGTCCCAGTGGGCGCCGCCACGCTACCCAACCCGCGTCTCTGTGAACAACTGCTTATATTGCCATAAATTTGTGTTTACGCGTGCGGTGATAAGTGCCGCTACACAGCCGCCCCTACATAAACATAAAAAACGTCCAACGCGCCGTGAGACGCCACGCCGCACGCGACCACAGAGTACCTACCTTTATATATAGGAGAACACGCGACGCGCTACTCCCCGGAAGCCTCAAGAGTGGGCCATACCAACTCCGGGCGGGTTGCTTAGGCAAATATGTAGCAAGGTTGAGCATTGGTTGGGCTCTTATACTATATATTATAAGGTTGGGCTAAACCCACTGACTTATAAGAGAAGCTAAACCACAAACTGGCATTAGAGCATCGTTTCACCTCTTTTTACACATCGGTTCACACGAACGACATAGCTTAGCTACGCTAGCTACTACATTATGTGCGCTTCAGTGCTCCATTGTTTGGTTTCCAAAGCAACGCTTGCTTCGCATCGTTTCTCGCTAGCTTAGCCCACCCGTCAGCATAGGCAGCCCGCCCGCTGGCAATGTGAGCATCTCTTATGGCACGTTACGCTACTGTTGAAAACCGAAGATCTTTTTCGTTAATATGACAAAGATATTTGACTTAATTATCATTTAAATAGATTACAAGAATGTGCATTATGCACTGAACTGAGCAAGCAACCGGATGTAAGCTACAGATATTTTTTTAGGCTTTACGGTAGCTTCACATCACATGTAACAAAAGCCTTGGTTTGCATTATCCACTTGATTTATGAGTACTGATCAAATATGTGCTACATACTCTTTTCCTACAGGAAATATTTAAGAAATCATAAAGTATTATATTATATTCACACAAAGTAGATCACTGAGCAAAACACGTCTGTGGCGATGCTAAGATTCTAACTAGCGACTCTAGCGGCGAATTTGGAAGTTGTCCGGGTGCGACACTTTTGACAGCTCAATACAATTACCACTATAACCTCGAAGCAGTTGTATTGAAAGCTGTCAAAAGTGTCGTACGCGGACAACTTCCAAATTCACAGATCTGTGTTCACCGCCATAGACTAATATATATTATAACTGGAGATTCACCGCTAGAGGCGCGCGGATAATCTTTATTCTTTGCATCGCCAATTGGAACAAAGTAACCTACACAAATCACCACTTTCAGTCTCAGCCAGTAATCATTCTAAATTATGAATAAATCACGGATAACTTAGACCATTTCATACAAATTATTATTTATAATATATTTTTATAAAATGATATTGAATTCATAGCTTGACATAGTTAGCAGACTATTTCATATCTTTGCCTATTATTTCTAAAAGAAAGTTGCTATATCGATGGTTCATCAAGTTCATTCATTTATGTGACGTCATTATGGCCTGGTTGGGTTAGGTTTGCTTGGAAATTTTTGTTAACAATCTTGTATTTTAATATAATATATGTTGTGCTACTTATTTTAGATTAGTAATATAAATACCTCATATAGTACCGGTAATCCTGGTGCCAAGAAGTGTCTATTTCGACGACATTTTCTGGCGAAAATGAATCGCCATGAAGGTGGGTAATGATAATCAAAATTTGTTCGATGCTATTGTCACTGCGAATTTCATTGCAAAAAATATGATAAATATTGTCATTATGATGCCATTCTATGTTTTATGCTACCAATTTTCATATCATTGTCATTAGGACAAAGGAAATTACGAATTGTTGTTGTATTGTGTGTATTGACATATTTTCAGGAGTCAGCTGTGATTCTTGTTTGAAAAATAACTTCAGAGGACGACGATACAAATGTTTGATTTGCATCGACTATGACTTGTGCGCAGCCTGCTATGAGTCCGGCGCTACCACAAACCAACACACTACAGAGCATCCTATGCAATGCATTCTATCAAGAAGTGACTTTGGTGAGACCTATTTGCAGTGCTTGAGTGTGTTTAGTCCATATATTTATGTGCCAAGTATGTATACTTATTCCGCGCAAGGTTAATAACAGAAATTATTTACCTAACAACCATAAATTACACAACAAACACATAAACTTTATTTGATGTCCCATAAAAAGCTTTGACATACATAAGTAGATCAGTGAAGACAGTATTACTTTAACATTTACATTTTCAAATTTCATATTGTATTGTTTACAATAACTATAAACAGTGATAACAAACAATACAAAATATATTCATACATCTTTCTACTCAATTCTTATTAGAAAACATAAATGAAACCTGTGTTTTTGTAAAAAAATGCTATTTATATCACAAAGATAAATTTTCACATAAAGCAAACATCAGTATTGCTCTTGTATGTAAATTCTATTAATATAATCTTGTTTCATACTGAGAAAATAAATGAAAATATCATTTTCTAAGAATTGGCATATATTTTTACATTTTCTGAGAATTGGCATAGATTTTTATATTAATTATACCTACAAACGCATATTTCATGTAAATGACCTTTCTTTACAGTAGTATTCTTAACTGAGAGAAGCTAATATTCTAACAAGCAGACTAGGTACTTAAAATGTTCATATTACTAAATTTATTGAAAAAAAGATAAATATGTTTTAAATGCCCTATGTTTTACCATGGGTTACACCGGTCATGGTCTTGGGATGACTTTATAACTAGTATTCTTTAATTAATGATTACTTCAATTATGTTCTGGCTGTGGCTTCATTGTGTTCTATTTATTACCACATTAGTGATTGCAATGTAGATTATTTGATATTCATTCATTACTGTATGTTCTAATCATACCTTGATAAGGCTGCATATAAGAAACTAGACGATGCCCGCAGTTACACCCGCATTATTTAAGGCTACTGCTCTACTCCCGTCGCTCATAGCGAGATGTTATATAGCCTATAGCCTTCCTCGATAAATGGGCTATGTAACACTGAAAGAATTTTTCAAATCGGACCGGTAGTTCCTGAGATTAGCGCGTTCAACCAAACAAACAAACAAACTCTTCAGCTTTATATAATAGTATAAGATAATTTTCATTAAACTGTATTTTCTTATTCATTGTACATAAATTGTACTATTTTAACATTGAATCAATTTGTCTTTATTGGCATACCCATTGTTATGCATGTGGTAGTACCACATGGATTTTGTAGATGTAAACCAAAGTGTTTCTATGGAAATCATCATGATCACCATCATTGTAGTGTTATGCTTATCCTGTTTGTAACCAATACTTTTGCTTTGGAGCCTCGGTTCTGCTTACTCGTCTTAATCAGATTTGTTAGAACAAAGTAATTCCATGGAAATATCAGTAGTTGTTGAAATAAACACTTGGTTTATGTGTTTGTTTCTATACTTAATAATAGGATGTAAATTGAAGAAAATAGTAAATACATAACTAAATATTATTATGAACTATCATCATTCACATACAATACAAAAATGCCTTACATTTGCTTTGTTGTATTGCTTATTTATTCTGTGGGTAGTTTTTACAACAACATTTAGTGGTATTATCTTAATATATAAAATCCTTGCGTTACTGACTGACTGACAGACACGCTACAGCCGAAACTATTGGGCGCCGGAAGCTGAAATTTGGCATGTATGTTCCTTGGGGACCGTAGGGGTGCACTAAGAAGGGATTTCCCGAAATTCCCACAGGATCGGCCAAAACGGGTAAATTAAAAAAAAACGCAGGCGTAGCTGCGGGCGTCCTCTAGTTTATTCATATATAGGTAATCCTTGTGAGTACCAGGCATAAAAAAGACTTAAATACTTCATACTAGCCGTTTCCCGCGGTTTCATCCGCATCCTGAGGAAACTACTTCGCATACCCGAAAAACCCAAATATCTTACGGACCCCAGTTTTTTTCTAAAATAAAATATAGCCTATGTTACTCGCAGATAATGTAGCTTTCTAATGGTGAAAGAATTTTTAAAATCAGTCCAGTAGTTTTTGAGTTTATCCATTACAAACAAACAAACAAAAATACATTTTTTTTTTCCTTTTTATAATATTATAGTGTAGATCATAATGTCCATTGCTACTTTACCAAGCATAAGACGGTAAATAGATATTGACAGATTATAAATTCTATTTTAGAATTAAGAACAAGGTGAATCATTGCTTGCATGAGTTGCATGTCTGTTACTGTTAACCAGGTTTGGTTTGACACTGTCAGTGCCAAGTTTAATGTATGATATCTGGTTTAAGTCCCATTATAACATAGTTATCATCATTATAGTCTTATAAATCAAATATATTTAGCTAAGAAGCCTTGATTATGGACTGCATGAATGACACAGCGCTAATATTACTGTTGCGAGTTCCATTCCCATGAGACATTTTATTCTTTGATTTTAAATTTATCTAAAAGTGATGATGTGAGTGATGAATCTAACTACTTTACCTGATTTACTTTGTTAATTCCTAGCAAAGACATACTCCTTTTCAACTGCTTTGAAGGACACTAAATATGACATAGTAGGTATACTGTCCATGAAAGTGTTAAACAAAGAAAATAATGTTGTCATGTACATTTTTGTATTGCAAGGTTTAAAAAAAGATTTTCAATATAAGTTGTGTCATACGATTTCATTGTCATCTTCAGATCTGTACTATGGTGGAGAGGCACTAACCTTGGAACAGCCGCAGGCATACACATGTCCATTCTGCAATAGGATGGGCTTCACTGACACAGCGCTCATGGAGCATGTCACAGCGGAACATGCAGATACTACGCTGGCTGTGAGTATTGTCATCACATTATTGTACAGATAAGGCATCGATTTAAAGAGGCAGTACTGTATTATCTGGAGGCATGGTTCTATATGGGCAACACCGTCTCTACCATGAGGAAACATGAACAGAATGCATTACTTAGGTACCATGCTACAATCCAGTAAACCGCCATATTGAATATGGCAAGAATAGAAAAATAATTTTATTTTTGTATGACTCAAATATTTTCCCCTATTTTTTAAGGTATGGTACGTTTTGTAGCCAAAAATGAAACATCTCCTTTATGCCTATTTAATAAATAGGCAATATGATTCATCAAATAACAGTTAAAAATAATTACACACACAGTAAATTGTGTATTACACAAAATTCGTATTATATTGCTCATTATGTTGCAAGAAATATTTAAAATGTTCTGTGACAGAGTAGCTTTATGCATGCTTCATAAATGGAATGTTATGCTTATATTAAAGCTGGGAATATGCCGATCTTTAAGTAATACCACAAATGGATTAATAATAGTCATAGTGTAGGGTTGCAAAATTTTATATTCACCCTCATCAGGCCTTGAGTTTTATTAGGTTTCAGTTATCATTTTACCCAAATATTAGGGAATATCATGCGAGAACCTGCATGCTTATATATTTTCTGCAATTGTCTTAACATATGGTTAAATATTTATTTTTATTCAAACCTAACTGGGTTATAAATCCATTTATTGGCGACACGGATCGTTTGAGCAACTCTGCATGCTTCAAAGACGTTATTGATTAAAGCTTTGCCCCAACTCAAGTAGGTACGATTTAGGGGTTCCTCCCAAACTTGTATACAAAAGGTTTTTATACAGAAAAGATAATTCAGCCAAGTTAACCTTAGTGACTGCCCGTATGGCGTAGGGTTTTTAGCGGTCCCCTCGCCATTTGCCTCACCCAAACGAGACATAACTTTGTATAGGTCACATTGTTCCTAGTGCAGGAATATAAAAAGAGAAAAAAGGTCCCTCCTCTTTATTATAATGTAGGCTTGATTAGATGTTTTTATTTTACTATGGAAAGGCCAATGATTTTTTATTACTATGGATAATAAAGTTGTTGTAATGTTTGTATTCAGGTGGTGTGTCCGGTGTGCGCTTCGATGCCGGGCGGCGAGCCGAACTTCGTGACCGATGACTTCGCCGGACATCTCACCCTGGAGCATAGGACGGGCCCAAGAGATCTCATCTCATTTCTGATATCCTTTTTACAAATATTCTTATAAACATATCTCTATATCACCTCGGACTCTATTAAAGTTGCTATAAACAATTATGCGACAAATGCTAGAGCGATAGTACGATATATCGACCATCAGTGGTGCGACAGGTTGCTTTCTCTACAAACGACGGATCGTTGGATCGACGAATGTTAGTACGAAACCGATTTTGCTCGACAAATTGAAGCGCATACCATTTGTCGCAACTCTGATGCGGAGTCATCGGTGTCCGATCATTTGACAAAAAACAAATGAAAAATTTTCATTTGACAAATAACATTTGACAAAATTATACTTGATAAATTTATTATTTTACAAACTATTGTTTAATAAACTACTCATTAGACAATATATTTACTATTAAAAAATATTATGCTAAAACATTAATTTACAAATTGATAATTTTTTAAACATGTTATTTGGCAAAACAATGTAAAGCATAAATAACATTTTACAAAATGCATTGCTTGGTAAATATATTATTAACCAAAATCTACGTTAATACAACAATCTTTGTGTAGGGTCAACTAAAACAATGACTGGTTAGGTTAGAACTGCGACCACAACGCCAGAACCGAATTCTACTTATTTCGCTGAATTTAAGCAGTGTGTATTTTTTTTAAAGACTTAAGTTTCTATGGAATTAGTATTAATACAAAATTATTACTTGCCTATAAATAATCTGTCCAAGATTGAAATTGCAACCACGCAATTATTTTCAAAATTTCGCGTAAGTATTGGTTAGAAATTAGTTATTTTTAAAAACTAATAATTTATCTTCTAACTTTTTGTACAATCACCAATTTGGCAAACGAATCATTTAGTCAAATGATTATTTTTTTAAATAATTATTTAACATTTAAATTTTTGTCTAAGTAAAACATTTGCGAAACCTGTATTATGTCAAATGATTGTGTTTAAAGTAATATGTTTGCGAAATGAAAGTTTTTCAAATGATTAGTTTTTCAAACGTTGTTTGTAAAATGATCTTTTGTCATATGTTTTTTGTTAAACAATAGTAAACCGGAGTCATCACACAGAAAGAAAGTAATCACGCCAATTTCAATTGTGTCATTATGATTATCACCAATCTACGGCACTAAAATAACAGCTACGAATTGTTACGAAAAATATATAAACAAAAAATGATTTCTACAAACTAAATCAGAACTAGGTATATGTTGCAACTAAAGCATTGATAGTAGTATCTTAAATAGAACTTGTAATCATCATTTTTTTATAGATTATGCATTAGCACGCAATGATATTATTTCCTCGGTCGCTACTAAAGTTGTCTATAAAAGTTAAATTATACACTTTAGTATGTTTACTTGACTTGTTTAGGTAATGAAATTGAGTTACTATTTTAGTTACCTTCTATCCAAAAGAGATATCTAGTGCTCACGCACTAGATATCTCGCATATACGCATGTATATATAGTAAAATCTAAAACTCTAATAATTTATCTAAATTTTGGTCCCATTTAAACTCAAAAGGCGCCTTTGCACTAAGATAAGATAATTATTTATTGTTCATCACAAGTCACATTACAGAGTTAGAAGAGAAAATGAAGAAGTGACTACTCTAACCATAGTGCTTATAAACAAACTACGATAGTCACAACTTTTATGCTATTATTCGTAATCTATAAACTAAACATATGCACGGCAAGCGATAGGTAGACTATGAATCTGATCGTAATTGCCAATTACCATGAATGACAATCGCGTTGATAAGCACAATAAAATGTTGATAACAATATCGATTGCTATCTGACAGATTTTCTGTAGGCTACAAAGCAGATTTTCGTAGTAAATTGAAGTTCTTTCGTAGTAATACCTTGGTTATTGTTGTGTGTGTGGACTCTACCTAATATCGTTTAGTCTAAAAATGCCTAACTCGGGAAATGGCTACCTAATACTGAAAAGGACTAATTCGTGAAAAGGAATAATTTGCGAAATGCCTAATTCGATAAAAGACTATTTATTATAAAGACTACCTAATTCAATAGAACCGCAATATGACTAAACTATGATCTAATAGGCTCAAAATAAAAATGTGTTAAAAATATTTTTAATATCATATAGGTATATATAATAATACATACATACATACATATCGTCACGCCTTTTATCCCCGAAGAGGTAGGCAGAGGTGTATTTCTACACCCACTTTTCGCCAGATATACTTTAGTCCCACGTAATAAGGTGCGAGCCTATTGCCGTACCGGGCACATTTCCAGACTCCGTACTGCTACTGAGAATTTCGTGACAGAAAAACCCAATAACATTGCCCGACCCAGGAATCGAGCCCGGGACCTCCCGATCCCACGCGCACATTTATGCCGCGAGACCAACGAGGCAGTCGTATAGGGTTTGATGTCGAGTTTTCCGTCTCTACGCAAAGATGGTATTTGCATCGTGTTATCCCTTAGTCGCCTCTTACGACACCCACGGGAAGATAGGGGGTGGTGACACTTGTATTCTATGCCGTCAACCACACGGATATATATAATAATATATAGGTATATATAATATACAGGTGGAGGATTTACTCTGACGAGTAGATACTCGTCATAGTACCTCCCCCAGCGCAAGCAGTCAACCGAAAGATGGCGGTCAAACCATCCGAACCTGGTGGAAGTAAATCCTAAGATGGCTAGATGGGCAGCAGCGTCCAGCACTAAAGACTTCCGCTACTGCGATCGCCAATATGCCTGCCAAGCGTGGCGATTACGGCAAATTCCCCCAAACATGGACCACATCAATAAAAACCGGCCCCTAGTCCCCGGCGGCCCCGCTAGTCCTGGTTATGGTAGCAGCCATGGTAACGGCGGGGAAAGGGGTGCGTAGAATCTCCGGAACAGATCGGGCTACCACCATCAACGACAAGTGGCCCTGGCAACACTGAACACGCGCACACTGCGGACCGACGAGAAAATTGTCGAGCTGGAAGAAGAATTGAGCAAGTTGCGATGGGATATCATAGGCCTATCTGAAGTCCGAAGACAGGGGGAGGACTCGATAGTTCTCAATTCCGGTAACTTGCTCTTCTACCGGGAGGGCGACCAACAGTCCCAAGGTGGTGTCGGGTTCATTGTCCACAAATCTCTCGTGATCAACATGGTAAATATCGGGATTGTGTCGAGCAGGGTAGCGTACCTTATACTCAGAATATCCAAGCGGTATTCGCTGAAGGTCATACAGGTATACGCTCCGACCTCAACGCACCCCGATGAGGAGTTGGAAGCCATGTACTAGGACATATCTCAGGCTATACATGGCTTAAAACCCATTGCACCGTGTTCATGGAAGATTTTAACGCGAAACTGGACAAACGCGACGGTGATGAGCTGAGAGTGGGGCAATTTGGATATGGGCATCGGAATTCCCGGGGTCACTTGCTGGCTAGCTTTATGGAGAAGGAAGGACTCTATATGATGAATTCCTTCTTCAAGAAGCGAGAATGCCGCAAGTGGACCTGGGTAAGTCCAGACAGTGCCACCAAAAATGAGATAGACTTTATCATGTCGACGAAGAGGCAGATATTCAATGATGTCTCCGTGATCAATTCGCTTAAAGTGGGGAGCGATTACCGAATGGAAAGAGGCACATTGAATATCTGTACAAGCCTCGAACGGTCGAGGTTGATAAAGTCCACGCTCCGACCGGCACCGGTTCATATCCAAAAACCCGAGAGCTTTCAGCTCGAACTCAAGAACCGTTTCGAATGCCTGGGCGAATGCGTAGATGTGGACTAGTACAGTAACGGGTTCGTGGATGTTGTCCATAGTCCATACAACAGGGGCTAAATTCCTTAAGCCCCAGAAAAGCAAGAGAACCAGCAAAATCTCGGGTCCGACCCTCGAGCTGTTAGAGGAAAGGCGCAAGATGGTTCTGCTATCCTCCGACGACATGCCGAAATATCGGCACCTCAACAGACAGATCTCTAAGTCTCTGACTCGCGATCACCGCCAATACAACACAAAATGTGTTTGTAAGGCGATCGAGCAGAATAAGGGATCCAAAGTGTTCCAGAGAGATCTGTCTGTTGAGCAGAGTCAGCTGACAAAGCTGAAGACGGAAGATGGTAGAATCCTATCGTCCAAGCCTGAGCTCTTGGAGGAGATCGAAAGGTTCTATGGACAGCTATACACGACAACGCAACAACCCGCAAGTACTCCAGCGTCAGACCCTAGAGCTGGATTGACCCGACACTATACCGAAGATATCCCGGACGTCAGCGTGCACGAGATTAATGTGGCTCTCAAACAGCTCAAAAACAACAAGGCGTCGGGTGATGACAGAATTACATGCGAGCTTCTGAAGGCCGGCGGCATCGGCACACCCGCTATAGAAGCCCTTCGGAAGCTATTGAATTCCGTCATTCTCGAGGGTAAAACGCCACAGCCGTGGCATAGAGGTGTGGTGGTGCTTTTCTTAAAGAAAGGGGATAAAACCCTCTTAAAGAACTACAGACCCATCACACTTCTGAGCCACGTCTACAAGCTGTTTTCGAGGGTCATCACGAATCGTCTCGGGGGCAAGCTAGACGACTTCCAGCCCCGAACAAGCCGGTTTCCGTAAAGGCTATAGTACCATAAACCACATACATACGCTGCGGCAGGTTATACAGAAGTCCGAGGAGTATAACCAGCCTCTATGCTTGGCGTTTGAGCACTATGAGAAAGCCTTCGATTCGATCGAAACCTGGGCGGTGCTGCAATCTCTCCAACGGTGCCGGATTGACTACCGATATATCGAAGTGCTGAAGTGTTTGTATGAAAACGCCACTATGTCAGTCCGCCTGGTCCAGGACCAGAGTTCGAAGAAGCCTATTCAATTCCAGCGAGGGGTGAGACAGGGGGATGTCATATTCCCGAAACTGTTTACCACTGCGCTGGAGGACGTTTTCAAGCTTCTGGACTGGAATGGACTCGGCATCAACATCAACGGCGAGTACATCACTCACCTTCGATTCGCAGACGATATCGTAGTCATGGCTGAGACCATGGAAGACCTAGGCACAATGCTCGATGGCCTCTGTAGAGTCTCCCAACAAGTAGGTCTTAAGATGAACATGGAAAAGACGAAAATCATGTCGAACGTCGATCCATCGTCCATGTTGTACAGGTACAACATGGACGTTCGATATGATTTTTATGAGCGTAGAGTTCCCAACCTGAATAGAAGCAGGCTCAGGTTGGGAACTCTACGCTCGAAGTTGTCGACAAGTATATCTACCTGGGACAAGTAGTCCAATTAGGTAGGTCCAACTTCTAGAAGGAGGTCAATCGTCGAATCCAACTCGGTTGGGCAGCATTCGGGAAGGTACGACATATCTTCTCGTTCGATATCCCGCAGTGTCTCAAGACGAAAGAAAGTCTTTGACCAGTGTGTGTTGCCAGTGATGACTTACGGATCAGAGACGTCGTCGCTCACTATGGACCTTATCAGAAGGTTCAAGGTCACTCAGAGGGCGATGGAGAGAGCTATGCTTGGAGTTTCCCTGCGAGATCGAAACAGAAATGAGGAGATCCGCAGTAGAACCAAAGTCGCCGACATAGCTCTCCGGATAGCCAAGCTGAAGTAGCAGTGTGCAGGGCACATAGCTCGAAGAACCGATGGCCGTTGGGGTAGAAGGGTTCTGGAGTGGCGGCCACGTACCGGACGACGCAGCAGAGGTAGGCCAGGCCCCCCGCAAGATGGACCGACGATCTCGTCAAGATCGCGGGAGGCGGTTGGATGCGGGCGCCTCAAGACCGGTCTATGTGGAGAACCTTGGGTGAGGCCTATGTCCAGCAGTGGACGTCGTTTGGCTGATATGATGATTATATAGGTATATATAGGTTAAAGAACAATGGTCACTTTGGCCTTTAGCACGTCTGATAATGAGTCCTATACCAAAAAAAGTACATTTTTTTAATATTTTGATCAAAGTAAATACATATTTTTAGGACTTGGGAGAAAGAAATAATGTATTTACAGTTTATTTTTTAAACTATACCCCTAAACAATAATGAAATGTTATGAACGCAGCCATAATCTTATTGTCAAAATATGCGTTTCATTATACGATATGATAAATAAGAATTTATGTTACTTTGTAATAAAATAAAAAATAACTTTTACAATAAAATATCAATAGGTGTTTTAGTTACATATAAAATATTAAAAATATTTTTATTACGTAGTAATTAATCGTTTTTTTTAATGAAAAATCTAAGATTTGACGTGAATGACGTGAAATGGAACAAATACGCCATTTCGGTATCTGTCACTGTTATACCCGGTACATCAACGTCAATTGTTCCTCGCCTGCTATGAATTGTTATATATAGTTTTTTAGTTTGTTTGTTAGAAGAACATGTTTTTCTACACACATATATTAGGTACCAGAATAGTTTAATGTATATATTTTTACGAAGAAACTAAATAAAAACACAATTTAGTTCATAACCTCAAACATACTTTTTATAGAATAAAAAGGTAATCCCAAGTTTTTAAAATTTATATCTATACTAAAGTTAAATAAAGTAACATAAAAATATTGATAAATAACTCCACAGCAATAGACGTGAAAAAAGAAATTCTGGTCCACCTTTGTATGGGAACCGACCATTGTTCTTTGTAAACAAACAAAATATTAAAAAAACTGACAAGAAACGAAATTTCGAAAATTGTATTGTTTAATATATATTGTATGCCTAATAATTTTTACCATTGTTGCAATTTTAGTAGCATCACAAAAACAAATAGGTACTATAGAAAACAATGAACAGGAAACTGTTATGCCTTAAAATAATAATTCTAAATATAGGACATCTGCTTTCATAATTTTTAAAACATAGGCAGTAAAATGCATCTGAATTTTCGACTATTTCTTCTATTTTAAAACAAGACAAGCAGGGGATAAGCCAATTAGAACGAAATTCAAATACCTACTAATTAACCTGAGTAAAAAAATCGAATTTTAAAAATTCTTCCAAGTAAGGCAATTCAGTGCATCTTACAGTAAATTAAGGGTTACTTGGAATTGCCAAAAATCCTATCTTATTGCTCCCCTACACTGCCCAAAAAACAATCATGCTAAATTTTAGCTTCTTGCTGCCGCAGTCAGTCAGTAACGCAAGAATACAGTATAGATAGGTAGAGATATATATACAATATTGCACGCGCGCACTTTTAATAGCGGTTTAAAAAATGTGTACACATAAAAAAGAAAATCGTTTACCACATATTATTTTTGCTTTGTATGACTTTGCGTGATGTCCAAAACCAGTGGATTTCGGCTTGGTGATGGGTCTTGTGACAACCTGTATACAGATTTTTGAGAAAATCTAGAGTCTAGATTGATTATTTACTTATAACTTTGTGTTACGTATTGTGATATGAGTATGATTCCTTAACCGTGGTATACGATGAGCCGAGTGGTATCCGGCACGGCGGAGTGAGGCGCATGCCACACTCGGGCCGCGGCGTCAGTCGCGCCCGACGAACCAACATGCAGTTTAGGTAAATATTTCCTATTACTCTTATAATCTAACGGACTAAAGATGATATTACAGTGTATACATTTACTATATTCAATTGTTATTGAATACAGCGTATTTTTTAAGTATAAACAGCTCATTTCCATGATCGTTAGGCCCCGCATTCGAGATGCGGGTGATTTCTGTTAACGCATGACTTAGAGCCCGTTTTCGTTAGTCGATGGCCCGTATCCGCCATCCGAAATGTTTAATTTGGTTTCCTCTCGCATCGCGTCAATTCAAATTAAGAAGCCCCGCACAAGCCATCGACAACATTGCGACCGTCGATGAGAACTAGCGAGAGCATCTCTTGAAAAGTCGTCGGGGACGAGGTCTCCAAGGCGTGACCAGATCTGAGGAACGCACCGCGTGCGCGTCCCTCCCACGCTTTAAACGCGTCTCCACTGCAACCTATCGTCTCGTGCGACGTTCGGCATATCTGGATCCTAACTTGTGTTGCGAGTTGTAGCTTTACGTCGCTCTTTGTACGTAAAATCGTAAATAATGTGTGTGCATCATACAATTTTATTATAACCGGTAACGGTATCTTCATCAGCCTGCCTTAGTCCACTGCTAGATATAGGCCTCTCCAATGACCTCTCTAAACTATATGATGTATATAATGATATGATTGTGTATGCAGCACGGGCGGCGGCATCTCGTCTCTGTCGCCGTCGTCGCGCGACGCAGTGGTGGACCCCATCGCCGAGCTGCTGTCGCAGCTGTCGGGCGTGCGGCGCGGCGCCGGCCAGCCCGGCACGCCCAGCCAGCTGCAGCAGCTGCAGATGCAGCTGCAGCTCGAGCGACAACAGGCCACCGTACGTATACACACATGATGTAATCATCGCCGAGCTGCTGTCGCAGCTGTCGGGCGTGCGGCGCGGCGCCGGCCAGCCCGGCACGCCCAGCCAGCTGCAGCAGCTGCAGATGCAGCTGCAGCTCGAGCGACAACAGGCCACCGTACGTATACACACATGATGTAATCATCGCCGAGCTGCTGTCGCAGCTGTCGGGCGTGCGGCGCGGCGCCGGCCAGCCCGGCACGCCCAGCCAGCTGCAGCAGCTGCAGCTCGAGCGACAACAGGCCACCGTACGTATACACACATGATGTAATCATCGCCGAGCTGCTGTCGCAGCTGTCGGGCGTGCGGCGCGGCGCCGGCCAGCCCGGCACGCCCAGCCAGCTGCAGCAGCTGCAGCTCGAGCGACAACAGGCCACCGTACGTATACACACATGATGTAATCATCGCCGAGCTGCTGTCGCAGCTGTCGGGCGTGCGGCGCGGCGCCGGCCAGCCCGGCACGCCCAGCCAGCTGCAGCAGCTGCAGCTCGAGCGACAACAGGCCACCGTACGTATACACACATGATGTAATCATCGCCGAGCTGCTGTCGCAGCTGTCGGGCGTGCGGCGCGGCGCCGGCCAGCCCGGCACGCCCAGCCAGCTGCAGCAGCTGCAGATGCAGCTGCAGCTCGAGCGACAACAGGCCACCGTACGTATACACACATGATGTAATCATCGCCGAGCTGCTGTCGCAGCTGTCGGGCGTGCGGCGCGGCGCCGGCCAGCCCGGCACGCCCAGCCAGCTGCAGCAGCTGCAGCTCGAGCGACAACAGGCCACCGTACGTATACACACATGATGTAATCATCGCCGAGCTGCTGTCGCAGCTGTCGGGCGTGCGGCGCGGCGCCGGCCAGCCCGGCACGCCCAGCCAGCTGCAGCAGCTGCAGATGCAGCTGCAGCTCGAGCGACAACAGGCCACCGTACGTATACACACATGATGTAATCATCGCCGAGCTGCTGTCGCAGCTGTCGGGCGTGCGGCGCGGCGCCGGCCAGCCCGGCACGCCCAGCCAGCTGCAGCAGCTGCAGATGCAGCTGCAGCTCGAGCGACAACAGGCCACCGTACGTATACACACGGGCAACCAATTCAGACGTAACAGTAGAAGCACAGACCTTTAGGATTTCGTAGGCCAATTCCAAATGGGGTCTGCCCCCAGTTTAGTTCGTAGTTGACGACGCTGGCGTCGTTCTCCGTCTCTCTTGCTCTCTTAGTTAAGACACACTGGGGAACGACTGTCATGGCTCCAAGCGGCAATTTGGGTCGCAGAAAGTTTGTCTCCAGAGCGCCCATAAGAACTGTGCTTCTATTCTTACGTCTGAATTCGTTGACACCGAGCTGACGAGTTACTAGCGGCTGCCGGCGGAACATTTTGGGTAACGGGGAATCGTGAGGTTTACCGTTTAATTACACGTTTTAAGGAACTCTGGTAGCGGCGTGGGAGTACTGAACTGTAAATGCGCGAAATTATCATAGTGACAATCTCAGGCTGGTAAGCATAGATTGCGCAAGTTGTACAGTCCATTATCACATCACACGCCAGGGATTCGTCAAGCTGCCTATCCCGCTTCTTTTCTTGTCAGAGGACAAGAATCGTTAGGTAATTTTGCCTTCAGGCAGTCTGAAAACTGCGACACCATAATTGGCCACACTAACACGAAAAAGGACAGGAAGAAAAGAAGAAAAAATTCTCAACCTGGGATCCATGGTTCCGACAGTGACGGATCCAGGTGGCTTCTGAAAAATCCTGTAAAATCAAAAACTGAGCTTGCAAGTTATTAATTACGTAAAAAAATGTATTTTAAAAATATTGTTTACTAGCTGACCCGGCGAACTCCGTAACACCTACCAGTCGATTCTTATTTCTTTTTTTTTTTCTCTCCGTAAGAACCATCCTCGTACTTCAAGGAATATTATAAAAAAAGAAGTAGCGAAATCATTTCAGCCGCTCTCGAGATTTGCGCTTAGAAACACATTCAGCGATTCATTTTTATATTATAGATTTACATCAATGCATACGTTGACCCCTCTCCTCTGGAACCAATTAGAAAAGCATTTCGCCCACTCATCTTTAGGGTTTTTTGTGGGCCATTCCAAGGGCAGCCACTGCTTCCTCGGCGTCCAAAAATAATTGCAATGTATGAGGTCAGGGCTATACAGCGGATGGGTCAGTAATTCCACTTCAGGGCCTGTTGCCAAATGGCATTTGATTAGCAATATCGCTAAATGCATAAATGTATGGAATTTACATAGGCCTTTGATATATCACGTGGTCAACGAAGAAGGAATTCCTTGTGTTGTCATGGCAACCAAGCGTTAGCGAAGGTAGAAATCAGCAGAGTGCCATTTGGCTAGACCCTCTGACGTTCGATTGATAGTAATAGTCGTTAAATGGAAGTGCGATTGACGCTTGTGTTTATACACTGGAGCTCGACATCAGTTTAGGTTTAAGTTTCGTTGGATCCCTGCACCCAAAAATAGGAATGAAGCAGAACTTCGCCAACTTAGCTTATAAGAAGAGTATGTTATGCTAAAATCAAACATGTCGTAGCGAAAATCGAGGCCACCATTTATTGCCCACAATACAACCTCTCTTCAATTTGTTGGCAAGTCTTCGGAAACACCCACTCAGCAGACTGCCTTTTGCTTACTGGATCATATAATTAAATCCTAATTTCGTCACCCGTTAGTTCGCACAGAGCAATTGAGTCTCTCTCTCTCTCTCTTCCTCGCCTTATCCCATTATTTGGGTTCGGCTCTCCTAGTAACTTGTCGCCAGGACTGTCTGTCCCGGGTCGTCTCGGCTGATGTTTGTGCCTTTTTCATGTCATTATTTACAGTGGCTTTTCCATGTTTTCCGGGGTTTTCCTCGTCGTTTTGTTGGTGGGTATAGTGTCAGATGTGTTTACGCTACTAAGTTACAATGCAGGTATATGCTCTACTAATTCGCAAACCAGCTGTTTCTAGTGCGGCCCTTCATTGTTCCAGCTCGATTTGTAACATACTGACGTTCTCGCTGATTAGGACAATATCATCTGCTTAGAGGAGGTGGTTGCTGAAGTTTGGCGGTCAGATGATTAATAGCCAGGTTGAAAAGAAGTGTACTTAGTGCCGATCCCTGGTGACCCCGACTCTTACTTCGAACTCTTCACTCGTTCCAGCAGCGCAACGTATTTTGGTTTTGACATTTTTGTACATGTCTCTTACAATTTCAATGTAATATTCTGGTACATTATGTACCCTGACCGAGTTCCGAGGCAATTAATATGGGAAGCTATACGGCTTCCCATATTAATTGCCTCGGAACTCGGTCAAAAGCCTTTTCCAAATCGCGCATGATGTGCCGTGTAAATGTGGCATCTCTTCCATCAATTGTTTTTGATGGAACTACTATTGAAGTTACATCTAATGTAAAAAATTTAGGGTTACATATTGATGACACACTTACTTGGCGAACTCAGATTACGAACGTGAGCAAGCGAGTTACCGGGACCCTGCGATCTCTCTATCGGCTTAAACATTTTCTGCCCGTGAAGACAAAGATAACGTTGGTGCAAACTTTACTATTCCCGGTCATCGATTATGGTGATGTTTGTTATTTTGACCTGAATGCAGATCTTCTTGATAAACTTGACCGCCTTCTTAATAACTGCATTCGATTTATTTATAATCTTCGCAAGTATGACCATGTGTCTGCTTTTCGTTCCGAACTACGCTGGTTCCCCATTCGTCAGCGCCGGAGTTTGCGTGCTCTCACAACGCTCTTCTCTATTCTTCATTCTTCATCTCCCCCTGCATACCTTCAATCTAATTTTCAATATTTAAGCTCCAATCACGCAAAAGATCTCCGCTCCTCTAATAACCTACTACTTTTATGCCCATCACACACTACTGGACTTGTACACTCTTCTTTCACAGTCCAATCAGTCCTACTCTGGAATTCCCTTCCTCTGGAGATCAGGACGGCTACTAACCGCTGGACGTTTAAATCAAAGGTGCGTGAACATATTCGTAAGGGACTACTGGCACAATCATCCTAACTATTACTTACATATTATATTTACATATATATTTATGATTTATATTTATATATACTTAGGAATATACGTATATTTATATATTTTATCTATTCATGTATATACATGTATTATATAGTATGTATGTAATGTTATATCTATGTACGTATTCATGATAATTATTTATAATAAAATTATCACTCTTCTCAAGTTTTCAGATAAAGCAAAACTGTTTTGTACGCCTACCATACCTATCTCTGCATCACCCTATGGTTGACTGGAAGAGAATGCTTTTAGCATTAAGTCCGCCAATGTACCAATATATTGTACATGAAGTTTTAAAATAAATAAATAAAATGAACACCATATTATGTAAGTCCACCCCGTTGTTCCATCAGAATCCTAACCGTGTGGGTAGCGTCTATGGTAGACTTACCAGTGACAAAGCCGCATTGGTTTTCTGAGAGTTCTGTAAGCTGGAGAACTCTATTGCTTATAACTCTTTCCCATATCTTAAGGGAATGTAATATCAGTTTGATAGCCCTGCAGCTTTCACAAAGTCTAACATCCCCTTTATTTTTATAGAACGGGACCAATAAACTGTTTCTCCAGTCATCCGGTATCCCATCAATCAGAACTCTGTTGAAGAGGTTTGTTAGAAATACTACTCCATCCATACCCAGTTTCTTCCACAATTCTGCGGGAATATTGTCGGGTCCTGTCGCCTTATTATTTGACATTGTACGAATAACATTGTGCGACTGTGCGTCTCTTCCCGTGTTATACAGGGTATAGGCCCTATGGTGGGTAAGGGAGGTATGCGTGGGTCTTGGCTAGGATATGTTTCGTTCAGAAGATGAGAGTAGTATTCATTTCACCTTTCCTAGATTTCTTTATAAGACGTAAGCAGTTGTCCACTCTTATTTTTTTATGTATTTTATGACTTTGAAATCCTTGCTGTTGTTGTTTCTGAATTTTATTATTTTGAATATGTCTCGGTCGTTTGTGGCTGCTTCGAGTTTGACGTACTTTTCACTATCCGAGTTGGCTTTTGCTTGCGCTACCGCTTTCTTTGCGTCTTTTTTTGCTGCTCTGTAAGCCACTTTGTCTCCTTCGTCGTTGGTTCGCTGCTATAGTTTGAAGAGTAGTTTCTTGTGCTCTTTCGTGCGCATTTTCTCTTTTACTTCGGGTTGCCACCACCTCGTGTCTCTATTACCACATAGCGGTCCTTTTGATTTACCCAGATGCATCGTGGCTTTTTGGCTGTAAAAGATTCGGAAATTGTTCCATGAGATGTTGGAGTTGTCATAACGTTCACCTTTTGAAAGTAGCTCGACAGTTCATTGCACAGTTTGGATCCCTCTTCACGCTCTAATCTGAGCCAGCGTATTTTTGACGTCCTATCCTTCTTCACTGTCTCTGGTTTTATCATGAAGAATTCTGCGATTAAGAGTCTATGCTGTGCGGTCAGAGATTCCCCAGGGATTATTTTGCAGTCCTTACATTTCCTGAGATGAGAGTGATTTGTCATTATGTAGTCAATTTGTGATTGGTTTCCACCACTTTTGTACGTGATTAGGTGTTGATCTGATTTAGTGAAGAAGGTGTTAACGATGGCCAGATCGAATGTTGACGCAAAGTTTAAGATAGCTTCGCCTTCTGCATTTTGGATTCCGTATCCCTGATTGCAATGCAGTGTTTGGTACGTGATTGGGGTGCGTGTGGTGCGTCCTACATGGCCATTGAAGTCAGCGCCGATGTACAGTCGAACAACTTCCCGCTAGACCACCATAATCAGGGGAAAATCGCTCAGCAAGACATCGTCGCTTCAACTGCTATTTTACACGCACATTGACACTCGTATACTATATAATTTTCGTTTCTAGTGTGCCTAGATTCTATGAGCGAGCCAAGGGATTTTTTTTTTTCAAACTGGTCTAGCGCCGACTTGTTAGATTGTACCTTAGTTCATTTAACGGTATAGACTGCAACAGGTCATACATGTCATCCCAAAACAGCTGTTTCTCTATGGCCGAGCACCCTACCTATGGGGCGTACGCGTTTATGATGTTCAGACACGGTTGGCCATCTAGAGCGAATTTAATGGCGATTAATCTATCTCTCATTCTTTTAACTTGTTCCATCCGACATTGGAGATCTTTATCTACCACTATGCCAACACCATTATGAGGACCCACTCCGCGATAGATGTGTTTGTGGTTATGTCCTATTTGTCTCGATTTGGACCCCTTCCACTTCGTCTCTTGCACGCAACATGCGTTTATGCGTCTACGTTTTAATACTTCACCCAATTCAGCGCTGCGTCCAGTCATCGAGCCAACATGCCACATAGCAAATCGCAGTATATGGTTCTGGAGTGCTGGCTCGATGCTTCTTCCGTCGCTTCGGGGGCTACGCCCTAGCCACATTCGCCATACTGCCGTCGCTTAAGGGGAACGCCCTAGTACTGGTATCTCTTCTAATTCGTGATCTTTTCATTACTAGGAT
The DNA here is from genome assembly GCA_944739405.2 of Euclidia mi. Classification (NCBI taxonomy): domain Eukaryota; kingdom Metazoa; phylum Arthropoda; class Insecta; order Lepidoptera; family Erebidae; genus Euclidia; species Euclidia mi. The sequence continues at coordinate 32,520,214 of OX123204.2, forward strand.
TAATAGGTTGGCTTGTATTTTACGGCCGGCTGCCACCAGACGGCAAGGATGCAATCCTCGTGGAGGATTTGGGAGCCACCGTTGATCGTGGGCGATTCTTCCGCTGCCATCCCTTCTGCAGACTCCATCCCAAGCACGCAGCACTTCTCTAGCATTTTCTTCAATTACCTCGATGCAGCCTGTAGATGGGGTTTATTAACGGAGTGTCCTCCGGCTTGTTGGTCCACGAGGGGTATTTTATTTCCCCCCTGCCCTGCATATCTGCCGAGCTTTCCCCTATCCGCCATCAGGGCACATGAGTAGATAAACGGAACAGAGACACAGCTTCATACAACAGCGCGAATAGGTTGCACTACTACAAGTACGCGGCTTATGTGTGCGTGACCACTAGCCGCTTGTCGTGTACGCGGCGAGACTGGAAAAAACCGGTTTACGTAGGCACAAGCAGTTGACAATCTTAGGGTTATTACGACGCACGTTGTTTGTTTTGTACGTTGCAAGTTTTCATATTTTAATGTAAAAACGTGGTGTTTTATTATTAATAATGGTTGTTTATTGTACTGTGTGTATGAATAATACTAGATGAAATAATTCAGTCATTATAAAGATTTTAACGATGGTAACGTAAAATTGGGTTTTTTAATTACGTATACCTCCTGATAATTTTGTCGCATTTGTTGAATTGCTCGAGGAAAAGTTTCGCGAATATTTCGATCTTGAAATAAATATTGGCAATGTTGGCAACGAAATACTTAACATGTTTGCATGTTGTCCACCAGGATCTCCTAGCCTGATCCTCCAGAGGATCCTCATGAACTCATTAGTTGTGAAATTGTGTAAAACCAATTAATGTTTACAAAACCAATGACTATCAGAAAGTGATCAGCCATCGATAGGGATTACAAAAAACAGGTGCATGCGATTTTCGATCTTATTGACGTAACTCAGAATTTATAATTTTATTAACGTATTATCCATGTCAGAAAGCAAGAAAATACCAAAAAGGAGTCTGTCATGAATAGTCAATAAGGTCGAAAATCGCATGCACCTGTTTTTTGTGAGCCCTATCGATGGCAGAGGCGGCTCGTGAAAGATTATATTGGGTGTTCACTAAAAAAGAAGATGAAACAGCTTACAATTTATTTTGTGAATGCTTTTACAATTAACAGTAAGATGTGCTAAATCATCGATACCTACCTGAACCGTCCACGTAGTATCAACTCCAGCGCCACTAAACAAAATACCTACACGGAAAAGAAAACGGCTTCTTACTTCCTTCGCATTTTCGCAACCACATAACCAAAGCGTTTTATCATATTGGTCTTTTTTTTAAGTTTTTTCACAGTTTTTTATAAAGTTGTAACTATCTATCTATATCGTCATGCCTGTCTCCCATTGGGGTAGGCAGAGACTATGGAACGCCACATGCTTCGGTTCAAACATACCTCTTTCGCTTCCTCGACATTCATTAACCTCATCATGCATGCGCATCGGTTATGGGTACTTTTAATTTGGCCCATTTTTAGTACGTCACCTATTTGATCGGCGTACGTCTGCCTAGGGCGTCCCCTACCGACATTTCCATTCATTCTCGCACAATACACTCCTTTCGTATTTCTTCTTTCATCTATCCGTTTATAAAGTTTACGCTGTTATATTCCATATTAGTTACACAATTTAACTGTCTTTCTTAAAAATATATACACACAATCACATACAATTAACAATATTTTAAACACCAATTCTTTTCTAATTACCAACGCACTTGCAGAGAAATGTTTTACTTTTGTTTACATTCAAATGATACCGGCAAAACACTATTAAAAAAAACGGCGCATACGTTTTAATTTTTCTTCGTGACAAATGGTCATATCATTTAGTCGGGTAATAAATTCGCGCATGCGCACCTCGTCAAGCTAGCCAGGAGCGGCGCTCCGTATTTGCCTTATTTCTCATACAAATCTTTTGTCTCACGCGCCCAGCGCATAGAACGCTCTCTCTTTCGCACTCATTACATTTCAGTATTAAGCGTTGTACTAAGCTTTCGTCAACGAAGAGCGCTGTCATGAGCGCTCCACTCAACAAAAATACCTATGTATGTTTCAAGAGTGTTGACAATATTATGATAAACAGTTTTGTAGTCAGATACTTATTTGTAGATATGCATTATAGAAAAGAGACTAGGTGTGTATTAAAATATTGAGCATGTTTATAGAAAAAGTTTATATGCATATATTTTATAATTTTGGGAGTTCACTGCTCCAGCGCTCCTTTGAACGAGCCGCCACTGATCGATGGTTGATCATTTTAAAGTCATTTGTTTTGTAGACGTTCATTTGTCTTGCACAATTTCTTTTTAAACTTATTTTAGGTACCTATCCCCGGAGTAAAACTAGTGGCACATAATAGCTAAAGGAGATTCCTATGTATATTAGCAAAATACATCATATTACCAGAAAATATTCAACACTATTAGTGGTATCGTTGGGAATGTCAAATAAATCACGTCGTCACGTCGTGTCCTTGGTAACAAATGTATATTTTTATTTCCTTGCTTTTAAAAGTTTCAGGTGCATGCCTTTTTTGGTGCTATTTTATTTACAACTGTACTTCTGCCGTATAGCGAAACCTTCGAGTCCAAGAATCTGCCCAATCCACGAATCTGTCGAGTTGGGAATCTGTCCAATCCAGAATCTGTCGTATACCGAACAAGCGATTTGTCTTAACCTATTGTGACAACCCTACCAAAATAGGTAACAAATTTACAAGCCCTTAAGAAGCTGTCTCTCTGTTCGGTTTATTTACCCATGTGACCAGGGGCCGCGTTCTCTAGGGGTGAGACTCCCCCGAGAAGCACAGACCAATTGAGTCACACCGCCGTTAAATCTTTGCAACATTTCTCGGCACTCAACACGACGGAGTTTTTGGATCTCGGTCAAATTATGAAGTATCCACCGGGCACAGACCTTCCTGGATGCTAAATATTCGAGTACACTTACCGCACACCAATGCCTAAAAGCTCTTTCGAATTTGCTGATAGGTTACTTCTGAGGATCAATCTTACGCCACACAACACCGGTGTTATCGTCAGTCATCATCACAAAAAAAATGTCCCTCATGCAGATTATAAGTGAGACTAATGTGACCACGTTTAACATCATGAAAAAAGTGAAAGGTCAATCATCTGAAAGTCTTCCATAGCTTTTTTGTTCACATTAATTATTACCTCAGAAATTATAATAAATCATTACACGAAAATTTTCTCTCTCTCAGTGGGCAAGCAAGTTTTAATTTTCCCTCACAATGTAAGACGAACGAACTCAATAATATCGGCAGTGTTCCATTATCAAAATTTAGTTATGTTCCGGATATCCGTATCCGGGTTATCCGAGGAAGAAGAAAGACCATACAGATCTTTCTTCTTCCTCGGATAACCTCCCGTTACTTTTCTCGCGGATCTTTTATGGATCTTTCACTTTAATTTTTAATTGATAGAAATTATAAAACTTCATTAAAAGTCGAAACATGATCTGTCTATTGTTCCGTCGGCCGGGCATGCGTGACGTTACCTATCGTTTCAAGGTCGTGCGCACCGACATTGAATCTGTAAGAAAATAACGATCCGTATCCGCCGATCGTGACACCAAATATCCGAATTCCGATCCATATCCGCGGATACGAGGGTCAGACTGAAAGTTCTTAGAAAATTAAAAACTGATTACATTAGCCAGTTATTAGTTTTATTATATCTTTTCAAAATATTGTCTATTGACGTCAATACACCGCTGCATGCGATGGAACCACTGGGAAAAGCACTTTGCCCACTCGTCCTTAGGGGTCTCTTCAATGGCATCGCGATACGCAGCCACCGCTTCTTCAGCATTCATAAACCGCTTTCCTTTAAGTTTTTCTTTAATTTTTGGAAATAAATAAAAATCACAAGGCGCGAGGTCGGGGCTATACGGCGGGTGACCCAGTAATTCAACGTTTGATGTCGCCAAATAGTCGATCGTTCGCTTGGCGGTGTGCGACGAGGCGTTGTCGTGGTGAAGGAGGATCCTACTGCGAGGTCGTTTCTCTCGAACTTTTTCCAAGACAAGTGGCAAACAATTGGTAGTGTACCATTCTGCAGAAACTGTTTTTTGATCCTCTAACACAATTGTTGCGAAATGACCTATCCTTCCAAAGAACGAGGCCACCATTTTTTTTCCCGCACTTCGATCTCTCTTCACTTTAGTTGGCAACTCCTCGAAAGGAAACACCCACTGAGCAGATTGTCTTTTGGTTTCAGGATCATAACAGTAAATCCAGCTTTCGTCACCTGTTAGTATGTCGAACACAGCATTTGAGTCACCTCCGTTAAATCTTTCAATCATTTTACGGCACCAATCCACACGATGGAGTTTTTGAGCCTTAGTCAAATTATGAGGTATCCACCGGGCGCAAAGCTTCCTGACCGCTAAATGTTCGTGGAGGATTTTGTGCACTTGACTCATACCGATGCCTAAGCTTGTCCGAATCTGCTGATAGGTCACTCTTTTGTCAGTCTCTATCATACGCCGCACAACACAGATGTTATTTTCAGTCGTCGCCGTAGAAGGCCGTCCCTCACGTACATCATCAGTGAGATTAGTGCGACCACGTTTAAACTCATTAAACCAGTTGTAAACAGTCGCACGAGATGGGGCTTCATCGTGAAAGGCCAATTGTAGTCTATCATAACTTTCTTGTTGACTTAAATGACATCGAAAGTCATAAAAAATCATTGCACGAAAATTTTCTCGTGTTAAATTCATGTTGACGTGACACAGACAATTTTCAATTTGCCGCCAAATCGTAAAACAAATGACAAATCAACGAAATATATACTCAGTAATATTGGCAAAGAGTTCTATTTTCAAAGAACAATGCCCATTTTTCTTAGAGACGCCGGCCCAGATGTGGACAGTCAAAAATCGCAGTATTTGTTATTGCATTTGATAAAAGAGTGTTAAACTAGAATTTTGAGATTGATTAGAGGTCCATCACATTCATAGTTTTATTACAAGAAGTACTTTTATATGCTCACAAAACATTAGGTGTGTACCCACTTTTTTTAGGATAGTTAAAGTATTTCGTAGTTTTGAGTAGAAAGGAATGAGTTAATCATTTGGTAAGAGTAGAAATCCGAAAGAAAAAGCCAGAAGTCGTAAAAGATCCAAAAACATAAAAAGCATTCACAATGTGCACGAGCAAAACAAATAGGTAACAAACAAAATAAACTGAATATGACATTATTGACAGATACATAAGAGTCAAAAAAGTGTTGCCATTCCACAGTTTTTAAATGATATTGATTGATTAATCGATATGGATTTTGGAAATAGGTTATCTATATATTTTTGGTTCAAAATTGAACTTATTTATAGTTAATCGCATATATACCTTAAAAATACACACATTTTAAATGTTTTAGGACCAAGTAGAGATTTTCTATTAACTCAAATCATTTTGAGTAGAGAAAATGTAAAATCGATAAAGAAGAGGTGATAATCGATTTAATATTATGATTTCTTTACTGGCAATTTCTGATCTATTACGTGTTGGCTATTTAAACGTTAACACATCTTTTTAAACCTATTTATTGAATAAGTTTCTCGGCACACCTTTAGTAATGCCTATAAATTAAGTTATAAATAAAAAGGATTATTCAACAACTAATTGAAACTTTATTGTGCTGTTCATGAGTTCTAAACTGGGCCAGAAATGGGCATTGTTCTTTTAGAATATTTTTTTTATTATATTGTTTATAAGTGGCCAGTTCTAAGAACTTTCAGTTTGACCCTCGTATACATTTTTAACGATCCGTTACATCACTATCAAAATGTTAACATATTAGGTATTTATGAAGTATGTTGTTTATAAGTGGCCAGTTCTAAAAACTTATAATGTTGCCCTCGTTTAAACGTTAGTTTATAGTTTTATACAAGGGCGACACTGAAAGGGTAAATAAATCAAAAAACGTACAGGAAGCTGAGTGAAGGAGGCGTTTGCTCCGATATGTTGTATAATATGGTGTCACTGTGTGTGTGCAGGCGGCGCGGCAGCAGTTGGAGCGGCTCCCGAGGCGCGGCGGCGCGGCGGCCGGCGGCTCCAGCGCGCCGCCGCCCAACCCGCCGCAGCCCGCCGCGCAGCCGCAGCCCCCGCCCGAACACAACGACTCGCAGTTCTTACTCGCCGGCTTCCTCGGTATACACATTTACTTCTTCTTTTATCTAATATGTCGTCATCTTACCGGCATGCTGCCCCAAAGTTCTCTTCTTCTTTTCGAAAAAGAAGGGAGCGGCCGGACGGAAAATAAATTTGACACTGGATTTCATAACACGATTTTGTATCTGTGCGTGCAGGAGGTCAGGACGCGCAGGCGGGCCCCGAGGCGGAGAGCCGCGCGGCGCTGCTGCGCGGGCTGGTGCTGGCGTCGCTGGGGCGCGCGGCGCCGGGGCGCTCGCCGCCGCCGCCCGCGCCCGCGCCGCCCGCGCCCCCCGCGCCGCTCGCCACCGCGCCCGCCGCGCCCGCCGCGCCGCCCGCCGCGCTGCTGCGCGTCAAGCCGCAGCCGCGCACCAAGGTACCGTGCCGCGCCGCGCCCGTCTAGTGTGTGTGTGTGGCGACGCGCTCACTTGTGCTTGTGTGCAGGAGGCGGCGGCGCGCCAGCTGGCGGCGGCGCGGCAGCTGCCCGAGGGCAGGTAGGAGCGGCGCGCGCGGCCCGCGCCCGGCGCCCGGCGGCGCGCGCACCCGCCGCTCCTCGCCGCGCCTCGCTCGTGAACCTATTCGATGTTTACTCGTTAGATGTCACGGTAGTCCGCCGCGGCCGGCCGCCGGAGCCGGCGCCGGCGCCGCGAGCGATCGCACTCGAGGGTAAAGTCGTGGCCGTCGATGTTGTTAGTGTTTATCCGTTGTACATATGGAGTCGCGGGGCGCCGCGCCGGTCCCGGTCCGCCGACCCCGACGCACCGTTACCTGGACTCGTTTCTTTGTTTTACGCTAACACTTATTAGTGGACGCTTTTGTTTGTTTTGTTGGCTTTCGAAATATCCGTGTGATTTCCTTTATCGTAGAGAATAAATAGTGATGGAATGTTTTAATCGATTTAACTACGATTAAATTTTTGAAAATAATGATAAGCATAGGGCATCGTTATTAAATTATCGCGCGAGAGGAGTCCTATCGGAGCGCATTTGCATTAAAATTAGGTAAATAATATTAAGTCGCAAATTCGCCGATTTTTCAAAATTGTAATAAACCGTAGTTTAAATATGTTTGTTTAGTATATTTTTAAATTGTATGAAATATTGTAATTATCTGAATTAAGTGTAGATATTATTTTAATTTATTAAAGTTAACATATTTCACGGTAAACACTGACTCCTCTCTAAAGTTATTTTTATAATACAGTTGGAAAAACATACTTACCCACACATTTTCACTAGCTACTCAAACAAAGTGCTTATTAGTTTGATTATTATACTCCAACATTACAAAATGTTTGTATGTACCCTAATTAAATTCTATAATATTATAAACGCATTTCATTTTCTTTCTATTGAACCTTGAACATTTTATAGTTATATCTTGTGACCTTGTGGATCTGTCTCCATGGATTTATTACTCTAACACAGTCTTAAATATAATAAGCAATAAACTAAATAAAGAAAAATTCGTTGGTTTCTAATGTTTTTGTATGTCTAATCCCTGTCCAAACGAATCCTTCTCATAGATTTACCTACTTACTATTTGTTTGATAGGCGTAATAGGCCGAACACAGCAGTCTCAGCCTTTCCACACTCACGAATGCTCGAGCTCGTGACGAACATGTCTATGACGTCATTATTCTAGCCCACGCCTCGCTTTCCATGACCCATCCTAAAATGTGATTCAAAGTGGATGAGATGGCAACATTGGCGTTGCTAGGTTTATTATCTAGGGTAGGCTTGGATCTTCATAATACAAGGTGTGTAGTTGCTTTGGTGTCCAGCCAGAATAGCCTAAAAGTTTGAATTGGTAACCAAAATGTATGCAGGATTGATTATTCTATGCTGAAATTGTGAAAAATGATAAGACTTCGATAGGACAGAGCCCATATCGGTTGAAATTAAAAAAAAGACGATAAGCTCGAAACCACTGCACACATTGGCCACTCGCTCAGCGTGAAGTGCGGTGGTCGGTAGAAATGGGTAGGTCCAGATGGATACGCATCCGCGGACCCGTATCACTCACTTTATTACACAGATCACTACTAAATATTGACGGATTTATATCCAACGACAACTCTGATCCCGATCCGACAGTACCAGCCCTGTATCGGCCAAATTCATGCATTCGCATTTTTAATACGTACCGGTATGTATTAAAGTCGCTTGCAGTAGTGATGACGCTCCGATACGTACTGGTTTGATGGGCACTGGACCTGGAACCTGGATGTAGATCATCGGAGCCGGATGCATATCCGGATCTCACACCGAATTATATGCATGCGGACGTACCTACCTTACCCATCTCTAGTGGTCGGTATGTTGACAGTAATGACAGTTGACACAAAACTAATTGACAATACGTAGGTATTGACCATTGACCAAAGAAATATAACAAACGTCCAAACTCTTTGGTATTGACCACGAAGGTATAGATAAACATGGAGGCCACAGCTGGAACAAAGCCTTGAGTCAAATACCTACATTTCTCTATCTCACTCTCTGTGGTCTGACCTCTCATTTTAGCGTGGATTTAGTATTGCTATCTTCTTATTAAAATCTCCGAGTAAGCTCTTAAAAAGAGCCGACATATTAAGCAAATCAGAAGTTTACACGGTCAATTAATGTGTATTTAAATCAAGAGTTGAAATCCAATCACTTGTTAAAACTCCCAATATTGTAGGTGTCGAACGCTTATAATCATGGTTGGCGAGACAGTGAATTATAATCACATTTCCTAAGGATTTGGTAATGTGGCAACATTGGCCACCATATGTCAAGTAAATCTTGTCAATATGATGATATTATGCAGTGGTTGGTTGAAAAGAGATGGTATGACCACAGTGAGCGAGATAGCGATACATCATTTGAGCATCAAGTAGGTATTCGGCATGGAAGAATAATAGCCGTAACACACGCTCGAACTTGTCCGGCGGACAAAACCCGTTGGTCCGGCGGACCAAATCCGCTCTCGCTACAGACGACCGGATCGGACAGTTGCTTCACGTAAGCCATATCCGATCCGACCGATCTGACAACTAGCGGACCGAGGCGGACTCAATTAATAATAATTATGTTCGCCGGACTACTCTACAGACGGGCAGATTTGGTCTGGAGGCGGGGCAGATTTGGTCTGGAGGCGGAGCAAATCCGTGGTCTGCTCGGACCAAGTTCGAGCGTGTGTTAACACCATAACTGTATATTATCCAATCTCTTTGGTATTCGGAGTGCGGTCTCCATGTTTATCTATAACTTCATGGTATTGACTGACCACCTGACAGTTGACACATCGTAGCGGACTCATCACTCATGAAGTCATGACTCAGGTCATCTGGTGTATTGTGTAAACAAAACCAAGTTACCTAAAGGAAACACTTCCTCGAATAAGCTTAATATTGTGTAATAATGGACCACAAGAAAAAAGTTATGGCAAGCGAGGAACATAAACTTTTAGCTCAGTACATAAAAGATGTACATTTATCACTTCGGAAATCTGCTCTGGAATTGGGAGCCAAAACTGCATGGCAGAATCATTGTAGCAATTCCAATACATTAATAAAATACGCCCAATGTATGGAAAAATTAGCAACTACACATTGGGAGAATAACTGTATTAGTGAAACTAGTGAAGCAACATCAAGAATTAAATGGGTGGTGGATTTCTGTTGCGACTATTTTATTAACGAGGCATATTTAAAATATACAGAGAAGGAACAAATAATAGGCCAGAAAATAGGAGCACCAATTGATCAAGAACAGACATTTACAATACCTCTAAAATTAATTGATGTTGGTAGTTGCTACAATCCCTTTAAAATGTATGACATTTTCGACGTACTTGCAATTGATTTATCCCCAGCAAATGAATCTGTTCTAAAATGTGATTTCATAAATGTAAATATTGGTAAAGATAATACATTTGTTAGTTCAACTGTGATAGAACTATTAGAAAATTCTTTTGATATTGTCACATTTTGTTTCCTCTTAGAATATATACCTTCATCTGAATTAAGGATTTTAGTGTGTGAGAAAGCTTATAGGTTATTAAATCCTGGTGGTATACTGATAGTGACAACACCAGATTCAAAACATGTTGGTGCTAATAGCAAAATAATTAAATGTTGGCGATACACTTTAGCACACATAGGTTTTAACAGAATTAAGTATGAGAAATTGAGATACATGCATTGTATGGTATTCAGAAAAACACTGAATAAAGATGTAGCAGTTAGATGGGCCAACATGTATAAGGAACCATACATGGAATATGCAATCCACATTCCGCAAGATTTCAATAACTTGACAGAGGAGAGTGGTAAACCCATTGACTACATATCTGACACATCTGTGGCTGATGATTTTGAAGAATTACCCTTTTGTAGCTCATAAGGTAACTTGTAAGGAAAATAAACAATTATATTATAATGGTCAAGTGTTTTATTCAATACCCTTAAAGTATGTAATACAATTACAGTCAATAAATCTTATATAATGTACCTTATTTAACTTATACCTAAATGATTTATTAAATTTGGAAAAACAATTTGTATTATTGACAAGGTTTTCAAAAGCCAGTCATTATGAGAAATTGCTAACATCAACAAGTTGTTATTTACAATAATTACTTAATAGTGATTAGCTCAGGCAAGAGCTCCAAATTTAGCTTTCCGTTTCTCAAGTTTTTCTTTATTTTCAATATCAGTCATAATCTTAGATACTGATTGTCCAAACCTCTCAGCCCTCTTCCTGAGCTTTTCCATATTCTCGGTCAATGAGCCAGAAGTAGTAGAAGTCACACTTTTTGTAGGATTAGACTGAGCTTGTCCAAAACGCTGCTTCCTTGCTTCCTTCCGTTCATCTTCACTCATTTTGACAGGTAAACCAAATCTTTTGGCTCTCAACTCCAATCTGGTTTTGGAGTCTATATCAGCTGTTATTTTTATCTTGTTGCCAGCTGATGCATTGGACTCTGCTTGATCCGATTTCTCGTTCCCCTCAACTTTATCTGAAGACACAGAAGTTACAGATGTAGCCCTATTTAATACAATTTTTTTTGCAACAGTCTCCTTGTTTTCTGTAGACTTGGAATCCTCGGAGTTTTCTTTTGAAGTTTCTGAGGTTGACGCTGTAATCTTTCTTTTGAGTGTTCTTTGTGGCTTTGCCTCTGGAGCGGATTTAGTTGTGGGAGCTTGCTCTGACAGCGCCAATTCTTCATTCAGCGTATCTACTGCTGAATCGTCCAGTATATCTGTTTGACTTTTATCATCTTCGTCTTCTAACACGCCATCCGAATCAATCTCATCAGAATCTAAATTGATGTCACCGTGCTCATCTTGAGACATTGCCGCTTGGAGTCGGGCTATTAACTCAGACTTGTCACCGGCATGTGAGAGTCCACGTGTTTTGAGTTCTTTACGTAAATCAACTACTTTCATTTTAGCTACGTCCATCACGGTAGAATCTGCCATGGCGTAGATAAATTTATTGTTATTTGTAACTAACCAAAATAATCACGAACTACGAAGCGCTCGGCGGCAAACCACAGGTAATAAATTAATAAATTGTTAAATGTCAACGTCAGTATCCAGGGTTGTAAAAAACGGCACGAAAAATCGCACGGCTTCAGAATTTTTTTTAACAGGCGCTGTCGTGCATAAAACGGCGTAATTACAACTTTAAGACAAATGTCAGGTTGAATTTACAAAATAATATGATCTTATTATATCTAACTATAACAAATTCTGCACTAAGTGGACGGTTTTAAACGTCACTTTTGTTCAAGACTGTGCATCTTGGGTTTTTTAACCCTTTTACTGGTAGTGGCAATATTTATGCAACCAACTTTTTTATTTTTTTTCCTGTACGACAATACTACTACCATGAAACTACCAAGTACAAAGTACAGTCCGTTCACAGTTATTTTACCTCTGACAAATGTCGGTGTTTGTTTGCCTTATGTTGGTATGGTACTCTGTGATGACAGGTATGTTACCAGTGCATAACATTTTACCCAATTTTAGTGGAAACTAGAATGTTAAAGGTTAAAGCTCAACTATACGAAATTATAAAAGACCATAAAGAAGCTCCAATATATGAAGCTGATCAAATCAAGCATTTGATCAGCTTCAAGCTCATGGCCACAAAGTGGTTAGATTACCGCCATACCACTGCGAGCTAAACGCAATTGAATTTATGTGGAGTCTCATTAAAAGGCGAGTCGCAAGCAAAAATGTAGGACAAGAGGCAAACAACATTGTCAATTTAGCTGAAGAAGCTTTTCAATCTTTCACTGCAGAAGACTGGCAAAAACAATGCGAACATGTGCGCCACATTGAAGACAAGCTTCGTGAAACAGATGGTTCTATGGATGCTGCGATGGACAGGTTCATAATAGAATTTAACTATGAGTCTGATACAGAATCTGACAGCAGTTACGAGTCAGCATTGGCAGTCCGAGAATCTGACAGCAGCTACGAATCGTCATTGGCAGTCCGCATGGTTCATTCTTATTCAAAACTAGAGGACGCCAGCAGCTACGCCTGCAATATTTTTAAATTTACCCGTTCTGGCCGATCCCGTGGGAATTTCGGGAAATCCCTTCTTAGTGCACCCCTACGTTCCCCAAGGAACTTACATGCCAAATTTAAGCTTCCTGTGCCCAATAGTTTTGGCTGTAGCGTGTCTGTCAGTCAGTCAGTAACGCAAGGATTTTATAAATAAATAAAATAAAATAAAAAACCTTTTATTTCATGCAAAAGTTACAAAACACAAAAAAAATATTAAAAAAATATTCATACAAAGTTTAAAGACAAGAATAATATTAACTTTAGTTACACTAATTTCACTTCTTTTTGAAAATGTTTAATATAATTACCTATATAGAGTTTTTGTTTGCATGAACCCCTCCTCAAGTGAAGGTGAAGGCCTCCTCTAAAGAATGCCATATGTCTCTATCCTGAGCTATTTGCGGCCAGCAGGTACCAGCCACTTTTGTCAACTCGTCTGCCCATCTCGTGTAGGGTCTGCCTTTAAGACGTTTGCCGTTTGGACCTTTCCACGTTGTAACCCTGCTGGTCCATCTCTCGTCCTTTAGCCTCGCTACGTGCCCAGCCCACTTCCATTTTAGTTTCTTAGCGTAGGTTAGAGCATCCGTCGCTTTGGTTGTTTTTCTAATTGTTGTGTGAGGAATTTTGTGCATCTTTTTTATGTTGAGCATACTTCGTTCTATTCCGCGTTGGCAGGTGGTGATTTTGCTTTTTAATTTGGATGTAAATTTCCAAGTTTGACATGCGTAGGTTAGACAAGGTAGGAGGCATGATGTCATGACCTTTGTTTTGATATATATTGGCATATTACTTTTGAATATCTCTTTTAAGGACCAGTACTTGTTCCAAGTATTTTGTACTCTTCGTTCTACTTCTATTTCATTTTGTTTTCTGCTGAAGCCTATTTCTTTTCCAAGGTAGATGTATTTCTCTGTATATTTTAGATTTTCGTTGTCCACTGATATTCTTCTCTGTATACTATTTGTCATGACCATTGTTTTAGAAAAATTCATTTCTAATCCTATCCGCTTGCTAGCTGTGTTTAGTGAATCAATCATATTTTGTAATTCTGTGCTAGATTCTGACAGCAGAACTAAGTCATCTGCGAAGCGTAGGTGGGATAAGTACTTGCCATTGATGTTTAATCCTGTCTTTGCCCAGTTGAGTGATTTTATTATTGACTCTAGGACGGATATAAATAATTTTGGAGACAGCGGGTCGCCCTGTTTCACGCCTCTTCCGATGGAGAACGTAGGACCGGTGGATTCTAGTTTTATTTTTGCCGTACTACATTTGTAAATGTTTCTGATTATATCTATATACTCTTGTTCAACTTTTTGAGCTTGTAGGGCGGTCCATATACTTGAATGTGACACTGTGTCAAAAGCTTTTTTGTAGTCAACATATGCGATGTAGAGCGCTCTTTGCTTCTCTTGGTATTTTTCCATTATTAGTTCTAGAGTATGTATGTGAACGATTGTTGAAAAACGCTTGCGAAAGCCTGCTTGTTCTATTGGTTGATTTGCTTCTATTGTGACACTTATTCTTTTGTTAATTATGGAGGAAAACAGTTTGTACATACAGCAGAGTAAGCTTATAGGCCTGTAGTTTGTGATATCTTTTGAGTCACCTTTTTTGTAAATTAAAATTATTTCCGACTCTACCCATTGCGATGGTATTTCAGCAGTTTTTAATATAAGGTTAAATAAGTGTGTTAGTGGGGGAGTCAGTAGTGGCCAGGCAATCTTTATAGCTTCATTTGTAATGCCGTCTGGTCCTGGGCTTTTATCCAGCTTTAACCTTTTTATTTCTTGTATGACTTCTTTTTCTGTTATTGGTGTTATGTTTTCGCTCTTATTTGTAAAGTTAAAATTGTTTGCATTGCTATTGTTGGTAAATTCGTTTCTTTGTGGTTTATATAGTGTTTTATAGAAATGGGTTGCTACCTCTATGATTTCTTTGCGATTATTTACGGTTTTGTCTTTGCAGTTTAAACCTTCTATCCAATATTTGTTTGTTCTTAGTTCTTTTAGGGCTTTTTTTGAACTTCCTGCTTTTTCCAAATGTTTTTCGATAGTCTTCGATCTGTAGCTTTTGTAGTCTTGTTTAATGTATTTACTTATTAGTTTGTATAGAGCTGATAGTTCATTTTTTGTGGCTCGAGTTTTTATCTTAGCATGTTGTAACTCTTGTCTCCTCCTGATGAGTTTCAGTGTACGCTGTTTTAGGACTTTATGATTACTTTTAGATATTTCGTTTGGGATTCGAGCGTCCTGTAAACTCTGTATTATAGCCTTGGTTAATGCGTTATAGAAAGCCTGTAATGTTGTGTTTTCTTGGCATTCATTTATATCCTGTAACTGAGATGCAATGTTTTGTTTATAGGATATTATTTCTTGTTCAGTTTTCAGTGACGAATATAGATTGCTTTTGTACGCTGTTCGTTTTTTCTTCGGCTTTGTAAGAGACATTGTTGCCCTGATTGCTCTGTGGTCCGACGGGTAATTCAGATTTAGAACTTCTATGTTTTGGAAGATGTTTGGTTGATTTGACAGTACGTAATCTATTTCATTTTTGTATTTACCATTTGGTGAACGCCAGGTCCATCTTTGGTTTGGTTTTTTATGAAAGAAAGTATTTAAGATGGTGAGTTTGTGTTCGAGGGCGAAATCAATTAATATCTGACCTCTGTGGTTTCTTTCACCGTAACCGTTTGGTTTCATTATTAGATGTTCATCTTTTCTTGGCTGTCCTATTTTCGCGTTAAAATCACCCATTATTATATAGTTCTTGTAAGCTTGGTCTAGGGCACTATTAATATTAGAGTAGAAGGTGTTAATCTCGTCTTCGCACGCTATTTCAGTCGGTGCGTATATTTGTATTATTGACATAGGCAGTCCTTGTATGTTTAAGTTCAATAATGCTACTCTATCATTTATGCCTATGAAACTTTCAATCCAGTTTTTGCGGGTTTTATTTACTATGAAGCCTACTCCATGTCTGCCAGGTGTATGTCCCGTATGGCATAGTATGAAGTTATTGTATTCTTCTATCCGGGTGCCCGTCCTTCTTATTTCACACAATCCGACTATGTCGTATTTAATTCCAAAGAGTGCTTCGCTAAGTTCGATTAAGCGTTCGTAAGTAGATAAAGTTCTGACGTTGTAGGTTATGATGTAGATCTGATCTTTCTTCTTTTTAGTTGAGTTAAGTAATTCTTGGGTTCGTGTTTCTTTAGTTATTAATGAAGAAGTTTGAGATATCTTCTTTAGAGGGTTTTGGTCTTGATCTTCCACGGTGACCAGCCGGATTGGAAGATGGTTTTCGTTGCTTAGTTGAAGTTGGTTGAATGTTGCATCGTTGAGAGAGGGGGGCGTTGGTTGCTATGAATGTAAGTTATTGGTTGTATTATCGTTGATTTGGTTATGTGGTGTGTTGACGTTGTTGTTTACTAAGTAGCTTAGAATGCTTGGTTTTAGAACTCCTTCAGAGACACTGTTTGATCTGGTTATAGATTGTTTTATTTTGTTTTTCTTGGTGGCTCTTGGTGTGCTATTACCAACTAGTGCTTGAGAATTGGTATCTGACTCTGGTGAAGTCGCTAGTGTTCTTTTGTTGTTTGGTTTTGATATAACAAGCTTATCGTATTTTATCATTACTTTATTTCCTTTCTCACGCTCTCTAATTGCTTCTTCCTGCAGTTCTTTCCTTTTTTCTAAGATGTACTTAGGGTAATCTTCGTTCAAATGATATTGGGTATCTTTCAATAATCTCTTTTGTTTGAGAATATTGATCTTTAAACCAAGGGTGGAAAAAGTTACAATTAATGGTCGCGGTTTATCACCTTTCTTTCCTACTCTCTTTATTTCCTGAATATCTTTACAATCCAGTTTTAAGGACAACTTTTCACTTATGAATTGCAATATATTGTTCTCCAAGTTATGGTAGGATGTCTCGCCCTCTTCAATGCCGAAGAAAATTAAGTTTCTTTGTCTTGCTTGTTTTTCCATAAATTGGATTCTTCTTTCTTGTTGTTCAGTTTTTTCTTTCAAAATTTGATATTTTCCTTCCAATATGGTAAATTTCTCATCTAATTTGTTTGTTATGTTAAGTGTTACTTGTTCTGTCACCTTTTCACCACTTTTCTGAATTTCTACTTTTTGTACATTCAGTTCTTTTTGAATATTTTGTAAAGCTTTCATAATTTCCTCCATAGTGTTTTGTTTTGGTACACGTTGCGCCCTCTAGTAGAAATCGATAGTATTTTTTCGTCGCAATTATGCGATGGATTGATGGATCGAACGTAGTGTGTTTCTTTTCCAATAGATCGCGCTGTTTCTCAGTGTATTCACTATGGTAGATAAATCATTTGGTAGCTATTGTACGTACGTCGAACGTAGTGTGCTTCTTTTCAAATAGATGGCGTGTTTCACAGTTTATTTTTTCTAGGACAGATAAGCAAAATTGCAGATTCATTCAGATGTGAGGTTATGTTTTCCAAAAATTTGATAACTTTCACAATTTCCCATATATTTGTATTCCGGCACTTTCATAGATTAACACTGGTACAATTTATGTTCTTGTCTTCGCGTGAATATACTTAAAAAAGTTCATAGTTTGTTGTTTGTTTACACTTCAGTTTATCAGTTTTTCGTGTATTATTCGTTAACTTAGAACCTTGTCTTCATTATATAGTCATATTCACTTGTTTATTGTCACTTATAAGATATTTTATTCACTTATTTCACTTTTGTTTTATTTTTAAATCACTTTTATATACGGACTATGTTGTTACCGCGTCTCAGTAGCGCCCTCTCTCCCCGTAATAAGGATTTTATATATTAAGATAAATGTGATAATTAAATTTGCAGTTTTCGTATTTGATAATGAAAACCTCACATTGACGTAAATAGACAATTTTTTTATTATAACTATTTATCTTCATAGGTAATTAGTTATTTCGTAAGAAGATAAATGTACATGCGTATAGCCGATGCCGATATCAAGAGGTTTTGTTACAAACATTACTTCCAAATATTTAATACGATCGCGTAGGCAATAAAAAAAATAGGTACGTTTTTAGCAATACTGTATATTTAAAATGGGAGTATTAGATACTAAATATAGCAACACAACGCCCAGGTTGGCCAATCTAACAGCTGGAGGTAAAATAACTGTGAACGGTCTGTACCAATTCTGTGTGATGAACCTATCACAGATTATAAAAAAAAAAAAAAACATTGACACATTTGACAATTGTCAAATTTTTGCACGGAGGTATTTTAAAAAAAATCATCAGTTTACGATCTGTATAAAAATCCAAGAATATCTTCATATTGCGACGTAGCCAGGTTACGATTTTATATTTATTGTAAAGTAAATGGTATTCTAATTATGGTATACTATATTTTTTCTAACAATAACTTCTAATTGTTCTCAAAATTGGCTCCGATCATGTGGCAACATGGTGGCAACATATATGCCATTACCAGTTACCATTACCATTGCACTTGTCCGGTTTGTTTTGGATTTGTATAGAAATATATAAGTAATCTTTACTTTTCATATTTTCTTTGACAATGAGTAAGCGAAGACAAGTATTGGCGGACAAGCAAATAAAAGAAGAGCTTGAAAATCTATTCGGTATACCAGATGGCTCTTTATCTGAAGATGATGAAGTAGTGACAGATACCGAGTGCGTTGAAGATTCAGACTTGCTTTCTGTGTTATTAGGTGAAGATGCTCTGATTAGCTCAGCATCGGAACAAGTACAAGAAAGTTCCGGCCTAACAAATTCACCCCAACCGTCTACATCTAGAGCAGATGTTCAAATTTTTCTCCATTGGAAACTGCAAGATTTCAGTCATCTGTGTCTGAAGCCGGAGAAATCCCAAACTTTTCAGACTTTTCTTCTTCATCAGATGATGAATCGGATACAGATGAGGTCGAATGGAAAAAGCAATCTTGGCAACAAAGTCCTAACTTGGAAAACTTCGATTTACGCTGTTCAAAAAAAACTATCAAATGCCCATTACTAATACCAGAATATACAAAACATATGGGTAGTGTCGATCGTTTCGACCAAAAAAGAACATCATATTCCGTGGGTAGAAGAAGTCGCAAATGGTGGACCCGAATATATTTTTTTTATAGATGTTGCAATAACCAATGCCCATATATTATGTTACATCAAACATACACCCGAGAGCACAATATTATGAGCCAAAAACAATTCAGAATTGCTTTTTCAAGGGAGCTGGTGGATAATAAAATCTTTAGAAAAAAATCATTCCAATCAACGCCAAAATATGTAACTAAAAAAAAAGAATCGAGTGGAAGAGACTCATGAAAGACAAAAATAATTTACGGTGTACCAGAAGAAATCAGCTTTGAAAGATTAGATGAACACTGGCCTATAGAAATAGAGACTTATAAGAGGTGTCGCTACTGCAGCACTAAAGTAAATAATAAGAGGTCTAAAATAGAATGTGAACGGAGTAAAGTGGCACTATTTATACATCCATGTTTCAAATTATTTCACCAAGAAAATCAATGAACGATTCGTCGTTCATTGATTTTCTTGGTCCCTCACTGGTGCTGGCAAGGATATTGCCACCATGTTTTTTTCTTATTGTAAACATGTATAATTTTTTTTCTTGAACATTAATTATTAAACTACCCACAATGATTCCATAAAACGATATTTTATTTTTCTGACATAAAAAAATGTTTCTGCCAGTGAAAGGGTTAAATATCATTATGTGCAGCTGAACTTCGGTCGGGTGTTAGTTCTGCAGCAATGTTTTCCTTAAAGTACAGGGGAACTTCATCTTCGCGAGTAGTTAAGAAGTACCTATTATTAGCGAATATTCGGTGGCTTCATACTTCACAATAACAGTAATCGTCGCGATATAGCGTTATGTGTGGCCTAGGCATATCAGAAACCAGAAACAGACTCTTTAAATTATATTATTATAGGTAGGTCTTGATGTAGGTATTTTTTTTTCTACTCATATCATAAACTCCATACAAAATATGCCAAATATGTATTTACCAAATCCATGAATAGATCGAATGTGGATTGAATTGGCGATGCTAACTAGCGGCGATCTATGTACAGGCTCCAGTACACAATGGTCCATGATGGGCCACTGCAGGCCATCGCCGTTGTATACACACGCCTACACACCAAACTATGCTAAACCAGTATAAACTGATCGTTTAATGTGCGGAAAGATCACACAAATCGAGACCATGATAAACTGGTTTTGTTTAACTTTATGTGTAGCCGTGTGTACACGGGGTACGGCGATGGTCTGCAGTGGCCCATCATGGACCATTGTGTACACGGGGTGATGGTATACAGTGGCGGGCAATTGTCAATCGTGGCGCGCAATCGGGATGTTGTCGGTTTTTTGGGCACACTTCAAAGGAATCGTGGCGTAGCATGGTCTGTGGTGTTCACACAATGGCCCATTGTTTAGTTCGTCACCGACCGCAGACCGGGATAGTGCACTTTTTGTTTTATGTTTATAGAAGGCAGTAAAAGAAACTGCATATGTATTGTATATATATTATTTACAAAATAATTATTATACAGTTATGCTATGAATCAGTAATGGGGCAAAAATCTAAAAAAATAATTCTGTCTGTTTGTCTATTTGCACACACTAATCTCGGAAGTTACTGGACGGATTTGAATGTTTTTTTTTTATTATATATTTCTATTAGGTCAGGCGACATATAGGCTAAAATTGATTTTGGAAAGTGGAACATCTGATGCAGA
This sequence comes from Euclidia mi, assembly GCA_944739405.2. Lineage (NCBI taxonomy): Eukaryota > Metazoa > Arthropoda > Insecta > Lepidoptera > Erebidae > Euclidia > Euclidia mi. Next base: position 32,540,772 of record OX123204.2, read on the forward strand.
ACCACAACAGCCCAGCGTAACTATAAGACATAAAAATTGCGGTGTGGCAATAAACATTTCACATGTTGAGCATTTTTTGATAAGCAATTAAAATTTGAAGATCTCGAACATCTGATGTGGAAATTAAAGAGCCCAGCTACAATATAACATACAGGCTTGCCTTTTTAGCAAAACTTGTTCAGTCTGATGAGCATTATTTAATTGTTGACTTGTCGAAGATCTGAAACATCTGATGATGAACTATATGAATCCATCTGCACTATTCCATACAGACTTGACGGCTTAGCAGTAGTTGTCCAGTATGACAAGGATTTTCTGTTGAAAGATCAATATTTATAACTAATTATTCGATCAATCAAAGACCCGAGGAGGGACACAGGATAGTTTTTATCGCGATAACTTACATCCACGCGGGCGGAGCCACGGGCGACAGCTAATATATTTATATATATTTATTGTCTTATGCCTGTATCCCCGAAGGGGTAGGCAGAGGTGTAAATATTACACCCACATTTCGCCATGAATTTTTAGGTCCTACGTAATAGAGGGCGAGCCTATTGCCGTTACCGGGCACATCACCAGACTCCGGGCTGCTACTGAGTATTCGGAAAAACCCAGTAACGCTTTTGCCCCATCTAGGAATCGAACCCGGGACCTCCGATCAGTAGTCACATACGCTATGCACTGGATCAAGGAGGCAGAGAGTGCAGAGAGTATATAATATGTATAAATATACTAGATGAGCCCGCGGTTATACCCGCGTTATTTAAGTCTTTGTCCGCTCTCGTGGCTTATAGCGTGATGTTATATATAGTCCGTGCCACGAGAACATAGACTTTTTGTAAACTAAGAATTTCTACTAAGTGACTTAGCGATAGTTCTGTCAAAAACAAATAATGTCAAATCCAATGAGCACAACGGTACATAGATACGTGTCATTGGAATCTAATATGTCAATGGATCGGATTTTTATCGATATTATTAACAGGATTTTTTAATGTTTTGAGGTACTGACGCCTAGAATGTCAACATTTGGCGTCAGTTTATTGAAATATTACATTCTTGGGCTTAACATGCATTTATCAGAGGATAAAATATATTTTTAGTTATCAAGAAGGGGTAAATGTAAAGTTCAATACATGTTTATAGGATCGCAACGCACTTCCTGCTCCGGCAGCAGGAAGTGCGTTGCGATCCTATAATATATATATATCTCGAAAAAGCGGGTGCAGAATAGCAGATGGCAGACAATTATTTATACCTAAAAAAGAAATTGCGTTTTCAGACTACCGTAACTGTTAATGGATTTTGTTTAAGTTCATTCTGACGATTTCATTCACAGACAACGTAAAATCTCTATGCCTAGAAATTTTTATGCAATGTACTAACTAAAGTTGGTGCCACGAGAAGATAGAATTTTTGTAAACAAACATTCAGGGCTTCACAACCTTTTTTCAAACAGTTGTGTTTTAGATTTTATACTTTTTTTTTATTATGCCACTATGTTTTTAAATTTATGTTGTTGAATTTTACTGAAATAAAAATATTTGATTTTGTGTTTGAATGGTCGAATGTGCATATATTTGCCGCTTTTTGTCGTTTTAGACGTAATCTATTCTGTAAATTAAGGAAAAATAGAGTAGGTACCATGTTTGTTAATGATAGAGTACATACCTATATGTTACTCTATTATTGACAGGATTTATTTTAAATCATAGACAATAAATAATTTGCTCAAAGTAGCATAGGTACCTATCCTAAAATATTAAATTATCGACCAACAATGAATAATATTATTACAGATAACTAGTTAGAACATTGCATAAAAATTTCTAGGCATAGAGATTTTACGTTGTCTGTGAATGAAATCGTCAGAATGAACTTAAACAAAATCCATTAACAGTTGAGGTAGTCTGAAAACGCAACTTCTTTTTTAGGTATAAATAATCTGCACCCGCTTTTTCGAGATGCCGGCAGCAGGAAGAGCGTTGCGATCCTATAAACTTGTATTGAACTTTATATTTACCCCTTCTTGATAACTAAAAATATATTTTATCCTCTGATTAATGCATGTTAAGCCCAAGAATGTAATATTTCAATAATCTGACGCCAAATGTTGACATTCTAGGCGTCAGTACCTCAAAACATAAAAAAATCCTGTTGACAGCGCATAATATCGATAAAAATCCGATCCATTGACATATTAGTTTCCAATGACACGTATCTATGTACCATTGCGCTCATTGGATTTGACATTATTTGTTTTGACAGAACTATCGCTAAGTCACTTAGTAGAAATTCTTTGTTTACAAAAAGTCTATGTTCTCGTGGCACGGACTATAGTTATCTGTAATATTATTCATTGTTGGTCGATAATTTAATATTTTAGGATAGGTATGCTACTTTGAGCAAATTATTTATTGTCTATGATTTAAAATAAATCCTGTCAATAATAGAATAACATATAGGTATGTACTCTATCATTAACAAACATGGTACCTACTCTATTTTTCCTTAATTTACAGAATAGATTACGTCTAAAATGACAAAAAAACGGCAAATTTATGAACATTCGACCATTCAAACACAAAATCAAATATTTTTATTTCAGTAAAATTCAACAATATAAATTTAAAAACATAGTGGCATAATTAAAAAAAAAGTATAAAATCACAACAACATACACAACTGTTTGAAAAAAGGTTGTGAAGCTCTGAATGTTTGTTTACAAGAAGTCTATCTTCTCGTGGCACCAACTTTAGTCTATTAGATAGCCTCCCTCGATAAATGGGCTATCTAATAGAGAAAGATTTTTTTGAGATTAATCGCAAGATTAGATAGCCGTGGCCGCAATTACTTCCACGTCCATCGCAAGTGATTCGCCAGGCAGCAATGAGTCATGCGCCGTTGTGTGAACACCAAGTGATCGTGGCGATGGCCTGCAGTGGCCCATCATTGGCCACTGCAGGCCATCGCCATTGCGTACGGTAATGGCGATACATGTTCACACAATGGCGGGCGATGGCCTGCAGTGGCCCATCATGGACAATTGTGTACTGGGCCCTTTAGACTCTTTCACAGATCGCTACAAGTTTTGACAGCTCTCAATATAATTACCAAAGAAATATAACCTTCTAGTCCAACCTCTCTGTTAATTACCACCAGAGAGGTTGGACCATAGACGAATTCTCTCATCTAAGGGTTGGACTATATTTCTTTGATTACCACCATAACCATAACCTCGAAGCAAATATAAATTGAGTATTGAAAGCTGTAAAAAGTGTCGTACATTGACAACTTCTAAATTTCACCGCTCGAGGCGCGCGGATAATCTTTGCATTGCCAATAATGGTTCTGGCCGTATTGATGCGTTTTGACCACTTTTGTCTTATCCACTTTAGTACGTATATAAAAAGGTACTTTATGTAGTACAGTAAGTAATAAAATAATCATAATCTGTGCACAGTATATACTACGTAAGTTATCTGTGGTATTTGTTTATGTACCTAGTTATTGTTTTTACTCTAAAGTCTACCGGCGATTCTATGGCTGTTTATCTGCTACAAAAGACTCTGCTTTTATGAATTGTCTAAATAAGCATAGTTAATTTGTGATTGTATTTAATCATAAACCCATGACAATGGCTGTTGAAAATTGGGAAGAAGATTTAATAGATCAGTTAATTCGCGAAAATGACGATACTTTCATGGCTCTTCCCGGTATTGAATTAGATCCTCATCTCCTTATTTCAAAGGTAAAGCTCGTATAAAAATTAATTTACGTTCAGAAGACTCAAAACTTTTAATTTAATGCATTAGTCATTTTTAATTTTATTAATATACTGTATTTTGTATAAAAAAATTCGGTGTTGTGGGCGTGTCATGACTGATGTATCCTTATTTACTTGTTTTGTTTTATCCAGGTTCGCAAACATTACATGGAGTATGTGATTAAGCTTTTATCAGTCAATTATGAAACCAATCAGAAACTTGTCAACAAAAACATCTATCTGCCAAGTGCTATTTGGAGATGTGCTAAAAGTATTGAGATCAAGGCAGCTCAAGCGTGCATGGTGGTCCAATTATATAGGAAAAACATTATTGCAGTGGTAAAAACCTTTATTAATATAATGTGCTTGAAAGCTTATATAATTCTATGAAAAATATTTAGTTCTTATATTTCAGATCAATGAGCTGAAAACTGATACCGAAAAGGGAAAATTAAATAAAAAGTTATATGAATGTCTAAATAAGCCACCAGAAAACGACAAAAAAACTCAAACACATATTAGTACCAGAGAAAAAACTTGTCAGTGTGAAATGAGCAAGAGAAAAAGAAGACTTGTCAATTCCATATCACCAAAACCATTTCAGAATGAAAACTGCCTTTCAGAAACTATAAATGAAAACTCAAACAGTTTTGGTGGCCATGAAACTGTTCTAACAAATACAACAAAAAATATATTACCAAAGATTTCACAGTCAGTGGTAAATATGACAAATCAGACGAAAACCAGTTCACCAGTGGTTGTTCATAGGGCTTCAGTTGAATCAGATCCAGATGAATTAATGATCCAATTAGAGAGACTATTCCAAGGTGATCAAAATGATGATGATATCTTTGAAGGTACCCTTTGCGATAGATTAGATACTACACTAGATAATCAAACTAAAGTTACAAATACAATATTGGATACAAGTACAAATAATGTGATTGAAAATCATGCAGCACAAATTAAATCTTTAGATGAGAGGCTAGCTTCATTAACTGGAATGTTGTTAGTTAATGATAATACTGTTCCAAAGACTGATAATCAGAAACCCAACAAACATGGTTCAAGTAAGTGGTTATGTGAAGAATATCATTTAAAACAGAAGCTTTTTGAACTGCTTGACCAAATTGGAGACAATAATAGAAAGAATCTTGAGAAGGTAAATATTTACCATGTTACTGTAATCATGTAATACTCTACTGTGCCCTGCTTAAATTTGTTTCTTTTTTCAGATTAAAGAAAAGTTTGTATATTATTTTGGATATGATAGTGATGATGAAGGTATCTTATCACCATTAGAAGAGACTCCAGAATTTGTTGTGAGCTGTAAGGAGCGAATTGCACCCTGGGTGGTGAAAATGCTCACACCATACTACTTCAAAGGAAGTATCAAGGGCAAAGCAGTGTTCAAAAGCTTAGCAAAACATCTCATACGGCTCATATACCAATGTAGCCGATATCCAGGTGGGCAAATGATTTTATACTGATGGTAAATTTTCTTGATATAATAACTTCTTTTACATAAAACTTCCATATTTCAGAGGAATATGAAGTGACCAGTTTTGTTGCAGATTTCTTGAAAAACCACAAAACTATCAGATGTGAAGCTGATTTCAAAGAATTCAAGATTGAAAATATTTAAGTTGTAGTTATAAATGCAACAAATATACTTATCTAAGTGATTACAAAGCAATGCTTATGTTAAGGCCTTCACTATAGGTATAGAATAACAGAGTTTCATATTACATTTATAATGAAAAATGCTTACACTTTAAAACACTAAACTACTCATGGAGTAGCAATAAAACATTTTGTAACATTGAATATTTTTATTTCTTTGCCTTTTTAGGGTCTGAAGTATTTTCGTCTAATGACTTCCGCTTCTCTACTTTTGTAAACCAAGAGTTTAAAGTCTTTTGTGTTGTTTTGTTCTTCTCTTCCAATTTTCTTTTATTACAGTCAGCAGATTTGTTTCTGGAGTTGTTTACAGCTGTTGATACCTGATGCCATGTTAGAATGTTGACTGGCTTGAGATATGAGATGGCCATATTTGAATTCACATTATCAATATCAAGCCAAGCCTGGAACATTCAATGTAGGTATTATAATTTAGCCAGTGCTTGCTTCTTTTCCACAGTGCATAATTATTATGAAACATGACAATTGCATTTGCACCAATAAGGGTCAGTTCACACCAAAACGCGACGCGACGCGACGCGACGATGCACGCACATTTTAATAGAGCAACTCAAAATATACTCTATTTACAACACGAAAACATACACATTTCATTTTGAGAGTTCAGAATACGTTGCATCACGCATCACTGCGCCTCGAGATGCCTCGCGACGTATCGCACCGCAGCGGTGCATCATCGGTACGCGAGGCGTCGCGCTAAACCACTAAACTCTTCAAGCATCGTCGCGTCGCGTCGCGTTTCGGTGTGAATTGACCCTAAATGTTTCTGTTTAACTTGTAACACAATTCACAAGAATGATTATGTCAGTTTATAATTCATACTAACATCAATCTGTTCTTCATTATTTAATATAGCTGGCATTCTGTGGTGTAGCCAGTCTAATGTTTTATTTGATTCCATAGTTATGATAGAGTAAGAGTATATAATGGTGTCTTCATGCTGCCACACATGATACAAGCCTGCCATGTACAGCAAGTTTATACCTCTCCAACCATCTTTTTCATTGAAGTTGTTGTCCCATGTATCTGGTTCATCAATCTGAAACACACCTCAATTTACAGAGCTTTTGGGAGCGGTAGCAAGTAGTCATTAATTAAATTCTTCTACTACTATGCATCTTGCATACATTCTAAACCCTTACATGAAATATTACTTTCTAGAAGCATATCCACATTAAAAGAACAAATCTTGCAACTAGATATTAAATTTGACCTTAGATTTTGGAAGTATGTGGCACCATTTACCTTACCTTAACATTGTCTTCTTGTGGTGCATAAATGTAATATGGTTGTTTGACTTTAGATAGTTTATTAGTTGTTTGCCATTCATAAAATCCCTCAGTAACAATTATACATCTACCTCCTTCATTCAATATTGGACTGTACAATTTTGAACCTCTTATGTTTTCCAATCGACAATTATTTGTACTTAAGTTATGTGTCTTATAATCTCCCTGCAATGTTTTTATTTATAAATTTTACATACCTATTGTACACAGTTGTCCGTGTGGTGACGGATTAAGAATACGAATTGTCACCACCCCATGGGTGTCGTAAGAGCCGACAGAGGGAGCATAGTATGCAGAGAACAGCACTGTAAGAGAAGGAAAACTTGATACAAACCCTATACCAACCCGCTTGGCCAGCGTGGTATAGTAGGCCAATTCCTCCTTTCAATGGAGAGGCCTAGTCCAGCAGTGGACTATCAAAGGCTGATGATGATGATTGTACACAGCAATCTGTAGGTAGTCAGATACATAATTTTTTACCTAACCTTGTGCCATGGTGGAATAATGCTCCACATCATAGGTTTAAGAACTCTTTTAGTTTCTGCAACATTTTTGAATCTACTGGAAGAAACTAGAATTGGCGTAACGTCAGTTGGAACAATGTTGTATGATGGTACATAATCTTTTCCTGCGTTATGTTCTGGCAGCCACTGAGGTTTCTCAAATAAATTTGCACTCTTCGGTTTATAACTACAGGCGCATTGTACTTGGTCCTTTCCTAAAGATCTGTAAAACATTAAAATGATTGTAAAAAGCTTATAAATATTTTTCAAAATGTATAGTGTAAGTACCTACAATCCAGTGCGACCACACATTACGTGAGTAACTTAATATTTCTTCAAATTATGCGTTCAATATTCATGTAAGTTAATTTGTAAATTAAGAGTTCTGATATTTAATTATTTATGAAATTAGGCGAGAACTCTTTCAAAGATTCAAAATAAACATAAAACAATAGTCAACAGTGACAGCAAGTTCCAACCATAGCCCAAGTAGGGATGCAAACGATACATCGATGTTTTAAAACATCGAGGTATCGTTCATAAACATCGATGTTAAAACATCGATACATCGTTCATTGACTTTGTATGTACGTAACTATCGCCTGTGTCACATGACGTGACGAGAGAAAGAAAAGGCGCATGTAACTTAAGTCGCGCCATTTTATTCTCAACTCGCGCGGTTCGCGTGCTTTCGAGACCAGTCATGGGTAGTTCATGCAAATCTAAATGTGTTTGTATAAACGACTCATTCATTCCTAGACGTGAAGCGAGACAATATACCGCTTCAAATGAGTCGCGACATGTTTAAATTGCATGAATAGTAATGAAAAACTAAGAAAACAAGGTTTACCACTTAGAAAATAATAAATACTTACGTGTTTAATTTGTCGTTCTACCACTGTTCATATTATCCTTATACATTGCACCTAACTGTATTATTTAAAGTTACTGTTTGTCAGTAATCATTACTAAAATGTGTGTATATTTTTTTTCAGAAATCGCCTTGCTCTGTGTTTTAAGTCTGTATTTGGCAACCCTGCTAGTATATAAAAAAAAAACGAAAGAACATCGATATATCGTTCATAATGACCGATATTTTTAACATCGATATTTTGATATCGATGTTTTTATGAACGATGTTGCATCCCTAAGCCCAAGTCAGAACTGTGAAACTGCAGTGACAATACTATTATTAGTATTGTCACTGTGAAACTGTCACACCATAGATTATACAAATTGAACTTATTGAACATCTTATTTTTGCTAGGAGCAAGAAATGTCAAAGGTCAAAACCATAGATCATACAGATATACTGGTATAGATGCGCAACTCCCTCTAAGGAAAAAGTTCAATAGGCATCCTCGACTCTAGATGGCGTACAAACAATTTTATTTTTATTCCGATCGTATAGATGGCGTTAGTAGTGGATTCATTTTTAAAAATAAAATAAATGTTTAATTTCGGTGTTAATAAATAAGTAAATGACAACTATTAAGTAAAATATGCAATTTAAAAGTAAAAAATATAAATATCACAAAAAGTAGCTCTAGATAAGCGTGGATACGATCTAATGACTTCTAAGATATGAGCCCAGCACGCTTCCACTGCGCCACGCAGATTTTAACGATATTTGTGAAATTACCGTTCAGTTATCGCTACAAATATTTCTAGGTGTATATGTAATTTGTTTTTCTTTAGTTCTTACAATCATCGGTAGATGGCGCTGATTTATATGAAATTTACCCATGTAGGGAGCTTTCACGGCCCTGGTCAAAACCAAAGAGATTGGATATTTGGACGTAGTTAAGCAGAAAGGACTCAATCCACACAAAGTCACTTTTGAGTTATGGGCGTTTGAAGTTTGAGCTGTAATTTCTCTGACAAAAAGTTATTATTTTTTTTAAATGGCTCTTATCATCAAAAGAATAGTTTATATTGTATTTGTCCATCAAGTTTGTGATATATTTTGCAATACATTTCGAGATATTAAGTTAAATGTGGGTTGAGTCCTTACCATTAAACTTAAGATTGTTAAGACAGATTTCAATTTTTTATTTCTCAAAATGGACTCAAAACTACCCTTGTACTAGAAAATTATTTATAAAAAAAACGAAATAGTAAAAGTACTAAAAAGTTTTACATTAATTGACCTTAAACACAAAGCTAGTAAAATCACATAAAACACAACCATTAACATTAAAAAAAATAGATAAAACAGGCCAAAAATGAGGTCGCATGTTAATTTCTTACATCCTCCAAGTCATTTCTGTGGCACTGGATGTCCACGTTAAAGGTCTTCTGGTCTCGGTGTAAAACCTTGTAGGGATATAGTATCCGGTTGTTCTCATCTTGCCAATGGTAAAAATTTGCATAGACAGAACCAAGTAGCCAGGATTGTCCACCAGCAACTTGCCTTAAAGTACCAACTTGTCGACTCTGAAATACCGTACTACAGGTATGTGCCCGACCCAGTTCTTGAAAATGGTTGTGCTACTCTGTATTGGGATCGGTCTATCGTTACTGACAGAACTATTGTGGCTAACAAGCCGGACATAGTGGTGACAGACCGATTAGAGCGCCAAGAAGACCACTTGAAGCACCGTACACAGGTGTACGGTGCTTCAAGTGGTCTTCTTGCCGGACCCTGACGAACGATGACGTGGGTTGCTGTTGGCAGGTCCTTGGGTAGGTACGTAAAACGTTCTACTGGTACTATTGTGCCATGACGTAGGTAGCGGCGTGAGTTTGCTGACGTGAGCACGTAGTCTAGAAGCCAGAGTTGTAATATCTGTCTCAGCTTCGGAGGCAGGTGAGAGGAATTGTCCAGGTAAACGGAGTGGTTCACCGTAGACAATTTCTGCTGTAGACGATTGTAGGTCTTCCTTCCATGCTGTTCGTATGCCAACCATACCATACCGTAGAACCCTAGGTAGGACTTCAACCCAGTTGGATGATGCATGGCAGGTGATGGCTGACTTAAGTTGTCGATGCAATCTCTCAACAAGGCCATTAACTGCTGGGTGGTACGAGGTGGTAGTGTGATGGTTTGCGCCAATCAGTGCTGCGAGTTCCTTGAATGTGTGCAATAGAAACTGTCGCTGCCGCGGTCGGAATGTATTCTGGACATCTAAACCGCGAAATCCAACCATTGACAAGGGCGGCAGCGCAGGTTTCAGCAGTCATATCCTGGAGTGGATACACCTCAGGCCAACAAGTGAAGCGGTCGACTATTGTGAGGCAGTATCTGTTGCCAGAACATAAAGGCAATGGTTTCAAGATCCAGCCGTCTAACGAGAGCCTCTTGAGGTGGTGGTCGAGGCTCTTGGCAATAAGACCATTTACGGTCACGACTATTGGTACAATGATCGCCGAGTCAACATCCTACATGTCGACAATCTCGTGAGCCAGGTCCAAATACTTAATTTGTTTATATTTTTCGGCTTTCACGGGATTCTCGTCATGGGGTATGATGACGTCGATGATCATTGCAAGGTGCTCTAATCGATCTGTCACCACTATGTCCGGCTTGTTAGCCACAATAGTTCTGTCAGTAATGATAGACCGATCCCAATACAGAGTAGCACGACCATTTTCAAGAACTGGGTCGGGCACATACCTGTAGTACGGTATTTCAGAGTCGACAAATTGGTACTTTAAGGCAAGTTGCTGGTGGACAATCCTGGCTACTTGGTTCTGTCTATGCAAATATTCACCGTTGCCAAGACGAGAACAACCGGATACTATATGTCTAAGCGATTCACCAGGCTGATGACATGCCCGACAAATGTCGACCGTCCCATCCCTCTGAATATACTTCCGGTAGTTGTTCGTCATGACAACTTCGTCCATAATCGCAAAGACAAAACCGTCTGTTTCGGTGAAAAGATCATCAAAACGCAGCTAGGACACCGACGCTGGAAAATCTACGTCGGGCCCATGCAAGGCCCGGTAAAAACGTCCATGCAGCTCTTTACCTTTCCATACTTACCTGCGCTCCTCTACACCAAGTACGGCAGGTTTGCGCCAGTCCTCTTTGATCAGGCCCAGCGGGGTAAGCCCTCTGTCCACAGCGACCATATCTCGGTGCACACCCGCGTCGGTGTGGAGAAAGTATTCTCTGAGATTGTACACCTCGCGATTGTGGAGGGTTCACACTTGTGCGGGATGTACAATCTCATCACCGACGAACGCTGGTGATGCATCCGTTATGTCGTAAGTAGGCAGCGAACTTTCCTATCCAAGGCGTCCAATTCTGTTTGAGTCCATCTTAGTATGCCGAAGGAGTACCTACATTAAGACGGGCATAGCCCAACCGTTACAGGCACGCACCTCATTTTCGCCCGATAAAAAGCTTTTTAAAACTTTCTTCAGGCCTCCAAAGAAACGTGCCTGCAACGCCTGTTTCATGCCAGCGTCATCAATGCCTTATGCCTGCGACATAGGCATGGGCGTTTTCGGATTTTTCCGCAAACCGATACAAATTCGATTTCAGATACTGAAATCGATTTCAAAAACCGATTTTAGAAATCGATTTCTGTAGCGGATGTCGGAGCGACGAGCGTAGTTACTAGTTGCGTAGACAAACGCAAACAATCGAATTCTTATTGTATTCTCATGTCCTGCGTCCATATTTCGCTTGGTTTGCATGACATATTGAAAAAGAAAACCTACTAACTACCTAAAACTAATTGTTAAAAAACTCAGTCGCCAAACAAACTAAAATTACACAACACGAATTGTTTCTATTTATTTAAACTTTACAATCCTAACCTACTAACTACCTAAAACTAATTGTTAAAAAACTCAGTCGCGAAACAAACTAAAATTACGCAACACCAATTGTTTCTATTTATTTACACTTTACAATCCTAACAACGTAACAATAAACATTTTAAATCCTAATAGTATAACTTTCACGAAAACCAAATATAGGTACTTAATTTTATTATTATTACGCGCGCACCGCGCACCGCACTGCACGTGTCACGTCAAGTCTAGGTCAAGTGAACAAATAAACATTGATCAAGTCAAAACTCTCCAAACATAAATCCCTCATAACTATTAAAACTATTTGAATAGTTGCAATCTGAATTAGATCTTATCGCCTCGACGTTTAGTTTTATTTTTTCTATTCAATCTGCAATTCATAAAACCGCTAAAATCCATAACGCACTAGGTACTACGACTGGCTTGCTTGGCAACGATCGATATTCGCTTCATCTCTTTTGCTCTTTAAACGGATCACTAAGTAAGAAAGAAAAGGATATGAAATTCGCTCTCTCTCATTCTAACTCGGTAGTCGTTGGGTAGAGTGAAAGAGAACGAATGAATATGAAAACTATTGAAAACGTAAGCTTTAGATTTACTTTGTAGTTTGGTTGCGCTTGCACAGTTTCCGTTTGGTTTGGATTAGATTGTTTGCGTTATCGTGGTATTGTTTTACGTTTTCTAAAATCGGTTTTCTCATATTGGAATATCGATACGATACAATTTCTGACTGCAATCGGATTTCAGTTTCGTTTTGATATATCGGTCTCATGCCTACTGCGACATACCCAGATATTTGTAGGTTGCCGTTGCAGAGAGAGATCTAAGTTGTGTGAAATCTGAGAGCTCTATACCATCAGATTCCACACTCCTGTCTCTCTTTACATGCATGACCGCACATTTATCCACACCTAACTCCATCTTAATTAAATTACTAAAGCTTTCAGTTATCTTTAGTTACTCAATTAATTGGAGGTCAGTAGGGGCACATAGTTTGAGGTCATCCATGAAAAGGAGGTGAGAAATAACCTGACCTCTAGTCTGCAACCGATAGCCTAGCCCTGAACTTTCGTGCAAAGTACTCAGCGGGTTCAGTGCTAGGCAAAACCATAGTGGACTCAAACTGTCGCCTTGGAAAATACACCGTTTGATCTTTATAGGTACGCCATCCCCGCAAGGCTGTCGACACCCTAGATAGCGAAGCACCGTACTCCACTGCCTCATACATGCCTTCAAGAGGGCGCATAGTGTTGCATCTACTTTGTACAACTCCGGCACTCTCAAAAGCCACGTATGTGGCACAGAGTCATAGGCCTTTTTATAGTCTATCAGGCATATCGCCAGATTCTTTCGACTACGGCGCACCTGTTGGCTAATAGCCTTAGTACCACGTGCCCGGCTTCTACGTCCATTTTGAGACTCAAATAAGATTTTATTATTGAATATAATAATATGTAATGCCAATTTTGTTCTCAAAATGGATGTAAAAACTTTACAAAATGTAGGCAGGCAAGTTATAGGCCTATAGTTTGTAGGCTCCGTGGTACTACATATACCATACCATAAAACTTGGCAGATCCTGAGTCCAGAGATGACTGGAATTGGGATGCCAAGCCAACATGTGCACTGCGTAGCCATTTTAACCGGAAATTGTGCAACCCGTCCGGTCCCGCAGATTCCCAATTGGCTAACGGACGGACTGCACAATTTACATCGCTGGCGTCTATTGCTACAGGCTCCATATGAGGTATTACCTCACATGATCGCTCAATATCCCTAATCCAGTCACCCTCTGTATGGCTGACGGGAGTCGACCATAAACTGCGCCAGAACGCAATCGTGTTCGCATCATCTGGTCGACGCCCATCAGCCACACCTGGTTCAGGTCGCTCCCAATTCCTATAAACCAACTTCTCATCTCTTTGAAATGCGCGATTTTGGGAATATCGGTCAATCCTTTTTTTGTACCGCCTGATGCGATTCGCCCACGCATAGATTTTATTATTATTTAATATTAACCTCTTGTATGCCGGAATACCAGACACAATTAAAAAGCTATTGTGTCTCGCGTAGATCTGCGTTCCGGCATACAAGGGGTTAATAAAATCTATTTAATTTTATTATTAATATTATTTAATAAATCAAATGTTGTAAGTCGCTTCAGTTCATTTGAAAGTATTTCTATCAGTCATTACATCTATTCCTTAGAAACGACTCAGTCTATTTGAGTCGATTTAGTTTATTTGATATTAAATGCGCTGTTCATTTAAAGCAGTTTTCCTGAAATATCCTAAGTGCTTTGAGTCGTTTCTGATAAATAAAAAGAAATATTTTGTTTCAGTAAACCTATAACACAGAAAGGACTCAAACTGTTTAAGTCGTTTTAGTTATTTGATATAATGATAGTTGTATAATAAAACTTATTCTTAGAAAGGACCCAAGCTGTTTGAGTTTATTCTGGTTTATCGACCCTAAGAACATACCCATAGAAATAAATTACTCAGAAACAATTCAAGTGGATTGAGTTCATTCTGCAAATATTTTTGTGTGCCCTTCATACTGTGGGTTGAGTCGGGGTAGCGAAAAAAAACTAGTTGCAGTGTACATTTTCCAAAAAGGGTTTTACTACATGATAGATTTGACCCTCGGGAGTACGATGGCATACTTAACTCAATTTTGGCCAAAGTGTGGATTGAGTCCTTTCTGCTTAACTACGTCCATTTATTCTTCTGTGGCGTTCTGTGGTAAAAACTTCCTGCTTGACAGATTAGTGTTGGCTATGAACTCAGAACTCAGTGATGTGTAAGTGCGATTCTTTCTCCCGCCCGCCGCCACTCGAAGAGTTATTAAAAGACAAAAATACTTACAAACCGATATATATATATACATTAAAAATACTGCTAAAACAATTAAAAAATTAAGTGATAGTGCATTGTTCGTTAAAATAAAATAAGACGACCTAATAAAGGTCCAGTTTACCAGAAAAAAAATGCCAAAAAAAAAAATGACAACATTGACTATTTTGACAACTGACACTGACATCACATTCCAGCTATTTCACACACATGACACAATCACCGTAACACAGTCACAGAATAACATCTGTGGTTGTCGCCTTCATCACAAGTGATTTTCCTTCATCAAATTAAAATTACAGGGTCAAAACAGATTGTCAAACTTATTTATGTGCAGTTTGTTTCCGTGCATCTGCACAATATTTCAACCATGGGTATTCTTTAGTAAATAGAAGTGTTAACGTAATTTAAGTAATCATGTGGAAATATGTCACGCGACGCATCAAGGATAGTTTTGAGAGAAGCGCCAACCATTTTGATAGACGTAGTACCACTGTTGTAAACTGTGCACCAAGCACTTTTACCGATGAGAAAAAGAAGCATCCATGCTGCAAATGGTTCGCTTCAAAGAAGTGCTGGGATTCTTACCAAAAAAAGAATGGAACTAACAGCAAGAAATGGAGTTTCGAACATCTCAACAAAAGTTGGATAGATGCCATTACATGGGTATGTTTGTATTATTGTATGCACAGCTATTTTTGTCTTATTGAGATAACAGCTGCTAGGTGTAGCAGATTTACCGATTTGTTTCTTTATGTCATTTTTTAAATCCAATATCCTTTCATGTAACTTGTGTTGTGATTTTAGAGTGGAGCTGTGGTCCTGGGATGGTATACCAGTCAGCTTATACACTTAAAGATAAAGCACCACATAAGACTCAACCACACCAATTGTCTCACAGTGAATGAATTGATTGCATCCATACAGCCATACATAACTTGTGGCAACAGACAGAAGCTCTACTTAAAGGCTGCTCCCCAAATCCAAGAAGTTGTTTCAAATTTTACTCCAGTTGTACATTTGGTGTCAAATGACCAAAATGGAAGTAAAAATGAGAAGTCTACTCATTCTGGAAGTAGTTCTAGTCAAGAAAGCTCTGAGGATGACTTGGGAGAGGTATTGAATTCTATTGAAAACAAATTAGGCCTCGCTGCCATAGAAAATGGACAGTATCAAGATGGACTCAACTTGTTGAGGTAATTATTTTTCTATAACTAGTGGAGCTTTGTGGTTTCATATTCATATAATATATGGGTTATAAATGTTTTGATGTATAACTTCCTGTATAGCAGATTAAAGGTATCCAAAGATAAGAATCATTCAAATGTTTGGTTCTCCATTACTACAGGACAACTATTCTGCCTTTTCAATGTACTGCCAACAATTGCTCTTGTAAGTTAACAACAATAGACATCACACTAACACCAATTACCAGTCGGTTTCACTAGATGGGCAGCACATGTGAATGTGAATCTATAATTATACAGAAATGATTATTCCTTATACAAATAATATTTATTTCCTTGTAAGCAATAGCTAGCATTGTGAATGTCACATTATTGTGGTGGCTGCATGATTAAAAACCACAGTATGATCAACCTCAATTATATAAGCATTAGTATTTTTAATTGGAGGAGGAAGAATTAAGTAAAAGGCTAATTATGGCACTGATAGTATAATATATAATATTCTACCACATTCACACAACACCATCTAGTCTCAAACTAAGCAGAAGCTTGTACCACAGTATAAACCTAGGGGTGTCACAAGTAAACAATACTTATTCAAACACATTTACTTAAGATTTACATTACAATGACTATGCTACACATATGCTACATGGATATTATAAGGTAAATCAAAAGAAAGCGATTAACATCGCTGTCATTTTATGGATGGGTGACCATGGGATCAAGTCTTGCAGAGCCTATGCTATTGCAGATTTATTTTGGTGCAAACTAAGTTAAGATACACATCTCGATAATACTTTATCCCGAACCAACGGAGACTGCGTATCATCACTCCAGTCACCAAAGGTAAGGGATTGGTACAAGACTGTAATAACTATCGCAGTATTAAGGTGAAGTCCCATACCCTAAAACTTACCTAACCCTAAGGCTCGTAATGTCAATATGGGTTTCGCCGTGCTCATGGAACCATGGACCCAATGTTCACCCTCGGGATCATCATGGAGCAATATAGATCATAGAACGTGTTCATATGAGGCGTGCCTCATATGCATCTGCATCTTCTGTTTCTGGACATGCAGAAGGCCTTCCCCTGTGTGCCACAACTGCTGATCTGGTTAAGATCTAAAGGAGTACTAGAAGCGTATATTGACATCAACTGAGACATGTACTCAAATTCCGATTCCGCAGTTCGGATTCGGACTGCTATTAGCGACACAAAACCTTTCCTATCACTGTCGGGGTCCACCAGGATTACATCCTCAGTCTGTACCTCCTCAGTGTGATAAGTATTAGACGTACTGTTAGACAGCATCTTGGACTCACATATGTAAATGCATGTAAGAGGTCGCTTGAGAACGGCGCGGAAAATAATCGTTGGCGAAGACCATCGCTCTCTATCCAACTGCAGGTCGTTGGGCAAGGAGAGCTCATGGCAACCCCAGCCACCGTAGGAAAACATGCAAAGGTCGAGTCAAGGTGCCCCTCGTCGTCCTATCAGTATCACCGTGGAGGAGGCGCACTGTAGCCACGTGCGCTGCTAGGGGAAGGGAGTAGTTTTAGATGATCTGCTCATGCGGACCGAAACCCGGTGAGGTTGCGCAAGCTATACCTTTTTATATATTTGCCCCGCTGTTATGGGAGATCGACACGCACGACACGTTTGCCGTTGGTTTTTAGTGCGTAGGCCGAATATATTTCGGAGTAATTTAGGCTAAATTAACTGGCTACGCGATATAGTTCCCTCAGGACGCGGGTGAAACCGTGGGAAACAGCTAGTTTATTATATTACAATAATTAACGATAAATAATTATAATAAAACAGTTTGCATTTTTCGTGCGGTGACAGATTTGCATACAAAGTGTCAGTCAGCACCTATTTCATCCCGCAGGTGTCGTGGGAGGTGGTTAAGAATTAGGCATGGGCGTTTTCAGATTTTTCCGCAAACCGATACAAATTCGATTTCAGATACTGAAATCGATTTCAAAAACCGATTTTAGAAATCGATTTCTGTAGCGGATGTCGGAGCGACGAGCCGGACGAGCGTAGTTACTAGTTGCGTAGACAAACGCAAACAATCGAATTCTTATTGTATTGTCATGTCATGCGTCCATATTTCGCTTGGTTTGCGTGACATATTGAAAAAGAAAACCTACTAACTACCTAAAACTAATTGTTAACCCTTTTTAAGGCATAGGGGATATTTTTCCCACCATGATTTTAATTTTTTTTAGTAACAATACCTCATTCTTGCGGTACTTATTTTTACTTGAGCTATTTTTTTATTAACCTGTCATTATTTTGACGTAAAGAAATTGTAAACTATCAAGTATATTTTTCTTCGGTGGTTTGTTGAAGTTTGAAAAGTAGCAATTTTACGTATTCAATTTTCTAGTTAGGGCTATCTCTTGAATCTTTTTATTTCTGAGGCAAGTTTTATTTTTAGCATGTGTTATTATATTTTATCTGAAGGATTTTACGCAAATCTTTTTGCCTGGGTGTCTTGATATTTTATAATATTCGTTTGTTATGGTGGGAAACATATTCCCTATGCCTGTGGGTGGCTGTGGCTGTGTGCTGTGCCACTATGAATATTGCCATTTTTCACGGCTTTTCACATACAGTAGTCCTTGTTCCTATGAATAAAAGTTATTTTCTAATTATATTTGTTGTTTACGTAGACCACAGACTAACCAATAGTACATTAGACTAATTCAAGATCAGCTTTTCCATACTCGTAATGTTCTATACAGTCCTCCTACACAGGCAAAGGGGATATATTTATCACCATAGAAAAATTATAAAAAAAATAAAAATATGTATTTATCATTTTCTACCCCCATATTATACCTAAATCCGTCAACAGTGAAGTTTTTCCACCGCAGGGTCACTATGCCCTATAAAGGGTTAAAAAACTCAGTCGCCAAACAAACTAAAATTACACAACACGAATTGTTTCTATTTATTTACACTTTACAATCCTAACCTACTAACTACCTAAAACTAATTGTTAAAAAACTCAGTCGCCAAACAAACTAAAAATACACAACTCGAATTGTTTCTATTTATTTACACTTTACAATCCTAACCTACTAACTACCTAAAACTAATTGTTAAAAAACTCAGTCGCCAAACAAACTAAAATTACGCAACACCACTTGTTTCTATTTATTTACACTTTACAATCCTAACAACGTAACAATAAAACTTTTTAAATCCTAATAGTATAACTTTCACGAAAACCAAATATAGGTACTTAATTTTATTATTATTACGCGCGCACCGCACTGCACGTGTCACCTAGGTCAAGTGAACAAATAATCATTGATCAAGTCAAACTCAAAACTCTCCAAACATAAATCCCTAATAACTATTAAAACTATGTGCATTTTTCAAAACAAACATTAAATAGTTGCAATCTGAATTAGATCTTATCGCCTCAATGTTTAGTTTTATTTTTTCTATTCAATCTGCAATTCATAAAACCGCCAAAATCCATAACGCACTAGGTACTACGACTGGCTTGCTTGGCAACGATCGATATTCGCTTCATCTCTTTTGCTCTTTAAACGGATCACTAAGTAAGAAAGAAAAGGATATGAAATTCGCTCTCTCTCATTCTAACTAAGTAGTCGTTGGGTAGAGTGAAAGAGAACGAATGAATATGAAAACTATCGAAATCGTAAGCTTTAGATTTACTTTGTAGTTTGGTTGCGCTTGCACAGTTTGCGTTTGGTTTGGATTAGATTGTTTGCGTTATCGTGGTATTGTTTTACGTTTTCTAAAATAGGTTTTCTCATATTGGAATATCGATACGATACGATTTCTGACTGCAATCGGATTTCAGTTTCGTTTTGATATATCGGTCTCATGCCTATTAAGAATATAAAACATTTTTCAGATATCGTTATCGTACAAACCATGTTAAAATAAAGCGATTGCTATAGCGGTCGTTTAATGGATGATGAATGGGTAACCATGAGATCAGCTTGCAGAGTCTATGTTATCAATATGAAGTATTTTGCAGATTTTTCCGTGAAAACTACGTTAAGGTAAAGCAATAGACATCACGGTCATTTTATGGATGGGTGACCGGGCTATGAGATTACGGAGAACATGTGTGGGGTTTATAAAAGGGGGCCAAAAATATTTTCGAGCTAGGATGCGCCGTTACCAAGATACATAATAATATGTGATAGGTACTTAACTAATACGAAGGTACTTATTGCATGAAATTAAAATCAAACTTGAATCGAATATTATCTTACAACGCATATTTCCTTACGTCTGCCATGTTGTACGTACAATGATTACTACTTTATTCTGTGATTTGGCCAGACATCAAAGTTAAATAAAAACTATTATAATACGTCATTGCCCGACATGAGATATTGTAAAAAGTTAGTAGATTAGTAGGAACGTGCACATTATTTTAAGTGGTTATAGGTACATAGATTTCAAAATAATATAAATAATTATAGGTGCCTAATTAATGAAATTTTCTTTTTTTAAATAAATTAATGAAATCGCAGATTTTTTGAATCCTTATTTATATCTTTAAACAGCATAAAGAATTTCAATGTCTCACAGCACAAGTCGTATGCACCATTTTAATTAATATTCATAAGCAAATAAATAAGTAAGGAACAAAAAACAAGCACGTGCCAGCCCCCAAAAGCATGTACCTAGTTAGGAACTAAGGCGATATACGTAACTAGGTAGGTACCGCTCTTCCTGCGTCTCACCTCTTGCCCCCCCGCACGATTGACCCGTCTAGACGCGTTCGTCGAACGACTGTATGGATTATTCGACTGTGATATTTGTGTCTTGAGGAAATGCATAAAACTGATAAAAGGTGTATATATATATATATATATATTTTAGTTAGAACTTCAGTGAAAGAGTTTATTTACGCTGTAGTTTTATGTGATAAACTTGTCAGGATATTATGCGATGTCCTGCTTTATCTAATCACAAAATGATTCATCAATCGCACTTACATGAACTGTAACAATCGCAGCATTATTGATAAAGTAAATAAAGCATTGCTCTCTACCTGGTTAGGTTATTTTTAGCAATGACTACATGTTTCATGTTTTTGTCGGTTGGAATTA
This sequence comes from Euclidia mi, assembly GCA_944739405.2. Classification (NCBI taxonomy): domain Eukaryota; kingdom Metazoa; phylum Arthropoda; class Insecta; order Lepidoptera; family Erebidae; genus Euclidia; species Euclidia mi. Next base: position 32,561,958 of record OX123204.2, read on the forward strand.
TAAATTTTCATGTATAGCATGCGAAATTTAGGATAGTATTCAATGCATATAAAGGCTCCTACACATAGTGCCAGCGGCACGGCCAAACCGCGTGCACCCGGCGCCAAAGCCGGCGGTTGCAACTTGCTACTTGTGTGTGGTCGTTCTATACAACTGGAATGCTGCCCGGCGGCACCGACGCCCGACAAAAGCCGGCGGCACTGTGTATAGCAGTAGAAATTGGAAAGAGACTATAGTTTATCCTACTATCATGGCATAAAGTGTTTCCCAATTGCATCTAAAATGTATAAAGTGGATACATATTTGATGACATGCAAAATATGGAGGTTAATCTAGACTCTAGACCATGCAGAAATTACCTAATATTACCTTAGGTCTTTTTATGACAACTTGTGAATATGTATACTGTACATTTCAAGGTCTACGAGTAAAAAATGTTGTTCAATTATTATTTTGATGCAAAAAGTTGTGATGTCTAAGTGATGGCGTGCGTTTCTTTTTTGCAGGTCTGCTGCCAATCGCAACTACGCTCCAGCATTGTACAACTTAGGCCTATGTTATGAGAATGGCTTAGGAGTGTCTGCTAATGATAAGACCGTAAGTTGGCCTATCTTTATTTACATTTTAAAATAGGTAATACTTACTAATGGTATTGAATATTTATCTTGCTTGTGCTTACATTACGAAGCAGTTTCTACAATGCTGATATGAAATGATAAGCTAAAGTATTATCATAATATTTTAGAACAACATACAAAACTTATTTTAATCCTATTTTATTTGTATAACCAACTGTTTTCAGATAACTGTTTATTTAAACATGTCGCCTTTTCACTGTACATCGCCATTCAATTGGTTTGGTTATCTCAAACAATGGCCTAATGATGAATTTGAAAACTAAAATTTATGGTCTCAACCTTAAGGCTCCTACACACAATGACGGCGGCAAGGCCGCATTGTGTGTACTATTTGTAAATATTGTTATCAGGTTCGTGATTATAATTATCTTGTACGCGACAGGGTTTAAGTTTAAATTGTACCCTAGTTTGGCTTTACTGACACGCTCTCAGTTAGCATTGAAATATTAGTTTATTGCAAATATTCCCATTGATACAATACCCGTTTATAATATAGTTTAATAATTCCTTATTTTCCTGTTCACAGGCAATGGAATTATACAAATCAGCTGCTGCATTGAAACATCCAGGAGCGCTGTATAATTTAGGCATATTCTACGGGCAGGGACGAGGTGGTCTTAAGTGTGACGAAGAAACAGCAACCCGTTTGTTGCGACTTGCCGCAGTTCAGGGCCAAAAGGACGCTATAGATGCGCTTAAAGCTCTCGATGTTAAGGTTACTGAGCCTACCAGCCCTGACTTGAACCCACCAACTTGGAGTTGCCAACCCACACCATTCTCACAGCACGAGAATTTTGTCCCAACACAAACAAGGCTGTTTGTTGAAAACCTTAACTTTTTGCAGGCCCATGTGTGAAGCTACCGTTTATTTATAAGGCTGTGTGCTTTTTCATTTAGGGGGTTGTGGCTCGTCCTTAAGCAATGCAAAATATGTGAAGTTATGTATTATTTATAAGGAAATACGCCAAGCGTGTGAAAATTTCATGTAATATGATTACATGCATCTTAGTGAAAACAGTGTGCTTTCTAACATTATTTTTATCACAGTCTTGTACTTCAATATTTATCCTTTGTGGAAATTGAAAGTCTACAGAAGTGACTATAGTATATGGGAAAGTTCTTGTGTATAATGGTACTTTCATATATTCTGTTTTGAATTTATATTTGTACCTATTTAGTTTTAACCTATTTGTTTTGTTAAATCTTTGAAAACCACAAAACAGACTTCAATAATTTATGGTTCCTATTTGCCGCATGTTCTATGAAATAAATATACTTACAAAATATTTCAAGCACAAGTACCTATATAATATAAAAAAATGTTTTCCTACAATTCTTTGACCTTACTAACATCTTTATGACGATCGATGCGCGATGTATGCAACTGCATCCGTCTGAATCATTTTGGTTTGCCTATGTAAATAATAAGATATAATTTTTAAGTGTTTTTGTCTACCTTTTATTTTTATTAGATATAAATAAAAAATGAAAGAGGTTTAAATTTTAGAAATTTCTGCCTTACAAAATTGATGCAGATTGAGAATGTTTATTATTGAAACATACTAAATCTCTTTAGAATCAAATTGACTTGTTCTAGAACTGCTTCCAACTAATTTTAATAGAGTAGAATATTCAACAAAATTATTAGTACCTATTAAGTACGTTTTAAGTAAACTGGTCGCCAATAAGTCTAGCAAATAATTTTACATTTTCAGAACAAAATACTGATAAGTTTATTCATATGTTTATGAATACATTTTTGGGTTTATGTTGCACTTAATTTTCTAAATATTTTTTATACATAGTATCGAATCTGCTTAGTTATTATAATCTCATATTTGTAAATAATTAAGACGAAATTTAAAATTCAGATGTTACTGATGATGTCTGCAAAATATATGACAAAGTACATACTAAAATGTAATATTCTTGTTTCATTTATTTGCTTCCTCATTTTATCCATTCATATCTCAGACTTCTTGCCTCGCAGAAGTCGCGGATCGCCTAATTTGCATAAGCCGGTACACTGACTACCAGCTTATAACTAAGGGTTGAGCTACATCTATCAGCACCGCATCGCACTTTGTCATGTTTCTATCCTTTTCTGTCACTTAGGACCGTCATTTACTAGAGCGAGAAAGAGAGAGGGAACGCTTCAGCACGCCGCGGAATCGAAAAGGCGATCGGCAACACGGAAAAAATGCGATCGGCAACACGGAAAAAATGCGATAGCATGCTGAGAGGCGATGGAATGCTCGCGCGTCGGAATGCTTACGCGCGCTATAGCATCCTTTCGCCGCCGATCGCGTGCGAACGCGCGCTGACGCACGCTGGCGCGCGCGGCCGTGTGCTGCCGCAGTGCCGCGTGCTGGTGCTGATTCGTATACATTTTTCGAATTCTTTTGTTTTTACTCTTGTTATTTTGCATTTCTTGCAAAATGCACGAACCTATTACTACTGCTCTCTCTTCAGCTCTGCCAGCCTGGCGCAAGTTCCTAAGAAAAAACCGAATGTATGAAACGTGCTATCTTTTTAATGGCTACTATTATATGTATAAAACGTGAAGATAGCATCCTTCACTATGTACCCTTGGAACAGTATTCTTTCAAAGTTAGACGGGTTATACGTACATCATCGCCTTGGCTGTCAATAGTGTCAAATGTCACAACTGTCACATTATTATCCAGATTGAACTTTGCCGCGTTATGTAGTTTGTTTATAAAACGTAAAAAACATACTGTAAAAGTGCTTTGTGTATACCAAATAAATGTGATTTTACACTTCTAGTGTTAGTGTTACTATATTTATTTGATTAGCATTGAAAGGAGCGCAATGAAAACAAGCAAAATAACGTGCGAAATATGGCATACAACAACATGCCGGTCAAGCAATGAAAAAAGGGTAGGTATTTATGGCAAAATGTCCCTAGATAAAGATCAATGAATATTTATAATGTTATATAATCTGATATATTTCAATGAAACATAAAAAATAAGGAAATATTCTAAGCTTTCATATCCTAGTACTTTGTAGGTAAACAATAGTGCTGACTGTCAGTTATCGATAATCCGTTATTAGAAATTGGCAGAAGGACTCAAAATTATATTCTTTTTTTCTTTTTAGATGTAAAAATGGGTAGCTGCAACTGGAAACCAAGACTTGATTTATGTGCCCATTGAAAAATTACATCAGTTGAACTATGTGTGTGGCAAGCATTTTAAGCCGAAAGACTTAAACAAAAGGGAACTCAAGTCAGAAAAACAACTGTGCCTTGTATCTATAGACATTTCTTTAAATCCTATTACAGAAGAAATTTTGAAAACCTTTCCATTACATGTACATACATAATATATCTTATATCTTAGTAGCGCTCATAGCGAGACTTGACTTGCCATTCGTAACAGATCGGCAAAGTTAAGCAACGCTTGCACAGGTCACCACTTGGATGGGTGACCGTGTGTGGCATTTACATCTGAGCGCTACCGTGCTTCGGAGGGCACGTAAAGCTGTCGGTCCCGGTTCTTCTCTAAGGATAAGGATCGTTAGGCCATGTCGGAGGCCTTAGGGCGGTCTGAAAACTCCGACACCAGAGTTGGCCACACACTCACACGAAAAACAAACAAACAAACATAATATATATTTTAGTTCTGCGTAGTTTTCTTCGCTAATCTAGAATAGATTTATAGAATAGGCTAATTTTTTTGAATAAACACATAAATATTAAAATTAAATACATCTTTTATATGTGTTGGAAAAGTATAATTCTAGTCTAAACATAATTATAATTATTTCTTACCGAATATTATCGATATCGATATTTCTTTAATCACTAGAGGGTACATCCCTATATTGACAAATATGACAATGCTGACAACATAAAAACGATGTCAATTAGTATCTTTATGTTGGTACGAGTTCTCCCTGCACGTTTCATACAAAGCTGAAAGTCTCGCATCAAAGAGGTTGGACGTTTAGACTAGAGAGAACATGCCCTATAAATTTCCTTATACCGAACGTGCAACATGTAATGTCAGTTGGTCTTAGTTGGTTAATCATAACGTCAAATTACGCGTCTCATTTAAAGAGGCATATACTCTTTACATACTCATATCTTTGACTACATTCTCTAAATAGCCGTGCTGTGATCTGTCAACAGTGTAAAATTTGTTGGATGTTTGTGTTTACATTTTTAATAACTTTTTTGCATTTAAATAGTAAGTAAGCTTATAATAATTAAATAGTGTACTCATTAATTAATACACATTGTGTATGTGATATCGGAATGTGGATTCCGCTATTCTCGGAACGGAAATAACAGGAGAAACTTTATCTTCTAGCAGTGAGTCGGAATTTTCCTACAAATGTATTTACTTTTCTCGTATTAATGCTATAATGAGTGTTAAGTTTACACAATATCATTGTATTGCAAATCAAAGGAACAGCTTGCATACGAATGTGTTATGAATTTTACTCACAAATTGTTATTTTGTACATTTATTGATTTAATAGCCTTAGTGATGGGATTTGACAGTGAAAGGAGATATCGATGTTTTTTGAATGAGGGATAAATACGGAAACTAACTATCGGACATGAATGTAAAACTGTAGCTGGAAGCGACAGTGGGTAGCCGCGGTTGCTAAGTTGACAATAAACAAAGACATCCAGCGGTCTAATTTTCTATCGCGCGTTTGATAGTAAGCGCAGTTTAATGTACATAATTTACTTAGATACCTACCTTAAAAGTAGCGTCTATTAACCTAAAGCCAAGTGCTCCAGTGTCAGCGCGTGTGTGTAGGCTTACATTTCTGCATCTATAAAATAGTAGATGGATTAGGGATGCGAGTAGCATTTTTTCATTATTAAGAAGGTGTTTTTTATTACAGGTTGCCTATTAATGACGTCACAAGAAAACTTTGGATAAATGCCGTTGGACGGCCTAGTTTGATATAGCAGAAGTACCATCATATTTGTTCACGTCATTTTGAGAAAGACTGTTTTTTAAAGACAGAAAGCACCTGGCGTCGTTTAAAACCGAAAGCTGTGCTTACATTACACTTAAGCCCGGACATTGCACACCCGGTAGAATTATTTATCCAAAGCTAAACAAAAAGTGTGTAATTTTAGTTTGAACATATTAATAAAATATAATAATTACAACGATTTTAATTAATCTACCTACTTCTATATTATTTATCATATTAGTGCTATCCTGACTGATCAAAGACGTCTTGCCTTGTAGTCCGCTACATAATATTCTACCATAAAATATAATATTCTTTCACATTCACACAACATTATCTGGTCCCAAACTAAGCATATCTTGTACTACGGGTACTAGACAATCGATAAACATGCATATATACTTTTCTGTAAATATATTAAATATTACACATAGTACCATCCAGACCAAGACAAACATCCATATTCATGCACACAAATGTTTGACTTGAGCGGGAATCAAACCCGCAAGCTTCGGCGTGGCAGTCGGATTACCTACAACTCTAAAAAATCATCGTGATATGATGCGACGCAAACAAATTGCCAAAGCCTGCCGTGCCGCATTAGCCAATCTGGTATAATTCGTACAATACATAATCTAAGTGACAGTTTCTTAGCATCGCATCGCAACGCATCGCTCATTAGTTTATTAATACTTTTTGTCAATAGATTTTATGGCTAAAACGAACAATGAAGGCGCACGCAAACTGTTCGGACGCGACTTACTGTCGCGACAGTAAGTCGCGACACATAGTATGCACACCCTTTCGGACGCGGCTTTCTGTCGCGTCCGCGTCCGATACAACCATAGACACGCCATGCTGTCTATGCAATACACTAAGGCTAGGTAGGAGCATATTTTTCTTAATTCAGGGCACTAGCAGTTAGCACTATTAAATTATATTATTGGTAATGCAGAACTGTTGAATTGAAAGTGAATTTAACATTTTTGACTATATTCGGTATAAAATCAATATTAAGGCCGTACCATGGACAATATACGGATGACAGTAAACGTCCGCAGACGCTTACTGTCATTTTTCCAGATTGCTATCGGACGTCTGAACGCTCAAGGTCACGTCCGCGACAGACGTCCGATATTGTGCACACTTGAATGGATTTTCCTTGTCCAGATACAGGCCTTGCCACACGGCACAATTTTACGTCCAACTTGACTAAATCACTTGATGAAATCGTGACGTGTAGACGCCAGTCGTCCAACTCAAGTTCATCGGGTGGGCGGTACCACCAGATTTTAACCAATCGGGTGGGCGGAATGCAAATCAGTGATTTGATTGTGTCGTGTAGACGGGCAAAGCCAATTCGATTGAAAATTTGATCAGTGGTAAAATTGTATCGTGTGGCAAGGCCTTACCCTTCTGTCGCGACTTATTGTCGCGACAGTAAGTCACGACAGATAGTTTTTGCGGGCCTTTAAACACGTGATTTTTTTAGTACTGTCTGTCTGGCAAGTCTTTGCAAAGCACTGTCCGGCGTCAACAGCAAAAACTACAATTTCAATATTTTAGTTGTTTATTTATACGGCTTAAATATATCGACACATACTAAAGTTAGACATTTGACCAAAAATATTTATCGATAAATCATCACTGTTACGAACAACACGCGGTTTCCTAACTCTATGTTTTGTCTACTGTTTGCCTACCACGATTCTGCTATAAGAGCGTGCTGCTAAACCTATCGACAGCTCTTTCTATCATACTGCATGTGCCATTAGAAAGAAGATATCAATCATAGCAAACGCTGTTGTTATTTAGTGTTACTTCTATGCCTTAGGTTATATTTCTTTGTCTCGCATGATCTATGGCACATCCGCCTCTTCTTACGTAGTATTTGCATACCTACTCTTTGAGCTCTGAGGGTCTAGTACCAGTTGCACTCGATCGTCACGATGGACGATAGCCTATCGAACGGGAACAATTTTCCATACATTTTCTAAAAGCGCCCCTAGGAGTGAGTAGCAAGAACGTCACCCGATGGAGCGACTTTCAAATCGCGAGTATAAGTGTCATTTTGATCGACGAGTCGACGACGATGATGGACGACGATAACAAAATAGGCAAATCCGCAGTTTAAGTTGCACTTTTGACAAGTCAAATAAAGCATATCGAGTCCATATCCGAAGCAAACGAGCATTCTATTGTCACTGAAAAAATTTCGGTGAGCCCGTGTTGTGAGTAGTGTAATAAATTAAGGAAAATCATTATCTTATGTTATTTTGCTTGAAAACTTATTGTAATGGCTCAGGAAGATGATGTGGCTGAAGTGTGACTCTGAGAAAGAGCGAGAATCGAAGATAACGTACAAAATTGTCTTCAACCAACCGTTTGTTAATACCAATATTATTTTGGGTTCTACAAAGGAATATTAATGAAGGTTGAGTCATAGAGTGTTATTAGAGGCTCATAACATTCCCAGAAATAACGCAGGTGAGTAAAAATTGTTTTAATATGTATATTAAAAGTTACTTCTGAAGTGATCAAACCTTAACATTTTCTGTTACACAGGCTCTCTAAACATATCTTTGTCATGTCTACTTTGCTAGCAACGTAAATATATACCTAAATATGTAATGGATTTAATTAAAATAACGGGGCGGTTCACAACAAGTTAATTACAACAATAGATCCTTTGTTTCGCAAACTTGTAAGTAGATATTAATTGTTTAGAGGTAGGAATGTAGGTATCGTTGTGTTAGTTCCATAAACTTAAGAAGGAAATACGAGAAAAACGATACACTACATCTTTATACTTAACATTTAGTAGGTACCTATTATCTAAAGATGATAGATAACTATAGGTGTGGACCTTGAACTGCGATTATAATTATTATTTCATAGTAGGTAGTATTTGAATAACCTAATAATAGAACCTACAAATTATGGACCTATCTAACCTAACTAACATTGATCACGCACAAAAGTTCAATGTAATTGTTAATTTTTTTATGTTGAAAAACGTTTTCTAAATTGTCAACAGGGAACGGTTATTTTTATTAAGATGATAGCTACAGCAATTCAACACATCCCTATACTCAAACCATTCAATCATTGATGTGATGGCACACAATTGAAAATAATATTTTCATGTTCTTGTTATGTAATATACTTATATTATGAAGCATCAAATGTACCTATTGTCGTAATTGCACTACATCAAATTTATATGTACTATGCACTTTGACTCATTAACATTTACTCCTTTTTACTAAATTTCAAAAGTTAGTTCACCTAACTGTAAATAATAATTGCTGATTATAGGGAGTATAGCTACCTTTGTCAATTAAATTATATCATTAAATTTGAATATTGTTTGTTACAGAAGAATTATCAAATCAGAAGAAGAGGAATATCATCTAATGGGAACAGGCAAATTGGAATTTGCATCAAGATTGATGAGCCGTTGATGGCTGTTTACATGATATGACAATTCATGTCTCTATAATCATGTTATGTATATGGCAGTATAGACAGAGTTACAGAAAGGCAGTAAATGAGTGGACCAAACTGCCACAAGCAATTACTTCATCTCACTGCTTGAGGCAACTTATGTTTTGTTGCAGGGAAAAATGAAATTATGTAATCTTGACAAAAATATGTATATTTTGATAAAGAAAGAACAACATACAATGTTTTATTCTGTATATGTGTTATGCATTCACTAAATATATATATGTTACAATATTATGCTTTTCCTTTATTTGAAATACAATAATATTTTATAAATACAAAACAATCCATGTAAGAAGTAAGATCTTGGAAATATTGTACATAAATTGAGTATATTTATGAAAACACTATTAGACAGTCCTAATTAATTATGTCTCTTAATAATAAAATTCGTTTTTACATTCACACAAACTATACTTGCTGCATATTAAGTCCAGTGATTAAACATAAAACTGGTTTCTGTGAAAAAATAACTACAATACAATACACAGGTACATTCAATACCTAATAAACTTGTAAAGCTAATCTCTGCTACTATAAATTTTACATAAATTGAGTATATTTATGAAAACACAATTAGACAGTCCTAATTAATTATGTATTTTAATAATTAAATTCGTTTTTACATTCACACAAACTATACTTGCTGCATATTAAGTCCAGTGATTAAACATAAAACTGGTTTCTGTAAAAAAATAACTACAATACAATACACAGGTACATTCAATACCTAATAAACTTGTAAAGCTAATCTCAGCTACTATAAATTAAACTCAAGTGTTCCATAACATGCTACACCGAGACATGTTCAAATTGTAAACTCCTTATTTCAGTTCTAATATTGCCTCAGACTTCATATTCTTGCTGCACCGAGACATGTCCAATTTGTGAACTCATTATTTCCGTACTAATATTGCTGCAGACTTCATATTCTTGCTACACCGAGACATGTCCAATTTGTCAACTCATTATTTTAGTACTAATATTGCCACAGACTTCATATTCTTGCTACACCAAGACATGTCCAATTGGTGGACTCATTATTTCAGTAGGTACTAATATTGTTGCACACTTCATATTCTTGCCTAGTCTCGGTTCTTGAAGTCTGCCGTAGTTAGCTAAAAACAAGAAATTATTGAAATAAGTAAAAAAGACATGACCTTATTTAATGATATTTTTTATTACTCCTGTATTTATCAAAATAATAATATATCATTTCAGTTTGCCAACAAATTATATATTTATTAAGACTATGACAGACTTAGAGGTTACCTATCATTTTTTTATGAATTTCAGAACAATATTCAGAAAATTTTTAGTTATTGTATAACTAAAAATTTTCTGAATATTGTTTGTTTTTAAACTGACTGACTTTAAAACCACATGCATTTAGTAATTTGAAATACTGGCTTGGGAAAATATCACAAAGTAACTATATTTACTAACCATTGGTATAAATACAGATAAAAATAACATCCTAATCTTTAGAATACATACCTAGTGGTTTGTATATCACTGCAATTTGTTTATTGCGCGACATCTTTCAACATTTGTCAATTTATTCAAAACTGCTTGGTGTTGAAGTCCTTTTATCCACATGTCTTATGATCTACTTGCTTCTTACACTCCTGAGACGTTTCAAACTCGATCTGCGCACTATTTCAGCTAAACTGAACACGAAAGATCTGAAAGAGTAAGTTTAAGAGAATTAAAGACAAATAATAGGATTGGTTTACTATGTATCTCGTTGACAATGAATAGGTAAACGATGATAGAATAATACTTACTCAGCATAATGTAGGCGAAATAATTAAGTTTGAAAGAAAACAACAAAGGTAATAATTCAACTGACTTATCTGACTTAATCTGACTGACATTTATAATGTCATTTTAGTGATGCCAGATGCAATTTCTAAATTAGTATTATAATGCTGAAGAGTTTGTTTGATTGGACACGCTAATCTCAGGCACTATATTAGTTGCCGTTTATATTCCGTGAGAGCGTAGTATTTCCTTTGATGGGTGGATCACGGCACAGAAAATCACTGTTTTGTCTGTTCCGTGGGGTCGATCCACTCGTGATGAAATCAGTGTCATCCGTATAAATCCGATAGAATACCTCAACCGATAAACTGCATAAGTATATAAAATAGATGAGCGTAGCTGCGGCATCCGCTATTATTTGTATATCTATATTCTTTTTATAGGCTCACGCACACCTGTATCCCTGACGGGTTAGGCAGAGATGTAATATTACACCCACATTTTGCCATGAATTTTTAGGTCCCAGTGGTCCCACGTAATAGAAGGCGAGCCTTGCCTTTACCGGGCACATCACTAGACTCCGTTACTCTCTACTGTGTTATTATATTTATATTTCATACATATAATAAAACACTAAAAAAAATATTTTTGTACATTGAATATGTTTAGAAAAAAAATACTCTGTTAGGCTAAGAATCAGTAAAGGAGTATGAATCTAGAAAATAAATTCTGTCTGTTTGTCCGTTTGTCTATTTGTACACGCTAATCTCCGAAGTTACTGGATGGATTTGAAACGTTTTTTTGTAATATTGCTATTAGGTCTGGGTCAACATAATTATAGTCTATATTAATTGATTTTGGAAAGTGGAACACCTGATGCAGAACCACAACAGCCCACAGTGTCCGCCCTAGAACAGGCTATGTGGACAGAAGTCATTATCAAATTCCCGGAATTAGTTACTTTCTACCTGTAAACAATACCCCTAAACCCCTGATTCCAAGAATTGTTTACGTGTAACATTCCATACTGATGAGTCATCGTTTATTAAAGTAAGCTAATGAGGTAAATGCAATTAAAGAAATAGGTCAGTGGCATTTTGCTACACTTGTGCTAACACCTCATGGCGACAGTTCTTATTTTGTTTAAAGTTTTAGTGATGGATTTTACTTCTGGAGGTACCTATGTAGGTATAATATTTTTTCTTGTAAGAATCCTTTTAATGCGAAAAATGATGTTTTATCTTTGTTTTCGAACTTATCAAGCTTGGAAAAGCCATGTATCCTCTTGTATCTAGGCTGAAGTTTTGATATGTTTTAGCTGCATGACTATGGATGATGATGGCATATATGTATTTTACGTAACACACTTGAGTACAACTATTTTTTTTCTTATTTTTCAGAAAAGCTTTACTCTATTAGTAAAATAGAGCTTTTCGAAAAATGGCTAAAGCTCGAAAAAAGCGATAGAAATGATCGTTTATTTGAGTTTATTTCATCTTAGTTTGATTTCTTTGACATTACTGAAGAATGTCAAAGGGAAATTAAGATGAAATTAGCTAGTATTTCTTAGAAAATTTCTACAAAATGGGTTTCTTCAGGAAAGTCAAAAGAGCGTTTCCTTAATAAGAATAAGATGTGGCTGGAAGGCGATGAGATAGAATTTTGTATGCGATCGACTCAACCACAGCCTTCTCCGCTGACCTTTTTCGGCCTGGCAGGCCTAAAAAAGTCTTCGAAGATTCGTCTTTTAAAACTAAAAAACGTAGAGTTGAAGATCTAGTTCAATCGCGAAGTGTTGGAGAATTAATGACTGCAGCAGAGGTAACTGCATGGTCAACTGGACATAAGAACGTTGCCAGAGTTATAAAGAAGCTTCAGCTTCCGTAAGTGTATGTATTGGCCTTCAACAACCAAGTGCTGTGCAAAGTAATAGACCGCTGAGTAGTGACGAGGCATTAACGTATTATATTGATTCAAAATCAACAAGTCACTCATACAAGCAGACTAGGACATGGACTATGAAAGTCGGACATCACGTGTTTCCATCATATGAATGAATTGTTAAATAAAAAAAGCGTGTTATCCTTCCGAGAATCACGTTGTTGTGACACAATCTCGAGCAGAAATTGAGCTACAAGCTATTTTAAATAAAACTGCAGAACGGTTAGTTAGAAGCTCAGAGAGAAGTTGTCACAAGCGTGCTCCACAATTCCTCGTTTACTCTTATAAGTAAATGGGTGGTCTATCATCAAAATCATCATAGTGGTTATAAACAGAGATTTGACAATAGCGAAGACACTGATGAGTTCCTTTTCGTTTTTTCATTTGTTTCTCTTAGGTTAATCGACGAAGGTAACAACATTATCTGGCAAAAGCCTCATCCATCGTCGACGATGTTTTGCCGTTCAATTAAATTCATTTTTGCCAAAGAAACTACGGAATTAACAAAAATCGAGAGTAATAATGTTTTGGAACAAATAAACAACTTGGAGCCTACATCTTGTGATCTTGGTGGTTCTTTTTATATTTATTTTTGTATAATATATGTCAGTTTATAATTTTTGTATACATACATAACGTCACGCCTTTTATGCCCGAAGGGGTAGGCAGAGGTGTATTTCTACACCCACTTCTCGCCAGATATACTTTAGTCCCACGTAATAAGGGGCGAGCCTATTGCCGTACCGGGCACATTTCCAGACTCCGTGCTGCTGCTGAGAATTTCGTGACAGAAAAACCCAATATCACTCCCCGACCCAGGAATCGAACCCGGGACCTCCCGATCCCACGCGCACATTTATGCCGCGAGACCAACGAGGCAGTCGTATAGGGTTTGATGTCAAGTTTTCCGTCTCTACGCAAAGATGGTATTTGCATCGTGTTATTCCTTAGTCACCTCTTACGACACCCACGGGAAGATAGGGGGTGGTGACACTTGTATTCTATGCCGTCAACCACACGGCATAATTTATTTAATAATATAGTATTATATGTATATTATAATGACTGAAAATATATTTTTGTCCACCTGGCTTGTTCTACGCCGAACACTGTGCAGCCCGGCGAAACTATAAAACATAAAAATGCGGTTTGGCAAAAAACATTATGCCTGATGAGCATTTTCTGATGAGAGATTATTTGAAGATCTCGAACATCTGATTAGTTGTTGCGGAGGTCAGATGACATAAGAAATAGGTACTTCATCGAGTCGTATATACAATCGGGATAACTAGAATAAGTAACTTTAATACTCAACTTTTCTATTCTTCAATCAGATGATTCTATTGTTCAATGATAGCAAATAATGAAGATTTTTGTTGTTTAGTCCAATGAATAACACAAACGGCTTAAGTTACTAATCTATTACCAGAATATACAATATTAACACAGTAATAGATTCGCAATTAGCCTATTAACAATTTCACATGAGGTGATGAGGCTACGAATACGTTGGTTCTACTATTTCACTAATTCTGTTCTTATATTATGAACACGACTTCATGGCCATTGCATCAGTATATCCGAGTGAAATTATTCGTCTCATACATCCACTCGCGCGGAGCCACGTGTGACAGCTAGTTCATAATATTATATTTATAATATATAATTTATAATTAGACGTTGTTTTTTACAATATGTGACGCGGAGTAAGTAGTGACTTGGAGTTCTAATTAAAATTAATAAGAAAATTTTCGACGTATCATTTCAGATATAGTCATGTATATCTCAAAGCATATTGGTTCTACCATCCATGTGGTACACATTATTTGCATTAAATTGTGAATCAAAACCATTGTCAAGTCCTCTTGAACACACACAAAAAATTTCATCATAATCGGTCCAGTCGTTTAGGAGGAGTTCAGTGACATACACACGAACACAAGAAATATATATAATATATATAATAATAAATAAAATAATTTAATAAAGATAAAGATGTACCTAATTAAAAGTTAAATTCCCAAAAATAATTGCCTTTGGCAACATTAATTAAGACTTCTGATTTTACAGTGTTGTTACATTAGATAAATTGTTAGTCGTGTATGGTCGTAAAACAAAATTCCATATAAATTACATTACATTTAATAATAAGAAGATTTTGTTAATTTTATTGCAGGATTAATTTCACGTTGCAAATAAAACAATTAAATAAATAATCAAAATAATTCATGACTAATTATATTACAAAAAAATATATAAAAATTGTCAACACTCATGTATTTTAAATCTGGTATTCTGGTTTGCCATCTCCGTCGTGTCAAAAATGTCAAAATGAATGCGTATACTTCATCTCTTTCTTTCCGAGTAGTTAAAAAGAGAGAGAAATAGAGGGCGTGGCCTATGTGCGTATGTGTGCAGATGATCGGAAATGGCCTGCCCGCCGTGCCATTTCGAGAGCTCGTACTGCGGATCAGTCGAAATGGAGTGAAGCACATCGAGCTGTCCATTCTCTACAACGGATAAGTCGTTGGAAAACTCGTACTAGACCCTCTGCTATCCATTTCGAACTAGAAACTAGTGGTCTCGAACGTCATAGAGCGAGATTGGTAGAATTGCCAGCTAAAATCGGTATATTTGTACCCAAAATCGGTATTTGACAAAAAAAAAAATACAATATTCAATAAAATTCGTTTATTTATTTAAAAAAAACTCACTAATAAGTGACGTACAGAGTTTAGCGTAGTTTAGCAACACGAGAGAGGTTAATTATCTGATTTTGTAGGGACTCTTTCGGTTAGGTACTCACTCTTCAAAGTTAAGAAAATTAATAAAAAAAATAAAACCGAATTACTGTTTAAATATACTAGACAGGTAAATTCCCGAGCGGGAAGCCCCTTATAACATCGAATTGTAGGACACAAGGGTGTCAAGGGTATTACCCAAAATATATGAACTACATTCTGCACTAGGTCCATACTATTGAGGGCTTCCCCGTAACATTAAACATAAATGAAAAGGGTTGCCAACTTAAAAGTGTAAATTCGGTAGAATTTCCATGTATACTGTGAAATCGTGGAAAAATCGTTATATTTCGGTAGAACAGAGCTCATATCGGTAGTTGTCTTTTTTTCTTTTTTTTTTTTTAAATACCGAAAAATCGGTAGGTTCGAGACCACTGCTAGAAACTATACTGTGACCAAAGAGATTGGATAATATACATAGAGACCGTCCTAGTACTCCCAAATTGAACACAGTCAACTGACGTGTAAGATACAATTTAGACAATATTATGCCATCAAATTATATAACCTTCGTGATTTTTTCTTTTATGGGCATTTCCGTCAAAATGTTTAGCTATCTTTGAAAATAGCTTACTAATATTGTTTTGAATATTTTAGCTAATTATTGGTTTTGTGTAGTGGTAAATTTAACGAAATTTCGTACATATGTATTTGTTTTATTATATAGCCCTTAATTCAAATAATATATGAAAATAAATAGTAACTTAGATACGTTTTGGTCATGACCGTTCCCAAATAATAAAGTGCTCCTGAAGTGAAACTGAACTTAGGATTGAATTTTTTTAGTGTATATAGGTTAATTCATTGTGCTATTATGCAATCTAACACAAAAACTCAGTTGTGAGCGAAATATTGCCATAGTAATTTATAAAAAATGGTCATGATCGTTACTTGTTACGAAAACTCTATTCTTAACTTTTATATATATATTTAACAACTGGTGATAGATCTAGAATTCCTATGCCAACTTAAACTTAAATACCCTTGTGCTAAAAATATTAAAAAACATATTCAATTATTTAAAGAAATATTAGAAAAAAACATAAAAGCCCTTAAAATATTTCGAGGGACAGTCACGTATACCTGACCCACTAGTAACGGTCCTGACATCGTAAAGTTGTGGATATACCGATATAATGGTAAATAAAACACATGTTTTACAATAATAAATTATATTTCGCACATATTATATTTCGTAAAATAAATTATAGCTACCTATAGGTCCTAGCTTCTCTATCATGGGCTGAGTACATACATTTCGGGAAAACACTGACTTTAATTTGTGTATATTAGTTATATTATGCAGTTTCACAGTAGTAAGGATTCTCTCAGTGTGCCCACGTATTTAGGATGTCCTGTCCGTTACTTATTTAGTCCGGCTCATACGTTACCGACTATTGGGTAATGGTCAGGAAGTAACGGTATCACAACTTTTCTTAGATTTTTAAACTTATTGTAAAAATGTTGTAAGATAACTAGATAGCTTTAATTTACTCAAAACCAGAATTAAATTCACCACGTGAAACGATCTTCGCTTTAACACTAACATAACAAGATTATTTTAGAAACGTAAAATACTTACTGGTCAATGAGAGGCAAAACGCCGAAAAAAGACCGTTACCGGTCGAAACACTCTCAATACTGAAGATATATAAAAACTGACGCTTCAAAATGGCTGCTGGTATTGACATGTTTGATTTGGTCTTGCTATTTAAATAAAAAAAATCCGAATAGTAGAAAAAGATCACTATTAAAAACAATTCAATTTACGGTCACGGTGCATGGACATGTCCAGTTAACACATTTCAAGGGGACAGGATATAAACTTAAAAATCTTAAAATATTTGTATTAAAATATATTTTACAGTTTAACGTGCTTGAAAACTACAACCTGATTACAAAAACAGAAATGTGTGGAATATGTAATGAGATACTAATTGCAAAAAAAACATTAAAAAAGGTCATATATCTAAAAGAGGACAGTACTGCAAGACGTAAGAGGTCGCATTTCTGGATTTAATTTTATTACTTTGATTTAAATTTATCATAACAATTTAAGTAAAAAAGAATTCTGTATTCATTTGGAACGACTCTTTATTAACTAGACACTTCTATGTCATACAAATGTTAGTTATTTGCAACTTTCTTGCATGGGACATCTCACGAGTGGGTTGTTAAACATTTTGACGAAAATGCCCTAATAACAGTTCTATCATGATTTTGAATTTAGTCGTATAATATTTATATCGACTTTTCAAGTGTTGTAAAAAATCTTATCGATATGTCTATCCACCGTATATTTTTACCTCGTTATTTTTTAGATTATATGTGCACGTGATAAAGATTTATAAAATAAGTGGATTGCTGCAGTATGTCGTGGAGAAAATTGGGTGCCTAGAAAGCACCATAGAATTTGTTCCAAGCATTTTACTGCGGAATGTTTTTATAGTAATGACAAATGGCTCCTCCCTTCTAAACATATCAGTGTGAGTGCTTAAATAATTACTTGCTATTATTTAAACTATCAGCAACAGTAATGAATTCCGAAGCTTGTTAGAATCCATCATATTACAAAAAAAATTAATGCACCTATAGAAAAAATCTGATCTTTCTTTACAAAGACAGTAATATTTAAAGGACAGTAATTTGAAGGTTTGATAAGAATTGTCTGCTTTCATAGTCACGACTACTGAGTGGATATGCATCAAAATAAGGGAATCTTCATTTGAAAGAAGTTTTGTTAAATGTCATCTACCCAGAGACCAAAACTTGGTTGTTCTTGTTCGACTAGTGGACTAATAATGTGCCGATCCCAAGATAAAATCGAAGGGCTAGTTTAGCCACAATTTTTTTCTCTCTAAATATTCTGTATGTCACATGTATGACCGAAAAGTGTCCGATCCCGCACATGCATTTTTTACACATAGATTTGTATTACCTACACTATGTAATGAGAAAATTTCAATAAAGTGATTATTGTTAATAACAAACCTTTGGGCACTATTCAAGGTTTTGTCTGATTTATCTATTTTAAGTAATTTTTTATGTTTTTTGCTTGATAAAATCCATGTCGACTATCTCCTATCCTTGTAAAGAATTAATTTGGATATGCCATTCTCAGTTATCATAATGCTTAAGCTATGAGTTTTGCTTTTATCTTAATTATTTGCTTTCTCTAATAAAAATATGTTATTGATATTAGAGAGAGAGTAGGGGGTGATGATTTATTTATTTAATATTTATTAATCCCACTTACAGCTTTCATTACAGCTGAAAAACTAACTATAAATAAGTATAAATAAACATTTATGCCGAGGGTGTCGTATGAGGCGACTAAGAGAAACAAGAGAAGGAAATCTCGAAATAAAACCCTATACGAATACGTCTGGCTAGTGTGGTATTATAGTAGGCCAAACCTCCACCACGAAAGGTTAAAAACCAGCAGTGGACTTGAAAAGGCTGTTGATGCGTAAAGAAAAATACCATGAAAATTAGAAAATAACGCCTCGAAAGATTATGTGCTACTGAGTACCCATTTGAAACAAAAATATATAAGTTCAGTTTAAAAATGCAAGTTTGTGTAATAATTATTTAAAGACTGTCCATCAACTAGCGTTCTGACTGCTGTGGACATAAAGTTACGGAATTTAAAATGTATAACATATAAATAATATACTTTACAAGTCCGTTTGATTTTGAACCTATATTGAAACTTTAATCGATATCGATAGCGGATTTGCTCAGTCACTATTAAATTAAAAAGTTACGATATTTGTGTTCAAATTGTCTTTAACCCTAACTGACAAACATAGTGCCATCTTCTTCTGGCAACTCTAATTTATCATATGAGTGAAGAGTGTAGCTATATTCAATTTGTTCTTAAAAATATCGTTCCTTCCATGCTTCAGTTATTCTTCTGTGGTACCTATGTATGACTACATCTGTCGTATGGATATATAAATATGGTCGTATAGATATAGTATAAGAAATACTGCTAGCCGATGAGCAATTCAACACATCCTGCTACTTACCTGAGGGCCTTTACTTGTAACATTGAAAATCACTTTCCACTGCTGGACATGCCTCAGGCCTCCTCCAAGGCTCTCCACATGGACCGTTCTTGAAATGCCCGCGACTCTAACAAGATCGTCAATCCTCTGCTACGACATCCGGTGAGTGTGGGTGCGTTCGCCAATGGCCATCGGTTCTTCTCGCTATGTGCCTTGCCCACTGCCACTACATCTTGACTATTTGCAGTTATGTCAATAACTTCGCCTTCGGATCTCCTCATTTCTGTTTCGATAACGCAGGGAAACTCCCTAGACTAGCTCACTCTATAGGCCTCTGAAGCCTTAGGCTTCTGATGAGGCCAAATCTCAATCCGTATCACAACACTGGCAATTCCTACCCACTTGTCAAATACTTTCGTCTTGAGACACTGCGGGATATCGTACGTGAAGATATGCCAAAGCTTCCCGAACGCTGCCCAACCGAGTTGGATTCGACGATTGACCTCTTCCTCGAGGTTGGAATTACCTAACTGGATCGTGAGTACTGGTACGACATGTAGGTACGTTAGACATGGTTTTCGTCTTAACCATGTTCATTATAATCCTCTTGTCCATGTTCATTAAAAAACCTACTTGATGGAGACTACAGAGGCCATCGAGCATTGTGCCGAGGTGTGCCATGGCCCCAGCCATGGCTACGATATCATCACCAAATCGAAGGTGAGTGATGTTCACGCCGTGTATGTTGATGCCGAGTCATTTCCAGTACAGAAGCTGGAAAGCGTTTTCCAACGCAGTGGTGAGCCGTTTTGGAGATACAAGTTCTCCCTGCCTCACCCCTCGCATTAGTAGGCTGGTTTCCGGTGGTGCTATGTCCAGTACCAGAGCTGGAGCTCTGGTACTGGACATAGCAACACCGGATATTCGACGAGATGAAGCATGCTCTTTGGAAAAGCAGAAGCTCGAGTCGGACCGTCGCGTCGCCACCCTATGCATGGAAACCACATGCCGCCATATCGCCTCAAAAGCCGGAAAGGTTTTCAACGGCACACTGAACCATTGAGCGAAGACCCGGTGACAGCAAGATGCAGACTATGGGCCTAAAAGTATCCTCCACCCTCTAACCATGAGCCACAAGAATACCTACCACCTGGACACAACCTGCCCTGGCCCGTATGGCAGTCCCTAAATAGACTGCGCACACAGGTTGGCCGCTGCAGAGCAAACTTGTGTAGATGGGGGTTCAGGGATCCCGACCTTGCCCAATCTGAATGTGGTGAGCTGTAGAGATGTGTAACTCCTGAGTGAGTGATACAAAAGATACATATCATTTGAAATAAATCACTCTATCTTTATATCACTCTCAGTTCAAATATATCTTTAACTCATTACGCTCATGGTTCATTTTAGATCTACTGAATTAGGATATACGTAAAGTGAAACAGAGTATGTCTGATTCCTATGAATCAGAGCGGGAGAGAATAAGCGTTGCACTAAGTAGGCAGTTAGGCACAGAGTACCTATCGCCCGGTGACTTATGCATGTGTGTGTAAGCGAAGATTTGGCAGCGTAAAAGTAATCTTTATGTTCAAGATGTAAAATGCAGTTTAGCATGTACTTATAATGCAAATCTATGATTACTTTATAATTATAATTATGTATAGACGCATCTAGGCACTTTTTGAGTTTCAATAAAATATTATTGTTCATTTTTACTGTAACAAACTTTTAGTGTGCGAATGATACGCTTGAGCGACGGCCGTTCGCATTTGTTTTGCTATAGGTTTACAGAATACGTATTCTATATCAATTAAAATTTCGCACATGCTTTTTAAGCGGGTAGCCTTAAATACCGCAATTATTCATAAACGTCTTATTTTGAATTCAAATCCTTCACTACTACATACACTGATAGATTAAGATTGATTTAACTCGCTATATCAATGCTATATAACATGATTGATGAAACATTGATCTAATGATTTAAATGCTCAACCATTCCATCACAAGTGATATAAAGATACATATCTTTTGATTCAAAAGATATGTATCTCTCTTTTCTTTCAACTGATATAGTTTGCGCATCTCTAGTGAGCTGGAGCAGACAATGGACCACTTGCTGATATGCCCTTCTTGCCCGAGCACCTGCACTGTGTCTGAGCTGTGGGAGGCCACTCCTAACGCGATAAGAGTGGCTGAATATTATGCGGGTCTCATATAGAAACATCTGACACCATTGACACGAAGAAGAAGAAGATAGTGGCGTTTTTGGACAAACTCTTCAGCACTTCGACATATCGATAGTGGATCTGCCCGTCCAGCATACGCACCACGAGAAAATTATCTCTACACGTTTACTCGTGTTTATGACGATAATCTCTATTAACTCGCTGACTCTAACATGGTTACACACACGATTCGACTCGTTATGTCAAATGTAGCTATAATAGTCGTTTTTACTTATCTGTGGCATTTCTCTCGACGAATCCTAACATGACGGCCCAATATTACTCGATTATGACAAATTTTGACAACTAAAATAGTAATAATAGTCGTCATGCTTTCATACGACGAGAACTACACGAGTAACTAAAAATATTTCTTTAAAACAACAAAGAAAATGGCAGTCCCTTATTATAATAATAATTTATATAGATCTATATAATAATCTTATAATTTGAATATGAAATAATTAAATTTAAATAATTTGGACAAAAAAATAATTTATTGTTAAATGTATCTTTTTTTGTATAATTTTATAAGTAACCAATTTATTTTTGCACGTCATGCTGTGACAAACATGTTTGCACTTAATTTATTTTGTCATCTTGTATGTATGCACTTTCTTTGTATGTACACACACGTTTATGCAAATAAAGCTTATCTTATCTCTTATCTCTCTTATCTTATAATTATTTAATAACCTTTTATGAAGAGCGCCACGCGAAAAAAGTTCAAAGAAAGCGAATTAGGGATCTCTGTGACCCTTTTACGTTGAACGACAGAGAATTCCAGTTGCTTTGGCGTATATCAAAACCAATGGCTCTGTTTCTCATAGAAAGGCTTGCCACGGATCTCGAGCCTCATTCAGATGGCCTGCCTGTCTATTTAAAGATAAGTTAATATCATTATTATCGAAGCTGTCAAGCTGCGCATGGGACCTCATTCTTATTCAACACAGTAGGTAGGTAACAATTGTTAATACTTTGTAGGTATTGACATCAGTTTCGAATTAAAACTATAGTCCGTTCACAGTTATTTTACCTCTAGCTGTTAGATTGGCCAACCTGGGCGTTGTGTTGCTATATTTGGTAATTAATACTCCCATTTTAAATAGGTATACATTATTGCTAAAAATGTACTTATTTTTTTATTGCCTAAGCGATCGTATTAAATATTTGGAAGTAATATTTGTAACAAAACCTCTTGATGTTGGCATGGCTATATGCATGTACATTTATTTTCTTACGAAACAACTAATTTCCTATAAGTAGTTATAATAAAAATGTTGTCTATTTAATATATAAAGGTAAACGCATCATAATTACGCCAACGTGAGGTTCTAATTATCAAATACAAAAACTGCAAATTTAATTTTCATATTTATTTTGAAGTATAAGTTAAAGTTAAGTTCAATTGCGTTTAGCTCGCAGTGGTATGGCGGTAATCTAACCACTTTGCGGCCATAAGCTTCAAGCATTTGAATTTTTGAAGCATTTCCACTAATATTGGGTAAAATGTTATGCACGGGTAACCCTATTTTAAATTCTTGTCATCAGCATCACAGAGTACAATTCCAACATAAAGAAAATAAACACCGACATCTGTCAGAGGTAAAATAACTGTGAACGGACTGTACCTAATCAACTTTTGAAATAAACAATACATACAAATTACAAATGTCAAATAGTACATAATATGATAAACTACAGAGGTGGATACAAGTCTTTTGAGCCATTTGAGCACAAATTGAATGAACTAAACCGGTGTGGTTACATTAATAAATGCCGTAATTGACATTCTATGTTTCAAAGGGCAACATCGGTTACTCGTGCAACGAGAGCGAAGTCTTCGACGTGAAGCTTGTCTATCGTGGCGCGCATGTTAAAGAAAACGAGATATTAACCGATAACGACAATATTTCTTCATTCACGCGTGTGATATCTCGTGGTGCGTATCCTAGGCGGGCTGGCACTGTTGGAGAGACTATCGGCATTACATTTCGTTATAAGTACTGAGGCGTCGAATTGACTGGAATTTAGTATCAATAGCACTTCTTGCTGAAGATGAAGAACGACATATACTAACTGATACGTTGAAGAGCAAACAATTCTGGGTCATTATTTATGGAGAACACGATTTACTAACGGTGAATTCAGGAACTTTATTTACTTACTGATTACGTCGTGGCACACTACAGGACGCCGTGGCATACCACGGCGTCCCGCAGTACCTATGCCACGACGTGCCGCGGTACGATTGTATCGAAATAAAATAAAATGAATTCTAAATCATTGAAATAAAAATTGGGCAAGTGCGAGTCGGACTCGCGCACGAAGGGTTCCGTACCAGCATCTATAAAAGAAAATCACGTTTGTTGTATATATACTTAAATATTTTTTAAGTTTCTACTTGTTTATTAAGATCGAGTAACAAATTGCTTAAAAATTACGTTTGTTGTATGGGAGCCCCCCTTTATTATTAACTTTTTTTAATTAAATTATTTATTTATTAAAGGTAATATACAACTACATATTCCGTGAAAATTTTAAGCGTCTACCTGTTACCGTTAGTAATTTTGAGCAAAAATACGAAAAAAAAACACGTTTATTGTATGGGACCCCCCCTTAATATTTTCATTTTTTTTATTTTTAGTATTTGTTGTTATAGCGGCAACCGAAATACATAATTTGTGAAAATTTCAGCTTTCTAGCTATCACGGTTTATGAGATACAGCCTGGTGACAGACAGACAGACAGACAGACAGACAGACAGACAGACAGACAGACAGACAGACAGCGGAGGCTTAGTAATAGGGTTCCGATTTTTACCTTTTAGGTACGGAACCCTAATAAGAATAAAAATGACTTGACCAGTAATAAAATCCTTTGCCATGCCGCGACGTCAGTGCGCGCCCGCCCGCCTTTAGCTCATTTTATCTCTTGGCCCGCTGAGTAATCTCCCTTGTTTCACGTATCCGATATTTCAGCACTGTAATGCAAGCGCCATGTTCCCGGATGTACTGAAGTACTGCGGCTGTAACATGCTGCTATATAATACTGTCGCCTACTGACCATATCAAAATAGTGAGGTAGTAGTGAGGCTAACTCTTTTTTGGTGCAAACACATGTAAACAGCATTCTCGTGCGATGCCCGCTCACTGTGGAAACCGGCCCACTAGCATCGTTTCTCGCTAGCTTTGCTGATTGCTCGCCTACTAGCGGTGTGGCCTTCGCTTTATTGCGGCTTTAAGGTTTCCTATATTATTATGTATGAGAAAGGTAACTAGCCTTTGTATTAGCAGCACCTTTAATGATTACTGTTATCGAAACTTATTCGATATTTATCTTTAACAGTAATCGTCAAAAGTATATCTCGGGGTCAGTACATATCCGACGGAAAATGCGTCGAGCGTATCTGCATCGGTCGCGTCTATTCCATCAAATTAGACCTGCCACATTACGCGTCTAGTCAGTTTCTACGTTCAACATCTACAGTGCGGTTGCGTTGTAATATTGAATTTTAAAACGCCCAACACGTCAGTCAAAATACACGTGGTGCGTGGCGCGCGCGACGTCGACCGACAGCAATGCGTTGATGGCAACGGAACAGACGCCGTACGCTCGACGCACTAAAAGGTTGAATGTTTTATTATGTATTTGTCTGTTTTGGCTGTAACGGGAATTGTATAACAAAAACAAACATATTGTTGCAATTATTTATTTGTTACTTAATAGTATATCATAACTATATTTTACATACAAATTAATTAGTACGATATATTCGTACTACCACCATATCCTTTGTAACTGTGTACAAATATAAGGATTGATATATTTTATGACAGACTGTACATTTTAACTTTCTTATTTTTTTTGGTCAAGTATATCATAAAAGAATAGAAACTTTTGTTTATAAGAAACTCTTTAGATTTGCCTAGCTTGTGAAGTTTCATGCAAAATTATATTCAAGAACAATATAAATATAACACACCACAATCACAAGTGAACAATAAGATTGAAGATACAATAGATATTTCATACATATAAATTACCCGCCCTAATAGAAATCATCCCAATGTGCTAAATAAGTAATATTATGTCTATATTTCACACCTAAAGCCTGGGTGAATAGGCTTTACTATAATTACGATTAAAAAGAAAATCATAATTAAAAATGCTTACATAGAAACGAATGTGACTATCTTCGTCAACTTATTACAATATAAAGTGACACCATACGCATTATATGAGGAGATAGATACTATCTCTGTAAGCTATTATTACAACATTCTAACTAAAATATTAGCATTCGACACTCGAGCATACGAAATAAAACACGTAATGAACTTGTCAAAGTGCAAGATCTCCGCATCTGAAACAAGAATTTCATAGTTCAACGACGAAGTGTTTATTTAATATAAAACGATAATAATAATTTAATGACATTAGGTTATCAGAAAACTGCTTCTGAGTCAATTCAAAATATAATATCAATGTCATATAAAAATACAAGAATTGGGCCTCAGAATGTCGGTCCTTCTGGATAGATAAATATCTTTATAGGGTCGGAGTAGGGCGCTAGTAGCTAGTACTTGCGCGGGTAGTCGCGCACGGGCGGCGCGTAGCGGTCGGGGTAGGGCGCTAGTAGCTAGTACTTGCGCGGGTAGTCGCGCACGGGCGGCGCGTAGCGGTCGGGGTAGGGCGCTAGTAGCTAGTACTTGCGCGGGTAGTCGCGCACGGGCGGCGCGTAGCGGTCGGGGTAGGGCGCTAGTAGCTAGTACTTGCGCGGGTAGTCGCGCACGGGCGGCGCGTAGCGGTCGGGTAGGGCGCTAGTAGCTAGTACTCACGGGCGCGGGCGCTAGTACTTGCGCGGGTAGTCGCGCACGGGCGGCGCGTAGCGGTCGGGGTAGGGCGCTAGTAGCTAGTACTCACGGGCGCTAGTAGCTAGTACTTGCGCGGGTAGTCGCGCACGGGCGGCGCGTAGCGGTCGGGGTAGGGCGCTAGTAGCTAGTACTCACGGGCGCGGGCGCTAGTACTTGCGCGGGTAGTCGCGCACGGGCGGCGCGTAGCGGTCGGGGTAGGGCGCTAGTAGCTAGTACTCACGGGCGCTAGTAGCTAGTACTTGCGCGGGTAGTCGCGCACGGGCGGCGCGTAGCGGTCGGGGTAGGGCGCTAGTAGCTAGTACTCACGGGCGCTAGTAGCTAGTACTTGCGCGGGTAGTCGCGCACGGGCGGCGCGTAGCGGTCGGGGTAGGGCGCTAGTAGCTAGTACTCACGGGCGCTAGTAGCTAGTACTTGCGCGGGTAGTCGCGCACGGGCGGCGCGTAGCGGTCGGGGTAGGGCGCTAGTAGCTAGTACTCACGGGCGCTAGTAGCTAGTACTTGCGCGGGTAGTCGCGCACGGGCGGCGCGTAGCGGTCGGGGTAGGGCGCTAGTAGCTAGTACTCACGGGCGCTAGTAGCTAGTACTTGCGCGGGTAGTCGCGCACGGGCGGCGCGTAGCGGTCGGGGTAGGGCGCTAGTAGCTAGTACTCACGGGCGCGGGCGCTAGTACTTGCGCGGGTAGTCGCGCACGGGCGGCGCGTAGCGGTCGGGGTAGGGCGCTAGTAGCTAGTACTCACGGGCGCGGGCGCTAGTACTTGCGCGGGTAGTCGCGCACGGGCGGCGCGTAGCGGTCGGGGTAGGGCGCTAGTAGCTAGTACTCACGGGCGCGGGCGCTAGTACTTGCG
Source organism: Euclidia mi (assembly GCA_944739405.2). Classification (NCBI taxonomy): domain Eukaryota; kingdom Metazoa; phylum Arthropoda; class Insecta; order Lepidoptera; family Erebidae; genus Euclidia; species Euclidia mi. Next base: position 32,589,529 of record OX123204.2, read on the forward strand.
CGGGTAGTCGCGCACGGGCGGCGCGTAGCGGTCGGGGTAGGGCGCTAGTAGCTAGTACTCACGGGCGCTAGTAGCTAGTACTTGCGCGGGTAGTCGCGCACGGGCGGCGCGTAGCGGTCGGGGTACGGCGCTAGTAGCTAGTACTCACGGGCGCTAGTAGCTAGTACTTGCGCGGGTAGTCGCGCACGGGCGGCGCGTAGCGGTCGGGGTAGGGCGCTAGTAGCTAGTACTCACGGGCGCGGGCGCTAGTACTTGCGCGGGTAGTCGCGCACGGGCGGCGCGTAGCGGTCGGGGTAGGGCGCTAGTAGCTAGTACTCACGGGCGCTAGTAGCTAGTACTTGCGCGGGTAGTCGCGCACGGGCGGCGCGTAGCGGTCGGGGTAGGGCGCTAGTAGCTAGTACTCACGGGCGCTAGTAGCTAGTACTTGCGCGGGTAGTCGCGCACGGGCGGCGCGTAGCGGTCGGGGTAGGGCGCGCCGGGGGGCGGCGGCTGGTACTGCGGCGCGTAGCGTTGCTCGTAGCCGTAGCGCGCCTCGCCGCCCGCCCACGCCTCGCTGCCGCCGCCGCCGTTGTTGCTGCCTGCGGACATAATGGTTTGGACTACGATAATAAGGGGACAGGCGGTCTTATAATAAACTGTGTATCAATATGTTGAGATGTATCCGTACCTTTGGAAGGCGCGGTCGCGTCGGGGTAGCGGCTGGACGCGTTCCAGCTGCGCGGCTCGGGCTTGCCCGGCGGCGACGGACGATACGAGCGGTTGTCGCGGGACTCGTACGAGCGACTGCCAATAGAACACAATGTTAACGATTGCGAGAATAACCAGAAGTCGGAATACAGATGTTTCCAACTTGACAACTCAGTCACTTTTAATTACTTTATTTTACTTTTGATTGCCACATGTCGCTTTTTTTAGTCTGTCTAATACGTTCTTGTATGTGGGTAGACGTCCTATTTTATAAAAATACTAGCTGACCCGGCGAACTCTGTTCCGCCTTAGAGGAAATCAATAAGCAGATAATAGGAAATACAAATATTGATTCTTTATTGTTCATATAATTAATACTTTACCCCACAAACTTCGACCCTCTCTAAAATGATGCTACCCTGGTACTTTTCAATATCCTAAGCTACAATGAGATATTTAAAAGCTATGCAGCATGTCTGTAGCTGTATGCTCTCCTAGTACTTTTCCGGCGCATGCGTTGTTTCTTTCAATACTCTACAGTCTTTTACCCCACGAACTTCGACCCTCTCTAAAATGATGCTACCCTGGTACTTTTCAATATCCTAAGCTACAATGAGATATTTTAAAGCTATGCAGCATGTCTGTAGCTGTATGCTCTCCTAGTACTTTTCCGGCGCATGCGTTGTTTCTTTCAATACTCTCTCTCCAATGAGATATTTTAAAGCTGCAGAAAGTTTAATAAAAGAAAATAAAAAATGTCTCTAGCTTTATGCTCCCCTGGTACTTTTCTTGCGCAAGCCTTGTATCTTGCAATATTCGACCCTCCTTACAATCCATCCCAGTCTATTTTTTACAACTAATTGTATCCTATGTGTTTTTCCTGGTTCTAATCTACCTCCCCACCAATTTTCAGCCAAATCGGTTCAGCCGTTCTTGAGTTATTAAATAGTGTGAGTGTGACTAACACGACTTTCATAAAGATTGTAATGTATTCTGGAACTTTAGATTCTATTAAGTACGTTTTAGATGTGAATTTTATATTGTACCCACATAATTTCATGTTTTAAAAATCTATCTGATGAGCATAATTCAAATAAATAAATAAATATTTTACTTATATATTTCTCACTTATTCGAAAATAAAAATATTTGACCATTCTTACCTGGGTTCCTTTGGCCTAGTACCAGGAGGCATGGGTTGCCGTGAGTCTTCAGTTGCTCCACCGTTGCTCGAGTATTTCATATTGCCAGCTGTTGGAATAGACACGAGTTAATGAAAAAAAAAATACCAGGAATTCACTCTCCTAGTAATTTTTCGAACACATAAAAAATTGCAAAGCTATACAACCTGTAACAAATTTAAATGCACTTCCTGAATGTAGTTTGTTCAGAATCGGCTACTGAATCCATTACTGTCATTTTTAATATTGTTTATTTTTTGTTCTAAAATAATAAAAATAACGTAAATTATAGTCACTCATTTATTTCAAAAGATGAAATATACGAAAATAAACCTTAAGTCAAAGCAGAACGCCTTCTTTTAAAATGCATTTGTTTAATGGTTCGACGTTCGGTCACACGAACGCACACATTAGTACAACACAATAGCGGCAAAAGACAATACACACAATTTACCACTAAAATATCTATCATCTATCTTTCGCTTACGTAATAATCAACAGGCAAGAGCGAGACGTAATGTGTCGCCCGCGCTGGCCAATGACAAGCGCTGGCGATGCGCTTTGACAAGTTATGACAAGTATCTAGGTAGTCATCCATCGCGAATCTGTCAGTGTCAGCGAGAGTTGCGAAAAAATATTGTAATTGTGTGAATAAATTGTAATTATCAACATGACGGTGCTGGTGTGGAACGTTCTGCATGATCTTGATGTTAACTTGTCGCCCCCGGACTTTTTCACTGTGGGAAAATGTTAAATCACTAGTTTATTGTGAGGAGACAACAAGTGCCTAGGAGTTAAGTTGATACATATTAGCTGCTTTTAAAACAGTGAAAAGATGTGATGCGTGAGGGAACAGTGAAGACAGTGTTAAGTGGACTAAAATAATGTGATTTTATCCTGTAAGTTATTTGATTATTCTATTAATGTAACTATTAATTTACACACGTCGATCTTGCTTTATTCTCTCATTGATATTATTTTACTTTATCTATCAATAATGCTAGGTAACTAAATAGTCATTTACAATATTATGAGACAATGGATCGTGTGCATGTTATTAACAAACAATAAATAATTTTATACAAAGTCGACTGTCCACTCCAAAGCCGAAAAGTGTGATGGAAAGAAATAGGTAGTCATATCTTTGGAAATATCAACAGTAGCTGACAAATTACTCAAACATCATTCTTGTAAACCCCACTCTATCAGAGAGTTGTATAAAGACTAAATTTGAAACATTTTGTTTATATCGTATCGTAGGTATTTCGTTCCTATCAGGTCGCTGTCGTCTGTTTACCATAGCAACCGTTTCGTGTGTTTGTGTGCGTGCGCAAATTTATAGTGACCACGCTTTTTACTTTTAATAGAGTTTATACTTTCTTCAAAAAACAATATTTACGCAAATAAAAAACTAAATTCAATGCATGCATTATGATTGTAACAAGTTATTCTAATTGGGGTGTCTGAGGATGTGCGTTATTTCATTTACACGTTGTATATTTTTATACAAAGTTTGGTCAGAAGTTTAGCAGCAGTAGTAGGCAGTGTCATTGGGGCGCCAAAATCATATCACGGCATACAGCGAGAAATTCGAATTGGGTGGAAAACTGTTGGTTTTTACGAACCAGACCTAATCTTAATAATGAAGCCCCTTTCATTATTAAGATTAGGCCTGGTTCGAAAAAAAACCGTAGATCCGATACAGGGTTGATGGACGAATATGTGGGTGCGGGTACTTACAAGACACGTGTCGCGGGTAGTCTCGCTTGTAGTCGCGGTCGCGGTCGCGCTTGTCGGCGCCGCGCTCGTAGCTCGGCGCGAGCTCGAAGCGCGGCGGCGGCGGCGCCTCGAACTGACCGCGGGACGACGACTGCACACACACCACATGATATTACAATGTTAATCAAATAAATACTGCGCTCTAAGTATACAGGGACTCCGCTACTGAATGTCTGAATGATGAAGTTTGAAATGTCGACGTATGTTAGTTCTCTATGAGCGAAGTATGCAAGGCCGACGTATCGTTCATATGAAAAAGTCTCGTTAACTCGAGAAACTAGCTTGACGGAGCCCTGCTTCGCACGGCTGCTATTTTGGGATAGAGTGTCACAAGGAACCTAACATAACCTATTAAGTTTCTCGAGTTAACGAGACATTTTCATATGAACGTTACGTCGGCCCTGCATACGTAGCTCCAGTGAACTTTCGAACTGGCGTACATCGAGATCCTGTACTTTAGAACTAACATACGTCGACATTTCAAACTTCAACATTCAGTAGCCGAGTGGCATAATATAGAGACGGCTGAGGTGCCAACAAAAAGCATATGTTTTCTTTCAAAACTCAGATGCTTGGCATATAGGCAAAGGGAATCGGCTGGGCTGACGTAAAAGTCACTAGGGAGGGGATGCGCAGGCGTAATGCATTATTAGGAACTTTTTGGTAATAACGGGGAATACTGTATTCTACATTGGGTAACTTCAGAACGTCTAACATAGAATGCTTGAGGTGAACGACGTTAATAAAATTCTGCTGACAGCGGCTAACAGCCTCAAACCACCCCCAAAATCATGTGCTTTATTCCAAATACAAATAATAAAAGAGGAAAGAAAGAGGATGTATGAGCCCCATTGCCTCCCTCCCTGGCCCTGAGTCGGTGGTGCGTGTCACTTACCATGGGCGGCGGCGGCGCTCGCTTGTGCCTGGCGTCGCGCTCGTAGTGTGTCACTTACCATGGGCGGCGGCGGCGCTCGCTTGTGCCTGGCGTCGCGCTCGTAGTGTGTCACTTACCATGGGCGGCGGCGGCGCTCGCTTGTGCCTGGCGTCGCGCTCGTAGTGTGTCACTTACCATGGGCGGCGGCGGCGCTCGCTTGTGCCTGGCGTCGCGCTCGTAGTGTGTCACTTACCATGGGCGGCGGCGGCGCTCGCTTGTGCCTGGCGTCGCGCTCGTAGTGTGTCACTTACCATGGGCGGCGGCGGCGCTCGCTTGTGCCTGGCGTCGCGCTCGTAGTGTGTCACTTACCATGGGCGGCGGCGGCGCTCGCTTGTGCCTGGCGTCGCGCTCGTAGTGTGTCACTTACCATGGGCGGCGGCGGCGCTCGCTTGTGCCTGGCGTCGCGCTCGTAGTGTGTCACTTACCATGGGCGGCGGCGGCGCTCGCTTGTGCCTGGCGTCGCGCTCGTAGTGTGTCACTTACCATGGGCGGCGGCGGCGCTCGCTTGTGCCTGGCGTCGCGCTCGTAGTGTGTCACTTACCATGGGCGGCGGCGCGCGCTTGTGCCTGGCGTCGCGCTCGTAGTGTGTCACTTACCATGGGCGGCGGCGGCGCTCGCTTGTGCCTGGCGTCGCGCTCGTAGTGTGTCACTTACCATGGGCGGCGGCGGCGCTCGCTTGTGCCTGGCGTCGCGCTCGTAGTGTGTCACTTACCATGGGCGGCGGCGCGCGCTTGTGCCTGGCGTCGCGCTCGTAGTGTGTCACTTACCATGGGCGGCGGCGGCGCTCGCTTGTGCCTGGCGTCGCGCTCGTAGTGTGTCACTTACCATGGGCGGCGGCGGCGCTCGCTTGTGCCTGGCGTCGCGCTCGTAGTGTGTCACTTACCATGGGCGGCGGCGGCGCTCGCTTGTGCCTGGCGTCGCGCTCGTAGTGTGTCACTTACCATGGGCGGCGGCGGCGCTCGCTTGTGCCTGGCGTCGCGCTCGTAGTGTGTCACTTACCATGGGCGGCGGCGGCGCTCGCTTGTGCCTGGCGTCGCGCTCGTAGTGTGTCACTTACCATGGGCGGCGGCGGCGCTCGCTTGTGCCTGGCGTCGCGCTCGTAGTGTGTCACTTACCATGGGCGGCGGCGGCGCTCGCTTGTGCCTGGCGTCGCGCTCGTAGTGTGTCACTTACCATGGGCGGCGGCGGCGCTCGCTTGTGCCTGGCGTCGCGCTCGTAGTGTGTCACTTACCATGGGCGGCGGCGGCGCTCGCTTGTGCCTGGCGTCGCGCTCGTAGTGTGTCACTTACCATGGGCGGCGGCGGCGCTCGCTTGTGCCTGGCGTCGCGCTCGTAGTGTGTCACTTACCATGGGCGGCGGCGGCGCTCGCTTGTGCCTGGCGTCGCGCTCGTAGTGTGTCACTTACCATGGGCGGCGGCGGCGCTCGCTTGTGCCTGGCGTCGCGCTCGTAGTGTGTCACTTACCATGGGCGGCGGCGGCGCTCGCTTGTGCCTGGCGTCGCGCTCGTAGTGTGTCACTTACCATGGGCGGCGGCGGCGCTCGCTTGTGCCTGGCGTCGCGCTCGTAGTGTGTCACTTACCATGGGCGGCGGCGGCGCTCGCTTGTGCCTGGCGTCGCGCTCGTAGTGTGTCACTTACCATGGGCGGCGGCGGCGCTCGCTTGTGCCTGGCGTCGCGCTCGTAGTGTGTCACTTACCATGGGCGGCGGCGGCGCTCGCTTGTGCCTGGCGTCGCGCTCGTAGTGTGTCACTTACCATGGGCGGCGGCGGCGCTCGCTTGTGCCTGGCGTCGCGCTCGTAGTGTGTCACTTACCATGGGCGGCGGCGCGCGCTTGTGCCTGGCGTCGCGCTCGTAGTGTGTCACTTACCATGGGCGGCGGCGGCGCTCGCTTGTGCCTGGCGTCGCGCTCGTAGTGTGTCACTTACCATGGGCGGCGGCGGCGCTCGCTTGTGCCTGGCGTCGCGCTCGTAGTGTGTCACTTACCATGGGCGGCGGCGGCGCTCGCTTGTGCCTGGCGTCGCGCTCGTAGTGTGTCACTTACCATGGGCGGCGGCGCGCGCTTGTGCCTGGCGTCGCGCTCGTAGTGTGTCACTTACCATGGGCGGCGGCGGCGCTCGCTTGTGCCTGGCGTCGCGCTCGTAGTGTGTCACTTACCATGGGCGGCGGCGGCGCTCGCTTGTGCCTGGCGTCGCGCTCGTAGTGTGTCACTTACCATGGGCGGCGGCGGCGCTCGCTTGTGCCTGGCGTCGCGCTCGTAGTGTGTCACTTACCATGGGCGGCGGCGGCGCTCGCTTGTGCCTGGCGTCGCGCTCGTAGTGTGTCACTTACCATGGGCGGCGGCGCGCGCTTGTGCCTGGCGTCGCGCTCGTAGTGTGTCACTTACCATGGGCGGCGGCGGCGCTCGCTTGTGCCTGGCGTCGCGCTCGTAGTGTGTCACTTACCATGGGCGGCGGCGGCGCTCGCTTGTGCCTGGCGTCGCGCTCGTAGTGTGTCACTTACCATGGGCGGCGGCGGCGCTCGCTTGTGCCTGGCGTCGCGCTCGTAGTGTGTCACTTACCATGGGCGGCGGCGGCGCTCGCTTGTGCCTGGCGTCGCGCTCGTAGTGTGTCACTTACCATGGGCGGCGGCGGCGCTCGCTTGTGCCTGGCGTCGCGCTCGTAGTGTGTCACTTACCATGGGCGGCGGCGGCGCTCGCTTGTGCCTGGCGTCGCGCTCGTAGTGTGTCACTTACCATGGGCGGCGGCGGCGCTCGCTTGTGCCTGGCGTCGCGCTCGTAGTGTGTCACTTACCATGGGCGGCGGCGGCGCTCGCTTGTGCCTGGCGTCGCGCTCGTAGTGTGTCACTTACCATGGGCGGCGGCGGCGCTCGCTTGTGCCTGGCGTCGCGCTCGTAGTGTGTCACTTACCATGGGCGGCGGCGGCGCTCGCTTGTGCCTGGCGTCGCGCTCGTAGTGTGTCACTTACCATGGGCGGCGGCGGCGCTCGCTTGTGCCTGGCGTCGCGCTCGTAGTGTGTCACTTACCATGGGCGGCGGCGGCGCTCGCTTGTGCCTGGCGTCGCGCTCGTAGTGTGTCACTTACCATGGGCGGCGGCGGCGCTCGCTTGTGCCTGGCGTCGCGCTCGTAGTGTGTCACTTACCATGGGCGGCGGCGGCGCTCGCTTGTGCCTGGCGTCGCGCTCGTAGTGTGTCACTTACCATGGGCGGCGGCGGCGCTCGCTTGTGCCTGGCGTCGCGCTCGTAGTGTGTCACTTACCATGGGCGGCGGCGGCGCTCGCTTGTGCCTGGCGTCGCGCTCGTAGTGTGTCACTTACCATGGGCGGCGGCGGCGCTCGCTTGTGCCTGGCGTCGCGCTCGTAGTGTGTCACTTACCATGGGCGGCGGCGGCGCTCGCTTGTGCCTGGCGTCGCGCTCGTAGTGTGTCACTTACCATGGGCGGCGGCGGCGCTCGCTTGTGCCTGGCGTCGCGCTCGTAGTGTGTCACTTACCATGGGCGGCGGCGGCGCTCGCTTGTGCCTGGCGTCGCGCTCGTAGTGTGTCACTTACCATGGGCGGCGGCGGCGCTCGCTTGTGCCTGGCGTCGCGCTCGTAGTGTGTCACTTACCATGGGCGGCGGCGGCGCTCGCTTGTGCCTGGCGTCGCGCTCGTAGTGTGTCACTTACCATGGGCGGCGGCGGCGCTCGCTTGTGCCTGCCGTCGCGCTCGTAGTGTGTCACTTACCATGGGCGGCGGCGGCGCTCGCTTGTGCCTGGCGTCGCGCTCGTAGTGTGTCACTTACCATGGGCGGCGGCGGCGCTCGCTTGTGCCTGGCGTCGCGCTCGTAGGCGGGCTCGGGCGGTGGGCTGCCCGCCTTGCGGTACGCGCTGCCCTCGTAGCCGCGCTTGCGACGCTCCTCCTCCAGCCTATGGAACAATGACAAGTTTTGAACAAGGCAAGTGAACAGCAAGGTACAATACAATTTGTAATTATTATCATCAAAAGTATTGATTTTCAATAGAACTATATTGAAAAGCAGGTATATACAGGGTGTAAAAAGACCCTTATCGAAAACTGAAACCCCATATTGTACCAATAATTACGAACATTTTTTACTTCGGCACCATACCTGGGAAATTCCAAAAAAAGTGACGACATTTTTTTCAAATGATTGCATATCGTGTTTTCAATGATACATGTAAACTTTCTTCTAAATAAACATACATAATAACAATAAACATACAACATTTTCAATATTTCCCTAAAATAAACGGCTTTAAAGTTCCCTCAACGCAGTGTAGTAGCGCCTGGCGCAAGTTCCTAAGAAAAAACTGAATGTATGAAACGTGCTATCTTTTTAATGGCTACTATTATATGTATAAAACGTGACGATAGCATCCTTCACTATGTACCCTTGGAACAGTGTTCTTTCAAAGTTAGACGGGTTATACGTACATCACCGCCATGGCTGTCAATAGTGTCAAATGTCACAACTGTCACATTATTATCCAGATTGAACTTTGCCGCGTTATGTAGTTTGTTTACAAAACGTAAAAAGCATACTGTAAAAGTGCTTTGTATATACCAAATAAATGTGATTTTACTCTTCTAGTGTTAGTGTTACTATATTTATTTGATTAGCATTGAAAGGAGCGCAATGAAAACAAGCAAAATAACGTGTGAAATATGGCATACAACAACATGCCGGTCAAGCAATGAAAAAAGGGTAGGTATTTATGGCAAAATGTCCCTAGATAAAGATCAATGAATATTTATAATGTTATATAATGTGATATATTTCAATGAAACATAAAAAATAAGGAAATATTCTAAAGTTTCATATCCTAGTACTATGTAGGTAAACAATAGTGCTGCCTGTCAGTTATCGATAATCCGTTATTAGAAATTGGCACAAGGACTAAAAATAATATCTGTTTGACATAGAATTAGTTTTTATTATAAGACAAATCGATTAGATCGATTGAGTAACATTTTGTTTAGTCTATTGAAAATTTCTGACAATGGTCACACTGAACTGTCACTTCCGTTGGCGCCTTGAAAAAAAATTAACACGCCGTTTGCAAGCTCGCGTGCCTTGTACCTAAATTAAATTGATCGCCCTTTGAATTAACGCGAATTGAATCAACTCGTAATTAACTTAATACGTAATTGCCGCTTTTGACTTCCGGCAAGGTTTGTTGTAAATTGATGACATAGTGAACTTTTGTGAAAAGTTTTGTGAACCGCTAACGTGCATCGTGGTCTGGAGAAGGACTTCGCCGAATTGTAAACTGGTATCCATTGATTCTCTTGTTATTTTGGCCAAAATTATAAGTTAATCTATAGGTCCACTTCAAGAACATCACCAGGAGCTATAAGGTAAAATCTTCTTATAACTACTTTATAATTTGTCATCGCTGAGAATCTCAGCAATATATGTCAGACATTTGATTACTTTAGGACAACTGGATGGAATATAAATTAGCTTCCACTGTGCTTACAACCAATTCCCAGTAAGCCTACGGTAATTCTAGACATAATTTTTGATAGCAAGAGCGTGGTTAACTGCCTATATTGTAAATTTGTATCTTAGACGTTGATTGTATCTGAACTCAGATTGGTATGAGCTTGTATCTTATCACCTTGTAGACAGTATTGTAGTGTTTGTCAGGTCAGTTATTGTCTAAAATACATAATATTTAATTGTATAAGTTGACCTAGATAATTTGAAACACATTGTCACATAACCTCAATCAGTAATTGTTGATTTGTATTGTTGGAAAATCTAACTTAAATTTGTTGTTGCATTAATAAGTCAGTTTGTTTGGATACATAACAGCTGTATGTATCAATAAATTTAGTAAATTTAGTTTATTGCATATATTCATAAACATAACCAACTTGACCTTGCCACTTGGGCGGGTCACATTAACACATTGACTGCTGGCCTAAGATTCGTAGACGGCCTTTTGCTATGCGGCCAGTACGCATATCCTGCGTGTATCCGCACCTGCAGAGTGTGCCCAGCCTCTCGTGCTTAACGACACGCAACGCGCGTGCAGGTCGAGCGTGTGTCTGTGCTGACGCGACACGCGACGTGCGAGTTGCTATACAAAAAAAACACACATGAGTGGTCGTCAGCACATGTGTGGTATGGGTATGATTCACGCGTCGCGTGTTTCGGCAGCACGCTTGTATATTTTTTCCCTAAACACGACTATTGTGGGCTAGCCGCATCGCAGGATCCGACACTTGGGACACACCATATACGTTTCCAGCAGTCAATGTGTTAATAAACTTTGTTTTGTTATAATATAAAGATAATATTGTTAGGTAACACATATTCTGTGCTTACTTCCTATTGTATATCATAAATAACACAGTTAGTCTGTCTGTTGCAAATAATTAATTAATTAAGTTGAAGTTTCAACTTTATTAATTTGTTATAAGTTATAACTTTGATAACCTTGATAACTTTGACTTTGTTTTGTGTCAATACATATTGAAACTATTAATTTTGTTGGACAGTAGATACCTGTCACTTGCCTGCACTTGCAGTAAACAGGCTAATACTTTGTTGGTATCAAAGAATTGAGAAAAATTAAGTTTTGATTGTTAATATTGTTTAACGCTTGTCCGGGCTCTTTTGAAATTTTGATTATGTCAGCTATCAAGGACTTGCGTGCGGCTGCTGGTGCTATTGCGTCAGATTTGCGCTGGTTTGCCTCAGCCAGTGCTTTAGTGAACCGGCCTGATCGCCAGCAGGCCCTACTTCAAAGGTACGAGTGGATTGACGATCGCCTGGCAAGTGTGGAACAGCAATTCCGCACTTTCAGCACTTGCTGTCTTGAAGTGTCAATCAATGATTTCACCGCTGACCAGCGAAATAAGGTCAGCGAAGACTATGCTCAGGTCTTAGACCTGTATGATGCTGTCTCCAATACTGCGAGACAACTAGTTGCCGATAGGGAAGGGCAACCCGGCCTGAAGCAGGAGCTTCCTAGGTCAGCACCGGGGCTGGTGAGTAGGCTCCCTACTTTGGACCTCCCCCATTTTGATGGCTGCCTAGGAAGCTACCTGGGTTTCATTAATTTGTTCGACAGCCTAGTCAATGATAGGGCTGACCTTCGGCCGGCACAAAAGTTGGCCTATCTAATGTCGGTTCTGGATGGGGAGGCTAAGGGCCTCATCCAGCATCTGCCCGTGTCTGACGAGGCGTACCAGACGGCTCGGGACCTAATCACCCGTAGGTACCATAATAAGCGTGGCCTCGCCGACACGCACATTGAGCAGATTTTGGGTTTGCCGACGCTCACCCGGGTCTCTGGGTTGCGCACCCAACTTTTGAACCCGCTCTTGGTGGCCATCAACGCACTTAAGTGCCTTGACCTGCCCGTGGACCAATGGTCCTATCTATTGGTGCACATTGTGCTGAAGAAGCTGCCTGCCGACCTGAGGTCGCGTTTTGAACAGCGCTTTGGTGGGGATAGCGCGACCCATTTGCCCCCCTTTGCTGACCTGGAGAGGTTCCTGGAGGATGAGTGCCGGGTCTTGGACAACTCCGGTGGTGATACGCCGGCTAAGACGCAGCCGCCCAAGGTCAAGGAGCAGGCTCGCGGTCACACCCGAGCCAATGTTGACCGGCGCCCTCCTCGCTTTGCGGTCACGCAGAGCCCAGCGGAGTGCTCCTACTGCAAGGTCACGGGGCACAGAACGGCCAGTTGTAGGGCATTCTTGGACCTACATGTCGCCTCTCGTAGGCGCATCGCGAATGCCCGCCGCCTTTGCTTCTCTTGTTTGGGGTCCCACTACCAGCGAGACTGCCCAAACTCTCGCCCCTGTCCTCACTGTGGAGGACAGCATTTGGACATTCTCTGCATGAATGCCAGAGAGGTAGGCCGCTTGTCTTACCAGCCGACGCCGCGCACGGGCGGGTGTCTTGAAGGTGGCAGCCGAGGCTCACCGGCGCGTAGCCGAGAGTCGCCTCGCTCAATTGATCGCCACTCACCCCGCTTGGAGAACCGTAGCGTCCGCACGCCTCCTTTCTCTCGCGCACCTGAAGCACATTCAGGTGACCGCCCAGCGTCACCAGCACCATGACTGCTGCCCCAGGTATTCCTCTCCTTTGGCGGAGCGTCCCCGCCTTGACTCGCGACCACCTCGTTTTGGGCGGGTGCGTCATTATGACCCCCCACAGATGGCGCGCGGATCGAGTCATCGCGCTTTTGAGGACTTCAAGCCGCACCCTCATTTTGATTTGCCTGGTCCTGGCCAACGGTCGCCGCCCAGGCAACAATAGGTCATTGACCCCTGCCCTATAACGCCAACCTCCCCCATTGAGACCGTTATCCTACCAACGGTTGCTGTTAGGGTCTGGGGACCCACGGGGACCTCTGTTGTTGTCCGTGCTATATTGGACACAGGTTCACAAGGTTGCATTGTTTCCACTTATTTGGTAGGGCAGGTTAAATTAAATATGGGCTCTTTTCCGAATTGTATACGGGGCATAGGTGACGTAGCCTCTAATGTTGAAGGGCAAGTTAAAGTTTTGTTTGGCCCTGTTGAATCTTCACACCCGAGGATTAAAACCTCGGCTATTGTGTTGAAGAATATTTTGGGTATGCACCCACAGAAACAGCTACCCGCTGCTGTGGTGAATTTGACATCGGGATTGGAACTGGCAGACCCCAAATTTGACACACCGGGACAAATCGACTTGTTGATTGGCTCTGATGTCCTCGGTGGAATTTTGATTGGTGGGAAAAGGGTCTTGGTGCCAAATGGTTTGACTGCCATCCCGACCATATTTGGATTTGCTTTGATGGGACCTGTACCTAGGGACCCCCCTCCACCTGAACTTGACAATTTGTTAGCTGTAGGCTCCGCTCTCTCTGATGCGGTTCAGAGGTTTTGGGAGATAGAGGAGCCCCCTCAAGCTGCCCGTTTGAATCCAGAACATGAGGAATGCGAGCTGTTCTTCCAGAACAACACTGGTCGACTCCGTTCTGGTCGGATTATTACGAGGCTACCCTTCCTGTCTGTTCGGCCTCCGCTTGGTGAGTCACGACCTTTAGCCGAAAAGAGGTTGTTGGCCATGGAGCGCCGCATGGGTCGTGATCCGGAGCTCAGACAGAAGTACATTGAGTTCATGAGGGAATATGAACAATTGGGACACATGTCTGTGTCAAATTGGATTGGCGTTCGGTGGAGCACTTCTTTCTCCCGCATCATGCGGTATTGAAGCCATTGACTGGCAAGCTGCGCACAGTGTTTGATGGTTCTGCGCAGACTTCAACAGGCGTATCCTTGAACCAGTGCTTGCATTCTGGTCCCAAGTTGGTCAAGGACCTTTGTGACGTCATCACCAGCTTCCGACGACATCAGGTTGTCTTTGTGGCCGACATAAAAATGATGTTCAGGCAGACGATTATCCACCCTGATGACCGTCGCTTCCAGCTGATCCTTTGGAGAGAGTCTCCTCGCGATCCCATGGTCGTCTACGAGCTCAATACAAATACGTACGGGTTAAGGTCAAGCCCCTACTTGGCAATACGTTCTCTTTGGGAGCTCGCAGACCGCGAAGGCCTACGTTTCCCAAGAGCCTCCGCCATCTTGAAGGACGATATTTACGTCGATGACATTTGCTCGGGCGCCTCCACAGCGGACGAGGCGATACTCCTGCGGGACGAATTGATAGGCATTTTAGCCTCCGCTGGTTATGAGTTGCGCAAATGGATTTCCAACTCACCAGCGCTTTTGGAAGGCTTGCCAGAGGATCATCAGCAGGATCCACATTTGTTTGAGATTGTTGACAACCCCGCCATGATGGCTGTTCTCGGCGTTCAGTACAGACCAGTCCAAGACATCTTTACATATAACGTAGACTTGAAATTCCCGTGTTCTTGGACTAAACGTCACGTATTGGCCACTGTCGCCAGAACCTTTGATCCGAACGGTTGGATCTGTCCAATTATATTTTGGGCAAAATGCTTCTTGCAGAAGCTTTGGACAGCAGGATTGACCTGGGACGAACCTCTGCACGGCACTCTTGTTGAGGAATGGACATCTTTTGTATCCTCACTTCCTGCCGTCAACGAGATCTCCTTGCCTCGTCCCATCCTTCCTAACGGGAAGTACAAGGCCACCCTTCACGGGTTTTGTGATGCCTCGGAACGTGGTCACGCGGCTGTGGTGTACTTGCGCACAGTCAGTGCCTCAGGTCAGGTGAGAGTTTCCCTGATCATGGCGAAGAGCAAGGTCGCACCCCTTCGGACATCTCTGACCATCCCAAAATTGGAGCTCTCGGGAGCAGCACTACTTGTACGCTTATTGAACCACGTGTCTAACACTTTGGGTAAAAGCATTTGTATTAGTGGGACCTACGCCTGGACAGACAGCCAAATTGTACTTTGTTGGTTGAAGGCTTCTGTTCACACCTTGGAGGTATTTGTCGCTAATCGCGTTTCCCAAATCCAGAAATCCGAAGTCAAACTTGTTTGGAGACACGTGCCAGGTGAGCTCAACCCCGCTGATTGTGCCTCGCGCGGATGCTTGACGCCTAGTTTGATAGGTCATTCGCTGTGGTGGGGTCCAGAATGGTTGAGTCGACCAGAAATTGATTGGCCTCGAACGCCAGTTTTGAATACTTCTGATTTGCCGGGTCTACGAACACTCGCTCTTGAGAAGGTAGAATGCGCCTTCGACCCCGATTTCCTGTTGAATCGTTACAGCTCCCTCGACAAGTTGTTAGGTGTTACTGCTTGGATAAAGCGTTTTGTTTTTAACTTTAGGCACCCACAACAGAAACGACTGACACCGTTTCTCTCACCACAGGAACGACAGGAGTCCCTCACCTTTTGGGTTCGTTCTGTGCAATTGGCGCATTTTGAAAGGGAGATTGCTATCCTCAAGTCGGGGAAATCGAAATTGTCGGGAGCTGTCTCTAAATTGAACCCCTTTTTGGACGATACGGGTCTCTTGCGCGTTGGAGGGCGTCTCAAGAACGCCAACCTCCCTTACGGAGCACGTCACCCCCTTTTGTTACCTAAGGACGGTCATTTGGTACGCTTGTTGGTAACTGACCGTCACCTTAAAAATTCGCATGCTGGTTGTAATGCGCTCTTGGCCATTTTGCAACGCGAGTTTTGGATCTTGTCTGCCCGAAGAATTATTCGGAGTGTAGTCTTTCGCTGCATCCCTTGCTATAAGCTCAAGGCTTCTACCATGCAGCCCTTGATGGGAGACTTACCGGCAGATCGCGTAACTGAGAGCAGGACGTTTGACGGTGTTGGCACGGACTTCGCTGGTCCCTTCTTGGTGAAAACGTCGACACTTCGAAACAGCAAGACTGTTAAGGCCTACTTGTGTGTTTTTGTTTGTCTTTCCACAAAGGCCGTACATTTGGAACTGGTCTCCTCGCTTACGACCGAGGCGTTTGTAGCCACATTTGACAGATTTGTATCCCGCAGAGGGCTGCCTTCCTTGATCCGTTCTGACTGCGGCACTAACTTCAAGGGCACGTATAATTATTTGAATGAAGTTGTTAATTTTCTTGAAACCAACAAGGCTGATATAGGTGATAGGCTTGCCCGACGTGGGATAAATTGGTTGTTTTCCCCACCAAATTGTCCACACTGGGGTGGTATATTTGAGGCCGCCGTAAAATCGGCCAAAACACACTTGCGCAGGACAATCGGTGAGTCTGTCCTTACATTTGAGGAACTCGCAACTGTGTTTTGTAAGATTGAGGCCGTTTTGAACTCTCGGCCATTGTGCCCGATCTCCTCAGATCCGAATGATTTGGAGGCCCTTACGCCGGGCCATTTTTTGATTGGTCGCCCACTTGTCGCCTTGCCTGACCCCTACATTGATACGAGACCTGGTCGTCTCTCGCGTTTTGAATTGGTACGCCAGATTACTCAGAGCTTTTGGAAACGCTGGAATTTGGAATATTTGCACATACTCCAGCAACGCGTTAAGTGGACCGACAAGACCGATCCACCCAAGATTGGTGACCTCGTTTTGATCAAGGAGGCTAACCTTCCGCCACTCAGATGGCGCAGGGGGCGCATCCTTCGTTTGGTAACTGGGGCTGATGGAGTTCCCCGATTTGCTGAGGTCTTGGTGGACGGTTCGATTCTGAGGAGAGCGGTTGCAACATTGTCACGTCTACCAACCGATTAGCGGACCGGTAGGCCGGTCCGGGGCGGGTGGATGTTTGAAATAGAATTAGTTTTTATTATAAGACAAATCGATTAGATCGATTGAGTAACATTTTGTTTAGTCTATTGAAAATTTCTGACAATGGTCACACTGAACTGTCACTTCCGTTGGCGCCTTGAAAAAAAATTAACACGCCGTTTGCAAGCTCGCGTGCCTTGTACCTAAATTAAATTGATCGCCCTTTGAATTAACGCGAATTGAATCAACTCGTAATTAACTTAATACGTAATTGCCGCTTTTGACTTCCGGCAAGGTTTGTTGTAAATTGATGACATAGTGAACTTTTGTGAAAAGTTTTGTGAACCGCTAACGTGCATCGTGGTCTGGAGAAGGACTTCGCCGAATTGTAAACTGGTATCCATTGATTCTCTTGTTATTTTGGCCAAAATTATAAGTTAATCTATAGGTCCACTTCAAGAACATCACCAGGAGCTATAAGGTAAAATCTTCTTATAACTACTTTATAATTTGTCATCGCTGAGAATCTCAGCAATATATGTCAGACATTTGATTACTTTAGGACAACTGGATGAATATAAATTAGCTTCCACTGTGCTTACAACCAATTCCCAGTAAGCCTACGGTAATTCTAGACAATATCCTTTTTTTTCTTTTTAGATGTAAAAATGGGTAGCTGCTACTGGAAACCAAGACTTGATTTATGTGCCCATTGAAAAATTACATCAGTTGAACTATGTGTGTGGCAAGCATTTTAAGCCGAAAGACTTAAAAAATGGGAACTTAAGTAAGAAAAACAGCTGTGCCTTGTATCTATAGACATTTCTTTAAATCCTATTACAGAAGAAATGTTGAAAACCTTTCCATTACATGTACATACATATATCTTTTAGTTCTGCGTATTTTTCTTCGCTAATCTAGAATAGATTTATAGAAAAGGCTAATTTGTTTGAATAAACACATAAATATTAAATACATCTTTTATTTCTGTTGGAAAAGTATAATTCTAGTCGAAACATAATTATAATTATTTATCTTACCGAATATTATCGATATCGATATTTTGTTAATCACTAGAGGGTACATCCCTATATTGACGAATATGACAATGCTGACAACATAAAAACGATGTCAATTAGTATCTTTATGTTGGTACGAGTTCTCCCTGCACGTTTCATACAAAGCTGAAAGTCTCGCATGATCTATGGCACATCCGCCTCTTCTTACGTAGTATTTGTATACTCTTTGTACGCTACTACCAATCAGCTGGGGGGCATTACCCTCGGCCGCGTGACCACGTGATCATAAACTGCCGCCGTTAGGGCGGTTTCACATTAGAGTTTTATATGCGCGTATAAGCTCGTTTTTGGAAGCGCATGTAGGCATGTATAGGCGCGCCTTTTTGGCACACGCGCAACTCGTACGAGCGTTGATGCGCTTCTAAGCTCGTATAAGCTTGAGCCGCCAGAATCCATTTTGAGAAACATTCCGAAATACGCTCGTTTACGCGAGTTCGGTTTTTTGAAACGCGTAATGTAGCGCGCGTGTAAGCGCGTATGTTGAAACGACCGTATACACGCAGAAAAATACGCTAATATGAAACCGCCCTTAGGTACCATCCGACGTTCACGCTGTGGGTAGATACGGCCGGTGTAGGCACGATGCATTTCGCGCGCTACACAGTGCGTCTTATAAAATGTGCCTATTTTTTAAGCTTAAAATAAAATTTCGTCGTTGCCCAGGTTTTTGCTTAGTACGAACTACGACTTGGCATGATGTCCTGAACGAGTAGACCGGCTCGGTGATGGGTCTTGTGACACCCTGTCCCTGTATATTCCTTATATTTTGTTATAATCGAAAATCTGCCTAAAATGCTGAATTATTCTATCTAATGGATACTGTTTTGACACATCACACTTTTTTTATTTCAGGTCTGAACTATTATCTGTATTCTTTTCCTTGTACTGTTTTTTGTGCCTTTAAATAGTGTGAGTATTAAGAACGAATTTTATTTGACTATTTATTTTTCTTTTTTTTAAATTTTATGGCTGACGTATTTTTTTGGCGACTCACCTTAGTTGCGCGCGTTTCAGTTCTAATCTCTCCAGTTCCAACTTTTCTCTCTCCAGCCTGTGACGTTCACGCTCCAAACGAAGTAGTTCATTCTTTTCTCGTTCAATCTTCTCTCTGTAATAAATAGACAGAAGTTTGAATTTGTTTATAAAATGAAAACGAGACAAAATGCTTGTTACCCGACAGATTTAGTTTGTAATATGTGGAACCAAGATAATGGTAACATTGAAGTTAAAATGTCCAAATGTTGTTGTAAAAAATAATCAATATACAAGATAAAGTAAACAGTTGATGTACCAAATGTATTGCATCTGCGGTATTGCATCGTATACGTGTTGTTTAATTATGTGCAAATAAATGTAGACTGTAGGGTGGTATTTTTTGTTGTACTCTTACTATTAGCGTTCTTGTACACTATGCTGTCGCCGCGTCCCCATCGCCTTCCTATATTGCATAGAGGCGCCGTTATCGTACCGTAATTATTTGATTTTATCATACCTCTGTATGATTGAGTTAGTAATTCATTGTTGTGCTAGCAATGTATAACTATGTAATAATCTTAATTCAAATCTCGGTGAAGCTGTAGCGGCGTTATCGTGAACAATTCGTTTATTTTATGCCAGCCAAATTGATGTGTAATGTACGTTTTAACAAACTTTTTGGTAACGTGGTCGGTAGGTGGGATTACTGTATTCAACAGTGTACAAGCTCGAACTTAACGTGGCTAACTTCAGGCGAGAAAACATAGAACATGCGAAGAATAAGAGCGCGTAGGTCTCCATAGGGTTCCCACCAAGAACTTAGGGTCCCAAGTCAACCTCGCCTGCAAGTGGTGCACCTGCCGATCAACGACAATAGGCTCGCCACTTATTACGTGGGATCAAAACACTGGCGAAAAGTGGGCGTTTAATATGTGTCTGCCTACCCCTTCAGGGATACAGGCGTGAGTCTATGTATGTATGTATGTACTCCAAATGTAAACAAAATGACTGTACGATTGGCGTAATGGTTTAAGCGGCGGCTTCGTCGCTTGGCGTTGTGCGAAGTGTTTTGGGTTCGATCCACACATGAGACAACACTTTATGTAATTCATGAATTTTTGTTTTGAGTCTGGGTGTAATTTGAGTGCATTGGATTAATGTTTCTAAAGTCCGCCGCGACACAGAATTCTCAGTCCTAGTACGGGAGTAGTATTTTTCTACACTAATATTATAAAGAGGAAAAATTTGTATTTTTGTTTATTTGTTTGTAATGGATAAACTTAAAAACCACTGGATCGATTTTAAAAATTCTTTCACCATTAGAAAGCTACGTTATCTGCGAGTAACATAGGCTTTATTTTAGAAAAAATAGGGGTCCGTAAGATATTTGGGTTTTCCGGGTACGCGAAGTAGTTCCCTCAGGACGCGGGTGAAACCGCGGGAAACGGCTAGTAAAACATAAAACGGAGAAACTAGAGTACTTAAGCCCCCAAATCAAGAAAAAATACTAGAGCGGTTAAGAGCGTATACGCCTCGAGCGGCGGCTCGAGTTTAGGTTTTTATAGTACCGCGGTCGCCCGCACACCGCGCATGCGAGACCCGGCGCACTATGACGGTATCGCGTGGAATAATAATCTTGATCCTTCTTGCCATACATGAACAGTATTCGTTTATGTAATACGTCGATTATGATATGAAAGTATTCAAATTAATTATTTTGAATGCACATGCATTTAAAGGTATCAAATAACGATAGATATTACATATTTGTTTAGTAGGATGATGTTCCTCAGGATAACAACGACTATTTATAATAATTTGGCGCAGTTTTATTATATGATAGAAATAATTTTTAATTGTCATCTACATAATTGTTACATTTCAAATATACATCTATTTTGTTATTAATGCATGAAAACCCACGAATGACACTAAATACAAAACCAAAAGAGTCGGGTAAAAGAAAATACTTAATTAATTAAAAGAAAGAAAAAAATATACAATATGTTGATTTGTATTTACAAAATATTGTAATCATACAATACATATTCACCTAAAATTATTTCACACAGTGTGCGATAATATAAATCCCTCTTTTTATAAAATTTTACATAGATAAGGCCAATTCTCGTATTTTATATGACATTGAAATTATATTTTGAACGAAATGAGATTAGATTTTAAATTGACTCAGAATTGGTATTCTTCTAATTTAAATGTCATTATCATCTAGACTCCGTGTCACGAGAATATAGACATTTTGTAAACAAAGAATTTTTACTAAGTGACTTAGCGATAGTTCTGTCAAAAACAAATAATTTCAAATCAATGAGCGCAACGGTATAGGTCGGGTTCACGAAAGATGACCACTGCGCAGAAATCATTTTTTAGGTCTCCGTGGAGGTGCGGGGCGAGGCGCGGTGCGGAGTGCGTCAAGAATGGAGCCACGCCATTGGTGCACGAATGTACATATGCGCGACGGCCGCCATTTCTGGTCAACTTTCGTGAACCGACCTATACATAGATACGTGTCATTGGAAACTAATATGTCAACGGATCGGGTTTTTATCGATATTATGCGCTGTCAAATGGATCTTTTAATGTTTTGAGGTACTGACGCCTAGAGCGTCAACATTTGGCGTTAGTTCATTGAAATGATACATTCTTGGGCTTAACATCTTTTTATCAGAGGATACAATTATTTTTTTAGTTATCAGGAAAGGGTTGGTGTTAAGTTAAATACAAGTTTATAGGATTGCAACGCTCTTCTCGCTGCCGGCATCTCGAAAAAGCGCGTGCAGAATATCAGATGGCAGAAAATTATTTATACCTAAAAAAGAAATTGCGTTTTCAGACTACCGTAACGTTTAATGGTTTTTGTTTAAGTTCATTCTGACGACACATTCTTCATTCACAGACAACGTAAAATCTCTATGCCTAGAAATGTTTATGCAATGTATTAGCTAGTTATCTGTTATATTATTCATTGTTGGTCAATAATTTAATATTTTAGAATAGATATGCTACTTTGAGCAATATTATTTATTGCGTAGTGATTTTTAAAAAATCGTGTCAATAATAAAGTAACTTGTATGTACCTACTCTATAATTAACATACATGGTACTCTATTTTTCATTAATTTACAGATTATTACGTGTAAAACAACAAAAAAATCGGCCAATTTATGAACATTCGACCACTAAAACACAAAATCAAATATTTTTATTTCAGTAAAATTTAACAATATAAATTTAAAAACATAGTGGCATAATTAGGCATTGAAAAAAAAAGACTGTTCAAAAGCATAAAATCTAAAACGCCACTGTTCGAAAAAAGGTTGTGAAGCTCTGAATGTTTGTTTACAAAAAGTCTATCTTCTCGTGGCACCAACTATAATTTGACTTCTATTGTTCTCACTGACGTTGACACATTGTTTAATTAACAACAGGCAGCGATAGCCTACTGGAGATACCAACGGACTGCTATGCAGAAGGTATCGGGTTCGAATCCACGGTATGCTAGAACGATGATGATGACATTGTTCAATTAACGATCTAGACACGATAACATTCCAATATCAGTTTATTTAGGAGAATACCATTTGTGACATGAGTATGACACTGACATTAGATCGAAACTGCATTTTGAACAAATATAGTTAGAAGAATTGAGTCAAAATAAACTGTTAACTGGTGCAGAATAAGACTGCACAGTAGGTAGGTGGGCTTGTGTGTGTTAGGTACCTGCAATGCGAGCTCGTGGGGATCAGCTGAGCTGCGGCGGTTTGTAAGATAATATTCGATTCAAGTGTGCTTTTAATTGCATTGCATAGTACGTTTTAGGTAAATACCTATTACATTGGTATCATGCTAACGACGGCGCGTCCTAGCTTAAAAATAACCATAATTTTGCCCCCATTAAGAACCTCATACATGGGCTCTGTAAATTCATCGGTCGGTCACCCATCCATACTATGACCGTGATGTCAATTACTTTACCTTAACTTATGTAGTTTGTACGAAAATAAACCTGCGATAAAGGCTTTGCAAGCCAATCCCATGGTCACCCATCAAAGATCAAATGCGTCTAACTACTGTACTTGTTTATACTGTATATTGCCACTAGATTTTTGCAGCAAGGTATTATATCTAACGGTCCGTTTCTGTCAGTCTCGCCCAGCCCCTAGTTGACCGCGCTACTATACTAACCAGTAACCACTAGACTCCAGATGTCTCAACTAACACACTAGTTTAATACGTAATACATAAATAAAGTTAAGTACATCAACTTTTCATATTTATAAAAAAAAATACGTTGAGAAAAAAATAAGGATCAAGAAGCTTTAGCCGCGCTATAAACGTTTCGGAATGCAATATTTACGTAAAATGGCGGACGCGGACGCGAGCGACAGGTCCGTCCTCTGAGAGCGCTCAGCGCTGAATGGCGGACGTAGCATCGCGCCTCGAGTTTTATAGGTCTTTTTAAAAAAATCATATTAATTACAAACGAAAAGTTTAGATTCCAATTTTTTTATGTGACTTAAAATGAATCTTAAGGTTTGTAAATATGTATATATCTTTTTAATAATCACAGTAGTTTTTTAGATATAAATGCAAATTTGCGGGCTAAAATTAAGCAAAATGCACTGTTTTGTTCGCCGATTTTCTTGAAAATTATGAATGAAAGTACAATTTCTTTTTTAGGGACTCGCTTGTATAGCTTTTGCTCGTACAGTTTACATTTACAGAATTATAGAACGATAAGTTTTCATAGCACTAGCGACCATTAATGCTGGCCTAAACTACAGAAATTACGAAAATGACTTTTTTAAATTCATCCGTTTTAAAATATTTACTATAGTAACCCCTATATTTTTCTCCAGCACTCTCTTGATAAAGAACTGAACTTTCATATTTTCTATATCTTTTCCATTAATTGTCATTTATCCATAACGTAATAGAACAATAAAAACCCGCAAAATCGCCTCCGACGGATTAAACGCTCTTAAGCCTCCAAATTATAAAGGTGAGTGTTGTTACCTCTCGGCGCGCAGCTTTTCCCGCTCGAGGGCGAGGCGGTGCTTCTCCTGTCGCTGTCGCCGCTCCCGCTCGCGCAGCGCGTCCTCGGCGGCGCGGCGCCGGCGCTCCTCTTCACGCGCGGCGCGCGTGCGCTCGCGGGCGCGCGCCACGTCGCGCTCCTTCTGCAACGTGCACACGCACACCACATACGTCATTCACACGCACCACCACTAAACACCCAGCCACGAAAAGCGGCGGCGAGCGGCAGCGGAAGCGTATTCGATGTGCATGGCCCGTTTCTACTCTGACGCGACATCGGCGATGGTGAAAGCGCGGCATGTACATCGAAATCGCTGCCGAGACGGGTCAATCCTTCCGCACTGTGATGCGGACTCTAGATCGCAGTAGTACAGACTTAATCGACTAGTACAGATTTGACTGACACCTGGTTACCAAAATATGTTACGTGATAACCTGGTGACATAGCAGGAGTGTAATCGACTGCCATGCTGAGTGCCGCGGGTCAGATTCCTACTCGAGTCAAACACTTACGTGTGTGAACATAGATGTTTGTCTTGGTTTTGGTGTTTCTATGTATGATATGCAGGTAACAAAAAAAATGTGTATATGTACCTATATTTATCCATTAACTAGTACAAGCTCCACTCGGCTTGGGACTAGATGAGTTTGTATGTGACCGAATAAAAAACTAAAAAATAGCCAATCCGACAGTTACTAGATTCAACTTGAAATATAATCTCGAATGCAATCGAATACTACTACTAGTTAAACTAATAGAGAACTCATGGCCGTGCTATACGTACCCAAATTTTGGAAAATGACAGCACCTCCCGGGGTGAACGTCTCCGCTCCCGACTTCTAGTACTGCGTTTTGGCCGATCCTAGAAACAAAAAACAATAAGCAACCTCATTTTAACACAATAATGCACGATAGCTAATCAAAAAACGCTATAATTTCACCTTATCTGAACGATGCGACTTTTCCCGCGTCCGGGACATCGATCTATTACTTTCCGCTCCGGACACTTCGGCATCCTTTTTAGCTTTAGGCTCGGCAGATTTTTCGGCTCCCTCTTTGGCCTCCTATCAAGTTAAATTAAATGATTAAATTAAAAGGATTTGTACGTCCTATTATCTTTGAATCACTATGAACTCTTTTCTCTTACCTCCCCTTCCTTGGCATCTTCCTTGCGTTCCTTACTTGACCGCCGTTCTGACCGCGCAGAGGGCTGACGACGCGACGATGATTCCGATTCAGACTTGGCCTTTTCCACAGATATCATACGTCCATGCAGTTCTGAAAATAATAACCATTAATATTGCTAGAAGCTATAAATATTGTGGGACTAATACTTTGATGATGAAAATGTAATTTACCAGTTCTATGTAAGTTCTTGATACAATTTTCAGCATCTTGAGCACTGGCCATAGTTACGTAGCCATAGCAACGTGATCCAGGCGTCCTTGCGTTGGTCACCACCTTGGCACCAATTACCTGCACACATGGATAAGACTTAATAAAACAGGCAAACAAAGTAGTTACTTGAATGGCCTATTGGTCTAGCTATAGCAGGGATGGCCAACTTGATTAGAGCTAAGATCTATTTGAACCTACGAAACTGGTCTACACCACTATTTTTTAATTAGTACAAAAACTTTAAGGACATATTAGCGAACTTCGGTATAGTGTACTGTTTTGGGGCAACAGTTATCACTATAATATAAATGCGGCCTTCGTGATACAAAAAAGAGCCCTAAGAACAATGGTTAGTATTAGAGATAGTAGGTAAGCAGATAGAATCTTGTAAAGACCATTTTATTAAATTGGAGATACTGACGGTACCTTGCTTCTACATCTTGGTAGTTCTCACAAATTTTATTAAACATCTTTCAAAACACGAATCAGTATTGGAGAGGACTCGAAGATTTACTACTCGTCGAAAAGACATAGTGAGCCTGGTTCAACCATGGCTGAATGTTGTACAACATGGCGCCAGGGTATAAGCAGTCTCTTTATTCAATAAATTACCACTAGATTTTAAAGTTATAGTAAATCATAAGATATTCAACTATAGGCTTAAAGCATACTTCAGAAATGTTATTATAGCGTAGAGGAGTATATAAAAGACGAAAAATGAACATGAAATAGTAATGTGTGTCTTATGTATATAAAATAAAGTCTAATGTGTGCGAAATATTATTTTCCAATTTTGTTTAAATTTTCTTAGTTATTAAGTTCTTTCTTGTATATTTTATTTTCAACACAAATGTATTTTGTTACGAAAAAAATGTCTTATGTCTAGACATTATTATCATATTATGTGACGTAAGAATTTCAAAATATCTATAAATAGCAAAATAATCATTGGTTTTTTTGTAGAAAATCTCACCTAAATCATAATCATATTTTACAATCCATTCACTACTTCATTGATAGTAGTTACTTTCCGTCCTACTCATACGCATTCTTTCCGTCGCACTCATAATGTCGGAAGCCTCAGACAATACAATGAAACAAAATAATAAGTGTAGGTAGTTACTTTTTATTTTTCTAAATTCTACCCTCTCCTTCATACTTCATCCGGGCTTAGGACCGGCAAAATTTACCTTTTTACATGTAATTAAATACGGAGGTATGTAATTAGAATGCAAACAAATATCAAAATAGAAGAAGAGATTCTGTAAAAAAGAAAAGAGTAATTTTGGCGTATTTATGAAGTTAGAATCATCTGTTATTTACAAAAATTATTTCATCATCATCATGTCAGCCTAGAGACGTCCACTGCTGGACATAGGCCTCCCTCAAGGTTCTCCACACAGACCGATTTTGAGCCACCCGCATCAAATTATTATTTACTTATGTAGGTATTATTTACTAAACTTACAAGTATTTCCATTGTCCTTCGAAATGTCCACCACCATTGTCAATACACAGACGGACACGTTTTACTAAATTGATTTTTAACGAGAGAAGTACGCTTGTCTTTTTACTTCATCAATAGCGTCCAATATGCGCTGTTTTAATTGTTCGACACTAACCGTCTCACTTTTGTACACTCACAAAAAGAAGTCCATGGGTACACAGCTGCACTCGCGATTCCTCCACTCAAAAAGTACGCACGAAGCATAGCTGTATACTCCCGTGATGTGAACTGATAAGCCATCGCGTCAGGCAAACGTAAGCAAACAATTAACTGTTGTTAATGGATGCGCTCACTTACGCTAGCAATTTAGCACTGTTTGTCGCATTGGGGCGCGGCGCGGGCGCAGAGGGACAGGGGGGAATTTATCAATGGAGTAGTTTACTACTACTACTACTCGCATAGTACGCGGGTCGGTCATAGTCTTAGTTATGCATTTACCAATTATTATGTATTTTTGTGAACAGTTTTGGGACTTAGTGTTTTTATTTTTTAACTACACAAATATGATCAGTTAAGGATACCTAGTGCCCGGTTAAATTTTTTGTACTAATAAAAAAATAGTGGTGTATGTTTGTACATACTATAATATTATTAATTTGGTATTTTTATTAAAAGGTTGAGAGACACAACAAGATTCTAATGGATAGTGACTGAAAAATTATACAAGAGAATTGATTTCAACAGTTGCTAATGAATAGACCTGTTATCAACCGGTTGGCTACCCCTGGTCTAGAGATTAGTGACCTGACTGCTAAGTCAAAGGTTGTGAGTTTAAGTACCACCCAAGACAAATGTTTGTGTGATGAGATGAGCAAGAGACTGGTTGCTGTAGTACTAGCTCTGCTTAGTTGGAATCATATGAGTATGATTTGTCCTAGGATAAATTTGAATTCTTTGCTTGTGTGAGTGTGTGGCCAATTCTGGAAGGCAGGTAAAACTATCAATCCTGGTTCCTGTCTCAGGACAAGCACCAAGACTGATAGCTTTATGTGCTCTTCGAAGCACAGTAGCACTGTCCTAAATGCCATGGTCACCATGAGACAACCTGTGCAAGTATTGATTAACTTTACCAACCTGTTACAAATGGCGAACCTAGTTATGCTATGACCTTTGAATATTTTATCATGATGTCTGGCTTTGTCAGACTTACCTTTCCATGTTTGCTACACAACTGCTTGAGGTCCTTAGCACGAGTGTCGCCCGACAAGCCACTGACCCACAAGTTCCTTGCGCCACCTTCCTTGCTCTCATCTTTCTTTTCCTTTTTGTCACCATCACCTTCCTTTTCTTTCTCATCTGAAATAAATTTGGATGATTATATTTTTCGTCTGTTAGGTCTTACATATCTACTCTTATCTATATAGAACAGTATCAAAATGTTCAATCAGTTGGTGAGATCCAAAGTTGTCACACAACACAGCTAAGTTTTTTATGAGTATAATGAATTTCATAGATTTTTGTAATTGTCTATAGGACTCGAAGGTATCTTACCTTTGGATTCCTTATCAGTTTTCTCACCATCATTGCTGAAAAACAGACAACAATTATTAAACAATCACATAAAATGTGTAGGTAAAAAAAGAAACAATTTTATATAAGAAAAGAAATTTGTTTAGATTATAAGCACAAGTTCCATTAATTGTGCGAGTTTTGATGACATTTAGGAGGATTTTAGATATGACGTAGTATCACTCAATCATCTACAAAGTTTTGCACCAGTACTCCACCGCACTTGACCAGGACTCGGAGCACAGGATCCCGATGTACTGCACGTCGCCTTGGACACACACGCCGCGTAGGACCAACTGTCGTCAACCGGGGGAAGCACAGCAATCTTCTCGGAGCCAGCAGTGGTGAGTGGCGCGCCGCAGCCGCGAGCCCGGCGATCACGTCGATGGTGTCCATTGCCTTAACACCAGCACACTGCTGTCGCCGCATCCGAGGAGGCCGCCAGGAAGTCCATTGTTTGGTGCAAAACTTTGTAGTGATAACGAAAAGGACTATCGAATGTCGAAATAATCGGAGTAGTTATAGATGCGCGCGGGCGTCGTCGTCGCCGTCGACGTTCACCAACCTAGTGGCGGGGGCTTCGTTGTTTACTTCATCTTGGTTGTCGGCTGGCTCGTCGTCGTTGGCCGCGGGGTCGGCCGGCGCGGACATGTCGCTCGCTGGCTCGGCCGCGTCGTCGTCCTCCCGCACCGCCTCATCTACGTCAGTCGCATTATCAGCTGAGTCAGCGCAGGTCGCTCGCCGATACTCGGGAGCGGCCTACCCTGCCTCTCCACTCTTGACGCGTTATGTTGCAGTGTAGAAATTTGCGAATTTTCTTGCTGCTTGCATGTTGTTTATACAAAAATTCCTGACCTGAAAACTTGATTCGACATTAGCACCACCATCTGGATATGGAGCAGTATAGTAGCTAGAGCCACTATATCCGTAGTAAAGCAAACATAACTGTAGGGCACTGGAGTGTTGCAGTAACTGGACATGCCCTGTGACTTAAATTACACAAACACCATAATGGAAGCCACCTTAATGTGAGCTTGTTTCAAGGGTGATCCTCCCAGGTGAATAGTATTGCCTGCTTCCTCTTTCTCTAAGCATTTAGATCTAATCTGTGTTGTAGCTTTTTTCTAGTGGGGTGCTTGCCGGTCTATCATTTTCTTCTTGTGTGCATACTTCTCCACTCTTGTTTGCAACATCAATTTCATTGTCTTTGCTTTGTATGTTAATTGTAACATAGCAAGTATGACAAATTGAGCCACAAAGGAATTGGCACTGACCCTGTGTCACATTTGTCATGCATACTGCAGTTCATCACCTGCACTCTGAGGGGACATCTGTGCGGCCATGTAACACCATTAACATAACAAATTCATGAGCTTATTTTTTATTAGATCAAATTAAAATAAAGACGATCACATAAAGTTGTGTTATTTTTATCACTTATGTAGCAGCATGTCATATTTTATTAGGATGTTGTTAGTACTGTTTCACTAAAATCAATTCACCAATTTTGTTACAATTAAGATGATTAAAATATGTGGGAGGATGTAATGCTAAGCTTACCTTTTTTGATAACTTTAGTATTGCTGTCAGCCTGGAAGAGATAAACATATGTTTGTTAAACACATCATTTCTAACAATATTAGTTACATTTGCATGCTTGGCATCATTCCAGTTTGAACTATAAATAATTATAGAGGCTAGACAATTTTGACATAGTTAATTTGAACAACCAGAGTATCAATGTACTGTTAGAAATTTTGACAATTAATAGAATAAAATAGGTACACTTGATAACATCATTGTATTTTATAAATTATAAATAAATAAGGATCTAAACATTACAACAAAACTTTATGATTTCTATGTTTCTTCTAGTCTATCTCCATCATAAACCCATTTGAGACTTTCAATTTACCTGAGGGCAGTTTAACTGTAACATTGAAGAAATAGAAACGTACCTCCTCATTAAGCAGTTCATCATCACCAATGTCCAAATTGATGCTATCCTCTGCATCAGTATTATTTTCAATCTTATGGTCATCATCATTTCTGGTTTCCTTGTCAAGACATGGTTTTTTAGACTCCGTTGCTTCAGTTTCATCTTTGAGCTCTCTCTTTCTGCTAGCTTTTTCAGCTTCATCCACATCCATATTAACTTCAGATGGAGTTTTGACAGTCACTTTTTCTTTCTTTTCTTCATGTTCGGTTTCTTCTTCTTCCCCAGCATCGTCCTGTACGATCATATCTTCCATAGTCGGAGTTTCTTCTGAATCCTGCTCAACTGTACTTTCAGATCGCCTCGTCCGTTTAGAGGGCGTTTTAGATTCCAGTATAGCTAAGTCAAATTTATAAGTCGCTGGGTCATGCCCTTCTTCCTCCAAATGCTAAAAAAATAAGTTCATGTGTTAAATTCAATTTGCTACGCATGTTTAATGTAAATACATCCACGTCATACGATTACCTTTGATAAACGTTGTATGAGCACACCGCGAACGCCGGTTTTATCAAGGTTTCTCTTCTCTAACTCAGCGCGTAAATCTATTACTCTTAGTTCGTTTAGAGATCGCTTTTTGTCCGACATCGCCCGATGTTATTTTAAGAATGCTTTTAATAATAACTGGGTGTTCTATCTTCTCTTTATATTATCAGATTTTAGGAACGAAAATTCACATGAATCACATGAATGACGAACGTTATAAGATGGCGTCGTCGGCCACTGGCCAGAGCTAGGGCCAGCAGAGTTAGACCATAGACACGGATAGTTTTACTAATATGGAGAGCACCATAAATTAGATAGTCAAAAAAGTCCAAAGAAATATAACTAGTCCAACCTCTCTGAAAAAGTCCTAAGACGAAGACAAATAATGTAATTTTTTACCCTCGATCAACAAGTATTGTTTTTTACACAGACGATACAAAAATGTTTACTTGATCTTTAGGCTAATTTAAATTGTGATAAGTGAGAGTACAAGTGACTGGCAATAATTGAATATTGTGAACTGGATAGCTCTTATAGTGTACTACATCATCACTAATCTCTATTCACTTGCACTTGCACTAATCGAAGTAAATAATGATAATGATGGTCTATTTATAAACTATCTGGCAGATGTTACTGATTGTCCCCCATAAACGCAAACGGTGTTAAAGGGTCATATCATGATATGATTGGGGTTTTTAAATCACCGTATATAAAAATACCAACAGTTATTATTACCGACAAAGAGAAAAAAAGAGACCAGAAACGATGACGACCATATGATTGAAAATAATACCGATGCCGAGGATACATAGTTTATCATCAAACTAAGGTCACTATTTTTAGTACCTAAGAATCTTTGGTAACACAGGTCACATGACATATTTCTCAGTATTGCCAGTCAATTATTTCTTGTCCCAGTTAGGGATCTCTAACTAGCCTCTCTAGCCTCTAGGTGTTCGCATAAATGTAGGGAACAAATTAGTATAAATTGAACTATTAGATCATACGGATCATAAATAGTGAGGTTAATATAGTTAGCATTCGCTTGGTTTAAGGTACGAGTTCGTAGACACGACGTGTCGCTTCGACTAGTTTTATACTACTACTAGCTTTTGCCCGCGGCTTCGCTTGCGTAAATTCGGGGTTCTCTAGTTATAGTATATCATCTATGTTCGGGGTAACACATATCTCCAAGTGGCCAATATGGCGACTGTGATTTGTCTGTCAGAACCATTAGAATTTAACAAAATACTCGACAATCCAAATTTTACGGATATATTGTTGTCGACTCGAAATCTTTATTTTTTAATGTTTCATTATACAGGTAAGGTTTCGATGTACTCCTTGACGAAATTATTAATATAAGATTTGACACTGCGATAGCAGCGCAATCCGTCGGTTCCAATATGAAACATTCCAAAACCGCGATTCCAAAACATTTTCCAGTGGACTAAATTGTGAATCTAAACCATTCTCAAGTCCACTTGAACACACACAAAAAAATTCATCAAGATCGGTCCAATCGTTTAGGAGGAGTTCAGTGACATACACACGCACACAAGAAATATATATATTAAGATAGGTACCTTCCAATCCTTCCGTAGCGAACGACACATCGTCTGTGGCGGAATATTAGTATTGGCAATGACGTTCCCAGCAATTCCAGCCCAAAGACGTCAGACCACTTGTCCCACATACAAACGACGAGACGTCCAAACACTCAAAGTCAAAACATTAATAGAACTACGGCGCCTGCAGTCGGCTACTCACTAGCGCCAGTCGTATCTTTAGAGGCCGAGCTCCAATTACTGTTCAATTCCAAAATTTTAATGAAGAGGATACATTTTTTTATTATATTAGCATATATTATTGAGTAATCAAGTAATCACCGTAATCACACTGGAATATTCTTAATATGAAGAGCTTTAGGGACAAACTCGTTTAGACGCTAGCAACCCTGATTCTGTCTTGTCACATTTGAAGTTTAGTCAATAATCTTCGTAAATATAAAAACAATTTGGAAATATTCTTGAAATGTAATCATTGGAATACTCTCAGTCGTTACCTATATTTAGAATAATGGCACCCCAAGAGCGAGGTATGTATACAAGCAGAAATGGTTGGTTAAAATTGTATTACAATTTAGCAAATAAGTATTTGAAGTATTGTAATAACAATTCTAATGTAAAGCAATGGTTTTATTTCTTGCAGATTTGCCTTCAGACGCAGCAGCATGTGAATTGCTGGATAAAATTATTCTAAAGCAATTACATCTCATGGAAGAGAAAATGAATTGCGAACTGAATATAGAACAGAGTATTCAGAATGGCAGTATACACCTAGCAAAGTCTCGGTATATTATGGGCCAGAGTTCTGTGAGTACAGCAAGACTGCCTACTGAAAGTAGTTCAGACTTCTCTGCGTCTACATTGTGTGAAACAACTGAAGAGGATGGTGTTAAACAGTTGAAGGTGATAGAAAATGATGCAGAGAATACAGTGAATCCGCTGCGCTGGTTTGGAGTTCTAGTTCCTCAGAACATGCATAAAGCACAGAGTATATTTCAGAATGCTGTCAATTATGTTGTAGAGTGTGTGAATGTGCAAGTGCAATTGCAGACAAATCTTAAACATATTGAAATGTTGAAAAGATATATTAGCTCTCTGAGGTCCTCTTAGTTGAATACACTATGTGCTTGTTCTGATAGTTATATTTTGCCATTGTAATATACTATGTAAATGTTGACATGTACATTGGAATGATAAAGGCAGCACTGGTTTTTGGCTTATGCCTTTATGCACCAACTGAATGTGAGTAATTGCGTTATATGTTGGTGATGTTAATTTTTACTTATAAATAAGTTGGATAAGATTAATTTAAAATTACCTTCATTTTATTTCAATAAGTTATATTTTGTCTTAGGGATCAAAGCATAATGCTACTCTTGGTGGGTTCAGTTAATTAGCTGTTGGGTAAAGATTGCATCACATTTCAAAAAACTCTGAGCTTTAACCTCTTCTTCCTCCCATCTGAGCTGGATGCTAAACTACCGGATACAATAAAAAAACCTGTTTTGTCCCATGCAGATCTGCACTTTAACAAAAGATCAGTTAAAACCCTTTATCAAATCTGAAATCTATAACCAAAGCAGGTAAAGCAGTTTTAAATCTGTAGCCTAACAGACATATTTCTGTTTGTTTAGCTTGCATTCCCTAATTTGCACATTCATTTTCTGCCATGTGGATGTACTTGGCTTTCATTTCATCTGCCCATTTGGTAGCCCAACTGAGTTTCACTTCACCATTTGCAACTCACATTGCCATGTCAGCTTTAGCTTCTGCATTGTGCCTACATTGCTGCATTAACCCAATAATCTTGCTATGATTGAACAATATTGTTGTATTTATAGGAAGTTTTATTGTTTTATTTATCAATATGAAGTTTATAGGAAGTATTGTCTGGAATTGAGGAATATTAGGATGAATGTTGTGTTACACTGTATTTTTAATTTAAAATAAAACCAGTTTCATTTGAATTATCATTTATTTCATTGGTGAGATGATCACTAAGTGTCATGTCAGTGGTTAAATTGTACTGCAGTAAGCATTTTGTTTAATTTCTTTGAATCACAACAATTAGAAAGTCCTTTGCCAAGATGGTGTCTGGAGATTTTGTTATTTGTATAACAAATGGCACTTCCATTTACACTGATAAACCAAGATTTATTTATTGAAAACATTATTTATATATTTAAATTGGTGTCACATTCTTGCAATTTATTTATTATATATAATTGCATAGTTTCAACATCTTAAAAATGCATGCTAAGGACACATTTACTTTATGCACATTTTATGACATTGAAATTTGTATAACATTATTTTCATAAGTACAAATAATTGTTGGTAATTGTCTACTATATAATATTTACCTACATATATACATAATTTATCCCTTAGGTACATAATAACTAGGTATATAAGGTACCTAATGGAATGTTTTTGGTATTCAATAAAAAATGTTGAACAATATTGTGATTTCTGTAATGACATCACCACAGAATAATAACTAATTCCATGTATAACAATTATTTATATAAACATTAACTTTATCATAAAACATTATTTTGATTTCAGACCCTTTTACAGACATTAAGAAGGAACATTTTCTATGGCTTATAAGGAATTAGCCATAGTTGATTTGACAAAGAATAGATGTAAGTCAACAGAGTTCAGCTTGCCATTCTTTTATTTTTTTAGGAGACAGTCCAGTGACTGAATGGTAGTCTATTTAAAAAAATATATTGTGATATGGAGTTTAATGACTTTCAGGTTTGAATCATGGTCAAAAATACAAATTGAATTGTAGAATCCAACCAAACATTTATGCAACAATTGATAGTAACAAGACATTCTTAACACACATGGGTACAAATTTAGAGCCCTGAGGTATGCCTTCATGTTTTATTGTTTATGAACGTGGACGTACGGTGAGGATCGTGTAATACGACCTCCTCATACTAGCCTTGACACGGTAGCTATACTAGACCTTCACCTTGATATATGAACTCCCCTTTTTAGTCCAATCTGGGTCATCTCTAGTGTATATAACAGTATCGAATGTTGATTCGAGGTCACATTTAATGGCTTTGAAACATGTCTTACATTTGGCAGAGTACTAGCTTTACCACGTTACGACTACCATCATCTGCAATGCAAATGCATAGCGATTTTATGGTCACACCCCTGCCCTGTTAGGATATGTGTCGGTAATGTGTCCTTAATTTAAAAGTCTGTGATGAATACTCAAGACCATCTGCGTTTGTGCTGTAGACTTTCGTCGTGGCGATTTGAACTTGACCAAAGTTACTAGATAACTGCATAATTTTAATTGGAATCTGAGGTTGTAAATTTCAAATAGCATTGAATGTTGTTCTCTAATCAAATAAAAAAAAATGGGATGTATCTAGTCCATGCATGATCGGTTGGCTTGTGGTGTACAATTCAATAAGCCATGCTGGCTTTCAAGGAAATTATTTCATAAAAAATATTGTAATCACCTGTCGGTTCCATACTAAATCCTTCATTTTAACTTTTTCTTACCTAAGATCAATTTACATTCTACTTCGAAACAACATACATTCAGAATGATAACACAACACAACAATAATAATGTACAAAACAATAAATAAATATTAGCAAACATACATAATACGTGAACGAGGAATATATTTATAATGTAGTAATAATAATAATAATTTATTGCAACTAACAAGTACACGTAAAGCTTTAAATCCTCTTTGAGAAGTAAAAAATGTTGATAGTCGTATTTACCTAAAATATAAAAATTTCGCGCCAGCATTGTGCGATTTGTGCGTAAAATTACAAGATTTTTGGTATTTGTGCTTTTAATGGCTTCATGACTAGACTCACTTCAACTTTAGACAATTTAATTTAATATGTAACTTAAATACTCTTTAGTAGAAACTATGTCCCCGCAATAATTTAGTGATTCGAATTTATCAAAGACTCTTGTTTGTAGTTCCAGTAAGCAAGCCAAGCAAAAGTATTAAGTCTAGTTTAATTAATAAGTAGGTACAGATTTTCGTACAAATGATTGTATCGATGTTTACATTTCGCCACATTCTTTTTGTATTCTTCTAACTGTGTTTTAAATGTGACCTATATAACTTAGTTTGATTTAAAAGTAATAAGAAATATTTTTCGTTAAGTAAAAAGTATCTACAAAAATGTACCTAAATAAATCCATACAAAGCAAAAACCGTACATAATTAAAATAATTTACAAATACGTATCGTTATGCAACAATAAAAAATGATTACGGTACAAACACTTACTTTAAACTAATAAAATCATAAGAAAACAACAATAAAATTAACAATATTACATGGAATGTTTAGGAATAGTAACTGACAATTTACATGGGTCTACTATTACTTATTTAGGTTTACTAAATGCATAAGCAATTTCACTATGGCTGTTAATAAGA
This sequence comes from Euclidia mi, assembly GCA_944739405.2. Lineage (NCBI taxonomy): Eukaryota > Metazoa > Arthropoda > Insecta > Lepidoptera > Erebidae > Euclidia > Euclidia mi. The sequence continues at coordinate 32,626,280 of OX123204.2, forward strand.
GAGATCAGGTCTCGTTTACAATAACTTTCGATGGGAAAATCATTGTACCACGCTGGGCGCCAACAACATTTAATTTTATATTTATTAGAAACCTAAAGCACGTTTTCTGTGCGCCTCTTTAGTCCACCTTACCAAAATATTGGGGAGGAATCGAACACCGAACACCGGCAATCTAATAATAATACAAAAGAAGCGTCATCATTGTCATTTACGCTATGAATTAATGGACGCGTTTACTATTTTCGAGTAGTTACATGATACAAAATATTTCTAAAATGGTTTGCGCGAGCGCGTGCTCGGTGGTTTTCATGTTTTTAGCTAGATCCTGCTGATCCGTAAAGCGATTACTGGTGCTTTATTTACTTTTAGAGAGGTAGAAAACGTAAAGTGACCATCACGCTCGTTTATTTAATGGCCTAAGTTAGAGCGGCTCGATCAGCTCGGCGATGGAACCTCTTAAATTCTAATCGACCAAGCGATTTAGAACATCTCATGGAATGAGGCTTCAAGCGTTGGACTACACCAATTTGCTTTTTCTGACGTTACTCGAAGCATATGGACCATACGTTTGACGGTCGCGTAGCTCGCTTGGTCGACTAGACGGTAAATGCCGATTACGACACTGCACCTGTGTTAAATGCGGCAAGAAATTTATAATCACTAAAAGTCACTCGCGGCGTGCAAAATACGCTACGTTTGAATTTCGTACACAGTCGTGTGGACCATAGACTGCTAGTGTAGCGAGGACAGTCGTTGCTAGCCGTTGTCTCTGGAGTCGTGCGCGTCCTGTCCGCGCCAGTCGGAGCGCGTGCAGGCGCCGTCGCGCCACCACGCCTGCACGTCGCTGTAGTGCGCGTTGCGCTGCCGTCGCTCGTTCGCGTGCACCATGGCGCACACGCGGCAGAAGAAGTATGTGTTTATAAATTCACCCGTACCCTGTAGAAGGAAACAGTACCGTTTCAAATTGTATACTTAAAGTACCTATGTCGGCTTATTAGAGTTTACAATATTATGGTAAACTAGTTATAGAATATAGATACCAGATAAATTTTTGGTTGCCAAGCTTGTTGACAGCGGCTTACCGTAATTATGTTCGACAAAAGTGGCAGACAATGGAGTATACGTCTTCAGTGCTTTAGCTCTCTTTTGTTAGCTATACATTCAGTTTACTTTATAGATAGCACCTAGTTAAGTCCTCCCAAACTCATAATTTTAGATCTGCCTCTGGCCATTGACAACCATAGTATTCGTCTAAGATTGTTTTACTCAGACTCGTTTGCATGAGATCATGGCCATTACAGATCATGTTAGAAGCTTAGGATGAAATACTTGTCAGCTGCGTGGCTGGCTCTGTCCACTCTATATAAAATGTAGACGGTGGGACAGTTGTTATAGGTAAGCTGTGTAATAAATACAGATCCAAATCTCACCTTCCATTTGAAGTAGGAATTATACAAATTGTCGTCTTCGTCAAGGCGCTTCAAGTATGCTGCTAGCTCCTCGGGGCTGGCGAATTCTTCTACGTGCACGTAAGAGTTATGTGGCGCTGCTGCAGCATACTCTGAGGCTCGAGCACCCATCACTATTGGTAGTACATTATGTCTGCGAAAGCATAAAAAAGCAATATGTAGACCGGCTGGCACGAAATTCAAAACGAAATCTTTGAGTTGGCTAGACAATTTGCTCATCATCATCATCAGCCTTTAACAGTCCACTGCTGGACTAGGCCTCTCCTTTGGAAGGAGGAATTGGCCTACTATACCACGCTGGCCAAACGGGTTGGTATAGGGTTTGTAGCAAGTTTTTCTTCTCTTACAGTGCTGTTCTCTGCATAATATGCTCCCTCTGTCGGCTCTTACGACACCCATGGGATGATATGGGGTGGTGACATTTCGTATTCTTAATCCGTCACCACACGGATCGCCAGACAATTTGCTCAGTTTTACTAAAAGTCGCGACAAATTTGACTCTTAGGCTAAATGTATCATCATAATTAGCCTTTAACAGTCCACTGCTGGACTAGGCCTCTCCTTTGAAAGGAGGAATTTGGCCTACTATACCACGCTGGCCAAACGGGTTGGTATAGGGTTTGTATCAAGTTTCCTTCTCTTACAGTGCCGTTCTCTGCATAATATGCTCCCTCTGTCGGTTCTTACGACACCCATGGGATGATATGGGGTGGTGACATTCCGTATTCTTAATCCGTCACCACACGGAGTTAAATGCAAAATGCATAGGTAGGTAAGATTGAAAAATCTGACAATCTACGACAAATGTACCCTCATGTACTAAATGAATCCAATAAAAATCTTTCTACTTACTGAAGTCCATTGACAAAGAATTTCTCGGTGATGTAGTCACGACAGTTGGAGTTTTCGAATGCTAGATAGAATTTGTATTCTCTGTCGAGCATTTCCAGGCAGTTGGGGTCAGTTCGGGGACAGTGATGGGATCCACACGCGCCATAGATGTCCACCTGGATGAACTTGCTAAGCTGCCGCGCGTATTGGAGACGACGGTTTCTCGCATGGCAGTTTGATACAAACCACGCTACCTGGTAACAAAGAAAGAATATGTTGTAGTCAAATCATATCTACGAATTAATTATAGAGGGAGTATGTGAACTCAAGCACCTGCATGCCTTGGCATTAGCGAGTTTGACTAATAAACTAACTGATTGCCAGGGCATATCAAAGTCATAATCTGACTGCCATATCCCAACTAGGTACCTATGTGCTAGATTTTAGCTGATCACGGTCTTGCAGTGATGCAACCAATCTTGGATTATTCTGTTCGGTACATAATGCTCGGTAGCAACACATCTTGACATCTACCGCTTATGTAGTAAATACCATTATTGTTGTCCTAATTATATCCCGGTTACATCCAAGATTTCGTCAGATTCGACAGAATGTTACCTTACAACTGCATAGTTGCTAGTAAATAAGGGCGTGCACATCTCAACGTAAGTAGCCACTTTATTAAATACAGGCACTAGTCACGTCTTATATAAGTAATAAACATCTGGATAAATATTTGTAAAGATTAAAAAAATGTTTGTCCTATTTGCTTGTGTTGATTACGTCAATATAGTCATACTGAGTAATGGTTTGTTGATACAGTAGGTAATGAATTTAAATTCTTTACTATTGAAAAATATATGACTTCCCCTTGTATGCCGAACGCAGATCTACGCGAGACACAATAGCTTTTTAATTGTGTCTGGTATTCCGGGATTACGAACAAGACTTAAAGCCATGCATTTTCGTAAGGTATGATGAGCGTTCTATGTAGAGATACTAAATATACCTACATACTTATTCTTGCAACCTTGAATACTTAATCATGATGGTATTACAATGGCATTCGAAATTGTATTACAATGAAGATTTCAGATCAACTCATATTCTTAATATCTTATTCGACCGCCATTGACTTCTGTACATATTTTGCATTGCGTATCACTCAATGTGCGCTAGCGAAGCAAGTGAATCATCATCATCAGCCTTTAACAGTCCACTGCTGGATTAGGCCTCTCCTTTGAAAGGAGGAATTGGCCTAAGTACCTACTATACCACGCTGGCCAAACGGGTTGATACTTATAGGGTTTGTATCAAGTTTTACTTCTCTTACAGTGCTGTTCTCTGCATATAATATGCTCCCTCTGTTGGAGTGTCGGCTCTTACGACACCTATGGTATGATATGGGGTGGTGACATTCCGTACCTATTCTTAATCCGCCCCCACGTGGACAAATGAGTAGGGTAATGCAATACGAACGTTTTAACGATTAGTTAGGTCGGTGTTCCAATAGGTTAAGAAGCTTACCTTTTTGTCTCTATTAAACAAATGCCATTAATAAACACAAATTTACCAACCTACTAGGCGCCTCCTAAAGACTTGTCGGTATTCGACAGGTAACCATACACTTCACTGCTTCAACAAAAATATAGGCCAATCAGTCATGGCAGGATTAACCAATGTTTAGAAAACAAACTAACAAACGTATTGTTACTTCCTTCACGGAAATCGCGGTGGAGTATTTTGGTTGATTAGTTAAAATACGCCGCTGTCGATGTGCGTAGATGTGTAAAGTAGGTACCTACCTAACTATACCGTCATTGTTAACGAATACCTGCCTTCCACTCTTATGACTGAACTATGAATACTAACATAGATCGCCGCCAAGAAGAAAGGATTTTATGGGCAGCGTAAGCTTGCAGGGTGATGAAAAGTCTTGAAGTGGCTCGTGACTAGCGTGGTGTTTATAGCGGAGTGGTTGGGCTCACTTGGCTTGTTGAAAAAGATCTTCAGTCGGACGTAGGTATGGAAAACCCAACGGGACTGGTTACCCGCGCCAGCCTCCTGCAGATCAATAACAAACCCGAGACCAGTCTACTAGGGTTCGGCTGTACCAACTACCTAACGAAATCTTTACTCTGCGGCCGTCTAATCAGAAGGAATCCCGATGCCACAGATGTAAGAGCCTCTCGCCGCGGCTCTTACATACTTCATGGCAGATCCTTGCATAGTTTGCATAAGTTAGCAATAGGTAGCTACAGGACCATGCGCTTTTTGTGGACCATTTCACTGCATTAATTCCTCGATATATAGTACTGAGGTGGACCCACTATTTAAATGGATTTTTGGAAACTCTGAGGTTTAAACTAACGCAAACCCAACCTTGACGTTGTCCAGCATCCCTTGACACAGCGAGGCCAGCCCTGTTCTTAACAATAAAAAACACGCCACGCAGGCATCCTTCAAGCTACGGGCGAATAGCGGTAATATCGTTGGTTGTCATCAAGGTAATGCCGCTCCATTACCTTGGCAACCAAGTATATTACTGCTGCGACTCGCTAGATGTTAACACTAGGCACACGTTAGGCGCCTGCAGTGAAGAGCGCCGTAGAAGAGCGCTAGCTAATCAGTGACCGCAATACCATCTAAGTACGATATAGTCGGTTGGAGTTGGAGTAGATGTTCGGAGGTATATTTACAACAACCCAAAAACAATACACAAAACAAGCATTGTGCTTTCGTGTGTTTTCGTTTTCAATGCGTACCTAACCCTTTGTATGTGGTTATAATATTTTAGTAGGTAGGTACATACCTAGTGGAATTACATAGTACTATAGTATCATTGGAGCATTTCTGCTAGAGGAAATGAATAATCATCATCTGTTCTACAAACACGTAATATAGACTTACTGTCATGCAGTCATCATTCAGTATAAGATTGTTTAGCAAACAATAGCTATTCTATTGATAAACAATATAAACGTCTTAAGAAAAATAGACATCGATAAACAAACCTTTTTTGTTTTATTCGCCGCATAATTCCGGTCGAGATCTTTCTCTGTGACGAGGGGATCGTAGTAGACCCAGCGCTCGTAGGGTGCGACGATGTCGGAGTCTCGTCGATACGTCGACGTCCAATTGAATACGTCCAATGATGACGGCCTCAAAGACGCTGTGTGGTATGGGCACTCCAAGTAATATAGAATCCAGATCTGGAAATAAAGCAACGATCCATTAGGTCGTATACATTGTGGTTAAAACTTATATCATAATGTATATACACAGCAGTAAGTCGAGTAAAATATGCAAGTCTCATTGTCCATTCTGTTTTGTAGTGCGTAAGCGTGTTTGTATTAGGTACCCGTACATGCATTAGGTACTCCATAGTATGAGCCATATTTGAGTATAATTTGCTTCATTACCTTTACTGTTACTTACAGTAGGTACAATTGCAGAATTGCTATAACATTTGCAAATACATAGTAGGAAGCCAGAAGAAATTGCCACATACTACATAAATCAAATCAGCGATTAGTAGGTATCATAAGGCTCACCTGGTTAGGAGAACGATTTATATTCAAAATAGTGTGATGATCTTTGTATAAGATAGCGTCAGCATGAGTGGCATCCCGCAGGTCCGCCGACAGGCTACACCGGTCCACTGGACATTTATTTCTGAGGAACTCAGTTCTGCCGGCAGCCACGCCCCACGCACCGAAGCCGTTTGCGAGCAATATTTTCTTAACAGGCACATCTTCGTCTTTTGGCAGCGTATACATTAATTGCTGGACGACTCTGAAAATACAAATGAGAACATCTCAGAAATGACCCAGTTTGAGTTTATTAGTATCATAATACCATTAACACAAGTCGACCACAGGCATTTGTTTACCTTACAGAACACAGATGCTTATTATTGCATACGTAAATATCAAAAAAGAGAGAGAGAGAAAAATATCGTCATCGTCAATGACAAATATTTATATTCTGAACTGCGGTATCTGAGTAGGTACTTGGCATCTAGAAATACGCGTGTTTTGATGAATACTAAAACTATTTGATGAAGGTCAGAACTTTAATGGAAATTAGTTGATATAAAACTGAAGGAACATATTAGGTTTATTTAAATAAAGGTACCTACATTTAGTAAAGGCATGTCCAGATTGATATCTCATTGGAGAGCATACACTGAAGCTAGGAACATGAATTTTGGACATAGGATTCCTTTTATGTCACAGGTACCATACAAGTAGGTACATAGGAGGTGAAAAGGAATATACTGTACAAAACCTTAACACGCAATTATGTTTACCTTTGTGCTTTTTCTTCTTAAAAGGGATTGAAAGTCAGTTTAAGAATCCACTACGACAGCTATGTAGTTAGTTACTGTGGGTATGTAATATTTTACCTGTCGTCTCCTGGAGCGTCTTCAGGAAACAGTTTAGCGTTTGGGTCAAATTGCCAGGGACGCTGCTCTCCACCGCGCATGAACCAGGGTCGACGAGACACGTCGTCGGCTCCTCCTCCTTCATGGTTTGTGGGGTAGTCTGTGTCAGTGACGACCGCATTCTGGAATGGATGGGACATTTTAATAAATGATTGAAAATACATCTTGATTATTCAAATAAAAGTGTCTAAATTCCACACGATCTGGACGCAGCGTAGTGAGTATTCGAACTTTGTGTTAGGCCAGCACTAGGACTGGCTAATGAAGAATAAAAATAATAACAAATATATGTACTTAGTAGCCGTTTTGTTTTTGGCACTGCGATTAACTCGCTTAAAATAAGCGAGTTAATCGCATTGCCATCGACTATTTCGGTTAAAGATTAATGAACATTAGGTGTCACCATTGAAGATCTTGTTTGGATACTCAGTTTATAAGAAAGAAGCTTCCACCAGAAATGGGTTAGACAGCAGAGAGAAGGTGTACAACATAGTTTCATTGTATTTGTATGGTTTTCATCCAGTCAAGGGATATGAGTACTGTAGGTACGAACTACTATACCTAATACTGGTGGATGAATTTCTCTGTTCTATATTGGATACGCAGCCTATAGGTTCAAGGCAATCTCCAAAACTCAAACGGAAATAAATAAAACATCAATGCTAAGATTGAATGAATGAATATCGGAATAGCAATTTACGTCACAATGTTATTGTTACGAGAAAGAACTGAATGGTTCTCTCGGCGTTCCTTAACATAAATACTCTCATTACAATACGCTTATACTAAATAATAAGCTTGTGTCATTGTAATACGTACATATTCCATGGTGTATATTTTGTAAAACTGTTCAACGTATTACTATAGTTTATAAATGTAATGCATGTCTAGTTTGTCACATTTCAGTAGCTAGTTGACAAGAATGGTTGGCAACTGTGAGAACATCCGCTTAGTTCCGTTACCGGGTAACAATGTTATGAGAATAATGTAAAATCGGTCAAATGCAAGACGTTATTGTTATAATAGCCGGTTAGTTCCGTGTGACGTGCCATAATGCATAAAATAAGTGCAAAACAAAGATGGTTCTTCTTCAACTTTGTCTTAGCAGACAGTTTATTTATAGGTCCTGTCTTGGAAAGCATCATCACCATCATCAGCCTGCCATAGTCCGTTTCTAGACGTAGGCATCTCTAATCTCTAAGGGCACGCCAATGAGCTTGAATATATTTACAAATATTTAAATAATGGGCACGATTTATTTAGACGCAGAACGGAGAGAAAATACTTTTTGGATCACATATTGATTGTTCTCTATGAGTTTCATGACGTTGGTCATCTCACTCTGAACTACCAGAGTAGGTACCTAGTGCCCAAACTGATGTAATCTTCAAGATTTAATGAACGCCTCCGAAAATGAAGTAAAGGTGTGGCTGCGTACTGCGAATTAGATATAAAGAATGTTACAACCTTATTTAGCGGGTCTTGTTCGCGACAATTGACTTCTTCAAAGGTATAAATACCTCTGTTATTATCCAACGTTTCAACCGACTTGCAGTGGTCCTGGTTATGGAGTGCCAGTCCCTCCGCGACCCGATCGAAGAAAGTTGTCCGAAATTACTTATCATTGACACGAAAAGAAGAAGCTGTTCTTCTTCTTTTATATAGATACTTTTTAGGGATCCGTACCTAATAGGTAAAAAACGGAACCCTATTACTAAGCCTCCGCTGTCTGTCTGTCTGTCTGTTCGTCTGTCTGTCACCAGGCTGTATCTCATAAACCATGATAGCTAGAAAGCTGAAAATTTCACAAATTATGTATTTCGGTTGCCGCTATAACAAAAAATACAAAAAATAAAAAAAAAATATTAAGGGGGGTCCCATAGGTACAAAAAACGTGTTATTTTTCGTATTTTTTGCTTAAAAATTACTAACTGTTACAGGTAGACGCTTTAAATTTTTACAGAATATGTAGTTGTTTATTACCTTTCAAAATAAATAATTAAATTTAAAAAAAAGTAACTAATAAAGGGGGGCTCCCATACAACAAACGTAATTTTTAAGCAATTTGTTACTCGATCTTAATAAACAGGTAGAAACTTATAAAGTATTTAAGTATACATACAACGAACGTGATTTTCTTTTATAGATGATGGTACGGAACCCTTCGTGCGCGAGTCCGACTCGCACTTGCCCAATTTTTTTCTTTTAGATAGAGGTATGACAGACCTGTAGTCCCTGTAGGTGCGTGTCATCTTTCGGCGGCGCGGTGGGCGAGGGGCTGCGGGGCGAGGGCGCGAGGGGGGGCGGGCGCGGCAGCAGCAGCAGCGCGAGCGCCGTGAGCGCCAGCGGCAGCAGCAGTGCCGCGCGGCGGAGCGCCCGCAGGGCCCGCGCCGCCCGCACCCACATCACGGGGAACGTTAGCCCGCCTGGCTGCGCGCCACCATGCCTGCGACCACTATCGCGCTACCGTCATGCCTCACATCTGTCAACAAAATTATCCAGGTTCAGATAGCGTTTATCTTCTTAATATATAAAATCCTTGCGTTACTGACTGACTGACAGACAAGCTACAGCCAAAACCATCGGGCACAGGAACCTGAAATTTGGCATGTATTCCTTGGGGACCGTAGGGGTGCACTAAGAAGGGATTTCCCGAAATACTCACGGGATCGGTCAAAAAAGATAAATTTAAACTAATGTGCAGGCGTAGCTGCTGGCATGCTCTAGTAGACACATAAAAGGCAGAATTAGCCTAGTGGAGATACTAAAAGACGGTAGTCTGTTGGTATCTCAACTAGGCTGCGTGGTAACGCTGAGGGTATCGGGTTTGAATCCACGGCGCGCACGGCTGACTTTTCCGAGTTATGTGCGTGTTGAATTGTTAATTTTCTCTTGCCCCGTGCCTCGAAGAGCATGTTAAGCCCTCGGTTCCGGCCGTCATGAAAATCTTTAATAGTCGTTATAGGGCTTCAGTATCTTTTAAATAAACTGACACTAGTCTAAACCATGGAATATCGCTATCCCTTCGGGGTTGCGGAGGTCAGACAGGCAGTCGCTCTGTGGAAAAGATAATATTCAGTCAAAGCCGGTTAGACAAACTAGAAAGCGAACCCCGGTTCTAACTGAGATAATGCTAGGAGGATGATGATATTTTGTATATAGACGTACTCTCCGATGTGAAAGAGGGTTCTAGGTACATGGGGTGGTATAAAACTTTGTATGAACCACAATTTGGTGTTTCTAAGTGTTTTTTTGTCTGTTGTCTCTATGTTTGTAATGTACCTGCGCTATAGGATTTATAGAGTGGGATAGGATGTCTTTTAAGAGAATAATTATAAATAAGTATATTACCAAAATATTTAATTCTAACCTCCCGGAATATATGCTTTTTGATGTACAACTGAATCAGAAATGTATTATTCACTTAGCTAGCCTTTTTAGCTATATTTAAGTCATATAAGTCCTTCCTATTTGATACAAGGGTAGAATACTATTGTTGTTAACAAAACAGCTAATGATAATAGTGAAAAGTTGCTGACATAAGAACTTTACATTGCCTTATCTGGAAACTGCAGTAGAGACTTTATGAAGTAGTGTAAACTTAGATACCTATATGCCAGAGCAGCTTGTTTAGAGTCTTGACACCGGGACCAAGGGACCTAATACACGTGAGTTTATTTATTTTCGTGAGAATTTGTACTGTTCGTAAAATTGAGGCTTTGTTTGTTACCTGTATATACAGTACCAACAGTCAATTTTGTTGACAGTACCGTATATGTATATACGTACTAAATGAACGAACATCGGTACCTAAATGACTACAAGCGATCATCCATTAGATTTTAAAACATATGTATATCTAAGTAAAAATCATAGCCAATTAGTGACTAATAGTCTAAATGTCTTAAATTGACATGGCATGTTCAATAATTTGCAACGGTTACTTATACATAACGGTTAGCTGCCCGACAACCTGCATTGTAATGTTGACAACTAAGTAATTACTGTAAAATTCCGTTTTTTGGCATTCAAATGAAATTGTGCTATTTTAGTTTCATGGCTTACTTTCAATATAATTTCCATCATTCGATTTATCCCTGTTGCGATCCTAGATTTTCATCACAGGGACCGAGATACGCTAAAGGAACGTAAGTTTTCAAGAGTACATTATTCAAAGTCAAAGTCAAAATCTTTTATTCATTTGGGTCACAATGTGACGCTTATGAACGCCAAAATAATAAATATATAAAATTATTACTTAAAGACTCTACATTTACATTTTACTGCCACGTTCGCAAAGCAAGGGCGTAGAACCATGATATTCGCTTATATAGTGAAAAATATTATTTATTTATTTAAAAACTTTATATACACGGAGCGTATAAAGGCGGACTTAATGCCGTAGGCATTCTCTCCCAGTCTACCTTAGAGTGGTGCAGAGATTAAAAGCAGGTGTATTCTAGAATTAGGTGAAGAAGGAGGATTATCGAATTTTAGCAAACTCAGCAATCAAACTATTGAAATTAAGAGACAGATAGTTCTAAAATAGTTATTATTATTATAATCTTAGTGTCAGCGTCATTCCTTACCAGCCATAAGTACATTAAGACTTTCATCCAGAATCCACTTTCAAGGGTAATTAGATTTGATAAAATTTTCTACTTATTTCGAGCAGGGTATCAGTGTTCTACGGTTTAGAGATGTTTCAGGATATTTGAGACAGAAAAGTCTTCTAAGATAGTAAAGTTGCCTAGTAGCTATTACGGACTTATTCTTTTTTGCAATTTTATCGATGGCAGATGACCCATCAATAAAATCGTTCGTATTTACAGGCTAATAGTTTTTAACATTTCGTAAACGATATCACGATCACGAAGATGAAATGAGGGAAAAGGAACAGGTAGATGATTTGAGAGGAAATATTCTGCTTCTGCCTCCAATAAAATCAGCGGTATGGACAGGATAAATGCAATTTGATGTGGTTATTCTCTGAGAGGATATTACTTAGCTTCTTTTCTCGCCCTTCTCGTGTCTTTGAGCCATTCCCCAGTAGATAGAAACCAGTAACCTAAAACTCTAGCTCTAAAAGCTTTATTTGTTGCCTCATCTTAAACATCCATCCTGTAGAAAACGTTTATTATCTATGAATTATCTGAACAAATGTACTTAATCCGATTTTACATATTTAGGTATTCCGATAAAAGGTAGGTACTTGGGCCTAATGTATTAACTTAGCAACTTATTACTTATTTAGAGGCAAACTTACCTAACAAAAATTTTGCCTCGAGTTGTTTATCATTAGACCAGCAAAAAATAGTCTGGCCAACTCCTTAGCATCGAAGTTATATATTACTCTTTAATTTCGATGCTCCTTGTAATACAGCAACGAAAATAATCATTGCTTGTATTAAATTAACAGCACAATCAACCACAACACTGCATATTACTCGTAATTATTGTAGCTAAATATACAGTTAGCTATAGTAAAAAATACTTAGCATTACGGTAAATGTTGTAAATTGTATAATAGAGTTCGAAAACATAATTTGTTAAGGTATAGTTATAAAATGTTTATACAAAGCCATCTAAACGACTCTGATAACAAAAGTCAAATCGTGACTGCCGTGAAGTTTTGAAATTGACAATGAAATATCAAAAATACTGAAATATTCTATAGAGTTAGCAGAGCCACGAAGGTTTTTCTAAACTCTATGTTTACTCTCACACCCTACGTTGTTACTTTCAAAAGACAGGAAGGTAAGTTATTATTACTAAGAAATGTTAAACAATGTTTCATATCAGTAACTTATTACAAACAGATTATTCACATTTACATACATACATACATACATAGACTCACGCCTGTTTCCCCGAAGGGGTAGGCAGAGGCATATTAAACGACCACTTTTCGCCAGTGTTTTGATCCCACGTAATAGGTGGCGAGCCTATTGCCGCTTATTGGGACATTTTGTTTGCCAGAGCCTCGTCCGTTGATCGGCAGGTGCACCACTTGCAGGTGAGGTTGGCTTGGGACCCTATGTTCTTGGTGGGAACCATATGCACCCAGATTCACATTTACCAGGCACATTTGAATTCTTCGTAGATACTTGAAACCTTTGGTATTTTTTATTTCGTTAGTAGACAAACTAGACTGGGTGCTGTATGGCTTTATTTACTCATATTTTAAATCGAGATCATTTTCTGTCTGTGTTTTCGTTTCTAAAATTTTGAAGTTTTTTTGCGCTGTGACCTCTATTACATTCAAAGCGGCGACAGTGAGCAAGGCATTATAGTCACAATCAACAGGTCGTGTGTTTGATTTCCACTCTCCACTTCTGTCGAGGATAGACGGCTTGGCGGGCGCTTGGAAACAAGTACTAAGGTACTTTGTGACCTACATTGGATCTAAGAAAACTGTTGACTGCACGGTTGGCGTAGTGGTTTAAGCAGCCGCCTCACCGCTTGACACTGTGCCGAAGTGTTGAGGGTTCGATCCCCACACGAGACAACACTTTGTGTGATTCATAAATTGTTGTTTCGAGTCTGGGTGTTCATTGTGTCCGTTAGTTGTATGTTTGTAAAGTTCCCGGCGACACAGGATTTAGTCCTAATGCGGGAGAGGTGTCTTTTAAAAAAGAAAAAAAAAGCGGGGAATCCAACAGACAAAGGCAGAAGTTCTCGGGCACAGATTTGTGTCGCGGGTTTGATTCCACGGCGCGCACCACTTACTTTTCATGAATAAATTGATGTGTGTATTAAATTAAATAGTTAATTATCGTTTGCTAAACGTTAAAGGAAAACATCGCACTGGAACTTGCTTAGCTTTGGAGTTCTATTCTTGAAAGACATATAAAATCTGCCAACACGCACATGGCTAGCCTGTTGGACTATTGCCTTCTCATAGTGAGAACAGGCCTGCGCCCAGCAGTTGGGCAGTATACTTAATTATATACAGGGCTGATGATGATGAGGTAAATTGGTAAAGGTGTAGGTAGTTAATATTTGCATTATGCCGTTGCCTGACATTTCCATGCGTTTGCTCTCATTTCTATGACTTACATCCGTCAATAGTTCATTGAACTTGGTCACTATTTGTTGTTACACAGCGCTCGAAGTATGCTAATTTGATACCGTTCTGTCACACTGCGCGTAGTACATGTTAAAAAGTAACGTTGCACTAGAATCCCCAGCGGTGATCAATATTTGTTTATTTATTAAACACACTACTCTAAATGTTTACTACTTTACTATCAGTAGAGCAATGCACTTGCGTGTAAATTGAATAGATGTGATCATAATGACGTTAGCACAATATCCATTCAGTGTATTGGATGTTTTGCTTTACCGTTTTTCTAGTACGGTGATCTTTATGTTATTAAATACCTTACTTAATCGGAATTAGTATTTATAGGTTGTGATAGGTATGTACCTACTCAAAAGGCAATCCAGCAGTTTAGATAATTGCTTCACTCTGTCCACCATATCATAGGTATGTCATGTGGTAGCTTTCTGGAATAGACGTAAGCCCTATTCCACCCAACAGGGACAGTTTGGCAGTAATATTGATGAATACATAACGTGGTCATCAACTTGGCAGTATCCCAGAGGCTTCCAAGGCCTTAGCCGTGAGTACATCATCATCAGCCCTTCATATTGTCCCACTGCTGGGCACGGGCCTCTTCTCACTATGAGAAGGGTAAGGCCTGCGTAGCAGTCTGTCGGTCTCACCACTCGGCTATTACCTAAGTATTATTAAAAAAAAAAGGTTTATTTTGCTTAAACATATTTCACTATTATTCTAACAGGCTTATAATTACATTACCGCTTGATCTCTATTCTAGAAAGTAATAACGATACGACTGATATCAGTTATCAGTGATAAGAATGTATTGAAAAGTAGGTGTACCTACCCAATGCAATAATGGACGCTATTAATATCGTAGTTGATAATAGGTTATCTAGACTTGCAGAGGTAACTTTTCGTAATCGCTAATTGCCCAATGACCAGTGTCCTTGGATTTAACTTGACCCATATACCTACGTTATATGAATATGAGATAAGGCCTCGTAAGTATTTTTATCTTAATGTTACATCGATCATAGACAAGTGAGACGCCATGTGTTGGTAATCGGTACAAATCATTGATTTCTCTTAGCACTACGGAAGTAATAGACACTTCCAAAAGCAGAAAACAGAAGGTACAATTGATAAGGACTGGCTCCGTGGTCCAGTGGATAGCGCATGCGACTGCGGATCGGCAGTAGTACGGAGTCTGTTGATGTGCCCGGTAACGGTAATAGGCTCGCCCTCTATTATGTGGGACCTAAATATTCATGGTGAAATGTGCCTACCCCTTCGGGGATACAGGCGTGAGTCTATTAATAAGATATAATAAACAACAGATAAGCAGCAGAATAATGACGCGAGGAAATAGAGTTATTGGACCACCTGCTTTCTCAGTGATCGTCATTCCAGGATTGTCCTGTTCGCGGTTCTAGACTTTGTCTGCGTTATTAAGCACATGTATCTAATTATATACATATAAGCTATTAGCAGTAAACTCTGACTTTATCAATTAACGTGCAGAAGAACGGCCAGAAACAACAATTTGTGGACCTAACAAATGCTAACACGGCAACAACTTCGCACGGGCGGGCGGGCCATATGTGCGTTGGCAAAATTTAATTTGTTTACATTTTTAGTGTACAAATACAATACCATCGTTATAAATAACTGTCATACGTTTAACCTTGATAATAAATTAAATGCATCGCTGACGTACCCCAAGCTCTCTTGTTTGTTAATTTGGGAGCGCATGCATAATAATGTAATTGACTTGTGTATTTTTAAATCCTAAAGTGCTTAATGAATGTTGTACAGAGTTAATTTATATGAGTTGTATATTGTCTTTCGTGATATATACCAGGTACCTTTGTTTTGAGTATCCTTTATTTCGGGACTGCTGCAAGCGCCATGACCTCGAATGTACTGAAATATTGCGGGTGGATGATTATGACGCCGCACAGTGCCTAAATATACATTGTGATTGGTAATTCGACCAATTCCTTGAAGGAGCTTATATTTGAGGTAATTTGCAACAATTTTACCCCGTCAGCTAAGGGTCCAAAATTAACGGTATCTCAGATATCAAACTTTAAAGATTTATTTGAAGTTTTTAAAAACATATTTTCGTCGACCGTTGCTATTTCCAGATTTTGGTAAATAGCTTTAGTTTTTTCTAGATTTTGCGGTTAAGTTGTTTTCACTTAGCCATTTTGATTCAGTCGCTATGTTTTGAATTAAAATGTCTTCAAAGTTATTATTTGTGTTAATTTGGGGGACTAATACGGAAATATCTGCAAATAACGTGCATATATAACATGTGACCTGAGGTAAATCAGTTACATATATTAAAAACAACAAGGGCCCCAATATACTACCCTGGGGCACTCCGAAATTATTAAACTTAAACTCGGACCTATATGATGTAGACATCAATTTAGAGTCGACACGTGTTATTTCTACGCATTGCTTTCGATTTTTGAGATAGCTTTCAATCCATGCTAGAGCTTTTCCTCGAATTCCATAAAGTTCAGATTTGTGAAGCAGAATTTGATGGTCGACAAAATCAAAGGCGCTGGACATATCGAAAAATATAGCCGAAACTCTCTTTTTTTATCTAAAGACTCAGTCACGTGTTTCATAAGCGAATAAGCTGCGAGTGTAGTGGATTTGTTTTTTGAAACCCATTTTGCTTTTCTGCCAGGATACTGTATTTATTTAGAAAAATATTAAGACGGGAAATGCATGAGCTTCTCGAATATTTTAGAAAATATAGGGATACATGTTATAGGTTGATAATTATTGATTACTTCTTTATAATTTTTTTATGTAAGGGCTTTATGATAGAAATCTTAAGTATGTTGGGGAAGACGCCTTCACTGAGGGATAGGTTTGCAATATGGCACAATACTGTTGCGATTGCACTGCCGCTGTGTTTAATAACATTTGTAGATATTGAATCGTAACCTACAGCACCCGTGTTATTTAGAGATTTAATCACCTTCATAATTGCATTACAGATTTAATTAATTTGTAATTTGGTTTATTATTATGAGCTTTATTTGTTTTTGAGATTGAGGTTTATTATTATGAGCTTTATTTGTTTTTGAGATATAAAAGTTGTTGAAAATGTTTGCGATATTTATGGGATCACAGACGGTGTAACTATCACGTATTATCTTTTTTATGTTATGGTTAATTTTCACAGTATCCTGTTTATCTCCAATTATATCCCAACAAGCCTTCCATTTATTGGATGAGTTTGATATATTATGTATATTTAGTATTTATATTTCTTTTGGAATGATATATACACTTTTTAAATATTTTATTATATGCTATACAGTTTAATTTTGAGCTTTCTTTTTTATCTTTATAATATATGTATCTGAGTTTTCTTCTTGTAATACTTGACACTTTGATACCTTTTGTTAACCATTTTGGAGTTGTTATATTTGTATTAGTTTTCTTTTTAATTATTGGGAAACATAAATTATAGAAAGTAAGTATGCCTCGTGAAAATGATTATAGGCTCTATTACAATCGGTTTCCTTGTAAACCTCATGCCAAGTCAAACTTAATAAACTATTTCGAAACTTTAACATATTGTCTTCACTGTAGTCTCGTCTAAATGTATAAAAAACGACGACTTGGGTTTTTCTTAGTTTACAGGGAAAGACAGAGTCTGGCCTGTATTATGATCAGATAAATAAAGTTGATGTACTTGGCCAGTGGCACATTTCATATTGCTAATTTTATTATGTGATCTATACAGGTCTGCTGCCGTGTGTGCTGCGATATGTGTGATATAAAATTGTGAGTAAGTAGGAACTCATACATGACTAATCAACTGCTTAGATATCCTAGCGCGATACTATAATGTAGGTGGGTATTTAATTCAAAGATCTCATACCTATTCCCCAGTGAGCACGTTAAACAGACGTGAAATTGTTTACGCTTTTATATGCAGTAGATATTAACAGAATTATCTATCTTCCAAGTATCAATAGGTATGTCAAGATTAGCCATGCAGTGAAAAACTAAACTGCCTCACAATCTCAAAATATCTAAAACTGTGTCGCACTTGACCAGTGGTGCCGTTATCTGCGACATAAAACATTGCTTTTTAAATATTATGGTTAGTAGTTCACGCTGTTGCTGTAATTAAAAAGTACGATATGAAAATATTTTATTATACCACGTGAGGTAGGAATATAACATTATTTATTCTATTACTGCAAAGTTATGGCGCCAAAGTGCACTAGCGTCTACAATAAATACATTCATAGCGTTTAAAAGTTTTAATAAATTAAGCTATTAAAATTAAAAAGAAAAGTGGTTAAATAATTATAATGACCACCATAAAATGCTTTGATATCCTAAGTTCTTTAACCAAAAATATATACTTACTTAACACCAGAAAAATAAAGTCTAAAATTACAATAGTACCTACCTACTAACTATTTTAGTCATGTCACGACTGCACTTCATATTGTAGGTATTCGAACACCAAATGTAGTAAATGATCATTTACTTTTTTTGTCTATTATAATTATGTTACTATGTCTGGTGGTAAGTTAAACATAAGCCAAAAGAAATTAACCAAATCAATCTTGGCCGTTTTATCTATCAGTATATTTTCAAACTGTTTTCGAACCAATTTTCGTCTTTTATAATTACGAATATTGGTTCGAGCGAACATTTTTGTAAAATTTTAGAAATCAAAATTTTGTTAAACTGCTGGTCAGAAAAACGCCGAGATAGTCCCGTAGAGAGACTTATAGATTTAAGTATATGCAGGAATCTAGTTCAAACCCAGGGCGCGCACTTTTGACATTTCGTATATAAGAGCGTTTACTATCTCTTGCTTAATGTTAAGGAATACATCGTGAGGAAGACAGCACATTTGACAGGTTTTCATAATGTTCTCTAATGATATGATGTGAAGCCTGCCTACCGGCACTTGGCCAGAGTGGTGGACAATGACCTTACCCTTCTCATAGTACATAGAGCAAAGCTCGTGCGAGCTGTGAGACAGTTTATAGGGCTGATGACTACGCTGATGATAAGTGGGAAAAACTAACGCTAGTACCTTCTTGCTACCCTGTATCCGTTAGTAGGTAAGTAAACAACGACTAGTCGACAAGGGACAGAAGGCGTCGAAACTGAGATCCTACAATGATTTAGTCATAAAGATGCGTGGCATGTCAGTGGTATATTTATGTACTCGTTGTTCAGACCCAGGCACAGGGGAAACAGCCTCGCCACCTACTATCTATTATTTATAGATCGTAGTCTCTGGGGTAGGATTCTGTTCTCCGCTTGCGTTGTTTTACAAGACAGGTAGTTGTTTGTGGCAATTGGGTTTCATATTTTCTCTACGTAGAGCTAGAAAGTATGCGAGAGTTTGTGGAGAAAGATGTACGCAAAAACTACAGAGTGGATTTGGATGAAACTTAGCTTGCAGTAATATAGCGTATACATTGCCATAATATTGTAAGCTACTTTTTAGGCCGCGGGGGCAGTCAAATATTGTAACTTGAACCTATACCTACCTACGTTTTAATTTGGTTTTTCATGGTACTCTTATCTATCTTTACCTACATGTTATACAATGAAGTCCCCGCCGAATCCTGTCTGTCTATATGAATGCGATAAAATCAACAACTACCGAACGGATTTTGTATGATTTTCACCAAAAGAAAGTATGATTCCTGAGGAAAGTTTAAGTGTAAAAGTCACACGGACGCAGCCGCAGGCGAAGTCTAGTAACATATATAAAAACTCGTTTGTTATAAAATACATGTGCTCTATATACACGTCTTTCCTTAATAACAACTTTTAATTAAAGAATTGCATGATTAAAAATTCAATAGCATGAAATGGAATTATTACGCCACTCATGACAATAATCATACACCTAGGTACCTATGATAAACGTGTGCTGGAAATATACACTTGAGGGTACAATAATTTTGAAGAAAGTGTTTTGAAAATAATACTTATTTAGCTACTTATTAACCATTAAAAACTATATACGTACGTTTGTATGTTTATTCATTATCTACTATATACCCATAGTATCATCATCATCAGCCTTTAACAGTCCACTGCTGGACTAGGCCTCTCCTTTGAAAAGAGCAATTGGCCTACTATACCACGCTGGCCCAACGGGTTGGTATAGGGTTTGTATCAAGTTTTCCTTCTCTTACAGTGCTGTTCTCTGCATAATAGGCTCCCTCTGTCGGCTCTTACGACACCCACGGGATGATATGGGGTGGTGACATTCCGTATTCTTAATCCGTCACCACACCACAGAATAAAGAGAGTACTAACGTAACCACACGGACTCCCATATATAGGATACCTACCCATAGTATAATTCCTAATGTAATTTGAGACTAGATGGTGTTGTGTGTGGTACCTAGACTATCATTATCTTCAAGTAGGTATATAATACACGACTGTGTAGACAAGATAGAATGTACCAAATCACACCGTTGGCGGTAGTGCCGAACAAAAAAGCATGTATTATCTTGTTAGTCCTTTTGCTGGTTACAGTCAAAGAATCCACGCTTTGTAAAGACTTAAATTAAAGATGAATGAACATCATTATTACTCTTTACAGCCTAAGCAGTAGTTGGTTCATCTCTGCAAACTCAACTGTACTACGATTTCTTCTTTTTACTTTGTTCCCTACAGTTTTATTTAGATAGACCTGAACTAATGTACTCCTTTGACATTATAGAACCGAATGGCTCGCCAGACTCATCATCATATTGCGTACATTTGAGCCTAGAGTTCGCAGATTATCGAGCTCGGCAGACTATGGGTCAAATAACACAGAAATACACTTTCACACTGATAATATAGCTAACCATACAAAAACAATGCCGTCGTTTTTTCCTATAATATATGTGTATGACATACACATATATTATAGGAAAAAACGATGGCATTGTTTTAGAGACAAGGGGAATATGACTATCATTATTCAAACGGACAATAGCTGGCCAGAATATCACTCGATAACTTTTTATGGCTGCGACAGTTATCAGCCCCAGTTTTCACGCATTGACACACATCAACTTTTATTACATTGGTTGGTATACAACTGAAGTGTATTAAAGCGTTTAACTTGTTTATCCTGTTCATCGAATAAAGCACTATAGTCCGTGCCACGAGAACATAG
This sequence comes from Euclidia mi, assembly GCA_944739405.2. NCBI lineage: Eukaryota > Metazoa > Arthropoda > Insecta > Lepidoptera > Erebidae > Euclidia > Euclidia mi. The sequence goes on from OX123204.2 coordinate 32,647,282, forward strand.
ACTTTTTGTAAACAAATAATTTCTACTAAGAGACTTAGCGATAGTTCTGTCAAAAACTATTAATGTCAAATCCAATGAGCGCAACAGTACATAGATACGTCTTATTGGAAACTAATATGTCAATGGATCGGGTTTTTATCGATATTATGCGCTGTCAACAGGATATTTTAATGTTTGTAGGTACTGACGCCTAGAATGTCAACATTTGGCGTTAGTTCATTGAAATTTTACATTCTTGGGCTTAACATGCATTTATTAGAGGACAAAATTATTTTTTTAGTTGTCAAGAAGGGGTAAATGTAAAGTTAAATACAAGTTTATAGGATCGCAACGCTCTTCCCGCTGCCGGCATCTCGAAAAAGCGGGTGCAGAATAGCAGTTGGCAAACTATTAGTAGCGCAGAAAATTATTTATACTTACCTAAATAAGAAATTGCGTTTTCAGGCTACCGTAACTTTTAATGGATTTTGTTTAAGTTCATTCTGACGATTTCATTAACAGACAACGTAAAATTTCCATGCCTAGAAAATTGTATGCAATGTACTACCTAGTTATCTGTAATATTATTCTTTGTTGGTCAATAATTTAATATTTTAGGATGGGTAGGCTACTTTGAGCAAATTATTTATTGTCTTTGATTTAATAAAATCATGTCCATAATAGAGTAACATGTATGTACTCTATCATCAATAAACATGGTACTCTGTTTTTCTTTAATTTACAGAATAAGTTACTTGTAAAACGACAAATAAAACGGCAAATTTATGAACATTCGATCATTCAAACACAAAATCAAATATTTTTATTTCAGTAAAATTTAACAATATAAATTTAAAAACATAGTGGCATAATTATTGGGCATTGAAAAAAAAGACTGTTCAAAAAGTATAAAATCTAAAACACAACTGTTTGAAAAAGGTTGTAAAGCCCTGAATGTGTGTTTACAAAAAGTCTATCTTCTCGTGGCACCAACTATAATAATAGGTACTAATAATGTTATCTCTACAATAATGTATTGCTTGTCGATAATCTATACTTCCGTATCGGTACGTATAGGTACCTACCTACAGTACCTACAGCAAATAAAAGGAAACGGCCATGACATCGCGATGTGTGAAACTGAGAGGACATATACAATATAGAACTTAATATTATTGAAGTTGTTTGCGAAGAAAATGTACGCGCCTAAGCCTTAGGTATGTCTCTTACGAACAATTGCTTGCATATAATACACTAGAGGATGCCCGTAGCTTTCCTTAGCCCGTAGCCCGCACATTTTATTTTAATTTAACCGTTTTTTCCCGATCCCGTGGCCAATCCCTTCCTATTGCACCCCATACGGTCCCCAAGAAATATACGCAACTTCTTGCGACCAGTAGTTTTAGCTGCGTGTTGTCTGTCAGTCAGTCGGTATCGCAAGTATAGTATATACCTACCTATATGTCGCAGGCACGTCGCAGGTATTTAGTCAAAAACGTGATATTATAATTTCACTAGTGAAATTATAATTACACAGATTATAGTCAATTGTTTGTATTACTTACAATTTAACGGGCTAGTTTCAGTGCCATTATAATTTCACTAGACCGACACAGTGAAATTGTAAGGCAGTGATATTTTGACAATAACACTGGTTTAAGAAAGCCGTTAGGTTATCAGAGCGAACGATATATACACAGATGATTGTACAAAGGTAGGCTTAATGCCAATGAATACACTTTCAATTCAATTCATTGAATAAAAATTTCTGTGTCAATTTTACAGGTAGAGCCACATCTAATGGTGTCCACGAAATATTTTTTTTGCCAACATTCTGCAGTCTTGTCTTGTTATTTTCATAATTACACTATGGTCCTATTGACAATTTCAGTTTGAAATCCGAACATCACATTATAGTCTTGTTCCAGACCATTTCGAGACAGTACTTTGTTTGCTTCTTGATTGTTTGGTCTGAAAACCTAGAGCAAGGTTGGGTGACGTTCGGTCACATATTGTCAAGAGTGAAAAGCCAGTTTCGAATCGTCCTGCGTTTAGATATATTTCTTAAATACTGACTTTAATGTACACTAGAATTGTACATTTTCCACACATACTGATTTTGGGGCCTATGTCTACCAGCGGAAGTCTGTAGGCTGACATGATGATTCACATTCTAGATAAAAAAAATATCATTATCATGTAAGCGTTGTCCGGGTTGCAATCCGATTACAGCCCTCGCCTTGGGGCCTTGGTTCGCTGCATTCCAGATGAATAATGATTTTTTTAAAAGGCTCCGCACGCGACAGTTATGCTTACGTAACTAACCATAATATTGAACACATGGTTCAATATCTGGTTAGGTACTACAAGGAAGCAACAAATATTATAAAGCTAACTGATTTCAACTGTGTCTGTTTGTCGAAAAGCATAAAGAATGCCAACATAATTGCCTCGAAATTGTTCAGAATATAGGCACTTATGATAGCAATGTTTGATGTGATTAAACCTAACTAGCAATAATGCGATTAACGATATATTTTATCGTCGTAATTACTACGTGTTATTATCGTTTTACAGTTTCGTTCATAAAGTAATAGAGATGTCGTAAATCGTAAGCTAAGTATTATTAGCACTAGGTGATATTGTATCAGCATAATCATACGGACATTTTGATGCCTATAAAATGGCAGGTATCAAAATGTTTGATACCTAATTGTTTAGAGTAACATAATGAGGAGAATTTGTGCCTTGAGTATGTACCTTAGTAGTCATTCATATCTGATGTAATAAATCCACAACTTAAAGAGCTTTTGATGATATCTTTACCTATAACTGTTTATATAAAATTCTCGCGTTAATGACAGATAACCCACAGCCATAACTATTGGGTGCAAGAAGTAAAAATTTGGCATGTTTGTTCCATGAGGACCGTAGGAGTGCATTAAGACGGGATTTGCCGAAATTGTCACGGGATCGGGTGGAACCAGTACATAAAATTAAAATAAATGTGCGGGCGTAGCTGCGAGCATACTCTAGTTTTATATAATTGTGTAATAGCTTTTTAACATTATGATTAATTTGTTAAGTCAACACGCCATCGTCGTCATACAATAAATGTTGCGTTATTTATATGGACTTAATTTATTCATATACCTACATAAGTGCTCTTTAATGAAACGCAGATAGTTTCAGGCCGCGACTTCGCCCGCCTGAATATCTGTTATCGTGATAAAAGCCTGTGCGCTACTCTGACGCATAAGCTCCATTACAGCATTTTTTTATCCAAATCCGTTCAGTAGTTTTATATGAAAAAGTAACACACATTTAGCCATCCTCACAAACTTATGCGTCTATAATAGTTGTAGAATTTTACAATGGGCACTAAGTCACTTTCAATACAGTCTGGGCTTAAGATATCTACTGCATTGGTCATCTTAATTTGCGGTACTTACAGTAGATTGTGTGCCCATAAAAAGATATGGCCTACTTCATACAATTTTATGTAAACGGGTCTTATTCGCGATATTTAATTAATTTAAGGTATAAATACCTATGGTTAACCGACGTTTCGGCCGTTTTACAACAGCCATGGTCGCGGCAGGACTCATGTCATCTCAGCGCCGTCCTTGTGAAGCGCGCTGGGTTTCGGCAGCCATAATTTTATTATGGCCTACTGTTAAAACACGCCGCGCCGGCGAGATTAGTAAAGGTTTTGATGTCGAGTTTTTCGCCTCTTCGCAAAGATTCAATTTGTTTTGTATATTTTATTTTATTACGACACCCACGGGAAATGAGATGGTGACACTTTGTAATAAATCCATCACCTCACAAAACTGAATGAGTACAGTCAATGAGTAATTGCGTTCAATATGGCAGCCATTGTTCTACGTTTATCTATCGTAAACTGTTATCAACAATTGCATTTTTACCATCTTTAATTAGTGTTCTCGTGTTGTATAATTTTATTTGCTATTTGGCCGCGGATTGATTAGATCGGTGAATGAAGATAAGACGTTACGGCTATGAGTTTATATTGGATTGAGACTGTAGATTATACAACTGAAGTAATATTTGTTGATGTAAACTATTAAAGTTGGCATATCCTTCAATTCGAGTAGGCATTTGAAGATATACCGTTTTACATTGCGGTGGGACTTAAAAGTTAAAAGGCGTTTATTATTATCAAACCGTTCAGTTGATATCTCTTCCTCAAATAATGTTATGCGTAAATAGTTTGAGTAAAAGTGTGAGGAAATGTGTATTAAGCAGACCCTGCAATTTCTTCGTTTGCTGTTCGGCTGAAATGTTTCTGCATTATTCACTCAAAACATTCCAGACATCCTTATCTCCGCGATATACAAGTACCTACATCTTAACTTAGCAAGTAAGAGCAACTCTCATGTTTACACCAATTATTATCATACAACCTTTTGCTGTCGTAATTACTTACGTCCCAACAATATTGTGAGTCAATATCTAGGAGGCTTTGGACCACAATGCCACAATGACCAGTTGAGTTTACCATCTTTTGCCAAATATTGCGGTCGTGTAATATCTTTAGTCGTTTCTTACGACTCTCACGGAATTAATTGGGGTAGTGAAGTGTCTTATTTTAAATCCCTCACCACACGGAATTCTTGGCTTGATACATATACATAAGTTCTCCCGATACTGACTGACTGATAGACAACGCATAGCCAAAACTATTGGGCGCAAAAAGCTGAAATTTGGCATGTAGGTATGTTCCTCGGGGACCATAGGGGTGCACAAAGATGAGATTACCAGAAATACCTACGGGATCGAAAACAGTTTAACAGAAAAGGTAAAATTTAAAAGAAATGTGCGGGCGTAGCTACTGCCACATTCTAGGTCGATGTAAAATAACTAGATACTAACTTAACCAAGTAAACTTGTCATCATACATTATTATCTAAGTGGTCTGCAAAACTATGACGCTATTACCAACTAAAAAGAAGACCAGCATTTGCATGTTAACCTACTCATAGCGAGTACTGGTGTTAATGTGCAATGTGACAAGTGTGGAGTGTAGATAAAATCGCCACATGTGGCGAGCGCGCTGATAATGTAAGTGAAAGCCACATGACAAAACATACAATTTGCATCATACTAACTATCAGTACTATCTATGTATTCTATGGGTGCCATGGAACAGGCAGGCGTAGTGGCGGAATACGTCATTAATTGTGTCAGAACTCGGCTCATAGGAGGATAATTAAATGCTACATGGCTACATGTTAAGAGAACGCTTGCTGGTGGTAATCATATATATACCTAGAGACAGCTTTAGGTACCTACATAAAAAAATAACAGTTTTGTAGAAAGAGCATCATTAAAATTTGTTCAGCCCTTGTTGGAATCCTATGAAAAGAGAACAATAGCACTAGGTATATAAGGGTATCCCTTCATGTTTGCTCATAATTTTATTATTTGACAGTTTTCAAGAGGATGCTCTACATGTGTATCTCTTCAGTGTGAAAGAAGAGAGAATAATCAATTTAGCAAGCAGTAGTACGGTAACATTTTATTCATGTTATCGTTATTGGTGTTAGATGTTTTTGATTTATTTACTAAATATGTAGTGACACACTTTTATATTTCTTAGCGTCAGCCCATAAAAAGACGTTTGATTAAAATGGGTTTATTTTTGGCACATTGAACTATTTTTGCTTTAGAGCTTAATGCCCCATCAAGCTCTTACTCATAAGACAACACCATTTCTAAAGGGTTGGTTTTATTGGTCCGTGGCATATATCATTTAGTAATGCTTGTTGGAATTCCAAAAGGATAACCTTCGGTAACAACAAGCTACTTGTAATTGATTTCGATACGACAATTTTGCAACTTGCATAAGTAATTTTGTCTGAGCCGTGAATTTTTAAGTTCAATAGTGAAAGTATGTTTGGCTTTTGTAATTAAGGCACGGTGATTCGTGTAATAAAAATGTATTTGCTTAAAAGTTCAGTTACGAAATGTTAGTATTTAGTCGAGTGATGTAAGTGTGGTCGCGTAATCCTAGAATCCTGGTTTCTATGTACTGTAGGTGGTTACCGTTGTAACTTGCTGTCCGAAAAGTACAGCCGAGGCCGAGGCTCTGTGACCACGTATCCCAGGGGATAATCGCCCCGTCCTTAGCAGGTAAAAGTCACCATGGGATCACGAATGTATGCTAGATAAGTAGATATTCTTATAACCTCGCCAAATGACACTTGGCGTGACACTGTACCTGCACTGTGTCCAGATTCTCGCGATATCTCTCGTTTCCCACTCGTGGAATATGTGGCCTATTTTATATGGAAGTTTTTAAATAGTCAAGTTCATTATATTCCTATAACAATAACTATGTTGTTAAAGTACTTATCAAGATCTTTAAGATTAGTCAGGATATTAACACAAAAGTCAGCGACGAAAGCTTTCATAATGGCCGGTATCTTTGAAAGCTTTCACTGTTCTCACGCTACAAGGAGCAATTCTGTGCTGACTTTGACTTTTGTATTTACAGAATGATTGCAAAAAAAATATTTTGTTCCACTATTCCCGCATTGCGATATCTTAGACGCAGAGTGTGCCATTCACATGATCGTCATCGTCCTGTCGTAATCTTGGTTGCTTCCAAGACTTCAGTCTTTATGCCCGGGGTCCGCTTTCTAGTCTAACCAGCAGGGCGATTCAGAATGTCACGACAAGTAATCGTACGATATGTCAAATTATTGTCCTCGTCTTTCAACCGCCTATCAGAGATATTTTGAACAAATATTCATTGAATTCGGTTTATTTATTAATTTACTTCATACTGAATGCATAAAATTAATAGGAAATGCGATAGTTTTGACAAAAAATGAGGTAGCCCGTTCGAAAATTAACGGAATCGAATGTCAAATGAGATATCGAATGATTCTGAATCGCGCCCCTGATTCAGAATATTAGCACTGCAGAGTGAAGTGCCAAACGCATATTCGGAATGTTTACGTGTCGCAATCATTTGAGTTCAGTGGGCTAAACACTAACCAATTGAATATTTTTGGTTCGTTGATAATTGATGATGCTACCGCCGTACACAATGACTGTTATTACTATATGTCGGCACATTCTAATGCATATTGTACATCCGGTGCAAAATGCCACATAATAATATTTAAGTCCTACACGCGGCATTTTGTACGGTAATTCAGTGATTTGTTGATTTAACGATCAATTATTGCTATTGTCGTTACCACTTTTGTGCATGTATTTCACAAGAGTAATGTGGAACCATTATGTTTTTACTACATATGAGCAACTACGATGATAATCGTTTATAGCTAGAAACAAAGAACAGTTTTTACTGGCAGTAAAGAATGGAATTGATGAAAGTGAGTTAAGTGGGAAATGGTGAGAGAAATTGCCTATATCATTATTGCTTAGAAAACTCGTTAACATGTGATTGTGCGTTTTTTTATATAAGGAGTATGTTAGTATGTCAATATTTTAATATTTAAATATTTTAATATAACCACGACGGCTCACAAGTTTGCGCTTTTTCTGCATTTAAGAAAATATTTCTTTATTTTGTACTTAACGGTCCAAAAAACGAAACTAGGCGCCTTAAATAAAATTTAAACAAGTTGGCTGGCTTTTATAGTTTTAAAATAGTACCTACCTACCGCTAAGAGAAATAATTACATAAATGTTTACTATATATGTACTTAAGTAAAAGTATTGTCCTCATACTGCTCCAAGATAGTGTTAGTGCTATGGTTAGATAAAAAACTCTTTTACAATCTTTCATTAAAATTTTACTCAAAAAAATATTTGGAGTATAAATGTTCGTTTCTTTAATTTGTGTAGAAACCGTTCTCTAAAGTAACTTTCATTCTAATTTCTACCAAAAACTGTACTAGCAAATATGCATCTGCAACTGTAACTTAAATAATTCAAGTACTTAAACAGCGGCAGCCTAAAGGCCGATCGTGCATTTGATCACTAACTACTGCAATATTGACTTGAACGAATTTCCAGGCTTGAGAAGTTAACGCAAGAATACTAACTAGATCCAAAAAAGGAAGGTATAAAAAAGGTAAACAACATGCCATTACCCTGACTTGAATTCCTTTTCTAGCAAAATGCTTGAGGGAGAATACTAACTACTAATAAAGATCCGAAAACTTTTAAACAATATGCAGAAAGAGCATGACTCGATTGCAATTCGGCTCTTTAAAATGCGAAAGGAACGCGGCAGTGGCAGTGACACTGTCGAACTAGGCATACAGGTCGACATGAATAAGACGGATCGCGGGCCACATACAGTATGGGCGGTATCAGATTAGCGTATTTTTCTGCGCGCACGCTACATTGCTGCGCTACACGCGCACTACATTACGCGCTTCCAAAAACCGGACTGGCGTAAACGTGCATATTTCGGCATGTTTGCTCGAAACGTTAGAGTTATCGTGTATCGGCTCACGCTTTATACTAGTTTAGAAGTGCGCGCTTCGTAAGAGTTGCGCGTATACCAATAGGCGCGCCGCTACGCGACTACATGCTCTTCCAAAAATGAGCTTATACTCGCGTATAAAACGCTAGTCTGAAACCGCCCTATGGCTTTTTAGCATCGAAACAATGCTTGCGGCGCAGATAAACTGGGGTAATTCCGTGTCGCCGCCGCTCGATCGGCTTTGTATGAAGACACTGCTTACGGCAAATACTCCGTTGCATTATTGTACTATTGATGAGATGCTACGGGATTTTGACTCTTATGCTTATGTTTACACTGAATAGTGTTATGTGCTGTTTATTCTACATGGTTTCCGCTAACATTATTTTATTATGCAATAGGTGTAAGTTAAAATTCGTGCGTAATTTTGTTATGTAGTTACCTAATAGGTGTACCTAATTTGAAACGTACCTAGAGCTATATGTAGCCTTAGCGTTGGGCTTATTTGATAAACTCCTATAAACTTACTTACATTTACCAGCATTTATTCTGCAAAATATTGCGCATCATCATCCTCTGAGCGTTATTGCAGTTGCAAGCCTGGGTCCGCTTACTAGTCTAACCGCATTTGACAGAATATTAACTTTTCCACGGAGTGATTTCCTGTCTAACCTCTGCAACTCCAAGGGTAACGATACTCCATGGTTGAGACTAGCGTCAGTTTATATACATACATACAGTTTACATACATTTTTCAAATAATAATGCAATAAAACACATAACATGCTAAACTAGACTACAATACGCTTGAGTTCCAGTACAGTTCGGTCACCGTAGCCAATGTTATTTATGAAAATAACTTCTCACTCATTCCTCGCCTTGCTACTGGAACACTCGTACAGAATTAATCTATATCCAGATCTTTGTTTATTCAGACCTACGCCTATAACGACTATCAAAGAAACCTCATGACTGAAAAATCATATTTTTTTATTAATGAACAAATTCGTGTTGGGGCAGACCCCATCGTTTTGACCCCATCGTTACTGAATATGGTCCCATTTACCAGAGTAATTGTGACCACATTCATTAACAATTCCGGTCAATACCTGTAGTGAACCGATGATAAAACTTTTATTTTACTCGTGGTCATACAGTTCTAAGTAGTAAGGCAATCCTATTACTGACTATAGAAATAGCACAGAGACTAATAGTATCTATTTTTTGACCGACTCGGGAATTCTCGATCGGACAACTACGATTCTCATATGCAAACCAATGGTGCCATGTAACTAAAGAGGCATTAAAATTAGAGACTATCATGTGATGTGATGTCTTTATAAAAATATTTGAATAATTTTAAGTAACTTGCCAAACGACTCAAGTTTTATTTTACGTCACTTCAACAGAAATTTAATAAATAAGCCACTAGATATTTTTAAGAATCCAATCACTGCAATCTGATCCCAATGTAGACAGAACCTCTACTGTAGGTAATCTTTCTTAAATACATGCTCCAGATAAATTACACCCAGACACAGCACAAATCTTCGTGATCATAACACTAATAGTTATAGTTATAGGCCACTGTCCACTCAACAAGCACCTATTCAACATAGGCGTTACGGACAGCCCACTGTGCAGGGGCTGCATGGAAACCGAAGAAACACCCGCTCACGTCATTCTGCACTGTGCAAGTGTGAGCAATCAAAGGGCAAAGCTGCTGAACAACCCCAGAACCATGAGTGAAGCTTTAAACGACACCAGCCAACTAATGGCTTTCTGGAAGGAACTAAGGTGGTATGAGTAGTCGGCGTCAATCAAGTCGCCACATACGCACAATGGCCCAAATAAGTGGCTAAGTGCGGAAAACCCACGACCAACTATAACTAACTAACACTAAGATTTGTGATTAATTAATCCGTGTCTATAATTGAGGGATCCCCAGTTATTTGGCCTAATTTAGCCAGTAAATATTTGTGTCTGTTGGTCAGTACCTATTTACAGTCTCCTTGCATCACAGATTATTTTGCATTAATCGTACTCGAGCGAGAGCTATTTTCAAAATCATTCAAACTATGTGACATTTGAGAGTATTTGAATTCAACAGATACTATAATAAATACAATTTGTTTCAATACTTATTGCAATAAAAATGGGTTATCGTAACTATCAATAAAATACACATTTGAGTCTGTTTGTTTGTTTGTACCGCATTCGTGTTTTTAACTAGTCAACCTTCATGATATTACACACGATGTGAAAGAGACGGAAGGGTACATATACACGACTGAAAGTTAAAAGTACGGTTGAGCTAGTGAAATAAATATCTAAATAAATAATGTGTATTAGCTGTGGCGGCTCCATGTTTTTTATATTTCTGGATCCATATTTTGCTTTGAGCTGGCAGGAAGATGCTCATATAGGTATGGCTCGTGTCTAACAACCTTTAGGGCATCAGCTGACGATCTTCCCACGAAGACAGCTGACATGTTTATTTATTTACTAAACCTTATAAAAGCAGCTGACGTTCACGCATCTCCATGACACAACTGTCTTAAGTATTGTACAAGTTATCATCCGTGTCCGTGGGGTAATGACTGACATTTGTACCTGAGTCGCGGACTATCAGCGCTACTTGCAAGTCAATTGAATAAAATACGAACTCTAGTAAACTCGGTAGAGAGATAAAACAAACATTTATGATTATTATGTAAAGTTAATTAAGCACAATAATTTTCCTGAATGTTGACTAGTATAAATATTTGAGTCCGATATCCGAAGGTAATAAACAACCAAGTTCAGTGACATAAGACTTATAGTAGTAAAACGGCGTACTTACCTATACCTTTTTCAATGTAAAGTTAGTATCTAAAGCTACTCTTGAGAAGATAGATTATTGCAATAAAGGCTAAGGGCCGGTTGTTTCAAATGGTTGGTTAACGTAACATACGTACGTTAAATACTGACGATTACGTGCCATGTTTAACGTACGTAAAATACAAAGCGTTGTTTCACAGCAAAAAAAACCGATCGTCAAAGTCATTCGAGTTGCCAGTATAAAGCAATACTTTAGCCCAAGAAAAATGGTTGGGAGATTTTTGTAGTATGGGAACATCGCGCTTTTAACGTCAACATATGGTCAACTTCATCTAAAAGCGGGAATTGGCTACCTATTTGTGTTGTTTTGTTTTGAGTGCTTGTGATTTTGTAAACAATAATTCCAAACAACACCGATTTTATATTAAATAACTGACACATATTTTGATACGTTCGTTGTTCCTTAATAAATATGGATACTTTTCACCAAAGTACCTAAGTATTTTAATAAACACCATATTTGTGTAACTTTGGGATTTCACGTGGTATTTTATTGTTACGTTATTTTACTGAGAACGTGCAGTAAATTTCTCAAAACTAGAGAAAGACCGATTTGAATCTATAATTGAGAAATATAAGGAAATATTGTTTTCCAAAAAGCGATTTGACGTGTTAATAATATAACTATTACCATTGATACACGGTATCGTGTTATAAATTCCTGCTCGTACATAGGTTAAGATTATAAATACGTGTTTTAAATACTTCTCTTTCTTTCTACAACATTTGTTTCATCAGACGAACTATCGTCTAACAAAGACGAATACGAGGGTCAAACTGAAAGTTCTTAGAAAATCAAAAACTGATTACATTAGCCAGTTATTAGTTTTATTATATCTTTTCAAAATATTGTCCATTGACGTCAATACACCGCTGCATGCGATGGAACCACTGGGAAAAGCACTTTGCCCACTCGTCCTTAGGGGTCTCTTCAATGGCATCGCGATACGCAGCCACCGCTTCTTCAGCATTCATAAACCGCTTTCCTTTAAGTTTTTCTTTAATTTTTGGAAATAAATAAAAATCACAAGGCGCGAGGTCGGGGCTATACGGCGGGTGACCCAGTAATTCAACGTTTGATGTCGCCAAATAGTCGATCGTTCGCTTGGCGGTGTGCGACGAGGCGTTGTCGTGGTGAAGGAGGATCCTACTGCGAGGTCGTTTCTCTCGAACTTTTTCCAAGACAAGTGGCAAACAATTGGTAGTGTACCATTCTGCAGAAACTGTTTTTTGATCCTCTAACACAATTGTTGCGAAATGACCTATCCTTCCAAAGAACGAGGCCACCATTTTTTTCCCGCACTTCGATCTCTCTTCACTTTAGTTGGCAACTCCTCGAAAGGAAACACCCACTGAGCAGATTGTCTTTTGGTTTCAGGATCATAACAGTAAATCCAGCTTTTGTCACCTGTTAGTATGTCGAACACAGCATTTGAGTCACCTCCGTTAAATCTTTCAATCATTTTACGGCACCAATCCACACGATGGAGTTTTTGAGCCTTAGTCAAATTATGAGGTATCCACCGGGCGCAAAGCTTCCTGACCGCTAAATGTTCGTGGAGGATTTTGTGCACTTGACTCATACCGATGCCTAAGCTTGTCCGAATCTGCTGATAGGTCACTCTTTTGTCAGTCTCTATCATACGCCGCACAACACAGATGTTATTTTCAGTCGTCGCCGTAGAAGGCCGTCCCTCACGTACATCATCAGTGAGATTAGTGCGACCACGTTTAAACTCATTAAACCAGTTGTAAACAGTCGCACGAGATGGGGCTTCATCGTGAAAGGCCAATCGTAGTCTATCATAACTTTCTTGTCGACTTAAATGACATCGAAAGTCATAAAAAATCATTGCACGAAAATTTTCTCGTGTTAAATTCATGTTGACGTGACACAGACAATTTTCAATTTGCCGCCAAATCGTAAAACAAATGACAAATGAATGAAATATATACTCAGTAATATTGGCAAAGAGTTCTATTTTCAAATTTTAGAATATTTTTTTTATTATATTGTTTATAAGTGGCCAGTTCTAAGAACTTTCAGTTTGACCCTCGTATACCAGGGAGTCCATTGTTTTTTTTGCCTGTTTCACAAGTATTCGACGCAGATGTTTACAATGAAATGGCGCTAACCAATGGGTCCAGCACCGGTTAACGTAAACGTTACTTTTTGACGTACGTCAAGGATGTCATTTTGTGAAACAACGCAATTTTTGGTTTGACGATAGTTAGCGCCATTTTTGACGTTTACGCGTGCGTTAAATTGTGGTGAAACAACCGGCCCTTATTCGCTAGATAAATTCAGAGCCTCTGGTTACTACATACAAGTCATCATCATCGTCATCGTTCTAGAGTTATCCGGATTACAACCAGACTTGCGCCTTGAAGTCTGTGGTCATTCGCAGAGCGTCTGCCGTTTGACCTCTGAAATCCTAAGGGATACCGATATCCCATGGCTTAGACCAGTGTCAGACAGCTGGCATCGACGGCTTACTGTGTATAAGTAGGTACTTCAGCAATCAAGCAGCAATACGCCTACTTATTCTGGATCAGACTTGCATTTGAATACCAATACAGATATCGAATCAGTATATTTAAAACATCTTAAACGTTGATCACACCCAGATTATAATAAAGTACTTTGTTTGCATTTCTCTCAACGAAATAACGGTGGGATGTTTTGAAAAACAGATGACACGTTTATGAACACACTTCCAGATAGTAAAAGTGTTCTGTTATGATTTGACGCACGCATCGGCTCAGTGACGCGCACGAAAGTGCATTTCTAACATTTTTAAATACGCACTGGCCTGACCTTCGCACGCCATTTCACGTAAAAGGTATTTTCACATGCTTGCCATTCATAGTACATAATTATAATTATTGACTGTTTAGCGTTAAGTGGCCACCGTGCAGTCGTGCACTAACTAGCCATCTAGCGCCTTGTACTGCGAATCGCTCGATCGGAATCGATATTTGAACGTGTTTATAATTTCTCACGATGTTTTCATTCGCCAATTTAGCCTGTATACCTATACAGGCTAAATTGGCGAATGAAAACATCGTAACAGATTCTCAGGTGAGAATCTAAAAATTATAATAGATTTTGAATTCTGGGTATAGATTGTTAGTAAAGTTCCCCGTAGCGTTATTTAGGCCTGTCCAATGTATATGTTGGTCTACTTTAAACAGTCGTCTGGCCCATGAAAGCTAGCTATAGCTATTAGCTATACAATAATAGCTCAGCTTTTCAACTTCTCACATATTTTTAACCAATTTGCGCACTGCACTACGAATTATTTGGTCCGCCACTGTCTTCGTAAGCAGATTTTAAAATGCTATACAGGACTGGCAGATAACCTACAAGACAGAATACGCAGAATACAATGGATTTGCCACTTTGCAATTTCATGCTTCGTAATAAAACAGCTGTCTCGTTTTCACAAACATTATTAATTCATAAAACCTATCTACCATGCCTGCGGGTCTTAGCATTATTTATCAGTCTACTTCGTTGGTGCTGTGGTATGAGTTGAACGCTTATTATGTTTATGACTAGTCTACTCAACACTCTTGTTTATTTATTGTCGTACGGCTGAACACAGGGCTCTTCTCATTTTTATAAGCTGTGGCCGCTATTCTACCACGCTGGCTACGCGCATTAAGAATTCGTAACATACGAATGTTTTCCCACGATTATTTTCTTTACAGTTTAGCAAGCGTCAAATGACATAATAATTAGATAATCGAGAGACTAACTCGCGGCATAAATGTGCGCGTGGGATTGGTAGGTCTCGGGTTCGATTCCCGGGTCGGGCAAAGTGTTATTGGGTTTTTCCGTTAGGAAATTCTCAGTAGCAGCACGGAGTCTAGTAATGTGCCCCGTACGGCAATAGGCTCGCCCCCTATTACGTGAGACCTAACAATTCCTGGCGAAATGTGGGTGTTATATTACACCTCTGCTTACCTCTTCGAGGATACAGGCGTTAGTCTATAAAAAAAAATTTGAAATATAATTTCACTAAATTTAGAACCTTGTCAGTTCCTCGTCTCACAATGCCACGCTTCGCTAGCCCCCTACTCTCTTAAAGTGTAAAATAATAATTTATGCTTGGCCCCTTTGCGACTGTTAAGTATTTGATGCCATGCAACATTGCAATGGTTGGTTTTATATGTACCGGATAGCCGTTAATGTTTCCATATCAGGTTTCATTCTAAAGGTTACGCGTTAATTTCTAACTAAACGTGGCACACGAGCAACTACTACGTAGCCAGTTATGCGTAGAGCTCGTTTAACGTCCTACGAAGGCCATCATAATACTATAGCCCATTGCATCATGACTTGCCCGTTTTTGCCTCTAACTTGTTGGTAGAAACATGTCTGTGGCATATATGCTATCATTGCCTATGTGAACTCAATGGTAAGCGGGTTACGCGATCGTGAGCCAGTGCCGGCCAACTAAAATCCTAGAAGTTAGAAGAACTTTTTCTCTTCAGATTAAGTACCACGGTTTCGTACCATTGCACTATCACACTTAAAGTACATCAACTGCTGGACCAAAACTTGTCCCAATTTGCGTCACTATAGCATTGTAAGTTTGACGACCGGTTGGTGCAGCGGGAGTGTAAGCGACTGCTACGGCGATGGTCGCGGTTTCGATTCCCGCTCGAGTCAAACATTTGTGTGCATGAACATGGATGTTTGTCTTGGTCTGGGTGTTTCTATGTATAATATGTATGTATTTACAAAAAAATAGTAGATATGTATGTTTATCCATTATCTAGTACCCATAACACAAGCTCTGCTTTGTTTGGGACTAGATGGTGATGTGTGTATGTGGTAGAATATTATTATTATTAAGTCAATAGAAAGATTTGGTCTACTGTGCCATGCTGGCTAGACGGGTTGGTATTGAATTTGAGCTTGAGTTTTCCGTCTCTTCACAAAAATATCAAAATATATGAAATGGTTTAAATCTAGGTAGGTACATAAGATTAAGATGGTAATGAATAAGTTCGTCTGTTGAAAAAAGTGACCGACTTAAAATATCGTGGTTGAACTTTCAAATATCGTTATCTGTTTGAAGTGCGAGCATCAGATGGTAGTCGTTCCGTGCAAACATCAAAATGCCGCCGCAGCTGTTTCAAGGCGACCCCCGCAGAGTTAGGAATAAGAAGAGGAACAGATTTATTAAATCTGCAGACAAGCTTGCAAAGGATTACCTCGGATCTTTTATACAAATAAATGCTATCGAATTATCGATGTTTTACTTTTCTAAGGTCTTTCTGGTGAAAAATTCCACACGCGTTATAAAGTAGGGACTATTCCTAAATATTAATGATTTATATGCTAGTAATGTAGGTATGCTTAAAAATATAAATGTTTAAAAAAGATAAAAACTGGAAATGCATGTGTATTCAATGCCATGTATTAAAAAGCCAAAAAGGCTGTAATCACGAATAATTACAGAATATTGTACAACTTGTTAGTATTTATTTTTCGAATTTTATTTCAATTTATTAATGTGAAATCGGTACCTCTCTTACTATCTTGTTGGAATATCCATATAATGCCGGCGCCATATTTGGATTTGTAGAGCGTTGTCCCACTTACACATCGGTGAGTGAAGAAATTTATACTTACATTATAAACACTCAAAAAGCCCTTACTGAGGCCACTGAGGTTTGAACCGGCGCCTCGCTGTTCCGACACCCGTGACCGGACCCGTTAGCCGTTACGCCAGCATTGAGTGGGAACTGCCGTGCGAAAAAGGCGACCACATTTGAGCTAAGAACATTTCGTGTGCTGAGTACTTATTGTGTAGTGACGAAATACTGCACTTTACAACAATGATTAAATCGCCGAGCAAGAGTCAATCTAATCCGGACCCGTCGAGTGATTCTTCAGCCCCGACAAATGTAACGCAGCGCAAACGTAAACAACCTGGAAGTGAGTTTACAACGGCTATCGAAACGCTTAAGCGAGATATAGACAAAAAGCTCGATGACTGGCGGGAGAAACTTGATACTGCTATATTGAAGATATCAGATAGCGTTGCAAATATAAAGTTGGAGCTTAACACCATATCACAGGTCACCTCGGATATTAGGGAAGAACTGAATTCACTACGTTCTGGCCAGGTTGCGCTGTCTAACCAGGTGTCCAACTTGGAAACTAAACATTGCATGGTCACTGAAGATGTGGCTAGTATCCAAAAAGCGGTCCAGTACGCCATGGATGACCAGGCTGAACTCAAGGAGCAGATGAAAGCACTATCTAATGGCAGTAAAGATAGCGAGGCGTTGAGACATGACATAGCCAACCTAGAGATGAAAATTGAGTCGCTGGAACAGCAGGCGCGTCAGTGTAACTTAGAGATGTGCAACATCCCGGAGAAGCGCAATGAAAACCTATTCACCATTATGCAGGATATTAGCTCTAAAATAGATTTCCCTTTGAGCGAAAAGGATATTCTCGCAATACACAGGGTTCCGCATGCTCATAAAGACAATAAAAACCCCAAAAACATAATAGTAAAATTAAGCTCCCGTATATTGAGAGATAATGTATTAAGCGCATTTAGATTGGCTAAGGGACTTAATACTGAACAGCTGGGCTTTGCTGGTAGTTCCCGTCGTATATTCTTACACGAACATCTGACATTGAAAAAGAAGGAGTTATTTCGACAATGTAAGGAAGCAGCAACTAAAAGTAACTTCAAGTTTGTCTGGGTCAAACACGCAACTATACTTGTGCGCGAGACAGAATCTGCCCCGGCGATTGCAATACGGTCGGCGAAGGATATCTGCAAGATCAAGCCTACTGCAAGACCAGCTGACAAATAACGTCTCAAGACAAACGGTGGTACCTTCTAACATAGTTATTTACGATGGAACTACATTACTTATATTATTACATTTAATTACCGCACTTGTGAAAGATCTCAACAATAATTTTGCTTTCTGCTGTAAATATTGCTATACAGTTAAAAATTATCATAGAACGTATCTGTTGTTATATAATAATAATCGTCATTCGACGTTATTTTGCTCCACAAATATCTGCATTCATTGTTTTAATTTTTCATATACACTCTGTGTTTTGTACAATGTTTATATCGCGCGTGCGCACTTTGTATGCATTATTTCTTGCTCTGAACATTTTTGTAAATATTCAAACTTGCAGTTATTATGTTTAAATGTTAATTACTATAAAATGTGTTGTTGTAAGTATTCAGACGCTTACTGCCTTTTTCGGTATAGTCGTAATACTATAGCTCGCACATATCTGTTGTCACACATAAAATACAACTTGGAGCAGTTTTGGTTTGCTGTGATCTTTCTTAGCGTTTATTTAGTCGTACTTACTTTTACTACACATATATTACGGCTTATACGTTTGCGACATCCACTATGTTACATGATATAACGGTATACTACCAAAATTGTAGGGGCATTAGATCCAAACTAAATATGATGTACATGAATATCCTATCGAATTGTTATGATATTGTTATACTTACTGAGACTTGGTTAACACCACAAATCTTTGATACTGAATTTATTGATCGGCGCTATATTGTTTATAGGTGTGATAGAGACCGTTTAGCTACAAACAAGAAAGACGGAGGAGGAGTCCTAATAGCAGTGTTAAAGAATTTACGTTCTACATGTGTAACTTTTGATTCTGCGTTTTGCTCATGCATAGAACACATAATCATACAGTTACCTGGCAAGGGCCATGATAAGTATATATTTAGCGTTGCCTATTTTCCGCCTAAAACACCTGAGGACGTTTACCTTACCTACTTCGATAAATTGCAATTTCTTATTGAAACTTTTTCGTATAACAATTTTTTCTGTTTTGGTGATTTTAATCTACCCTATATCGAGTGGCTGCCGGCAGTTAATTCTGAGACTGAGTTAGCATTGATCTGTTCCGGTAATTCCTCTGTTTGTCAGCATATAGCAAACTTTTTGTCTCTTATGCATGCTTACCAATTTAATAGCTTTAAAAATGATAGGGGTAACATACTAGATTTATTGATTAGTAATAATGACTGCCCTACATTTTCACCCTCAAACGTATTGTTGCCAGTTGACAATTATCATCCTCCTTTCTGCACTGTTATTAAATATAAACCTTCGCTGCAGCTAATGCATCCAGCAAAAATTAAAAAATATAACTTTTATAAGGCAAACTACGACTGCATTAATGAAGAGTTAGATAACACGGATTGGGATATGCTCTTTCATGGACTATGTGCCGAGGAATGTGTGAATATATTTTATGAAACAATTTTTAAAATCATAAAATCTCATACTCCTATGGCTATATCACGCTCATCCAAATATCCAATTTGGTTCTCGAAGTCATTAATAAGAATTTTTAATAATAAAAACAAGGCCTGGGTGAAGTGGAAATCCTACGGTAACATTTCGGATTACGAACAATTTTCACTTTTTAGGCGCAGGTTTGATGCTTTATGTAGAGATGATTATCGTAAATATATTAATTCTATCCAAGACAATATCAAAAATAATATAAAATATCTTTGGAGTTACATTTCACATCGTAAGGGTAATGTCGGTATTCCAGCCACCATGTATTATAAAGACCAAAGCTCTAGTAGTCCAGAGGAGATATGTAACATGTTTATGACATATTTTCAATCGGTTTACGAAACTTCTAATCTAAGTTTAAGTGAATGGGTGCCTCCTACCGAGTGTGGGGAAAATGCTACTATTATTTCAAGTATAACATTTAGTAGTCACCAAATTCTAAAGGAATTAAGATCATTAGATTGTAGCAAAGGGCCAGGACCTGATCGTATACCACCCTATTTCCTTAAAAAAACAGCAAGTAGTATTGTTATACCCCTCAATATTATATTTAATAAATGTTTAGCTGAGGGCATTTTCCCTGGCATATGGAAAAGAGCAAATATAACCCCTGTGCATAAGTCGGGATTGAAGCAAAATGTAGAGAACTACCGTCCTATTTCTATTCTGTCCACTTTGTCGAAGCTTTTCGAAAGACTGGTGTTTAACGAAATTCATAAGACGTTATACTCCATCATTATAGAGCAGCAACACGGTTTTATAAAGAAAAAGTCAACTACCACTAACTTATTAATATTTACTGACTATTTATTTAATAACTTAGATCTACAAGTACAAGTTGACGCAGTTTACACCGACTTTCGAAAAGCTTTTGACAAAGTGGACCATGATTTACTTTTGAGAAAATTAGCCTTCAATGGCATCCGGGGTGACCTACTCCGTTGGTTCGCGTCATACATAACAAATAGGTCTCAAAATGTTGTAATTAAAGGATACCAGTCAACATCAATAACTGACAAAATTACATCTGGCGTGCCCCAAGGATCCATTCTAGGCCCTCTTTTGTTTATTCTTTTTATAAATGATATTGGTGCGTGTTTTAAGCATTCGAAATTCCTACTCTATGCTGATGATTTGAAAATATTCAAATCTATTAAAACGCACCAAGATTGTAATTTGTTACAGGAGGATCTGGACAGGTTATCGGTATACTGTACAAGAAACAAACTCCATTTAAACCTATCTAAATGTTCAACCATTACGTTCACAAAAAATAAAAATTGCTTTTCATACAATTACAATTTAGATGAAACATTTTTGGTTAAGGTAACTTCAATTCGAGATCTTGGGGTGTTACTTGATGACAAATTGCACTTGGATCTACATATTAACAATATAATTAACAATGCTTATCGTATGTATGGTTTTGTGATGAGGTCAACAAAGGAATTTAAACGCGTAAGCACCTACACTCACCTTTATAAATCGTTGATAAGATCACAGCTCGAATATGCTACAGTCGCGTGGAACCCATATTACAACAAATATATAGATAGTTTGGAAAAGGTACAACGTAAATTTCTTAGATCTATGCATTATAGATGTTTCAAGAACTACTGCTCTTACAAAGATTTACTTGCAAAATATAGACTGATGACTCTGAAGTCCAGAAGGCTATATCTCGAGATGATGCTACTCTTTGACTTGTGTAACAACAGATATGAATGCGCTTGTTTAACTAATAGACTGTGCTATGTTGTGCCCCGAACAGTTATAAGGCGGGAGGTGCGCACACACCCACTTTTTGTTGTCACTTCATGTCGAACTAATGCTGGAATCCGTGCGCCATTGCGTCGAATGAGTAATGACTACAACAAATATTTTACTGCTTTAGATATGTTTGCTATGTCTCATAACAGATTTCGTAGCGCTCTAATCCAGAAAATGAATACTAATGAGTTGATGGAATCACATGACTGCTTTTTGTAATTCATAAACAAAAATGTAATGTAATTAATATGTTAAAAATACATAATATAATATTAATTAATTATAAGTTGTGGATAACGGTGTGAGTTGCATATTTATATCTATATATTATGTAAGATTAGTTTTAAGACACAATATGTAACTGTTTGTCTATCCCAAATAAATAAATAAATAAAAAATAAATAATGAAATGCCTAAACCAATACCGTTTAGTAAGTAGCTATTCAATATCGACCATAAGTAGCTAAATTGTCAAAATTGGTGAATAAGGCAGAAAGGGCTAATAATAACCACTCGAATCCCTTTTTAAGTGTCTGAATTACATAAAACGTATTGGTAAGGGTCATTGAAAAAACTACCTACGTATCAGACATACACAGGTACTTTCAAGTTACGTAGGTAAATAGTGCTTATTTTTGAGAATAATTACAAAGATGTATATTTGGACCTGATTTACCACTTTGCTAAACGCATATAAATAATAATTGATATTAGTAAATTTTTTTCTTCTGTTAAACGTTGATAAAATAAAGTGTTTATCAGGTATCTGGTTGCCACAGTATCCTCTTCGATGGCGTATTAACTCTGTTTAATTAGGGATGTAGCGCTCATAGCGAAACTTGGCTTGCCGTTCGTAACAGATCGGCAAAGTTAAGTAACGCTTGCACAGGTCACCACTTGGATGGGTGACCGTGTGTGGCATTTACATCTGAGCGCTACCGTGCTTCGGAGGGCACGCAAAACTGTCGGTCCCGGTTCTTGCCTAAGTATAAGGATCGTTAGGCCATGTCGGAGGCCTTCGGGCGGTCTGAAAACTCCGATTCCAGAGTTGGCCACACACTCACACGAAAAACAAACAAACAATTTGGATCAGATGACCGCGCGTGCCTGAGTACTCCTAGGTATTATACTAAACCTAAAAATCCAATTCAACAAATTTAAATTATCGACACCGATCGATGAAATGAGAATGGTAACGATAGCAATGATGAAAGCGTTATTGGCGTGGATGAGATCGTGAAGGCACTGGGAAGTATGAAAGTAGGTAAGGCTGCAGGCTATGATAGGATTACAGTCGAAATGCTAAAGGCAGGACAGGGCATCATAGTTAGTCACTTGCAGCGGTTATGTAACTTGTGCTGGAGCACCGGCCGGGTACCTAATGACTGGGCCACAGCTGTAGTTGTGCCTCTTTATAAAGGAAAAGGCTCACAACAAGACTGCAAACACTATAGAGGCATTAGCCTTCTCAGCATTGTTGGCAAATTGTATGCAAAGATACTGATTGAAAGAGTTATGAAAGTAACCGACAAGAAAATATGGGATGTACAAGCGGGATTCCGAAAGGGTATGGGGTGTACGGATCAAGTCTTTTCCTTGCGATGCATAGCCGAGAAATTTTTGGCCAAAGTTCGTAAGGTCTATTGCGCATTCGTGGATTTGGAAAAGGCTTACCATAAAGTGGTGAGGAATGGAATGTGGTCGGTACTGTCGATGTATGGGGTGAACAGCAGCCTCATTCGAGCTCTGAAATCCCTTTATGAGGCTTCTTGAGCTTGTGTGAGGATAAACGGAGCATACACTGACTGGTTTAACATTAACACAGGCCGTGGCTGTTCAACCTCTTCATGGACAGTTGTTTACTAAATTTGAAACATTGATTGTGGATTAAGGATGAATGAGTTACTTGTCAAATGCCTCATTTATGCTGATGATCAGGTTATACTTGCGTCTTCAGCGGAGGAGTTGCAGGAGATGGTAACAATCATGCATGGTGCCTTAGAGAGGAAAGGAATAAAAGTGAATGTAAGTATAACGAATGTTATGGTTTTTGAAAAGGAGGAATGCGTTACGGCTTGTAATGTTATGATCGATGGACAACGAGTGGAGCAAGTGAATGAGTTTGTATATTTAGGTACGCTGTTTACAAGAGATGGTAAGAGTGAAGAAGATATTGAAAGAAGAGTTAATGCAGGTAATTGTGTTAATGCAGCTCTGAAGGCGTTTATGAACAGTCAAAACGTGTCCAAAAGGCACTTTGGCTGTGCATAGAGGGGTGTGCCTACCCTTATGTATGGTAGTGAAAGTTGGGTATGGCAGAAGAGACTTGAAAGTTAATAAATGCTGTAGCAATGAGAGCACTGAGAAGTATGTGTGGTGCGTCTTTGACCGACAGAGTAAAGAATTGTGTGATACGAGAGTGGTATGGGGTAAAAGAAGATGTAGTGACAAGCATCGAGAAAGGCATGTTAAGATGGTTTTGGCACATGGAGAGAATGTCGAAAGACGGACAAAAAAGATATATAAGGCAAGTGTGAATGGGACGGGACGAAGGGCAATACCTAGGCGGACGTTCCCTGACAGATTGGAGACATCCTAAAGAAAGGACAGGTCAGAAGTAGGTACCCAAAACAGAAGAGCATGCATGAGAAACTTCATCAAATGGGAGCTTCATTTGCATTCACTCCCATCAAATGGGAGTGAATGAAGCAAGGGAGGTACTTACATATGTCAGGATCGTTGCAAATGGTGTTCCGTAGTCTCTGCCTACCCCTCCGGGAAACAGGCGTGAGTCTATGTATACCCGTATGTATTGTAAATTATCGCTCGAAGTTTGTCGTCACCATAAGGCTTAAGTTCAATGCGACAACTTCAATGCAGATACAGATGAATATTAGACTTTATTAATCATTGCACCTTGAAGTTGTAATTTGGTTTGGTTATTGTATATTTTAATCAAATGTTCATGCTCCAGTTTAAATTGTACTTAATATTTGTTTTTAAATTCAATGTATTATTATCGTTTATAATGGAAACATACTCATTTTTAGATTTGACTAGAGGAAGCCAGCCATAAGCCAGCAGCTACGCCTGCATTTTTTTTAATTTACCCGTTTTGGCCGATCCCGTGGGAATTTCGGGAAATCCCTTCTTAGTGCACCCCTACGGTCTCCAAGGAACACACATGCCAAATTTCAGCTTCCTGCGCCCAATAGTTTCGGCTGTAGCGTGTCTGTCAGTCAGTCAGTAACGCAAGGATTTTATATATTAAGATTAGACAGAAAGTAGCTCGTTTTCCCTTTATAAACAATCAGCCATTGTATCTTCTATCTGTTTACAATTTTGTGTTGATTACTCGTATGGCGTAGTTTATTCATGCATAGCAGTTTAGCACTCCATTTAGCACTTTGATTAATGCTTTTAAATTTTGACATCGGCAAGATCTTTGTGTTTATTGAGACCCTGTGATACAGTAGGTATTATTAGAATTGATTGCTGGATATTGCTTCTTGATTTCTTTGATGTAAAACAATAATTAGAAATTAATAAATAACTTTGATTAAAGGTTATGCTTAGATTACTTCAGATAAAAGTTACAGTTAATCAAACAATTCTTTGCAGTGTTTAGACTTAAAATATATAAAGCAGTTAATTTCGTAATCAGTTTATTATAGTACGATGTGGTATCGGAACGTGAATAATTCTCGATTACGGAGTGGAAACGAACACTTCTGATAACAGCCGTTTATAAGTAATTGATTTCGATGAAGAAATCAATACATCGGGGCCCTGAGACTATGAAGCTACGATTAGTATGATGGTGGACGCACCGCCTATGTTGTATAAGTTGGTTAAGTCTTAAACCACGTACCTATTAGCTATCCAGTATAAGCGTAAATTTAATAGCTGCCATATTGCGTAAGCACTTTAGTTATTCAATATATCTATTGTTAATATAACATTATCGAAATGTATGATTTAAAAGACCGGCCAGACTGATAATAAACAATTATGTGTTCCATTGCACTCGTTAAACGAACAATAAATTTTCTGAACTGTCTGCAAAGAAATGATTTTTGTCTTTTCTTTGTTATGTTAAGTTGCTTCAAGTGAGGAATTTATTATTTTTATAATAATTTAAATTTATTTCGTTACACTTTATAAAATATGTAATGACTTCACTTAAACATAGATTTGCCGATGTCTAGCCCATACTTTACAGGCAGATTTGGATTTGGTGTCAGAAGTAAATTCCGATCAGATAAGTACCTACTGAAGAAGAAAACGTGAGCAAACTTTACGCAACCTTACATATGCAATGGTATAATAGTCGTAATCGACGTTCCTGTGACTCTCATGTTGTAACCAATCAAATCAATTTTTTTGTTATTTCATCTCACATGCATACCTATAGGTTACATTATAAGTTAGGTTATAGCCACAAGAAGAATCTTCAAAGGCAGAGAGCAGTGATATTTCTTAGGATAGGGTTGATTTGACCACGGTCTCATGGAGGAAAACATACAGGAAACAAAATTAATTTGTCATGGGACCCCAGCAGATCCGCCCTGCTACCAGTAAACTTAATTGGAAAATATGTAATCCCAAAGTAAGCAGATTTTTATTGGATTTATGTATACGTTTTCCATGGTGCGGGTACACACTCGGTGCATTTTACTTTCTATCTAGCTTGAGCGTCAACATCGGTATGTTGGAGGCATTTCATTCCGCTGTGCTAAAGTACGAAAAGTTAGCAAAAGTAGCCAACTCACGCTAGGCTTCTGCAGATCGAACTTACGGCAGAATGCCGATACTACTGCCTTCGAATAAAAATTGATACTCAACCAACTGATTTTAAGCCTCACAGACGTAAATTCAGATTTTCGTTTTCAAGTACCTACTTTAAAATTGGTATGAAATTCAGGTACCAACTTAATTATGTCTGGAGGCAGTAAATTCGTTTTCTCCGTGGACATATTTATTACTTACCTATCGCGTAGGTATTTGACATTAATTTATTTTCGATTGAGTTTTGTTTGATTACTACATGCACTTTCGATTTCCACAGTACACATGTACTTATAATTGGGAAAATCACGATTTTCTTTGCCGTTTTTTTAAGGTTCGACTATAATGATTGAACTGGTACTTATTTTCAATTTGGACTTTAGATTCGTTCTAGCTAATACTTTAACAATTTAAAGTGAATGAAAAATCTACCAATTATAAAGTCAGTTATTGTATATTTTTCAAAAGGCCCAGAGCCTTTTATCCTATCGTCAAAGTAAAATCTGCAAAAACATATGAAGGAGGATTAAAGATTATTTTGAATCTAGACCTCGCTTATTTGACAAACAAACTTAATAATACAGCAGCGCAGTCCCGCTACGCTGTTTATTGACTTTTCTGCTACACTTGTGTATACATATGTGCATGATAACATAATAATTATTACTTTGAAAGATAGACGCCTTTCAAACGATTGACTTTGAAAATAATAACGGTTTTAGCAGCCACAATGTCATTTTTAAATCTCTATCTATAGACAACCCGCATGTATAATAACTGATGATTGATGATGATGAAGCTTTTTTATGCTAGTTCCATGTATGGAGAGCTCTCCTTAATTTTCCTTTTTTTTATAATAATCGTGAAGCGGTTCACATAATACACATTCACAATACACAATCTGTAGTCTCAATCATCATCATCATCATCAGCCTTTAAGAGTCCACTGCTGGACTAGGCCTCTCCTTTGAAAGGAGAAATTGGCCTACTATACCACGCTGGCCAAACGGGTTGGTGTAGGGTTTGTATCAAGTTTTCCTTCTCTTACAGTGCTGTTCTCTGCATAATATGCTCTCTCTGTCGGCTCTTACGACACCCATGGGATGATATGGGGTGGTGACATTCCGTATTCTTAATCCGTAACCACACGAACGTAGTCTCAATACATTCAGAATATAGTGGCTGTGACATACGGACAGACAGATAGACAGACATGGCGAATCTATAAGGGTTCCACTTTTTGCCATTTTTACGAAATTGTTTGAGTTGCTAGACATGTTATGTAAAGAGACGATATGTATTTAGGCAAAGAAGTAACGAATATGAAGGTAGAAGGACGAATAAGGAGAGGAAGGCCTAGTTAAAGCTGGATAGGCTGTGTGTGTATGGACATGAAAGAGAAAGGGGTAAATGAGCGAATGACGAGCGACAGAGAATAGGAGACACTGCCCCTACCTCAAATAGATTGGGACCAGGGCATAAAGATGGTGATATGCCAAAATCGATGTAGAGCATGGACTCTAGATTGATGCTGTATTTTGGATACAGCAAATACCACGTAATTCTTTATTTTGATCTTTGGTCCAACCATGGTCCAACACTCCGGTCTCATGTCACTGTAGATAGCAGAAGAGACCTTAAGGAGTAGGCAGAGGTGTAATATTACACGCACATTTCCTCTTATGAATTTTTAGGCCCACGTACTAAGGGGCGAGCCAGACTCCTTGCTGCTACTAAGAATTAGAAAAAACTTAGTAACAATTTTTGCCCAACTCGGGAATCGAACCTGGGACTTGGGACCGATCATATGCTATCCACTAGACTACGGAGCAATATTAACCTTATGTCTAATAATAATTTGTATCATTCTAACCACCTGCGTGTTTGAAAATAAGTTGACGATGATGTTTTGATATAACATTTGAATGCATAGAGGATAATAATACTAAACTACTAAGTGGTCGGTCGAGGGTCGAAAACTACACAGAAAGTATGAAGGCTGCTTTTCGGGAAATTCGAATCAAACGATGATGAAGGATAAAATATGCAAACCTGGATAAACAATACAAATCAGACAGTACTTACTGAATCAGAGAGTTAGAGAAACGATTGTTTTCAATTCAAAGACTGATTGTTCTTTAGAAAGCGATACAATAGCATATTTTATGTGGTGATTCAATTAGTGAACCTAATCAAATTATTATGTCTTACAAACAGATGAAAAAAAAACTTAAATTAGCAAAGTAGGTATCACTACATCATCGTCTTCATCATCAGCCGCTACCAGCCACTTTGCGTCACTCCACCTAGCCGGAGGGCGTCCTACACTACGTTTGTTAAGACGCGGTCTCCACTCTAGAATACGGCTACTCCAACGGTTATCGGTTCTGCGACAAACGTGACCAGCCCACTGCCACTTCAACGTGCTGATTCTCTGAGCTATGTCGATTACCTTGGTTCTCTGTCGGATCACTTCATTTCAAATTCGATCCTTCAGAGAAACTCCGAGCATATAGCCCTCTCCATAGCTCGCTGAGCGACCTTAAATTGGTGGACTAGTCGCACCATCAGTGTCCACGTCCGAGACGTGGACACCGTAAGTCATAACCGGTAAGACGCATTCGTTAAAGACTTTTGTATTAAGGTAGGCATCTAGACGTTCCCAAATGACGCTGATATGAATGATAATTATAAAACCGACTTTCATGAAAACGTATACCTACAGACTAGATTATATACCTGCTCAGCTTTTTTTACGTTCATTTTGACACTCAAACAAGAAATTAAAAAATATTTTTAATTGTTTGATGGCAAAGGTAACTACATACGTACCTTTACATTATGACCTCTAAAAGAGAATAGCGGATTTATTTTGTAAGATAATTATAATCTGCATTAAAATCCACACTTACGAAAATTTATAAAAATAACTAATATTATACTTCACTAAGTTATTTTCAGACATACCATAGTCATATGTCTTGAAGACACGATGATACGGAATTCTTTGTGTCCTTGACCGGACTTTTATTATAGAGCGTAATAAGCTGCATCAGCTCTATCAGGTTAATGTTGGTTTAACATAGCCTGAAGTCCTAACGATCCAAGCTATTTACATTTTAAGACAATTCGTTTTTTATAATTGATCGAAATTAATATTAGTTGCCGATATGTAGGTTTGCCACGTGCTCTTTGTTAGTAGACAACCGGAAGTCCTAATGTGTGCGTCTTAAGTTTAGAGGTCCTGTAATGTTAAGAGGTTTAGAGTCTAAAGTCTAAGCCTTGAAGGACTGCAGTAATGGACCATACGTGATCATAAGCTCAGTTACATAATTATGTGCTATCTGAAAGAAGTACCGAGAGATAACTTTTACTGAATACCAAACAAATGCGTCAATCTCTAGAGAAGATACATATTATGTACAACATACGTACAAATGCGACTGTCTCACTCACTTACCGAAGAAAGTTGGACGATATCTTTTCGGAAAACCGTAGGAATATTGATTACTTTTTCAGAGCTCATATATCACTACGTAGACGGAGGTCGTTGTCAAAATCCACACTCTTTCTTCCGATGGCAGCTCTCGTCATTTTACCTGCTTAAACCTTAAACTAGTTAGCCCACATTCAAATGGAACTAAAGGTCGAAGGCTAGAGGATGAAAATGATTGCGTGTTTGTTACCTTACAAAAATTTACTTTACAAGACCCTAAAGCAATGCCATTCTGTCGTCGTTCGAAACTAGGACATGGTTACACGTACAGATTTTTATCGATTCCTTATCGTTTTATATGCGTTACATTCTGTTTAATACAAACAACATTTAAATTCGCTTCTCGGCTATGAGATGTGTTCACTTTGAGGATTACACAGAGAATTCGATGAATGCCTTATTGTGAAAATGCCTTACATACCTATATATTTATTCAAAAGTCACCTACATATTGTTAAATTGTTTGTACGTTTTATTATATATTATTATACTATAAATAACATATCATAGAAATTATTTATGGTGTAGTCAATCGAATTAGGGATTAGTTTAAATGAGCGATTGTATTATATCTGCTTATACATATTTCGTGTGGTCCGTGTGGTGACGGATTAAGAATACGGATTGTCACCACCCCATATCGTCCCATGGGTGTTGTAAGAGCCGACAGAGGGAGCATATTATGCAGAGAGCACCACTGTAAGAGAGGGAAAACTTGATACAAACCCTATACCAACCCGTTTGGCCAGCGTGGTATAATAGGCCAATTCCTCCTTTCAAAGGAGAGGCCTAGTTCAGCAGTGGACTGTTAAAGGCTGATGATGATGATACATATTCCAAAATCTAGAAAATTTTGTAAATTGCTTTCTCGACTACGAGAAGTACAAATAGAGCCAGGAAACTGAATGATATTTTTAACCGTATTCAACACAAGGGGGCGTTCCATTATGTTCAACGTCTATATATTTTTTTATGTATGTCCGTCGCTTTTTCATTAATTTGTATGGTAACTGAAGTTGAAAATTATATTTTTGAATTCTTGTTATCTTATACTTGATGGAAGTGTTGTTAGTATCTTAAATTACTTGCAATACAGGGGTTATTATTGAGAGACAGTCATAGCCTAGAACCTAGAGCTGCCAACAGACTACCATGCATAGGGTTCAAATCCACGGCTCGCACCACTGACGTTTCGGAGTTATGTGAGTATTGAATTTTTTTTTTATGTTAATAGGCGGCAAACGAGCAGACGGATTGCCTGATGGTAAGCAATTACCGCCGCCCATGGACACAAGCAACACCACAGGAGTCACAAGTGCGTTGCCACCCCTTGGGGTTGGGAAAAGGGATAGGATGAGGAGTGGGATCAGGGAGCAGGGATAGGGGATAGGGCCTGCGGCACTCTCAGTCACCGAACGAAACGGAACAGTTTAGGTACTGTTACTTTACGTCGATTTTTTTGAGAGGGTAGTACTTCCCCGGTCGAGCCGGCCCATTCATGCTGAAATCAGCAAGGCTCTACTACCTTGTATTGAATTGTTAATTATCGCTCGCCCCGTGCCTTGGAGAGCACGTTTGAAGATCTTTGATAGTCGTTATAGGGCGTCAGTACTCCTGAATAAACTGACACTAGTTTAAACCATGGAACGTCGCTAGTCGCTACCCTTTTCGGGTTGCGGAGGTGATGCCTCACACGATGCGTCCCGTGGAAAAGCTAATATTCAGCAAAGCCGATTAGTGTAGTAAGCGAACCCCAGGTTGCAATTGGGTTAACGATAGGAAGATGATGACAGGAGTTGAAGCGGTAAACTATCTAAAAAATACATATTGGTTCAATAGTCGTCATGATATTATGACAAAGTTAACACACAGTTGAGTATAATATTAGTATGGTAAGTATGAATTATTGCTGTATTGTTTGTTAATGATAAACAACGATGATTGATTAAACATAAGATACAACACCCATTGATATACAGGCATGTCGTCATGATTGCTGCTTTTAGGGAAACATTGTGCGTCATACTAATGTGCTAATACATTAGTAAATATGTAGGACTTTATTATTTTAATAATAAAATAATGAAGTAAATGTTTTAAAACGCATCTCGAACTTTAAAACTTAAAATAAGCGACAGTCGTTGCGTATGTTATGTCCAATCAAAATCATAGCATACGCAACCTAAGGCTGCAACTTATTTTCAATCTTGATGTTTGCGGGACTGAAATGACTGCATACAGAAATAAATAAATTTATATTAGGGACTATGTAATCAACTATATTTATATTAATTTAATCAAATAATTCATTCATTAATATAATAACTTTCACTTGCAATAATATCTAATAGGTAATGAGCACATGATTAATAAAATAAAATATCTGGGTTTGACTTTTAATTCCGATGACTAGGCAGGGCCGAACCTTCCCTATGTGCAATGTGTGCGGTGCACACAGGCGCCAGGGTGACAGGGGCGCCGCGCGCCGAGATATGCGTTAATTATAACACTTATTTTCGAAAAAGGATGCCAAAAAAGGCGCTTCACAGATTTCGCACACAGGCGCAGTGGCGTAGGAGGTGCAAATAATTTAGGCCGGAATTGTTAGGTAACGACTAAAAAAAAAAAAAAAAAAGGTCATCCGCCCTACGCCACTGCAAAGGCGCTTCATAGATTTCGCACACAGGCGCTGCATTGGGTCGGAACGGCCCTGTGACTAGGTTTGCTAGTTATAAAGAAATCCTTCAATGAAGAGAAATCCCAATATAGTTTGGTTTGGTCCAGGTAGAATTTGAGGGACACAATGTTGATTTTCTTATATTGCCGAGAACACAATGTTGATTCCACTGGAAAACAAAGAATGTTTGTAATTAAGTTCCTTCCTTCTTTCTTTTACTTTAATTCCTTCAAAATTTTCTATGATTTTGAGCCCTGCTAATTTGTAAACGTCTTCCGTAAAAGCGCCACGTAAAACTTAATAATAAAGATGCTTTTTAAATCGAGATGTCCGCTAGCTGCACAGTTTCCTCAATTTATTTAAGGTTGTGCATTAATATAACTATCGGCAAGACATTTTCCGTGACTTACCCACATCAGTGTGCCTGTGCCTACACATTATACCAATCGCAGACAAATCAAATAATTTGCCAGCGACCGGCAGACGTACGTTTGTTGAAGTATAACATATACACGTGGCGGACAGATAACTGTCATCGATAACAACATCCATTACTAACACCAATACTTTATAATCTTACAAACATTTCGGCAATCGTACCTTATCTTTTCGGCGTAGATGACTCACATAAGCGTACATACGTCCTTCGAATCGCATTTGGATTATTTTTATAAAACATCGCTATGGTAATCTAAATAACGTTTTTCCGGATCCTATAATTGATTGTATCGTATTGATTGATCGTATGTTTTTGGGATTACTGATAAATTACGTATATGATATGATATAGGTAATTTATTAGTTTCCCTTGAATACAATTATTGTCAAATTTTGTATAGCTGAATAAATTTGGGTGAAATTTGGAATACTTACCTATAGGTTGGCGTTATTAAAAAAATATACGCACATAACTTCGAAAAGTCAGTGATGCACGTCGTTGGTTTGATCCCGATTCCCCTTTGTACAGCAGTCTGTTGGAACCTCTACGAACCTATTGCTACGTTTAGTTTAGGAACATGTATGTTTATCCTTCAATATTTTTGAGATCACTGATTAGCATATCCAAACATACTCAGCGTTTTCATTTTATTTATTTATTATACTCGGTCCGGAACGGTTTGCTCGACTGAAGGTTTGATCGTATTTCAGAAACACCCAAGCGAAGCCTTTTTCTATTGGCCGCACGGCATTGTTTTCGGAGATAGGTACTACAAGAACGATCTGCACTAAGAGTATTACAATACAACTGTATAGTATAATCAATATTCATATATAATTCATTCAAACTCGGAACAAGTATTTGCTCACAATTTTTGCCTCGCATGGGGATTGAACTTGCTATATCCAGCGCAAGCATAGCACATTAGCTTATTTGGCTCGGTGCCAAGCAAACCGGCAGGATGCCAAGTAAGCTACTGCAGTCAGTGTATTTCTTGTATAAAGTATCCAAACACCATAAATCAATAGTATTTTTTTATTTTTAATATTGGATAAGCTTTTATAGCCCGATAACACAATTTTGTAACTTTATCGATATTACGTACATAACGACTTTTATATCTAGGTATATATAGTACAGGCTTATAATGCATTAGCCTTATTATAAGTGGCTTAGCCGTGCCTGCCGTAGCCTTGGAGTCCAAGATCAGAGGGTAGTATGAGTTTGCACACGATTGTCACGGTGACGATATAGACTAGTCGACGGGAACAATTTCCATAGGTACATTTTTTAAATGAGGGCGCATTTATAAAATGTATGGAAATTGTTCCCGTCGCTAGCGGTCTCTAGCAATCGCTAATATCCACTAGGGGCACTTTTAGAAAATGTATGGAAATTGTTCCCATCGACTAGTCTATCGTCACCGTGACTATCGAGTGCAAAACTCATACCAGCCCCCAGTCGAACCAGAGCGACTGCCGCCTTAGATCAGTGTCAGTATATTCTGGGGTATCGACTGACAAAGATCTTGATGACAGGGGAGACGATAGTTTAATGTGCTCTCTGATGCACGGCCACGTGATGATTAACAATTTAATACGCATATAACTTTGAAAAGGCAGTGGTGGACGCCGTGTATTTGAACCCGATACTTATGTATGCCAATCTATTGGTGGTATCGCCGCTAGTTTTTTGTTGCTATAGAGTAACGTGGCATTTCAAGCATGCCATTCTACCTAAAACTGACCCTAATCATTAAGATCGGGACTAGACGACCGTCTTTTGGATTTTGACTGCACAGTTGGCGTAGTAGTTTAAGCGGCCGCTTCGCTGCTTGACACTGCGCCGAGTGATGTGAGTTCGATTTCCACAGGAGACAACACTTTGTGCGATCCATTAATTGTTGTTTCGAGTCTGGGTGTTCATTGTGTCCGTTGGTTAATCAATACATCAACCTAGTGCTGAGCCTTACTGAAATTACCATTCTTAATTCTGGAACACGGTGTTGTTAAAAGGCGAGATTCGTATCTTTATACACTTGTGGCGATATTTTAACACATTTTCACAGGAAGTATAGCCCAGTCACTCCTGCATAGCCATCATCCTACAAACACAAACCTCTGCTGACTAACTAGGAGGCTTTGATCATAAACTGGATAATTTTGCTTTTTAAAACACTGTTCAATAGGAAAGAAAAACTCGTCAGAAACTTTTTGTATCCTCCTGAGTTGTTTCGACTCTTTATATGATTAGTTAATTAATGACCTGTGCGTCTCACGGTCTCAATATTTAGAAGTCCTAATGTTGACGAAATTATTCTAGACCCGACATTAAATCTCATGCTTTTGGACAGAATTATCTTTGTCTTTCAAACAGATGGTGTTTCATATTTTTATCAATAGCCTGATACACAAACCCTCGTCTGATGAAAAGCGGCCGGTGACTTTAAAAAAATACATTTGACTGCAACTTAATTCGGTTCCCTGTATCACCCCTTTGTAAAATTGCCAAAAAATATTCTACACAAATTGTAAGAACAGTCTTTATCACAGGACTAAATAAGTATATAGGTATCTGTGATAAAAATAACAAAAAAATACATACATATATTAAAAATACACTTTCAGTCTGGCAAATAATTACAAATATACCTAAGTATATATTATATTTATAATTATTTGCCAGATTCTAACTGAAAATGTACTTATTTTTAATATATTACCTACCTAAGCCACTAAATAATAAGTTTGTCAAATAATTATGTATGTTGATTTAAAATATGATATCTATAGTTCGATAGAAAGCACTAATGGACTTCGTTGAATTATTGGCACTTTAAGTAATTACTTAGTGAAACATGTGTAACTTGGTGTATAGCATTGTAAAAAGATTTTATGGTCATTTTTTATGCAGATCAATAAATATATTCCAAACATATGTACTTGTTGTAAAGTAGGTAGGTTATACATTCTTTCGCACCTTGGTATGAACTACTTATCGAAGTTAGGATCAAATAATTTGTTAATCATCTTGCCAAATGGTAAAGGAAAACATCGTTAGAAGACGTGCAAGTCTGAGGATATTCCATAATGTTCTCGAACGTAAACATGTGAAGTCTGCCAACCCACACTTAGCTAGAGACTACAGCTTAACCCTTCCCATAATGAGTAGAAGGCTGTGCTCAGTAGTGCGCCAGATTTTTTTGCAAGGAGGTAATTCATTATCATCATCAGATGATGAATTACCTACTTAGTTAATAATGCAATTAAGATCTGTTAAATAAAATTGTATCAATATCATCCATATTAACATTCATATCACGTCCTAGCGTTATCCTTGTTGCATCCAATACTTAAGGTTTGGAGCATGGAGTCCGCTTACTATGAATAATACTAGTGTCAGTATATTCAAGGGTGCCTACTAACCCCACATTACGACTGTCAAAGATCTTTATGGCAGCCAGGACCGACGGCTGAATGTGTTCTCCGAGGCACGAAACAACCGATAATTTAAATAAGTTACATGAAATTGTAAAGTTTTAGTTTAAATTATGATAAGTTTGTCATGTAGAGACCTACATAGGCATGTATCTACATCACACTGAATGTTGTGCTGTTCTAATAAAAGCAAGTAGGTATGTATGTAACTAGTAGGGGGTAACTAATAATTATTTTTGAAAAGTGAAAATACTGTTCAAGTTTTTAAACAGGTGTACAAACTACACCGTGACGGCAATAAATAAAGATTATATCATGGAGGTACAATGAAATACAGTTCAGTAGACTTGACTGCGTCGGCGCAGTGGTTTAATTGTTCACCGTGCGACTGTCCGTGCGTTGTCGCCAGCGGCTTCGCCCGCGTTTTCGCCAATTTTTTTTTATGGTAGTAGGCGGCAAACGAGCAGACGGATCGCCTGATGGTAAGCAATTACCGCTGCCCATGGACACAAGCAACACCTCAGGACTCACAAGTACGTTGCCGTCCCTTTGGGTTGGGAAAAGGGATAGGATGAGGAGTGGGATGAGGGAGAAGGAATAGGGGATAGGGCCTCCGGCCCTCTCACTCACCGAACGCAAAGCAACAGTTTAGGGTGAAACCAAACGAGCGTAATTTTGTGAGTCGTGAGTCGCAGAATTTCGGTTGCAGAAAGAAAGTCTATTGTTGTTAGTAACTCATTTTGCGTCGCCGTGTTAATCAAATAGGACTTTTCTATGAAACCGAATGCAGCAGAATTTCTGCAACCGAAATTCTGCGACTCACGATTCACAAAATTACGCTCGTTTGGTTTCACCCTTGGGTACTGATACTTTACGTAGATTTTCTGTGACAGGGTAGTACTTCACGAGTCGAGCCGGCCCATTCATGCTGAAATCAGCAAGGCTCTACTACCTTCAAAACAAATTATACATATAGATCATTCTATCTAATAAAAAAACCGCATTAAAATCCGTTGCGTAGTTTTTAAGATTTAAGCATACATAGGGACAGACAGACAGAAGACAGACTTTGTTTTTTACTATGTAGTGATAGGTTTTACAAAAAACACTTAAACAAAGTACCTGACATAAAAAGTATCCGAAACAAACTAAGTTTTTTTTTATGTAGTGCTTATCATCCCTCCCAAAAGTAAATCAATAAATGAAAGAGTCCAGGAAGCGGTATCTATTCACTCTTACTTCAAAAGGATGATAGAGCAGTAAGGAAGCGAAGTACACACTGCGCCGATCCCAAATTAATTGAAAGCAGGCAAGAAGATGTTATACAGCTACAAAGTCAGATTTGCGTTCATAGGTTCGCACATATATGCCTCAAGGGGCTGCAGGCATATCAAACCGAAAACGTTTCATCCGATATTCTGTAGTAACAATAACAACACATAACTCGTCGAAACTCTGGTTTCTGATATCCATCATTCAA
This sequence comes from Euclidia mi, assembly GCA_944739405.2. Classification (NCBI taxonomy): domain Eukaryota; kingdom Metazoa; phylum Arthropoda; class Insecta; order Lepidoptera; family Erebidae; genus Euclidia; species Euclidia mi. The sequence goes on from OX123204.2 coordinate 32,685,005, forward strand.
ACTTTTAATGATCAAGTCTGTAGCCAGTTGCCGGCTACATTTCGTATTTCAATTTTCAATTCGAATGTCTGTCTACCAATGCAGAACGATTATTTCATACTTATTCTTACTGTCATTGTACTAAACCAGGGACTGCTTTAAATGGGCATCTTATAATGAGCTGAATGTTTTGATAAATTGTCTTGTATTGATGTATAAATGAGCTATAATATCAAATCGAATAGTTTACTGACAATGTAAGCCTAAGTGGCTAAATTACGTGCCTATTCCTTTGTTAATAAACGTGACTATCGTCAGAAAAAGAAAGTAAATAATAATAATAATAATTTATTCTATAATCTTACTATAATGCCCATAAAAGAACTACATATTTTCAATACAGCATTTTAATAGTAAGTATATTTACATATTAAACCGATTGTTAAATCGTTGATAGCTTAGGCTTAGAATTTGTGTGGCTTTAATCGATTAGATCAACTGACTTTGTGCGATGTGAAATCAGATCCAATTGCTTATGGCAAAATGTGCGTTATGTGGTTAACATAAAATTATTATTATAGTAAAAGCAATATAGTAAGGAGGAAAACAATTTATGCAGGTCAACTATGTTTCTCACTTCGCCAACCGGTGGTGGCTTTAAGGCGAAAGAGCCTTATATAGGTACCGAGCGAATGAATTGTCAAAAAGGAATAAATTACTAACTTACGTAATTCTTTACATCCGTAAATCAGTTGAAAATCATATGTAGAAATAATCATTTTAAGTAAACTGTTCCTCGCCGCTAATCAATTAGCTTGAGAAAATAAACATGTGTCTGTGAAATAAAGTGAATGACTCGAATGAAAATAATAAAGCGGCTTGACGCGAAATTTAAACTATGACAAAATCAACTTAATCGTGACCTAAGAAAAAAAATATTTTTATGTCAAGATAACGTTGCGAATCTACAAATAAATCTAAAATCAAATAAATATCAAGATAATATAATAATTTGTACTCACATGAAAATCGTATGTTGTGTTCACTGATAAACTGAATGTTACACTTATCGATCGCTCTCATCAAGCGTAAATTATTAAAATCCTGTGAAACGTTGTGAATGTGGACACTGTTAAACTATGGCACAATTTTCAGTTGGCGTTTGCGGGGTGGCCTTACGTTTCGCGTATACGCGTCGATATTTGGTTGAGGTGCGAGTGGCGCGCGCTCGGCGGCTTCTAGCGGGTTATTGGCAGTTACGGACCGAGGCTGCGTGCGCAACTCGCGTCACGCCGCTTGCCGCATATCCACTCCGCAGTGACAGCAAGCACTGTGCACACCCACCGGCCGTCAGGTGGTGCCTTCCTCACTGCTCCTGCCATGCGCTCTCTCCTCATAACTCCACATTATTAATTACTAATTAATAGAGAAGCCATTTTTTATATTTGAATGAAAGGTCACACAATGCCCGCCACGTGTTCGGTGAAAACTGATCTCAGCTGGTTTATGTTATTATTTCGATTTGTTAAGGACATAAATAAAGTGAATTTTGTAACAGAATGCTTTGACATATAATTAAGTATGTAGCCATATTATTATTATTGTTGTAATTCTTATCAGATATGAATGCACTTATCTTTATAATAAAATAAAACGGCACGTTTTAGCTTGTGTGTTGATAAATACTTGGGTAGTATCCAGTGTGCTTGTTTGGCCTTCAAATTACTGTAAATTCGGCAAAAAATCACGTTTACAAAATTCAATAGATAATATTGCATATTTCAAAGTTGTAGGCTTATCTTTGAATATTGAACCTAGGTGTTTTCGTTTTGTATTTTACCTAGTACTCTACATAAGTTTGCATAATAGGGTATTTGACTAAAAAAATCGAATTAGTCCGTCAGATAGATTTCCAAAAAATATTGGACACGTATATTTTCTTTAGTCACGTAAACAAAAAATGAAGCGACAAACTTCGCTGAAAACTCGTGTGACGTCACTTGCCACTACACTTTTTACTGGCAAGTGACGTTACAAGCCCCCACTCTTAGGCATTTCTCCATCTTTGATGCGCTTTATCTTCGTGTTGTTTTACTGATTTGATAAAACAAAAAATACGTATCTAATATTTTTCGATAATCTAACTGACGGACTAATTCGATTTTTTTAGTCAAATACCCTATTTTACCTAAGTATAAACAGTGAATTAGGTAACAATAATTTCGTCCGTGTGGTGACGGATTAAGAATACGGAATGTCACCACCCCATATCATCCCATGGGTGTCGTAAGAGCCGACGGAGGGAGCATATTATGCAGAGAACAGCACTGTAAGAGAAGGAAAACTTGATACAAACCCTATACCAACCCGTTTGGCCAGCGTGGTATAGTAGGTCAATTCCTCCTTTCAAAGGAAAGGCCTAGTCCAGCAGTGGACTGTTAAAGGCTGATGATGATGATGATGAATTTTCTTTTAAAGTTGTTGTTTGGAACTAGGTTAGTCTTATCTCTGACCACTATCTCATCAGTTTGAAAGGAACTACTCAACAGTCGATAATGGCAAAACACTCTTGACCATGAAAACCCCACTCGTATTTGTCATCCTTTGCCCAATTATACCAATGAGAGAACTAGTCTTATAGATGAAATTTAAATTTATATTTACCTCAGTAACTCTATATTATACTAAATATAAATTTTCTATAGTATTGTAAATTACCTAAGTACATATTGTATGACATAAATAAATAAAACTATGATGCGTATTTGATTTTCCCTAGGGGTATTTTGGAGGGACCTCACTACATAGAATACCTGATAAGAAATGCACACAATCCCAATATTTTCAGTAAAATACGATTAGTATAAAATTAATGTCCTCAGTTGTCCGGTACCAAAAATAAAAGCCCTTTTAAGGTCTACCAAGTGACTTGATTTTCAGGAAACTCTACGTTTATTAAAATACAGTGAAGTTGGTGGCACAAAATAAATATCATATTGGATCGCTCACATAATTATAAGGAACACCTCAGGTGTTTTCGTTACTCAAATTTCACATTTGACCTTACCGCTGATTAAATAAGAGCTACTACGCACACAATACTTGCTTCTATATGTATTACTTATGGAGAAAAACTACTACTTAGTGAGCGGCTTACTGGTCTAACCAGATATGACAGAATATAAACTTTTCTACTGAGCGACTGCAGTCTGAACTCCGCAAACCAAAGCGATAGCGATATTCCATGGTTTAGACCAGTATCAGTTTATTTGAGTGTACTGACTCCCCGTAACGACTGTCAAAGGTCTTCATGCCAGCCAGGACCGACGGCTTAAAGTGCTCTCCGAGGCACGGTGCAAGCGATAATTAACAATTGAATACACTATAACTTCGAAAAGTCATTGGCAGTCTGGCAGTGGATTCGAACTCGATACCCTCTGCATGGCAGTCCGTTGGTATCTCGGCTAGGCTATCGCTGCCTTGATAGATATATATGTGAGAAACAAAAAAATATTGTCGTTTCAGAGAAAACGACTGATACAAATTAATGACAACAGCTTATCGAGCTATATTCCAAATTATTTTATAATAGGTACTGAGATGGCTAAGAATACGTTTTAGTTAATCGTAAACTGGATAACTGGTAACAGTATGACATATCCACAAAGATAATTGAAAACCTCATAACTGTAGGGAAATATCCCTATAAACAGTTTTGTTTGCTTTTTCCATTATAGATGGTAGCTACTTTGCTGCGAAATTTGGACTACTTTAGTTTAGGCGAAAGCACTGCAATGCTACAAAATGTCTGTGATATTACAGCGTTATTGCTGTCAAGCTTTAAAAAGACACAATTTAGCAAAATACCGTTAGAATTATTATAGCTTGGCGCAATTTTTTATCGTGTATACCTGTAACTTTTCAAAATAACATTCACCATTTGGAACCTAATAACTAGCTATACCTATAATTCAAAGAAGTTTATGACGCTCACTTACTACTAGTTCATAAATATTGTCTTTATCTGTCAGAAGTAAACAACGCTTCAGTGGCAGACTGTATGGAGCCTAGCGCTCTACCTGTTTGCTATGTAGGTAGTTACCTAGGTGGGGATATATGAGTGTTAGGTACGTACAGTCCCCTGACTAGGTAAGTTACTATGTATATCGGATTTATTTTATGTCTCGGGTTGGATTTCGAAAAGAGTCGCCTGAATTTGAGGGTATTGGTGGTGTAGGGGGCTTAAGGGAGTTAGTTGTAGGGAGTAGATGTGTTGATAATATAAATGTGTCTCATAATTAATTGTAATAACTTGTGAAACATTAAATAAATTTATTATTATTAGTTTTAATCACCTAAAAGTAATTTTGCCTGCCGGAGTTGCGTCTAAATATTTTTAAACAATTTCCGAAAATTCTTAAATACTTCGGCAATTATGCAAAACGGAACGTAATTTTTATACTTTAGTACAGTTTTACAAATCTCATTTTTAGGTTTTATGTGAAAAACGTGAAACGAAACGCAACCCGCCATCTTGGAATGATGATATTGACAGCTAATGTCAAATTTGTGCGTCATTGCTGTCGAGTGCCTAGGGTTAGGTGCGACTGTAATAAGTAACTAAAAAGGTTAAGTTAGGCTAGTCAACCTTAGTTTATTAAACTAGTGTGAAGAATGTGGAAGTTGGCAGTGCCATACACACCGATGTTTGGAGATATTTTTTTTTTCAGCGGAAACCGAGTATTTCCGGCAAGTGAAAATGGTGAGGAGGGGTTTCGAGACCTCCCTCCCTCCCTTCCAATCACTCACAACCCCTAAAAACGGCGACGTATTTCGAAATTTTTACCTATTTAAGGTGGAAGGCTAAGGTGGAATTGATAGATGAAGTCGCTTGTAATAATGTGTTATGAATATTATTATATATTGTTCGTGTGGTGACGGATTGAGAATACGGAATGTCATCACCCCATATCATCCCATGGGTGTCGTAAGAGCCGACAGAGGGAGCATATTATGCAGAGAACAGGACTGTAAGAGAAGGAAAACTTGATACAAACCCTATACCAACCGGTTTGGCCAGCGTGGTATAGGTAGTAGGCCAATTCCTCCTTTCAAAAGAGAGGCCTAGTCCAGCAGTGGACTGTTAAAGGCTGATGATGATGATTATGAATATTAGGCTTAGGCGGACTTGAAAAGGAGGCAAAATAGGTGTTGCAAGGTGAGTGAAGTTGCGGGCGACTGCTAGTTTAAGGAATAATAAAATTCTACTGAATGTCCTGATATCTTCACATTGTGAATGTTCAAACATTTTATTTTTGAAAAAATATTCGGCACTGTGTTGTTCATTCCATAAATCTAAAGCATATAAAAGAAAGTCGTGCTAGTTACACTATTTATAACTCAAGAACGGCTGAACCGATTTGGCTGGAAATTGGTGGAGAGGTAGCTCAGAACCAGGAAAAACACATAGGATACAATTATAGAAATTAATTTAGCGGGTCTTAATCGCGTTAACTTAAATTATTTAAGGTATAAATACCTATTTGTTACCGACGTTTCGCTCGTCTTGCACCGAGCGTGGTCGCGGAGAGACTGATGAGAGCTCAGCGACGTCTTGTGGAAGTGCGGGTTTCAGCACCTACCCTCACTTGGTCTTTATTTAAGTTCGCAATGTCGGTACTCCGACACACTACACTAATGACGTCTACACACTGTTGAGATTTATCACTGCGGCGGTGTTTACACTTGCTGATGACTGGATTCCTGGAGATTCATTATTGGAGGATACAATTAGTTAGGATACAAGTAGCAAAAAATAATCTGGGAGGGATTTTAGAGAGGGTTGAAGTTTGTAGGGACAAATCTACTTCCTATTGACAGTAAGAACGCATGCGCTGTAATAATTGAGAGCTGCGCATGTGCTATCGCATATCTGTCAGTACTGTCACATTATACATTGTCATGGTGCACTGTCATTACTTCGTTCGCTTATATAAACTTAAAATTATTGTAATAGCCTTGGCTAATCCTTACTAATATTAGGCAGGGCCGGCCTTAGCCATCCAGGCGCCCCGGGCGAGACACTCATTTGGCGCCCCTTGCTCTAACCTCCTCCCTTTCCCCGCCTAACATCGAAAACTCGAGAAAAGATATTTGCTGTGGATCTTAATGAAACCTTTAAACGACCTTAACCTACCAGTAAGTAGTCTTTTATATTATATCGCTTACGTACCCTTATGTACGGTAGTGAAAGTTGGGTATGGCAGAAGAGATTTGAAACAAGAATAAATGCTGTAGAAATGAGAGCACTGAGAAGTATGTGTGGTATATCTTTGACCGACAGAGTAAAGAATTGTGTGATAAGAGAGTGTTGTGGGGTAAAAGAAGATGTAGTGACAAGCATAGAGAAAGGCATGTTAAGATGGTTTGGGCACATGGAGAGGATGGATGACGACAAAGAAGATATATAAGGCAAGTGTGAAGGGGACAGGACAAAGGGGAAGACCTAGGCGGACGTTCTCTGACCAGATTGGAAACATCCTGAAAAAAGGACAGGTCAGAAGTACCCTTAACAGAAGAGCATGCATGAGAAACTTGATGGGAGTGAATGAAGCAAGAGAGGTATGACAGGATCGTTGCAAATGGCGTTCCGTAGTCTCTGCCTACCCCTCACACTTGATTTCATTATATTACATTAAAAGTGATTTGAAAACGTCGGTATTGCATAGTAAATAAAAAAACACTAAAATATAAACCAATGATAGTTTACTAAACTACTAAAACACACGCTTTAATAATATTATAAGTAGTAGGCAATGGAGGTGCTCAATTCATTAGGTAGATATATATCCAAGCTCTTCTTACACCGCGAGGCAAACGGGTAAGTCTTGTTTGGTGGTTAAGGTTTTAAACAGCCATCGTCGCCACTTGGCAGCGACCTGTCGACTCCTCCACATCCAGTGGGTAGCGCTGCAGACTAAAGAACAGCCCAGGTTTCATGGAATCAAAACCTTTTCGTAGTCTCCATGGGCCAGACAAGACAGCTACTCCGTCTTCCCCGAGAGCCTTTACTAACCTGCCTGAGAAGCGGTAGAGACTGATTTCGTCAACATCTACTTACAGAAAATATTATGTTAATAGGCGAGGAAGCGAGCTCTAAGTTCACTGGTCTCTGTCTGGTGACTGTAAACGTCAGTGCATGCAAGGCATACAGGTATACGCAGAAGTTTTAATTTTAGCAAGTGTCTCTGGGACTGCTGTTATGGTATCGCTATCCGAGGTAGTCTGGCTTTATCAGGTGACTATTTCCCAGTAACTTCAAGAATACTTTTGTACCCGGATTTTGCTCAATCGCCTCCTATATGAGACGATTGATCCAGCTTCGCCAACCTCCAGATCTTTGTACGGAGTGAGTGAGGGTTTTACAAGGCTACCTTTGGTGTTTCCCGTCGAAGACGCATCAGTTCCAAAGTGATATTTGAAAGTTTAGATATCCCTACAGTTGACGTACAGCACCGATTATGTCAAGTCTATATTTGACGGGATTTCTTGTGCACCGTACCTATCTATTTTCCGATTCCAGTTGGAGGCGACACACCTATACCGCTACAAGCATAGTAGGATGAAGAGCAGACCTCATAATATGGCTCTACTCAAGCTCCAAATTTTATTTACGGCGCCTCATACTAGTCAGGAATTATTACCGGTATTACACAGTTATGTTAATCACTGGGATATGCTTAAATGTCCGCTTGTAATAAGTCATGATGTCCCAACGGTAACACGAATCAACGCGAAGGAAATTTTCACCTCCTGTTTCTTGTTACCGTCGGGGCACTGACAAGTCCACTTCCCTTGAGGATCTTTCTGACAGAAAGTTGCCCTTCATGCAAATGATCTACTGTTTTAAGTTACATAGCATTTGCCCCGCGTTCGTAATTATGCAGTCCCAAATATGGCTCCCCACGCTCTTGCCGTCTCTGCTGTAGAAGTCCACCCACGGGAGGAAATAGGGTGATACTATTCTTGGCCTTGCCAACCACTGGTATAATAAATTTAGTTAAAACATTGTCTACTATCAAAAAATTATGATTGTTTTTAAAACCTATATTTGCTGTTAAAACAGATATCACAAACTAGCAAACATTCATTTTTGGGCCCAATACCAATACATACATACATAGACTTACCCCTGTTTCCCCGAAGGGGTAGGCAGAGGCATATTGAACGCCCACTTTTCGCCAGTGTTTTGATCCCACGTAATAGGTGGCGAGCCTATTGCCGCTTATCGGGTTATTTTGTTTGCCAGAGCCTCGTCTGTTGATCGGCAGGTGCACCACTTGCAGATGAGGTTGGCTTGGGACCCTAAGTTCTTGGTGGGAACCCTATGCACCTTCTTGGTGGGAACCCTATGCATTATGTGGGCCCAATATAATCCAACTCATTTAGTGTTTCTTTGAAACTTGACATGAACGAGTGGCGCCTGCAGCGCCCCTGGAAGTCCGTGCCCCGGAGGGGCGACCGCCCCGGTCGCCCCTCCTTAAAACCGCTACTGATATTAGGTATAAATGCGAAAATGTTTACCTATGTATTTACCGATTTCACGCTAAACCAGCTGAACCAATATTGTTGATTGAATCAGGCGTTACTTGGCGGAACTCCATTGTAACCTAATGGAAGGAAAGAGGAACCCACCACGCACCCTCGGATTGACCACCCCAACTACTGCAATGGAAAAAGGTTGACAATACCGAACTCCTCTAAAAGGATAAGGGATATAGGAATGGTATGGGTTCCAGGAAGATATCTGACTTGCAGTATCCCGCTGTATGCGCCGACTATTCTTCGACACGTGCAACGACTGAGCCTCAGACTGAGCTCAGTCGTTGCACATCGCTCCTGAGGATGCCTCGTGCAGAGGCGAAACACGCAAGGATTTTATATATTAAGATTAGTAGTCCCTATGAACCGATTAAAAACGAAAATTCCTATCGAACGATGAAGGAGTTTTGTGTTAAGTACCCTGAATTTAATGTGATAAAAGTGAAAAGCTAGTACCTATAATTATATTATAGGCATACGTACCGTTTTTATTTTTCCAGAAGGCCTCACAGGCCTTGTATAATCACTTTGTAGACCGACTGTCTATATGTCAAGACAATATTTTTTCTGAATTAAGGTACCTATACAAAACTCGATTCTGTAAAAAATATTATATTTTAGAGATTTTTCAAGGTATAATAAAATTTGTAGTCCTTTTATTTGTGTGTCCTTTTCTGAAACACGCGTAGAACACTTGCTTACATGTCGTAAAAGAACTGCTTGTTTACAGCTATTAAGTACATGTTTCCACACATTTTCTGTACGTACATACATATATTAGGTATACCTACTACTCACATAGTTATTATATGTAGGTAGGTACAGCCAGCTACATAATGCCATACACATTTACGTAATATAGAATGGTTTTAATGTCCCAACTTATTATTATTCTTAAAATGTTCTCGAGAATGAAAATGTAAGAAATCTAGACTATGAAAACTCACCTGATTCATTATTTATAATTAAACTAGAGGACGCCAGCAGCTACGCCTGCAATTTTTTTTAATTTACCCGTTTTGGCCGATCCCGTGGGAATTTCGGGAATTCTTAGTGCACCCCTAAGGTCCCCAAGGATCATACCTACGTGCCAAATTTCAGCTTCCTGCGCCCAATAGTTTCGGCAGTAGCGTGTCTGTCAGTCATTCAGTAACGCAAGGATTTTATATATTAAGATGATGATGATTAAAATTGAAGTGGGTAGCGAATTCATAGTTGACTGTAGGTACATACATAGGTAGGCACGAATATTTACGCACGAGTATCAAGTTGGTAATCCCTCCCTCTCTGACAAAACTAATTAAAACGTATAATAGGTAAGTACCTAACGTGTTTTTGTAAACTTTTTTACGATACTCATGACTCAAGATAAGTCTCCAGTATCGAGTCCACAAATATTGATTCTGTGGTCGACCCTAAAGTTCCAGGACTTCCAGGTCTCAAGAACGCGATATACCGGGATTCAATCTCTAATGGCTACGTACTATGGATTTGTCAGAAACTTTGTTTACTCTTCTCCTCGCCTCGTCGCCTAGCACTGCGCCGAGTGTTTTTTGTGGGTTCGATCCCCTTACGAGAAATGCTTTGTGTGATCAGTAAATTGTTGTATCGAGTCTAGGTATTCATTTTTTCCTTGATTGTTTGTTTGTAAAGTCCTCCGCGACACAGGGTTTATTCATAGCGCGAGCTCTCTTTTTGAAACAAAACAAAACAAAACTAAAACTGGTAGGTATATTATATACAACGAGTATAATACAGTTTAAATTAAGAAGGTGTCACGAAACTCCACTTCGCCGTCGACTAGGAGCGTGCTTAGCAGACAGACAGCATTTCCACGTTGAAAAGTTATGCTAATCTTTTGTGCCAGATATAGGCCAGCCCGTTGACGACCACGCGAGCCGTCGACCAGTCACTCCGCGAAGTCTTAAAAGACATATTAATCTTAACTATTTTTAAAACTGGTGATACATTAAAATAGCTACATTCTTCTAATTAACATAACAAAACATTAAAATAACTATCGAAGACCAAGCCACGAAATGTGACCGAAAATTAGGCCGCGCTAATGTTTTTCGTCCAGCTATTATCCAACCCAATAATATAAACAGGAAATATCACATAACTAATTTAATAAACCTAGGTTTCTTATAATATCACTATTGCGGACCTAGTTTTATTACAATATCACTATTGGGGCTTAGTGAAATTACAATATCACTGAAAAGAGCCCGTGAAATTATACGAACTGATCGTTATTGACTATAATCTGTGTAATGATATTTTCACTAGTGAAATTATAATGTGTTGATGTGTGTTTGTGAATGTTTTTAACTAAATACCTGCGACATATAGACAGAACCTTTACAAAAATGAATCTTTATTAAGTAAATAATGATACTTACACAGATATGACTAGGACTAAACTTTAACTACATTTGGTCTTCGTTTTATAGTACCTAAGCCTGTAATTATAATTTTATATTATGGTAGTATATATTATCAATACTTCCAATGAATATTGTACTGCACCATCAATTCAATGCGATTCAAAAACGCGTAAAGAGAATATCATCAGAGTGAACATTCATCAAAATATCGCAGCGGTTGCATAAGACTGCGCCCAATGAATGTCTGCTGTCGTAATGTTTTGTATAGCTAAATTTATTTTTAACACAAATATGGGACCGGTCTAGTTACTGTCATTCATTTGACAGCTAGCAACATAAAAAGAAATATTTCAAAGGGCTCACAACTTCTGACATCTATATTTTGTAATTTAAAATTGTTAACACGATTTCTATGGTAGTTAAGTAGATTGGATAAGCGTGTAAAAGTAATGGCTAACCTTTCAAACATAACTGAAAATTGTGTTACTAATTATGTTTTATGTAAATACACTTTTATGTCAATCGAAACAGAAATTATTTATGTCAGAATATGAAGTTTAGTTGTTTAGGGCGAAGGATTGCGAAACTTTTGGCGCAGTTAACCAAATTAGGATAAATAGCTACTTAGTAAGCAATGAATTATTTGTTATTTTTCCTATTTTAGTCGTAATTTAGGTATGGCTCACCCATGACACACCTAGTCAAAAATATGCAGGCTGCAAAAGTTCATCATCAGCGTTTAACAGTCTACTGCTGGACTAGGCCTCTCCTTTGAAAAGAGAAATTGGCCTCTGTCGGCTCTTATGACACCCTTGGGATGATGTGGGGTCGTGACACTCCTTATTCTGAATCCGACACCACACGGACGAATCACACCGTCATAAAGCGGATTGTTACAAAGTTATATGCGTTTAAATTATTTAGATGCATGTTTTATTCGTCGCAAAATTATAACTTAAAGAAAATAGAAGTACTTTATTCTGCAAGATTACGGAAACACACTCGACAAAAAGATTTTCTTCGGTCCCCTATATTCGTACGCATTAACAATGGAGTAAGTACGTAGACGCGAGATGTGTACATGAAAAGGGGTTGAAATAATTGAAACGAAATTGATTTTGTTTCAATTGTTCCTTTAAACAACGTATTTTGAACAAGTGACTTTTAATTTTAGTCATATAAGTCTGCTGCCTTAACCTCCGGTTAATGAGTGCAATTTTAAGTTTCCAAATAATTAATTTGCGTTCTACCAATATAACGATCTCTTTAACGATGTTAAATGATCTAGTTCGCGTGATTCGTGGATGTTACTTTAATTATTGACCATTATCTTAATATATAAAATCCTTGCGTTACTTACTGACTGACAGACACGCTAAAGCCGAAACTATTGGGCGCAGGAAGCTGAAATTTGGTATGTATGTTCCTTGGGGACCATAGGGGTGCACTAAGAAGGGATTTCCCGAAATTCCCACGGGATCGGCCAAAACAGGTAAATTAAAAAAAATTGCAAGCGTAGCTGCTGGCGTCCTCTAGTGTATTATAAAAACTTATATATTTTGTGTAAATGAAGTTAATTAATTTATAGTTATATTATAAAAAATATATCGTGTTAGTTACACTATCCTATAACTCAAGAACGGCTGAACCGATTTGGTCGAAAATTGGTGGAGAGGTAGCTCAGAACCACGAAAAACACATAGGATACAATTGGTTGCAAAAAAAATCTGGGAGGGATTTAAGAGAGGGTCGAAGTTTGTAGGGACAAACCTACTACCTATTGACAGTAAGAACGCTACGCTGTAATAATTGAGTGCTGCGCATGTGCTCTGTCAGTTCTGTCACATTAAGTATACATTTTCATATGGTACACTGTCATTACTTCGTTCGCTTACATACAGGTTGTAAAAAGACCCTTAACGAAAACTGAAATCCCATGTTGTACCAATCACAACGAACATTTTTTACTTTGGCACCATACCTGGGAAATTACTGGTTCAGGAGATATTGAGGCTCAAAGTTAGTATGTTTTTTTTCTAATTAGGTAAAAAATCGATGCATTTACCCCGCCAATATGTTCTTTAGATGCCCTATGACCCCATGGATAAGTACCTACATAGGTATTTCGAACATTGCATGCGCTTTTAATTGCGGTTAAAAGAAATGTGAAAACTTAAAAAATAAAATCGTTTCCCAGGTATTCTTTTTGGTTAGTATGACTTGGCATGATGTCCACAACGAGTAGACTTCGGCTTGGTGATGGGGCTTGTGACACCCTGTATATAAACTAATAATTATTGTAACAGCCTTGGCTAATCCCTATTAATATTAGGTATAAATGCGAAAATGTGTATGTATGTAGGTATGTACCGATTTCACGCTAAACCGGCTGACCCAATATTCTCTACTAATAAATGCGAAAGTGTGTATAGAGATATATCGGACCGTGGCTTTGACATTTGACTGTATGCAAAGTGATGTTGTTGAGCATCTTTCGGTAAATAATGTCATGAATACTGACCAAATTACTTCGTTCCCTATAGAGTTTCTAAATTCCTTACAATTATCAGGAGTACCTTCACGCAACTTGAGACTGAGCGTTGCTGTTCTAGTCCTGTTAATGCGGAATCTTAATGCACCAAAGCTTTGTAATGGCAAACGGCTACAAGTAACACCTAGACGAAACATTATAAAAGCTATTCGCTATTGCGAGTCAGACTTGCTTATGAAGGGTTCCATGGTGGAAGTACGATGAAGGAGTTTTGTGTTACCCCGAATTTAACGTGAGCGAAGCCGCGGGCAAAAGCTAGTATTTAATAAATTACTTACTGCGGTTTCGACGGCTGCTATCATATTTATTCTCGAGTCAGTGAATTATTGCTTTATTTCGTGTCTATTGTGTTAAACAAAATATACCTATTAACTACTTTGTTATAAAAATGGGTACGGTATTTTAAACTGACTGACTGAACATTCTGTCGCTTAACGAGACATCACGATGCAACGATTTTATTAGTGTTATCTTTATCTTTATCAAGTAGTCGAAGGTAGGTTGGTTGGTTTATTTTTTAGTTAGCTATTTGTTAACACATGTTTTAATAATAGTAGGACCCTATATAGGTACTCCTGCGGTACACCACTATTATTGGGTTTAGGTTCAAGATATAATTTTTAGGTATATCTACAGTAACTCTTTTAGTTGAATTTAATTACATATACGAGTGATTTGATTACTGTTTACCTACTTGCTGCTTACTTACTGACCTCTTCTTTCTCTTAGCGTTATCCCAGTTTCAATCTGGGGTCCGCTTTCTAGTCTAACCGGATTTGGCTGAATATTAGCTTTTCCACGGAGCGACTGCCTGTCTGACCTCCGCAACCCGAAGGGATAGCGATATTCCATGGTTTAGACTAGTGTCAGTTTATTTAGAAGGTACTGACGCCCTGTAACGACTGTCAAAGATCTTCATGACAACCGGGACCGACGGCTTAACGTGCTCTCCGAGGCACGGGACAAGCGATAATTAACAATTCAATACGCACATAACTCCGAAAAGTCATTGGTGCGCGCTGTGGATTCGAACCCGATACCCTCTGCATGGCAGTCTGTTGGTATATCCACTCGGCTATCGCTGCTTACTTACTGACCTATAACTACGAAAGTACTATCTATTCTGTGCCTATACGACCAAGAGATACACATATAGAAAAGTGACGCAGAAAGTGCGACTGTGGAGTAATGGATGATAACTTGATAACAAAATTTAGGAGAAAATATGAGTGGTAGGAGGTACACCTTACTTACAAAATTGAAATTTTTGTGTAATGTACAAAACATGGTGATGAAAAAGAGTGGCCGTGAGTTTTATTGTTCGTACGGCATCAGCATTACAAATGTGACACTATGGAGCAACAAATTAATTTGTAAATTTGACGTTCATAAGCGTCACCTATAAGTGAATAAATGATTTTGAATTTGTGCATTTTCTTATTAAGATGAATAAGATAAAACAAAACTTGTTCACTCTAATGTTGTTAACCAAACACAACGATCAATCATTTATTGTGGTTGAACAGTTTTGTAAGCAGGGTTTTGTGACAAACAAAGTAGAATGCTTTTGTTGATGATCATATTATTTTCAACTTGTAATCGCTTTTAAAGAGTTTCTTTAAGATGAGTCACTAAAGTTAAGCGGGCTAAAAACTTGGAGCGTGTCGTCCTAGAACAGATTTGTTTTAAAAGTTTGTATGGTGTAATGTTATTTTTTTTTTTGCCATCTTGTATACTTGCTTTTGAGATTGTTATCAATCAATCAATAATCATTTATTTGCAAGAATATGGTAGTTACAATGGTGTTATGACAATGATTTTCTGCATATTCTGCCAAGACTGGCGTACAAATACAGCTTCTTAAGCTGGTGTTAGTTGGGTATTAACATATACCTACTTCTTATCTTCTAGGTAATCTTTTATACAATAATAATTTTGTTTGCAAAAATTTTACGTAAGGTTTTTTAAATGACGTTAATGTAGGGTACTAACATTTTCTGGTAACTTATTAAAAATTATAATGGACATACAATAAACATTTTTCTTAAGGACCTCTAATCTAATTTGTGGTAAGCGTAGCTTATTTTTTATGTCTAGTTCTACTATTTTTCGCCGCCATATCACCATATTTTTCAAACAGTTCGGGGTGTTTTTTACGAATATACAGATGTCGTATATATATAAACAGGGTAATATATAAATAAGTAGGTATACTTATTATATTTTTGAAAAAGTGGTTTACAGCTATCTAAGAAGTGGGCTCCACACATAGCTCGTATACATTTTTTTTGTGCTATAAAAACTTTATTGCTGTCTACAGAGTTGCCCCAGAGTATTATACCGTATCTGAGAATGGAAGATACATAAGCATGATAAGTAGTTTTAGCTCAATCTAGATTTACTGTTCGTCTAATTCTTGTTAATACAAATCGATCTATTTTATTAAGGATGTTGTCTATGTGGGCCTTCCAATTACAGTAGGTACTTATCTTCAGTTATACCTAGAAATACACAATCGTTTGAGTCGGTTAGGTGATAATTGTTGTGGTAAATGTCTATGTTAGTTGTGTTAGTATTATGCGTCTGGAATTGTACTATTTTTGTCTTAGTCATGTTTATTTTAAGGTTGTTATGTGGTGGTGTCGTCAAGAGCTTTGCAAATTTCCCTTTTAAGATTGTTACTATTGTCACTTTTGACTATTAATGTGGTATAGTTGATTGAATTTGACGATTAATGTGGTATAGTTGGGTCATACTTTAAATAGCGGACATTCATTTGACGTCATACACACTTGTCAAAAGGGTATTAGAATATGCGTATTGGAACAATTAGAGATTTTAAAGCGGGACAAGCATACATTACTGAACGATCAAACCAACTTTAACGGGTCCCCATTGCTGAATATATTCGCATACCGTCATAATGACTCACATCAGTCGAGTAACGGAGGGAATTAGAAAGTACAATCGTTTATAAGACATACACACGGTAGGAAAGCGCTCAGTCGTTGCCCATCGCTCCTGAGGATGCCTCGTGCAGAGGCGAAACATGTGTCGAAGAATAGTCGGCGCATACAGCGGGATACTGCAAGTCAGGTATCTTCCTGGAACCCATACCATTCCTATATCCCTTATCCTTTTAGAGGAGTTCGGTATTGTCAACCTTTTTCTATTGCAATTGTTGAGGTGGTCAATCCGAGGGTGCGTGGTTGGTTCCTCTTTCCTTCCATTAGATTAATGTGGTGTCATCAGCAAAGAGTATACAATCTTTGTTTACAGAGTCTGGGAGGTCATTTATATATATTAGGAAGAGTACTGGGGATAGAATACTTCCTTGTGGACTTCCATAGCTAATTTGTTTGTAACTAGATCTAAATATTTTTTGCTCGAACCGACAGGTTTTTCTTATTTCTACACTTCTTCTTTGTTGAGGTAGCTCCTGATCCAGTCATTAGCGATCCAACGTATACCATAAGATATGAGTTTGGATAATAAAAGTTTCGTGACATACAAAGTCAAAAGCCTTGGTCATGTCTACAAAGATGCAGGCTATCTTAGCTTTGGTGTTTAGGCTTATGTAGTTAGGTGGGCGGTAGTTACTCCTGCTTACTTTGGTCCGTGCTTTGGTGGTTTTTATGTAGAGTACCTATTGTGGAGTGTTTAACTACTTACGCAACCGGTTTACCGAATTAGGGACTGAAAAACCGACCGAAGACTTGGTGTGAGGAGGTTAAAAACCGAGTGTTGCGGTGATGTCGGTTGTTTGGAGTTTTGTTTAATTTCACGATATGTAACATACTTAATTTCTGCGTCTTATATTTAACTAATAAGTATAACGTGTTCTCACACGTATTGTAACCGGGCACACACCTCTGACTTTTGGAAGTTATGTGTGCATAAAAATATTAATTATCGCGCTCATAATAATGTGCCCGGTAGATAGTAATAGGCTCGCCCCGAATTACATGAAGACCGAAACATAATTGGTGAAGTGCGAGTGTGTAATACACCCCTGCCTACCGCTTCGGGGATAAAGGTGTGAAGTTACGTTAAGGCCTATCCAAACGACACGATTTTACTTCCAACTTGACTAAATCACTTGATGAAATCGTGACGTGTAGACGCCAGTCGTCCAACTCAAGTTCATCGGGTACGGCGGTACCACCAGATTTTAACCAATCGGGTGGACGGAATGCAAATCAGTGATTTGATTGTGTCGTGTAGACGGGCAAAGCCAATTCGATTGAAAATTTGATCAGTGGTAAAATTGTGCCGTGTGGATGGGCTTTTATGTTAAATATTGTTTTGTATACATTGTTAACGATATATTGACACATTCTACGATGACTTGCAATTGCTCGTATGTTGAAGTATTTATAAAAAACATATTTCCGTTATAAACCCAAATTTATGAAGATTAAATATCACTGTTTAAAAGAACAACTACAGAATCCCGCAAGGAAGTGTTTTGGCGCCGCTACTAAGTATTCTTGTTTCCTCGATCATGTGTTTTGTATTCTTGTTTTCTTTGATTGAATTACCTATTCTGCAATTATAACACATTAATAATTAGAAAATTACTCTTAATATAGTCATCGTAAATGCTCTCTTAAAATAATTCAAACCGTCAACAGCAGTCATAACTCTTAACCATAACCCTTTACGTAACTAAAATAGAACAGAAAACTCATGCTTTGCGATTAGCATTATACTATTGCATCCCCAGGTATAAGGATTGCACCAACTGTCGCGGGCAGGTCGCGTCAAGCAGTGCAGCGCCGTATTCACGACAGGGTCGCGCCGAGGTGTGCAGCGCCGTTTTTTCGACAGGGTCGCGCTATTGCTATATGATTATTTGAATGCACGGTTGGTGTAGTGGTAGGTATACCGGTCGCCTCGTCGCTTGGCACTGCGCCGATCCCCACACGAGAAAAGAGTTTGTGATCCATGCATTGTTGTTTCGAGTCTGTTTGCTTTAACAGGAAGGCGTTGACGCCGTGACGTCTCTCCAACCACTCGTCAACTACGAATCGTGAGGAAACCTGCATGTCTGAGTTCTTCATTATGTTCTCTAAAGACGTGAAGACAACCTACAATTGGCCGCTTTATTTTGTATGCCTAGATGGAAACCCAAAATTTCGGGCTCATCCGCCGCTTCTTGGGCATCCAGAGAGGGTGTACCTATGTGAATCTCCAATACATGTGTTCACGTCTCACCTAACCTGCCCAATGAACCGCTGCAGCGCTGGAACCTGGCCAGCAAGGTCTTACCCTTCTCAAAGTAAGAAGAGCAGCAGTGAATTACTATTTATAGGGCTAATATTATTTATTATAAACTAGCTTTTGCCCGCGGCTTCGCTCACGTCAAATTCGGGGTAACACAAAACTCCTTCATCGTTCGATAGTAATTTTCGTTTTAATTCTGTTCATAGAGACTAATAAGAAATATAACCGCAAAAGATATTTAAAACATTTCTGTAAACAGTATTTTTAGAGTTTCGTAGTCAAAAATGGCATATATGGGTCGTTAAAAATTACTTTGTGGTTCCTAAAACCATTGTTTCTCAAAGTCAATCGTTTGAAAGATATACGGTTCCAAAGTGGTAAAAAAGGTGTGTGTCCCTCTAACTTTTAAAGTAAGAGAGTGACAAATCTTAAAAAAATATAATTATGCTGTAGATCGTTATAAAAACTTCCAACGAAAATTGGTTTGAAAGGTATGCACATCTTAAAAACCGCAAATATAGCTTTATCGTTTATACAAATACTATTAATAAATAGTCGAAGATAATGGCTATGGTAAGAGGATACCTCCATTACGAAACCCTTCATGAGCGAGTTTTGTCCTAGGTGTTACTTGTAGCCGTTCGCCATTACAAAGTTTTGGTGCATTAAGATTCCACATTAACTGCACTGGAACACCAATGGCAACGTTCAGTCTCAAGTTGCGTGAAGGTACTCCTGATCATTGTAAGGAGTTCAGAAACTCCATAGGGTACGAAGTAACTTGGTCAGTATTCATGACATTATCTACCGAAAGGTGCTCAACAACATTACTTTTGACTTTGCATACAGTCAAATGTCAAAGCCATGGTCCGATATATCTCTATACACACTTTCGCATTTATGAGTAGAGAATATTGGTTCAGTCGGTTTAGCGTGAAATCGGTACATACATACATACACATTTTCGCAATTATACCTAATATTAGTAGGGATTAGCCAAGGCTGTTACAATTTAAGTAAGCGAACGAAGTAATGACAGTGCACCATATGACAATGTATAATGTGACAGTACTGACAGATATAGATACGATAGCACATGCGCAGCACTCAATTATTACAGCGCATGCGTTCTTACTGTCAATAAGTAGTAGCTAGGTTTGTCCCTACAAATTTCGACCCTCTCTAAAATCCCTCCTAGATTATTTTTTGCAATTAATTATATCCTATGTGTTTTTCCTGGTTATGAGCTACCTCCCCACCAATTTTCAGCCAAATCGGTTCAGCCGTTCTTGAGTTATAAATAGTGTAACTAACACGACTTTCTTTTATATATATAAGATTAATAGTAAGTTTGTATGGCCAGGGCCGGATTTTGAGGTCTGGAGGCCACGGGGCAATGTAGCTGTGGGGGCCCCTATTTATTGTCCGTATAATTTTTCCCTTAAACTATTGAAAAAAACCGGCCAAGTGCGTGTCGGGCCACGCGCAATGTAGGGTTCCGTAGTTGCCCATAATGACTTGCTGCAAAGGGTATTAATGTACAACAAATCCGACTGTTTATTTTGCTGAAAAAATAATTTTAATAACACTATTATAAGAACCTAAGTTTTGTTTAGAAAAATACTAGGTATGTATCCAGTTATGTATTTTAAACATAAAATGTGGTTTCCAAGATATACTACTACTATACATACGTAGTACCGTAGTACATTACATACCAAAGTACGTATATCTTTAAGATTAAGCCAGCGCGATGTAAACTCACAGAAATAGGTATTTATAAGTTAACCGACGATTACTCGTAAACTAGTGATATCTACTTAGCCGTGATAGTTTTCCTTCTAAATTCGTTATATGATTATTCGTTATATTCGATCAAAACACTGGCGAAAAGTGGGCGTTTAATATGCCTCTGCCTACCCCTTCGGGGAAACAGGCGTGAGTCTATGTATGTATGTATGTAAATTCGTTATATGTACTACATTTTTGATTTTTTTCACCTCTTCCAAATTAATAGTTTAGCGGGCAGAGGAGGGGGACACTTGAGTCTAACAATTTTTTTCACTTCAAAGCTTGATATTTGACAAACCAATCACTTGATCGAAAAATGATTTGAGCAAACTAATAATATTTTTTAAAAACCTATCCAATGATACCCCACAGGATGGGGTACTCAACCAAAAAAAATTCAACCCCACTAATATATGTAGGGGAGATACCCTTAAAAAAATATTTTCCTAAATTTTATTCTACAGTTTTGTTGCAATATCTTATATCTATATTCATGTCAAATATCAGCTTTCTAGCACCAGGCGTCTTTGAGCTAGGCTGCGGACGGACAGACGGACGGACATGACGAAACTATAAGGGTTCCTTGTGGACTACGGAACCCTAAAAATATACTGTCACCAAATTAAACTTCGGGAAATAAAAAATACAATTGATTAAAAACGAAATAACTGTGTTAATGTGTCGTGTTAATGTAATGGCACTATGCGAACTTTTTTAAATGAAAAGTCGTTGATTATTGCGCTGAAATCTAGCTCGCGGAGCAAATCACTTTAATTATTATTAAGGGTTAGTTTCGATAGCCCGTTTTTGTTCCATCGTTCTTCGGAGCCTATTCTTGATCATTTTCATTTTAAAAACGAGCGCTCTACGGTGAAGTTGGACAACGCTGATACCAAGTGCGTTCTGAATGTAATTCCATGTTCGGGAAAGTAGCTCGGCAATTCTGATTTTCAAGAATGCGATTATACAACAGTTCATTTGATTGGTCAATTTCACAGTTCTGATTTACAAGTCTATTAAAGATACAAATTGTACCAACTCATTGCCGAGTGTAGATTCGAAATTGTCTTTGTAAACTTTTACTAATTCCTCTGCAGCGGCATATAAACTTGCGACGTCCATCTCGTCTAAGTGGTTGAGGAATCCAAATCTCAATCGAACAGCTTCGTATGCTTGCAATCTTTCTATGAGAGAAACACAAAGTTAATCGATAACTGGGCTAAAACCAGTCGCTATAAATTATTCTCTTGGTGATAGATTTCTGTACTTGGTGTAAAAAACGTATATAAATTCTGAATAAACTTGTACTGCTGGTGCAAAAGAGTTAGCAACTACTTTTCCTACTAAATTCAGTAAGTGACTACAGCATGGTACAAACGCTAATAAATGCAGATTTTTTTTTGCAAAATAAGAGCTTGCATCGGTTTGTACGTATTTTCCACTCATATTTGCAGCATTATCGTACGATTATCCACGGCAACGATTGTCCACGATAATCAAGGATATTAATTTGATGGTCAACTAAAATAAATATTAAAGCATTTGCTGTTGCTTCATCAGAATCATCAGTATGACCGCGATTAGGTAAAAATATACATATCGAACAACTATTTTAAGTTGATCGATATGAGATTCATCGGGAGTAGAATCCATTGAAACTGAATAGTGCTAAGATTTTTTTATCCTCGTTACGATTTCATTAAGTACTTGATTACACATGGAACTTATCAGTTCTTAGCATACCGTTGAGGAAAGGTCATTGACATAACGGCTCACTTTGTTTGCATGTCGGTTTAAATGAATGCCAACTTTGGTTCGTACTCAACTAGCTATTCCAAAATACCCAGAAAATTGCCTTTTCTCGGTGATCCAATGTTTGTCGTGTACTCGGAAGATTAAGCCCCGTTCAGCGATGATGTGCTGTGTCTCCTGCGTCGCTAGCTCTCAGTTGATAAATCCCGTGCCTTCTCTCAGTGGCACTAGACTAATAACTGACTCCGAGTGGGTCTTCGATATCTCGTGCTTGTATAGGCGCTCCGTTGCATGCTTGCAGTCACTGAAGTGGACTCCACTTAACTTAAGTGGACATTAGAGTACAAGCTTCGCAATATAATTCTCAATATATTTTAGTATTTTACTCGTCATCATCATCATCAGCCTTTAGTCCACTGCTGGACTAGGCCTCTCCTTTGAAAGGAGGAATTGGCCTACTATACCACGCTGGCCAAACGGGTTGGTATAGGGTTGGTATCAAGTTTTCCTTTTCTTACAGTGCTGTTCTCTGCATAATATGCTCCCTCTGTCGGTTCTTACGACACCCACAGGATGATATGGGGTGGTGACAATTCGTATTCTTAATCCGTCACCACACGGACGACTTTTTACTCGTAGTCAAAGAAAAAACATAGCTCGGATCGATTGACAGTCTCTTGATTTTGACTACGACGTATAAACATATTTTTGTACATTGCCGAAAAGTTTGTATTATATCGCAATTATTGTAAGAAGGACAGAATTCTTGAATGACTTCATCGCAATTTTGCGGAATCATTCTTGACCAATATTTGATCATTCCTTCAGTTATCACGACGGGCCAAAGGCCAATGTCATTTTTAAACCATTATCTACACTTCCTCTTGATTGTGACTACATGATTTTAAAGGTTTTATGGTGTCACCTTCCTCGAGACTACCATCGACCTTATCTCCATGAACTCAATTTTCTGTCATTTTTACAGAATCGTGTGGAAGTTCTTGTTTGGTTGTAATTATGAAATAGTCAATTATATATTAATATACTATCTTTTTGCGTTTTAAGCATTGCGCGTCCTGGCGATTATTTGGTTATTTTTGAAAATATACCTAGTTACATCAATCCTTGAGCCAATAAATTACCTATGGTTTTCAGAAAATTTATTCGTCATTTTATTGTATAAAAATATGTGTTTCACTAAATTACAAAAAAATTATAGACAGTTTCTGTCTAGTTGATTTTATTTAATTGGTATGAAAATGTAATAATGTCGATTATTTTCATTGCATGAATGTCTTTGCGGATTGAAGTGAACAAATGCCGATTTTTTTATCTCCGTTGTGGGGGCCCCTCTCTTGTGGGGGCCCCGGGGCCATTGCCCCGCCTGCCCCCCCTTAAATCCGGCCCTGTGTATGGCAGCGGTGGTCTAAGTATATAGTAGATTTACCAACAGACTGCCGTGCAGTGCAGAGGGTACCTATCAAATTCGAATCCACGGCGCGCATCAATGACTTTTCGGAGTTACGTGCCTAATGAATTGTATCTTTTCAAGGTATTAGAACCTTGCTGATTTCAGCATGAATGGGCCGGCTCGACCGGGGAAGTACTAACTACTACCCTCTCACAGAAAATCGACGTAAAGTAACAGTACCTAAGCTGTTGCGTTTCGTTCCGTGAGTGAGAGTGCCGGAGGCCCTATCCCTTCTCCCTGATCCCACTCCTCATCCTATCCTTTTTCCCAACCCCAAGGGGCAATCCGTCTGCTCGTTTGCCGCCTTATACTATAAAAAAAAAAAATTGTAAATTATCGCTTCTCCGTGCCTCGGAGAGCACGTTGAGCCGTCGGTCCAGGCTGTCATGAAGATCTCTGACAGTCGTAATAGGGAGTCAGTGCCTATGAATCAACTGACGCTTGTCTAAACTATAACCAATGAATACAGATTTTACATAGAAGTGCAGTTCTTAAGGCTTTCGTGTGCTGATTCCAAGTGGGGACTGTCTCCAGTTTAGTTCGTAGTTGGCGCCGTTTGGCGTCGTTCTCCGTCTCTCTTGCTCTCGTAGTTAAGATACACTGGAGGAACGTTCGTCTCTCATGCTCTCGTAGAGGTAGCTGTCATAGCGCAACTGCCACGCCGCCAAGCGGAAATATGAGTCGCAGAAAGTTTGTCTTCAAAGTGCCCATATGAAATGCGCCTCTATATAAATATCGAGCTCTTTGGGCACACACTCTTTACACATTAATAATGGTATAGCTTAACAAAGGTTGTGGCGGTCAGGCAGTCGCTTTGTGTTACAGTGACTGCCTGCAATTACTAATATTCATTCAAATCCGGTTAGACTAGAAAGCGGACCCCAGATTCTAACTGGGATAACGCTAGGAGGATGACAAATTAATATTAGGTATTTATTGCCAAGCATATATCTACAGCCATCACAACCACCCCTGACATAATATAATAGAACACACGTGGCCTGCGATAAATATTGTTATCACAAAATAAATTGACAGATGTTGTATTGCAATTGTGAACACGAAATGCTTTATATCGATAACGTAACTTGTTTTGACGTAACTTACTTTTCTTAACAATTTAGATATTATGTAGGTACCTTCCTATTACCTATTGTGATGATTTGTCGACCTTGTCGTGGGAGGGGCTCAGTAACCGTGGCTTGGACAGCCACGGTGAAGCTAAGCGGGATCCCGGGAGCTCAACGTGGGCTTGGGTGAGGCCTGCGCAGGATGCGTCCAAAGGTGCGGGTGCGAGGGACGGTTCTGCCAGTCCCTCGCAGTCGGGCGCGATCGCGGGAGGAGAGGCGTGTCGGTGTTGCGTTGACGCGTGTCTTATCTCCCGCGACCAAATGGGGGCGCACCATTTGTTGCGTCGCGGTGGGGCCGCGGAGGAAGAGGAGATGCGGTGTTGTCAGGTTGCCGTCCTCCCTATCCTTTGCGGCCGCTGGGTGTTTTGGCGGCGGAGCTCCACACCTTTATCTGCTACCACTAGGTAATAATTCAATGGCTACCACGGAGGTTGTGGCCTTCTTCGGGATATCCGCCGAGTGCCAGAGTAGAATGCTAACGCGATCCCCTGGTGCCCCAAAATGGGGTGGAAGTATGCGCTGTGGTTTTAGTGAGGTCCTAGATAAATATTCAAAGTTTCAAATTAATCTGACGTTTCAAAGTCGGTCAAAATCGCGTTCAAAGTTTCCGTAACATACAACCGAAGCTAATATCATCATCATCACCCTAGTAGCGTTATCCCGGTTGCTTCCAAGACTACACACATTGGAGCCCGAGGTCCGCTCACAACCAAAGCTAATAAAAGTGTGTTAATGAAATGCTATTACTCATCAAAGAACCTTGCATTAAGAAATAATGTCAATTGTGATAAAGAACTGACTTATCCCTATCCACAGTTAGGGCATGACACAAATTCATTTATAAATGCAAGGTTCCTTGATGGAATGGCTTCAGTTTTATGTGTATGCAATATCGAAATAAGTTTTGCTAAACATGTTCTTAGGTAGGTATATCTACAAGGTGACTTTGTGGTTGGGTGGATTAATTATTGTAAAGCTAACCAGAGACCAATATTGCAACAAAAATATTCTATGATAAGGTTCAGATCATATATTATAAGATTCCAATAATTTGATGAGCCCCTCAATGTCCAACTATTAACAAAATACCAAAATGCCATAGTGTATAAGTGCTACTTTCAGTGTGAAAAGAAGATTAACAGAGCACATCAGCAACCTCATTGTGACACACTCACTTCTGTTAATGCCATTGCATGATTTTTATGTATATTCTAGAAACATGAACAAGACATTAAATAGAACAATAAATGAAAATGTTTGAATATTTTATTAACATATTTATGAATTTCCCAATTCAATAAAACACAATATCAATTATACCTGTGACCATGAGCACTTATAAATAAATTACTATTACAGTACATATAGCATAATGTGATGACATTAATACAGCAAATAGTGTAGATTTATTTTATTACTGTCCCCAAAAAGCAAGAAAATATAAAACTTATCTACTTCAGTGTGTAAACATGAAATTACTATTTTAATAGGTCAAAGTTTCAACTTAATAAGATTTTGTTACATTGGCAGGCAAATAACATACAATTATAAATTTCCTTTAAAGTAAAACATTGGAAATGTTTAATGAGAGCCTATTGACTACTAAATACTTCATAAATATTTGCGCCTAGAAGTTTTATTTTGTCATTGAGAGTGAGTTGTTGTGTCAACAAATCTGGAATGTTTGTGTTACCCTTACAATTGTTCTTTGTGACCAGCTCATTTATAACTGGTAGTAGTTTCACAAAGTATAACTCCACTTTATTAACATCTACAAAAGAGTCAGGAGTTGCACCTAATTTTAAAGCTCCATTTGTTATAACATGATCAACACTCAGTTCCAAATGATTCTTTGTTACCGGTGTAGACTTTGATACAAAGAGGTTGGCAACTTCATCAATAACTGATGAAAAACTGCGACTGACAGATGACATGGCTATAGATGTCACTTCATCACTTTCTAGTACATCCATTGTCTCTTTTACAATGGTGTCCAACTTACCATCATTAATTTCTGTATGAGAAAGCAGGTAGTGTACCATATTCTTAATGGGATCCCCATGTGTGGTGTCTGTACATAGAATAGTCTGTATGGACCAGAATAGCTGCTCAACTTCTGCCAGTGTCATCTTTTTCTTAAGTGAAACTGGCTCAACCACCCTTTTCACAACGGCTTCTATATGTTTCACCAAGTCCTCCACACCTTGGCCAACAAAGTGGTGGCATAGAGACAAGTACTTGGCCTGTAACTCACTGTCTATGAGTGGGTCCTCCTCGTGTACTGAGTCCCTATAAAGATAACCACCAATAATGTTGAGCTGTACTCGCAGTGTCACTTGTAATATACTTAATGCATAAACAAGGACACATATTCTAGTAAATATCATTATTTTCAATTGTTCCCATAAAGCCAATTTATTAGCTGGATTCTCTTGTAATTTTTGCACTATTTCTTCAGTATTCAATATACTTAAAATACTTTCAGTAACAATTTTTGATAAAGACAGTATAGTTTGATTACATGTTCGTTCAGTGCTTTCGAAATGCTGTTTTTTTCTTGTCATTTCAAAGAATCTTTTTGCTTCTTTTTCTTGCCATTCTCTTAACTTCTTCTGAGCATAACTTGTCAGTAAGTATAAACCGCCAAAAACTGCCCCCGTCACAATAAACTTCCTCTTGTGACGGCGCAAAAAATCCTTAACACTGGAGAACATGATTATTTCTAAATTTGTATGCTTAAGTTATTGGAATTCAAGAGGAGCGTCCGAGCGGTACTTGGTGGTGTTCATAAGACGTCTGGTGATAAAAGTTGTGGCATCAATAAATCTTTCAACACAGTTCATGATGCACACTTCAGTTCTGGAGTCCAGACGAATGGTTGGGTGTCCCATGCATGTGTCCCAGCATGTGTCTGTTAATCCGTGAACAAGAACCTGCAAAACATACAGGTATATATTTAAGCAACATTAGCAGAACAAGGTAAGACTCAATTTGCATAATCTAACACATTGTGACAAAATTATAATTCTGACATAGAGGCACGATTTTATGCAATTTTACATCCACTTTTAGATACACCTTTGTTTTACAATGATAATTAATTCTAAGGTGAATAAGAATAACTGAAATCTATGCAAGGTTCGGTCAAAGGTCGATAACAAAGCGTGCAATACGATAAAGTTCTTAGGTTGCGGTCGTTGCTAATCATAATCTGACATGGTTTCTGATCCTTGGCTTATCGCACCGTAAAAAGATATAGGTTTATAGTGTACTTTACTAACCTGGAAACGTTGTTTCTGCGTTTCGGAAAGGATGAATGTTTCTAACTGCGGATCAACTGTTTGTTGATCGCTCATAATCAGTGCAAAACTAAATTAATTACCAACACTATTAGTCACAAAAAACTAGCTTGTTTTACGAATAAAATATTACTTAAAATTACAGATTACAGTAAAAAGTCGGAGAAATCTAATTTTCTTTTTCTTTGAGAAATGTGAAGATTGTAAAGTAAACTGAAGTATAAGCTGGTGTTGCTATGCTAAGTTAGCATTGCTAACTTGCTATTTCTATATTTTAACCCTTTCAGGACCATAAGGATATGAGACTATATGTTATGATAAAAACTATACGAAACAGTTAATTAGGCATCAAATAAACATAATTTTAACTTAAAATATAATAAAATGTTTTGGATTTTTTGGAATTCTTTGGGACACATATGTCCCTATGGTCGTTGGTGGTTCTTTTTGTTCTAGTAAATAAGATTATACATTTTAGAGATTTTATCAGTATTTGAGGTATTGTATACACAAAACTGCAAATTCATTACAGAAAAATTGTTTGTTTATCGATAGGTATACAATTTAAAGTAATAAGCTAGTAGTAATTAGGTAGAATCCAGTGAAACCTTTACATTCATTAGTCTAAAAAAGGTGTACTTTGCAACACAATTACTATTTTTTCGCATGTCTATTATGCATTGAATAAACTGACACATCTCTTCCAGAATTTTGGTTATCAATGGGGTGCGTTGAAAACTGTCTACATCTGACAGATCTGGGAACTAAACTTGATTTTGAAGTAGAAACGTCATGCTGCCTGACAGAGAAACCGTTCTTCCTACTTGAACTTCTCTGAACTGTAGACTAGTTTTGATTTCATTGTGAAGCTTTGACTATACAGTATGCGCATTATTCACTAAGATATCTAAGAGATCAAAACAATATCGAAGATAGTATTTTATTTTCAATCAGCAATATATTTCATGACACTATGAGATCGACACGTATATCATCTACTCCTCCCATTTTTTTGTTATATGTGATGCAATTTTAGGGCATTTCACTTTTTTTCGCTGATCCAGTTTTGTTTCGTCTTCCAGTGTCTATGTCAAAAGGTTTTTGAAAGTTGATCAATAAGTATATTCCTATATTTTCCATCAAATTTAAGCACGATAAGCCCCAAAACCTGTGGTGTACATGTCCCACTTCTTATGTCAATGCTGTTTTTGGAAGATGTTTTCGATTTGTTCGAACGATTCCATATGCCAAAGAGAGTCAATATATCAGCATCAACTATTTGAAAAATCTGTACTTCACAGCCATTATATTTCACATCACAAAAAGCACGAAAATTATTTGGCACGACTATGTTCCTTAGTTCCACTTGAAAACTGGTTTTTGATTACTTTGTGCTCCAGTTATGGGTAAAAGAGTTGTAGACATTGATGGTACAGATGCCAGACTTATTGATTTCTGAAATTGAACAGGCACATCTACAAAATCATCATCAGAAACATCAGAAACCCCTTGATCCTGTATCAAACTCCTTTGACCTTTTTCGTCAAGGTGTAAATCATCTTCTTCATCACTATTACCATCCATCAAAATTTATAGAAGTACCTACATCATCCTTGGATTTAAAAAACTAAGATAATCTGCCAAAATATCAATAAAAATGAAGATAATTCACAAAATCATCAGTTGAATAAGTTAACAATTTATTACAAAAAGTGTCCCTTCTGGACCACTGGGACACTGGTGTCCCTTTATGTTTATGATGTCTCATAACTATAAAAACATAAATAATAGTTTTATAAATAAATATAATATAAATTTACTAACCAAGCAATAATTATAGTACAACAAAAAACAATGTAGAACATTTTGAAGTGCCTAAAACCTTTTGAGAAATAGGGCAAGTGCGCGCTTAGTGAACAGTCATATTACAATTTTTATAGAAAATATATCATACTACCTAGGTTGTACCGTCAATGAAAAAAATATTAATAATATGTTTAATAACAAACAAAAAATTCATAATTGGTAATAGGTTTCTTAATTATTAATATATTTTTAAATTATGTGCTGGGGACACATATGTCCCTTGGTCGTCAAAGGGTTAATGTTGTTATTCCCACTTTTTACTAACTTAAATATCTTTAGTGAGTTTTGAAGAACCTACTTACTAAAATGCACTAATTAATAAAATTACAAAATTAAGTTTATAATAATATTTTCCCTCTATGTGTTATTTCCGTTTCATACTGATTTGGTGCAACATGAAATGAATATTATCATATTGAGTAGGTAAGGTCAACTGGGGCAATTGCGTTATATTTTTATCGTGAACATTTTTGAAGCCCGATTTCACATAATTAGGGGACTTATTAGAATATTATATACTACAAACGTATTCATTTATATTTAGCATACAAAGTTAAATTATTAGTTTCATTCGAAAGCTTTCAAGAAACGAGTTACAACGTGTTTTTTTTAAAGAAGAAATTTAGACGCATTTACCCCTTACTGGGGTAAAAGCATCTGTTCAAATTAAAATTTATGCGCGCTACTTTTTTGGGTTATGTTATACATGATTTGCCTCAACCTAGGCGCTGTTCTAAGGAATTTTTGGTAAATAAACAAAATACAAAATAGGCAAGAAATCACAGTAGATTTCTTAACGCATCATGGGAAAATGCGGCTAAATTTGCGTAGACGCATTTACCTCTTATGAATTCCAGATGTTGGAAACATTTTTAAAGATGGGTAACATAATATAACGTATTTAAATCAAAGGAGGTTTTCAATCATAAAAGTTTAATCACAATCAACATTCAAAAGTTACTTATTAAGTCTTCTTTCTCTCTATAAAATATTTTTTATAGTTTCGGACCATGTTTAATTTTTTATTTGCATCTGAAAAAGAGAAGTGTGTTTTAATAATTATATATTTATTGTACATTTAAAATGACAAGTATATCATCCATTATTCTTACTAAGTAATAAAACTGAAATAGCCAATGATCCAATCCAAAAAAATCTAATTGCAATATTCACATTCATCTTCTGTGTAATGTAAATAAATTATATAAAAATTACAAGACTGACACCAAAATAGTGAATTATTTAATAAAGCGTTTGCATTTTCAATTTTCATGTTTAAAATAAAATGATAAGGTCCAGTTAATGCTTGATTTGAATATTGTTTGCATCCATAACATTTATGTGACCAAACGAAATGCGTTTCATGCCATGGCCAGGTTAGTCTCTGTTCTATGTAATTTTGAAAGTCAGTTTTGCTCAAAAATTTGTCAATATCAATATATCTTAGTACCACCATTATTACGTTAATTTTTTATTATGTATTCCACCTGAAATAAAAATAACCTACATTCACACACAACAACAACAAACCTATTAAACATAATTAAAACAAGACTAGATATAACTTTCAGTCTTGTGTTTAAAAACTGGATGTAAGTAACTTAATTGATAACTACCATTTATATAAATCACAAATGCAATAGTCTTAGTTCGTATTATGACGACAAAAATAGTTTCGTACTTTGGTGTGCAATACATAAAAAAGGTTAAAGATAACTGCCTTTGGGGCAATTGCGCTATGCAGACGCAATAGCCCCTAAGTCGCAGACGCATTTACCTCAAATTTTCCAATGCTCATTCCTATAAAACCAAAATGATTTCACTTAAAATAACTACAAAACTAGTTAGACTGGAATGTAACACACACATAAACTTAAAATCAAAACAGTAGATCGAGGCTATTCATGGATTTTTACGATTTTGATTTCTTACCTCACGCACCACGAATTTTCACAATCCACGTAATTCCCAAAATAGCCGTCAATTCAAATTCCTGTCATTCAAAACGCTGTGTTGCCACTTTATAAATAAAACATAGTAGAAAATGATAGAACCAGATGGTAGAAATTTTAGTATTTCGAGTAACTTTTATTTATTTTTAAATAAACGCCATTGCCCCATGGACGCAAAAGCCCCAGGTGACCTTACTACTACATACAATTACTATCATAGCATCTTATATCAAGTGAAATAAGATAGAGGAAAAGTGAAGCCACGTTTTAGTTTTAGTTTTATTGGCGTTTTAAGCAAATCTGATCTTTTAACTTTGAATTTAGAAGGGCTTATACAACATGGTAGATCTATTAATGTAGTGTGCCTTACTGAACATAACATGTTAAAAAATGACACCAAATTACTATATCTTCCAAATTACTCTATGGCAATAGAAATAATAGGCGGGGTGGTTCTTGTATATTGGTCAACAACAGACACGAATATAAAAATATCCCGACCATTGAAAATTTAGTACTATCGGCGTAATGGAGTGCTGTGGTGTGGAGCTGTCTGACTGAACACAAACATATATTAGTCTATGAACACAAACTTATAATAATTTGTATTTGTATGTATAGACCGTCTCGGAATAATAAACAACAGTTAGAAATTTTTTTTAGCGCATTGACCTCTTTACTTCATGAATTTTGCTACTAAAAAAATTGTATGTGGTGATTTTAATATAAATACTCTGACATCTAACAGTTTGCTTCAAATATTGAATAATTACAACCTTAAACTGGCCATTAATGAACCGACCCGCTTAGAAAGCGGGACATGTATTGACAACTTTTTTCTTGTTTGAGAGGA
The DNA here is from genome assembly GCA_944739405.2 of Euclidia mi. NCBI lineage: Eukaryota > Metazoa > Arthropoda > Insecta > Lepidoptera > Erebidae > Euclidia > Euclidia mi. The sequence continues at coordinate 32,717,863 of OX123204.2, forward strand.
TGTAAATATACAATTTATGACTTTGCTCTTTCAGACCACACAGCACAGATTTTAACTTGTCCAGTAAAAAAGTGTTTTCTCTCACTCATTGGTATATTAAGAAGGTAAAGAAAACACAAAAATATTTAAAAAAATCTTCGGTCATTAAGTTTTAACGATGTTTACAAAACTGATAATGCAAATACTGCCTTTGATATATTTTATGACATTTTTATACTTTTTTATGAGTTATGTTTCCCTTCAATATTAACTAAAAAGTATTTACGTAATAACCCGAAATGGTTATCTAATGGTATTCGTAAATGTTCGAAACGTAAACGGGCTCTGCTTTGGCTTTATAGGAAAAATCGCACTGAAGACAATCAACAAACTTTTAAAAGGTACTCTAAGCGGCTTAATAAGATAAAAAGTCTAACAAAAAAGTCACAGAATGATTATTTTATCAAAACAGCTGCGAACAAGAGTAAAGCTACGTGGTCCATTATAAACCAGAGTAAAAATAACATACCTAAGGAGACTATTTCCCATTTAAATGTCAATGGTAATGTTCTCAATGACCCTACTAACATCGCAGAAGCTTTTAATACTTATTTTACTACCTATTCAAAATCATTCAAATAATGGGCAAAACATTTGCAACATTCAATTTACGAGTGCATCTAGTAAACTTAACAAACAATATAAAATATCTATTTTTATGTCACCTACGACCTCTACAGGAATTTGAAAATTAATTCAATCATTGAAAAACACAAGCAGTACTGGCTATGACAAGGTCAATAGCAAATTTTTAAAGAAAGTTAAAGAAGTGATTGCGGCTGTAAGCCATATCTAATTAATAAATGTATAGGCACAGGTATATTTCCTGACAAACTGAAAATCACGATAATAAAACCATTGTTTAAGAAGAATGACAAGCGGGTCTCCCTTGTTTGACCGAAAGGAATTTGACAAATTTTCATTTCCCAAAAAATTTTACGCATAATTCAATTTGCCAAATTATTACTTAGCAAAAAATCTATTCACAAAAAATTGTAACGCAAACCTAATGTTTGGGAAATGAACGTTTAAACTATAATTTGTTTACCAACCCGTACTTTTAACATTTTTTATTTAGTCAAATATTTCAGTTGGAATAACAGTTTTTACGCAAAATCAGTAATTATCCTAATCTAAATAGTTCAGTTCCTGGTAACCTACTAAGGACTTTTTCTATTAATGCAAGTCGTTTCTGGCACTCGCCGGCCGCTACCGCGGCACCGCTCGCTACGCTTGCTCGGCTCGTGCGTATGAGGACACAGTTCTAACTTAACATAACCTCACCATTTTTTCAATAATTAACCTACTCTACTTCCATAAATAGGGATGCAAACGATACATCGATGTTTTAAAACAACGAGGTATCGTTTATAATCATCGATGTTAAAACATCGATGTTGAACTACCAGAAAACATCGATACATCGTTCATTAAGAACGATGTATCGACTTTGTATGTACGTTACTATCGTCTGTGTCACATGACGTGACGAGAGAAAGAAATGGCGGATGTGACTTAAGTCGCGCCATTTTTTCTCACCTCGCGCGGTTCGCGTGCTTTCGATTCTAGTCATGGGTAGTTCATGCAAATCTGGATGTGTTTGTATGAACGACTCACTCATTCCCAGACGTGAAGCGAGACAATGTACCGCTTCAAATGAGTCGCGACAATGACGCTATCCTGAGACTATAATTCAATTGTATTAGCATGAAGTATGTGTCCTGAATCTGAGACATTAACATTGTCCCAATTTGCTCTGGAGTTTCAAGTAGTTCAAACTCAGAAAGGTAGAAACTTATTAAAAAGACAGAAATACGAAAATAGGCGGAAGCCGGGAAACGATACTAATATTGTGTCTCGTTTTCACTGCTCAACTTACCGATATTGCTATTTCATTCTTACGATGACGTTCCGGGGCGTACAGATACTAGCTGTCATTATATTCATTCAAACAAAGTATTGAAGGAGCGAGATATGAGACATTTGTACGTACTTATGTCTATTCCGTACCCACTCATTGGACTCATTTTTGAAGCGGTACAAAATAATAATCCATATTATTATCCTAATACATTGCCTAATCTAACTGTATTATTTAAAGTTACAAACTGTTTGCCATTAATCATTACTAAAATGAATGTAAGTAAGTATACTTATTTTTTTTAGAAATCGCCTTTTCTCTGTATTTTAAGTCTGTATTTGGCAACCCTGGTAGTATATAAAAAACATCGGAAAAACATCGATATATCGTTCATAAAGACCGATATTTTAAACATCGATGTTTCTATTTTAAAAACATCGATATTTTGATATCGATGTTTTTTATGAACGATGTTGCATCCCTCATAAATAAACTAATATCACCAAACGATTATTGTCTGAAGATTATTAGGTTGTAGAATGGTTGAGGTGTAACAATCTTATTATAAATTTTGAGAAAACGAGTGTAATGTCATTTAGAAATAGGAAAAATAATTGAAATAATCTGAATGTGCAATTTAATGGACAAAAATTCATGAGGTGGAGAATGCAAAATTTTTAGGTATTTATCTTGACTCTAATTTTAACTGGAAAATTCACGTGGAAAGTGTTTGTACTAAACTTAACAAATTCACCTATGCACTTTATATGCTGAGAAAAATCGTAAATCAGTCTGCTGTAATCACTGCTTATTATGGGTATGTAGCGTCGATTTTGAGATTTGATAGATCAAATATAATCTTAGAAAACTGATGCTTGACTCAATTCGACTTAGATTTTATTGAATCATGTCACTACTCTAACGTAAGACTAGTATTGATTAAAATTGACCTAAAGGTCCAGTTACCAGGTCATAAAAAAAAAGATTAAAATGTCATTCTTGTCAGCGTATTGAGCTTTTTGAGCTGTCATTTGTTGATTACTTGCCATTATTTTGTCTTGGGAGTTTTGGTAACCGGTGACTAGAGAATTTGAAAATTTTAAAAGCATGGCCCAAATCACTCACTGGAAATCTCTTTATAAATGTGATTTGAGTGAATATACACTAGTTATACCTAGCGTGGCCATTGGAAATGTCGGACAACTATCTTGTGATTTGCTTGTGTCTTCTTTATTTATGAGAAAAATGGCTCTGGTCTACAGCCCTGCACTTATTCCTATGGCAGGGTATGATCCTTACAAGCTGAGCTCGCCTGTCATCTCCGGTTGCTGTGAACTATATCTTTGTGAAGCCAGGAAAATAGTTATCCTACTTTTGAGAGCGCCACTAGTGTATAAATATTCAGAACAATTCCTGAAAGAAGTGGTGGACAAATTTAAGGCAGATAACATAAAGGATATAATTATTTTGACGAGCAGTTTTGCTTATGAGAAGAAGCACATAATGACATCACCTTTCCGCTATGTAGTCAATGATTTATGCCCTTATGTAAGTAAGATAAAATCTCTGGAGTGGGTAGAACATGAACCTAAGGAAGGTGATTTAAGAATTCCTGGAGGAGGCTTTGCATCACTGCTTTATGAAATTATCAAAAAGGAGTCAGTGCCATGTCTTGTGATATACAAGTTTACTTCTGAAGGAGATAATGTACCGGATACATATGAAATGCTGCAGTATTTAAACTCTGTGGTGACATTGTTTGATGAGCCTGACTTCTATTCTAAATTACTTCATCCTGTTTCATGGAATTTAATGTTTGGAGGACCACCACCTCAAAATATATATTAAATTAGTAGGAATATATTATCACAGATGTTATTATATTTTAAAAAGTAGATGTAATATTAAATAAATTCTATTCTAAATCTATATTTGTATGTTGTTGGATGTCAGGGTAGGCAGTTAATTATTGATGTAATAATTAAATGTAAACCAAAACTATATTCTAAATAAATGTTGTCTTGTAACAAGATTAGTGCAAATAAAAGTTGTTGAATGTGTGCCTTTGTTTTATTTTTTACTTGAGGATGCCAGCAGCAACGCCTGCATTTTTTTTTAGTTTACCCGTTTTGACCGAACCCATGGGAATTTTGGGAAATCCCATCTTAGTGAACCCCTAAGGTCCCCAAGGAACATACATGCTAAATTTCAGCTTCATGCGCTGAGTAGTTTCGGCTGTAGCTTGTCTGTCAGTCAGTCAGTAACGCAAGGATTTTATATATTAAGATTTTTGTACCCGTTTACAAGGTAATAAAACGAAATAAAATAGTTAACAGTATTAAAACCTGTTAATTATGATAGGAGTGATAAATGATATCTCCCTATTGTTGTAACTGTTTTTATTTATTACACCAGCTTTTTGTCCCATTTAGTCACTCGGTTATCAATCAATTATTAATTTCAACACATTAAAATTACAATAAATAAAATATTCATCATTCCTACAGTAAAAATTTTCATATGTGCTAGGGTGTCAGCCTGATAAATAATAACACAAAGATGTTCTACTTACATTCGACGATAAAAGAGGGCTCTACCTGTATTACTATTAACCGAATTTGATCGTTTGGTCGCAACCATATTAAAAATCTTAATATATAAAATCCTTGCGTTACTGACTGACTGACAGACACGCTACAGCCGAAACTATTGGGCGCAGGAAGCTGAAATTTGGCATGTATGTTCCTTGGGGACCGTAGGGGTGCACTAAGAAGGGATTTCCCGAAACTCCCACGGGATCGGTCAAAACGGGTAAATCCAAAAAAAAATGCAGGCGTAGCTGCTGGCGTCCTCTAGTATATTATATCGATGGTCGCAATCCTCATACGTACCAATGTTACGATTTCTGTGATGATTTTGATTTTTATTATCTTAAATAAATACATATTATATGAGCAGCGATAGCCTAGAGACCTACAGACTGCTACGAAGAGAGTCCTGGGTTCGAATCCACTATACCTACGCACCAATGACTTTTAGTATGAATGTATGAATGAAGTTATACTTTTAGCATACCTATTAAATTTTTAGGTAATTATAGCTTGCTTAAGGGCGAAGAAAACATCTTGGCGAAACCTAAATACGTAACCTAAACCTCTCCAGAACGTTATGGAGAGAGCTCTCAAATTTCTCTCCATAACGTTCTTGAGAGACATGTGACGTCTGCCAACCGGCTTTTGCCCGCATAGTTAGAAGAGGCCCGAGCCCAGCATTGGGCAAAATATACCTAAGCTGATAAAGCTGATGATGAAATCATGGAACATGAAGCCTTATTACAAAGCAAGGACTTTACATCTATTTAAAAGGTAACTAGGTACCAGGTTTGGTTCTGGGACCTTGATTGGAATCTTTTAAAAGATTGAATAAGGTACGTAGGTACTTTAAGGTAGGTACCTACTTATTTTTCGTCATTTGTTCGAATGAATGTTAAATATACCTAATCGTTAAACAAAAATGTATTTAAAGTCTATGTATAATCAATTGGATGTCCATGTTTTATATTATGGCGGCAATTTTTTTCTCTACCGCCTGCATGCAACTTAAACAATATGATGGTAAGTTTGCCATTTGCTTGAATTATAGGGTAAACCATACTAAAATGTTGGCACCCTCTCACACAGATTTAACAAACACTGTAGTCTTAGCCCTCTCAATGATTGACACTTCACAGCTTTTTTCTGGTTATCAGAATATTTTCTGTTTTGTGTGACAGAGTTACACAATCATCAGGAAAAGACTCAATCTTTTTAACTGCCAACACCTTTTTTATGTACCTGCCTATCCAAAGCCAAAAATCTTTCTGTAAAAGCTGTAATAAATTTGCGCGTGAACAAATCTATAAACATACATACATACATAGACTCACGCCTGTTTCCCGGAGGGGTAGGCAGAGACTACGGAACGCCATTTGCAACGATCCTGACATATCTCTCTTGCTTCATTCACTCCCATCAGATTCCTCATGCATGCTCTTCTGTTCAGGGTACTTCTAACCTGTCCTGTTTTTAGGATGTCTCCAATCTGATCCAATGTCCCTTCCACACTTGCCTTATATATCTGCTTGGTCAGTCTTTCGTCATCCATCCTCTCCACGTGCCCAAACCATCTTAGCACACCTTTCTCGATGCTTGTCACTACATCTTCTTTTACCCCACAACACTCTCTTATCACATAATTCTTTATTCTGTCAGTCAAAGAAATACCACACATACTTCTCAGTGCTCTCATTTCTACAGCATTTATTCTACTTTCATGATTCTTCTGCCATACCCAACTTTCACTACCATACATAAGAGTAGGTACTAACACCTCTCTATGCACAGCCAAACGTGCCTTTTTGGAGACGTTTTGGCTATTCATAAACGCCTTCAGAGCTCCATTCACTCTATTACCTGCATTAACTCTTCTTTCAATATCTTCTACATTCTTACCATCTCTTGTAAACAGCGTAGCTAAATATACAAACTCATTCACTTGCTCCACTCGCTGTCCATCGATCATAACATTACAAGCCGTAACGCATTCCTCCTTTTCAAAAACCATAACTTTTGTTTTACTTACATTCACTTTCATTCCTTTCCTCTCTAACGCACTATGCATGATTGTTACCATCTCCTGCAACTCCTCCGCTGAAGACGCAAGTATAACCTGATCATCAGCATAAAGGAGGCATTTGACGAGTAACCCATTCATCCTTAATCCACAGTCACTATGTTTCAAATCTTGCAAACAACTATCCATGAAGAGGTTGAACAGCCACGGCGACGCTACACATCCCTGTCTAACACCTGTCTCGATGGTAAACAAATCCGTGTACGACCCATTTATCCTCACACAAGCTCTAGAATCTTCATCAGGCTGCTGTTCACCCCATACATCGACAGTACCGACTACATTTCATTCCTCACCACTTTATCGTAAGCCTTTTCCAAAGTGTTAACGAAATACCTATAAGGTCAGTAGCATGTTACGATCAAAATAGAGATTGTGGGGAAAGTTCTATATAATTTTTTGGTTTATTTCCATTGAGTAATTAATTTTAAGCGCATTTAGCATTATTTTAGCTTTATAAACTTAATATAACCAAATTTTCGCCAGTGCCAATAACTATAATTTATTTTGTTTGATATTGTAATCATTGGCATATTATGCTAATCATTAGATATACTTTCCAGGTTTTTTCCAAAATCAATTCCTGGAACTGCCAATAACTAGGTATATCCTGTGGGTAGTGTTAATAACTATAGATACCTTGGCAACTGATTTATTGTCGACATAGCGCAATCCCGATTGCCTCCAAGACTGTCGCTTTGTAGCCTGGGGTTCGCTTATCAGTCTAACCACATTTGACAGAATATTAGCTATTCCACCAAGTGACTTTCGTCTGACCTTTGCAACCCAAAGAGATAACGATATTCCATGGCTTAGACTAGCGTCAGTTTATTTAAACCGGACCGACGGTTTAACGTGCTCCCCAAGGTACGGGGCAAGCGATAATGAACATTCAATACGCACATAGCCAGTTTAACATTCAAAATTGACTTTACTGTCAAAATTAATATTAGGTACTGCTGAACAGAAAGTCTGGTTGTTCGACCTACGCACTTTACCAGAGCTAAACCACGGAGCAGAAACCTGTGTGCTCACAAAAGAGAGCATTAACAAAATTAAAGACACCCAGAGGATAGCGGAAAGAAAGATCGTGGGTATTGTGCTGAGAGACCGCAAAACCAACACCTGGCTCGAAAACAAATAGCAAGTCTACAGTGGCAATGGGTTGTTCTCCTAGCTCGCAAACATATGTAGTTCGTGGGGTATGGAGTCTTGGTATAGAGACCTTAGAGGGCAAAGAGACCTAGATGAAAACTACAAATGCGGTAGACGGAGGATATTAAGGAGACTGCAGGAACGGTATGAATTTGGGTCGCGACAGTAGGACTGTGTTTGAAGGCGCAATTCGAAGGAGGTCTAAATTAGCCCAGCAAGAAGAAAAAGATGATATATTATGCCCATTTACTGTCTAGATAAATATATAAGCAAAGAGAATGAAATTGAACAGGACGAAAAGAAACAAAGATTTTCTTCCACAGAAGATCAAAAAAGCAAGAAAATTTTAGACGAGGATTAGTTTTAAAAATCTAACAAAAATAACAAAAAGGAAATCATTTTATGTGCAGCCTTCAAACACAGTACACGGCACATGGGCCTTTCCTAATTTGCGTCACAATACCATTGTAAGTCAATAGGAGAAATTGGCGTACTATGGCACGCTGATTGGACGGGTTGGCACAGGATTTAATGTCGAGTTGTCCGTCTCTTCGCAACGATTCTGTATGATTTGACTGTTTTTCTTAGTGATCTCTTCCTCTTACGATTCTCGAAGAATGAAATTTGAAAACAATATGTCATTTTTCAAAACTGAAGGGTACAGGGGCAAAACAAGAAATGTCACAAAAACAAAAAGTTGTGTAATTAGCATTTTAGGCCCACTTGCACAACGATTCTTAGGCCCACTTGCGTAACGTTTGATTTAAGTCACACCTTAATTTAAATTCGTTGAATTGAATTAGCAGCATAAAATAATTTAAGTTAAAAGTATTTAGCGTCCTCTTGCACAACGACAACCACGCTTAGATTTAGTTAAACATTTTATGAGGTCGGTAAAGTAGTTTCTACGTTTTGTTTCATGGCATGAAGCCTTTTTGTAACGATTTTAACGATGTTATGCGTATGGTTTCGCATAAAACCTTAGACTATATATACTTTGAGCATAAAACAAAACGCATTGTCGTCGCCTAGCAACGAAATGACAATTGACAAATAATAACTAGAAACTTTTGAGCATTAACCCTAGAACCCTACATGGGGTGCAGGTGCACCCCACACCGATTTGTTTTCTAAATATCTCAATTTATTTAATGTACACGAATTCACGCGTCAGAGTATTTTAGTTTGGTGTCAACCTCTTGCCAATACCGTGACGACAGCTGCGTCATGTAGTCGCCTATGTAAGTGCTGTGGGGTATGCCAGTACCCCATTGTAGTAAAATCGTAAGTTATTTTATTTATTACGATTGATGGATTTGTATGTAATATCTTATTTAATTTGATTATTTATTAAAACAATACTCTTATATGAATTAAATACTGATATTTTTAGATGTTATGTGGAGCATCAGGTACAAGTTTGTGCAAAGTGCTCAAACTAAGTTTAACTTAAGGTTGATTTGTGATCTCAAGTTACTGATTATTTATAATTAAACGTATTATTATTAATTGTTTTTTTTTTTATTTTTAGAATTACAGTCATTATAGAATGGGGTGTTCCAGCACCCCAGTGTAGGAATAATATGTGCGCCAGATAGTGTAGGATTCTAGGGTTAACAAGAACACAAGTAGCTACATTGTTATCAGTTATATCATCATCATCATCATTTCAGCCTCTTCACCAGATCGTCGGTCCACCTTGTGGGAGGCCTACCCCTGATGCGTCGTCCGGTCCAGTTATACATATAATTATAGTTAATTTTCGTCGCTAATGACAAGTTGCCAACGTCAGTGTGACAATTTTTAAATAAAATTAGCCACTAAACAGCCGATTTTCGGTAATTAATTTTGACAGTTCTTAAATCATATTAGTCGACAAATTTTTCGTTGTGCAAGACGCTAGTGGCGTTTAATAGTTTTTTTCTCGTTAAATACATCTTAATTCAATTTAAGAACCGTTGTGCAAGTGGGCCTTTGGCCCACTTGCGTAACGTTTGATTTAAGTCACTCCTTTATTTAAATTTGTTGAACAGAATCAACAGCATAAAATAATTTAACTTAAAAGTATTTAGCGTCCTCTTGCACAACGACAACAACGCTCAGATTTAGTTAAACATTTTATTAGGTCGGTAAAGTAGTTTCTACGTTTTGTTTCATGGCATGAAGCCTTTTTGTTACGATTTTAACGATGTTATGCGTATGGTTTCGCATAAAACCTTAGACTATATATACTTTAAGCATAAAACAAAACGCATTGTCGTCGCCTAGCAACGAAATGACAATTGACAAATAATAACTAGAAACTTTTGAGCATTAACCCTAAAACCCTACATGGGGTGCAGGTGCACCCCTCACCGATTTGTTTTCTAAATATCTCAATTTCTTTAATATCCACGAATTCGCGCGTCGGAGTATTTTCGTTTGGTGTCAACCACTCGCGTTACGTCAATACTGTGACGAGGGACCGCGTTGTGTGGTCGCCTGTATAAGTGCTGTGGGGTACGGCAGTACCCCAGTGTAGTAAAATCGTAAGATTATTTATTTATTACGATTGATGCATTTATATGTAATAAGTTATTAAATTTGATTATTTATTAAAACAATAGTCTTATATGAATTAAATACAGATATTTTTAGATATTATGAAGGTAAAATTCAATGAAGTTTATTTATTTTGTTTCGGATGGCTGTCAGAGGTTTGAATTACGAAGAAATAAGCTCTATTCTAGACCACAAATCTGGCGAGGAAGAAATAGAAGTTGGGACCAGTTGTAATTCCTGGGTTCTTTACAAGTGTTCAAGATCAAATAATAAGCCATCAAATAATAATAATAAAGTTTCAGCAGACAGTTTTGAAATTAGGTTTGGAACTGATACATGAACATTTGGAGGACCGTCACTGGATGCCAACTTAGTCCATTGCAGTGATCCTCAAAAAAGGACCAAATCCTACAAGCGCTGTTGCTCAAACATTTAACTTTGTGTAATAAGGCTGATTTGTGATTTCAAGTTACCGATTCTGTTTAGTAAAACGTATTTTCATGAATTGTTTTTTTTATTTTAAGGATTACAGTCATTTTAGTATGGGGTGTTCCAGCACCCCAGTGTAGGAATAACACGTGCGCCAAATAGTGTAGAATTCTAGGGTTAACAGTAACACAAGTAGGTACATTGTTATCAGTTATATCATCAATAATCATCATCATCATCATGTCAGCTTAGGGACGTCCACTGCTGGACATAGGCCTCCCCCTGCTGCGTCGTCCGGTCCAGTTATATAATTATTGATAATTTTCGTCGCTAATGACAAGATGCCAACATCAGTGTGACAGTTCTTAAATGAAATTAGCCACTAAACAGCCGATTTTCGGTGATTAATTTTGACAGTTCTTAAATCATATTACTCGACAAATTTTTCGTTGTGCAAGACGCTAGTGGTGTTTAATATTTTTTTTCTCGTTAAATACATCTTAATTCAATTTAAGAATCGTTGTGCAAGTGGGCCTTAAATTGAATTAAGATGTATTTAACAAGAAATAATATATTAAACACCACTAGCGTCTTGCACAACGAAAAATTTGTCGAGTAATATGATTTAAGAACTGTCAAAATTAATCACCGAAAATCGGCTGTTTAGTGGCTAATTTCATTTAAGAACTGTCACACTGATGTTGGCATCTTGTCATTAGCGACGAAAATTATCTATAATTATATAACTGGACCGGACGAAGCAGCAGGGGGAGGCCTATGTCCAGCAGTGGACGTCCCTAGGCTGACATGATGATGATGATGATAATATAACTGATAACAATGTACCTACTTGTGTTAATGTTAACCCTAGAATCCTACACTATTTGGCGCACATGTTATTCCTACACTGGGGTGCTGGAACACCCCATACAAAAAATGACTGTAATCCTTAAAAAAAAAAATAATTCATGAAAATACGTTTTATTAAACATAATTGGTAACTTGAGATCACAAATCAGCCTTATTACACAAAGTTAAATGTAGTTTGAGCAACAGCGCTTGTAGGATTTGGTCCTTTTTTGAGGATCACTGCAATGGACTAAGTTGGCATCCGTTAACGGTCCTCCAAATGTTCATGTATCAGTTCCAAACCTAATTTCAAAACTGTCTGCTGAAACTTTATATTTGGCTTATTATTTGATCTTGAACACTTGTAAAGAACCCAGGAGTCACAACTGGTCCTAACTTCTATTTCTTCCTCGCCAGATTTGTGGTCTAGAATAGAGCTTATTTCTTCGTAATTCAAACCTCTGACAGCCATCCGAAACAAAATAAATAAACTTCATTGAATTTTACCTTCATAATATCTAAAAATATCTGTATTTAATTCATATAAGACTATTGTTTTAATAAATAATCAAATTTAATAACTTATTACATATAAATGCATCAATCGTAATAAATAAATAATCTTACGATTTTACTACACTGGGGTACTGCCGTACCCCACAGCACTTATACAGGCGACCACACAACGCGGTCCCTCGTCACAGTATTGACGTAACGCGAGTGGTTGACACCAAACTAAAATACTCCTACGCGCAAATTCGTGGATATTAAAGAAATTGAGATATTTAGAAAACAAATACGGTGTGGGGTGCACCTGCACCCCATGTAGGGTTCTAGGGTTAATGCTCAAAAGTTTCTAGTTATTATTTGACAATTGTCATTCCGTTGCTAGGCGACGACAATGCGTTTTGTTTTATGCTCAAAGTATATTATAGTCTAAGGTTTTATGCGAAACCATACGCATAACATCGTTAAAATCGTAACAAAAAGGCTTCATGCCATGAAACAAAACGTAGAAACTACTTTACCGACCTCATAAAATGTTTAACTAAATTTAAGCGTTGTTGTCGTTGTGCAAGAGGACGCTAAATACTTTTTACTTAAATTATTTTATGCTGTTAATTATGTTCAACAGATTTAAATTAAGGAGTGACTTAAATCAAACGTTACGCAAGTGGGCCTTAATATTTCAAAGTTAACAAGTTTCTTAGGTATCACTTTAACTTATATCCAACTAATACAAACTTAACTTTACTTTTTAAAGTCTTCATTTTAGGAACAAAAAATAGTTTTATGAAAATAAAAAATAATTAAATGTTTAAAAAAATTAAATAGTTCTCTTTTGGAACATACAAAAACTGGGAATTTCCATTGTGTTCCATACAATTAGAATGTCCAAATTCTCCCCCCGTGGGATCTCCACTTTGTCGTGGTGGGGGGGCTCAGTAACCGTGGGTTTGAGGTATACCCATGGTGAAGCTAAGCGGCATCCCGGGAGGGGACGCTCCACGTGGGCTTGAGTGAGGCCTGCGTAGGATGCGTCCAAAGTGCGGGTGCGGGGGACAGTTCTTTTTTTTTTTTTTTTTTTTATGGAATAGGGGGCAAACGAGCAGACGGATCGCCTGATGTTAAGCGATTACCGCCGCCCATGGACACCCGCAACACCAGAGGAGTCACAAGTGCGTTGCCGGCCTTTTAAAAAGGAATACGCTCTTTTTTTGAAGGTTTTTGTTTTGTGTTTTTGTTTTTTTTTTTTCAAAGTTCTGGCTGTCCCTCGCAATCGGATGCGGTCGCGGGAGGAGAGGCGTGTCGGTGTTGCGTTGCCACGCGCCCTATCTCCCGCGACCAAATGGGGGCGCACCATTGTTGCGTCGCGGTGGGGCCGCGGAGGAAGAGGAGATGCGGTGTTGCCTTGCCGTCCTCCCTATCCTTTAGTTCTGTAAATTTTCTGATTATTTGGCCAATTCCTACCTCAATCACCTGAAAGGGTTTGGGTCTTTGGCGACTAACACTTAGCAAATCATACCACTGGTATGGAACTTCCATGTGAGCTTTTAAATTTATCAGGCCCATGTTTTTATCACACTCTAAATATGAATGTCCTCGTATTGGATAAGTTATTTTGATAGAATCCAAAAGTTTCATTTTAAGGACTACAAAATGAATAAACCTTGTTACTGTGTAGTTTTTATTTTGTCCACCCGCTGAATCACAAAATATTTCAAGATGCTTCACACAACTATCCATGTAATTGGTTAAATAATGAAACAGAAATGACACTACTTCATCAGACCCTTTCCGTCCACAGGTTTCAGGTCAAAAATGTTATTGTTTTCTTCATTACTATCACTCATTTTGCTAGCGGTAAACCAAAAAACAATTATCTTTTCAAATCACAGTCAGCACAGCAACAACAAACAAAACAAACATTCTAGATAACCTCAAAGTTGACATAAATATTTTGACAGCTTGGACATTCCTTGTTACGTCCCGTTACACCATGGACCTTACCTGTTTTATTGCTGTACGTCGTTTTGATATTTAAGTGATACATCTGAATATTCTTGTTTTTACGCTTTTTGTATAATGCTACATTAAAATACGCGAGAAAACGAAAATGTTCCCATCATAAATTGAATATTGGGTTTTTAGTGACATTCCTGGTTTTGCCCCTGTACCCTTCAACTGCCAAGTGCCAATGATTATATTTGATAGGTATGCCAATCACTGTACACTGATTGTAACATGCCAGAACAGTAATTAGAATTCAATACAGAAATTTAATAAATGTCTATTATATAAATTAAAGTAGCATTTTCTTTAAGACCTAAAACCATTTTTCCAAAAATGCAAACAATAACATTATAAGCTTTGTTTTTTACGAGTATACTCCACTTAGGTATTCGCAGAAGTTTGCTTAGAGTGCCAATCTTTATACTGTTTACCCTATAATAGCTTATGGCCATATGGGCCTCTTATTCGACAACCTAAAAGTAAGCGATGTTAAAATTTTCGCGATTTGTATATGTCGCAGGTATTTAGTCAGAAACGTGATATTATAATTCCACTACTGAAATTATAATTAGGTACACAGATTATAGTATAATAACGAACGATTCGTATAATTTCACGGCCACTTTTCAGTGATATTGTAATTTCACTAAGCCGCAATAGTGATCTTTTCGGTCAATCCTGTGTAAGAATTGGAAAAAGCAGCCGTGGGCGGTTAACACCAATGTAGCTCAACCATTTCCCTAAAACGGGTCTTGCCGTGTTTATTGTGACGACTCACAATACAGGACTAAATGATCCTAAAAGATTTTCAGATTATAAAGGCTAAAAAAAATAATTATAAAGGCATGATGTTTTTATTTTTTATCCAAAAAGCAAGTAGGTAAACATTTTTCGGAATCTAGATCAAGCACCCGTTAGGTTGTAGGTAGGTATGTATTTACCATGTCTTATGTCATTAATGTTCAAGTTTATAGTCGAAATAAGACGTTCTCTTTGTTTCTGAGTTTCAAGTTTAGGTCTTAAAATTAAACCCTTCTAATAAATAAAAACAATGATGTCTAACTATATCAAAATAATGTTAATTTTTGTAAATCTGCCTATCGCATACCTCTACCTACTATCTACCTATAAGTACTTCCTAACTATAGGTTTTTAATTAGGTACGTATGTATTTTCGCCTAGCGACAAGTCACTTTAAAATAACACAGATAAGTACTTACCTATCTGTGTTATTTTAAAGTGACTTGTTGTCCATTTCTCATGAGAATTAGGTAGGTACTTACCTACCTAATTCTCATGAGAAATGGACCCTGTTTAACATTCTAGAAGTGAATTCTATTTTAATTAATTTGGTCCTGGTTACGGCTGTCGAATGATAGAGCCTAAGGTAGATATAGATTCTTCAAATTTAATATTAAATATATTTAGTACTCTAGTAATATTTCAGGTTTGAGGGTCGCCGGTCGGTAGGTAGGTATTCCAAGGTTACAGAACATAGACTTAATGTCCAAAAAAAGGGTTTGTTGATAACTTAGCATTATTGATGTAATATCTAGAATAAACTAAAGAGTAGATATGGTGTATAATAATATGTCTTTTCATCCTCCTACCGTTATCTCAGTTTGAACCTGGGCTCCGCTTACTGGTCCAACCGGATTTGGCTGAATATTAGCTTCTCCACGAGGCCACTGCCTGTCTGACCTCCACAGCCCGAAGGGATATCAATATTCTATGTTTAGACTAGTGCCCGTTTATTTGAAACCGTTTCGTTAGTTCTCCTTCACAGAATAAGATGAGACAGATTATCTTGTTTTATAACATTATGTGAAATAAATCATTTTAAAGACAATTTCTGCACTAGGAATAATTATTCATCTTGCGTTGCAAACTCTACAAACATTTCAATAACGGACACATTGTCTGAAATTTTCGTCTCGGATCACGCGAGGTGTTGTCTCGCATGGGAATGACGCAGCATAGAGTCAAGCGAGATTATTGGAGACTTCTGAAGCCCCCGTTACCCCGCCTTAAGCTCGTGTAAGTCAAATTGTCTAGTTTGACGTGTAGCTGTGTGTACAGCTCATTAGTCGAATATAGTATCGAATTTAAAATAGGTAACAGAAAACATCATTTTAAATTTTCATCACTTCACCATAGCCGGGATATCGATTACCTACTGTTATTTTTCGTGAACTTTAAATGAGGATAGGAACCTAGTTGAATCTTTTGATGTGGTCATACAAAAATATCAAAAAGGTCTCTACATAATCATACTTTTTCACCAGTATCACTAACAACAACAGCGTCTCAACTCTCAACAGATGTGTATGATCACCGTAATCGTAAAATGCTGCCATGTTCTTCGCAGTTTTCTTGTTCGCTTCATATCTGCATAACGCAGGCATTGTTTGTATAAAAGCTTCTTTTGGGGGGAAGGGGGGTTTCCGGGTGCGAACTAGCTCTTTAAATAGCAATGCCAAAAGATCAGTTGGTAGAGTACCTTCAATAATACCCACCGGAGCGAAATTAGGCGGATGCCTGAAGGCTTAGCCAAAACTCAAACGTATCGTTTCCATCGCCTTTCTCCGATTTCAAACGCAAACGCGTTTGTAATCGAAGAAAACGCAAAATTGGTAGCCAACACCACGCGTTAGCGTCACACGTAGGTACATTCTGCGATACAATATGGTTATTAGTATATGCCTTGCGTTGTTTGAAGCGTCAAGCGCGTCGAATATCAAAGTAATGTACCTAAATATTTATGCGATTGAAACAAAAGTTCGAACCAGAAGATTTGTTTATTTGTTTAAAGTTATACCTATATAATTATATATGATCTTAAACATTAAAGAGTATTTTAAAATTTAAATAATATGTGCCTATTACTTAAAACTTTGACTCTCTAAGGAATTTGAAACATAAACAATGACGTGAGTCGTGATACGCAACTTACTTGGAGAACACTTAAGTGGCCCCTTGATGTATAAATGGGCCCTTTATGAGTCTGTAATAGTTAAGAGGCCGTTCCAAAATTCACGGACTGCGTGAATAGGTATTTTACGCCAAGCGCGCGGGCAACGCGATCGAGGTGTCAATGTGTGCGTCTGTGTAGCCCAACAAAATCTACCTTGCAGTGAACTCACGGAGACAAAACAAATTGATACTTTGACCAATAAATTTTATGATCGTAATACAGAATTATTTTGGCTAACGTATTTTGATGTTTGAATGTAATAGGTAATTCCAGGTAGATTCCATTGTTGTTATTAAAAAAAAAGCCGACTTCAAATAGTCGTAGAAACATGCAATCTCATTTACCTTCTTAGATTACAATAACTACTAATTCTAGTTATTCTGTTATAAAATCCAAAATACAGAACCGATTTCGGAAAACTTTCTATGAGACCAAGCTGGAAGTAATATCATTATATCCTATGAAATAAAAATAAATCTAAATCGGTCCATAAATGACGCATTAGTGAGATAACAAACATTAAAAAATATGAAAAAATAATGTTACGAGCTGGGGTTCGACGATAAATTATAACTCACTATGCCACTTAAACTGAACTTTATTCACTAACACAATAACACTAGATACACACACTTAATTTTCACTTCACTAATAAAACACACTATTCACACCACTAGAACAACACTAAACACTTCCGACTTATTTCCTTCGCTTCTTGTATTTCGCTTCGCTATTCACTTGTTACTGTCCTGTCTCGCGCGCTCTCGCTCTATTTATACTGGCCGGATAACATCACTAGCACATTCTAGACTCTTCCACAAAACTGTCGAAATAATCTCGAACAGTCGATTACAGCAACGCCATCTAGTACAGAGTAGCTGAATTACCTTTAAACCACCGATACATTCAATCTCTTCTAGTACCCCCATTCACCGATAGATGGCGTAACACTGCCCCCCTCTTAAACGTGTTCGTCTCGAACATCGTTGGACCCATGGTAACGAGCCAACCGGTCCACATGAACTATCTTCGGTGCACCTCGCGACCCCTTCTGGATTCGATAGGTGACGTCGTTCATCCTGGTAATTATGCGATATGGCCCGTCCCATCTGGCTTGTAACTTAGACGATTTGCCTTTGCTTCGTACTGGATTATGAAGCCACACCAATGATCCCTCATCGAAGCCTTTGTTGTTTGCCTTCCGGTCGTAGCGAGTCTTTATCTTTTCAGACATCTGTTGTCCTGACTCCCTGATGTTCTCGTATACGTCGTTCATCTTGTTGCGTAGCTCGGTCGCGTAATCCGTTATATTGCGTGGAGATTCTGGCGGAATACCGGTGATTAAGTCTGCTGGTAAACGTAATTCTCTGCCGAAATTGGCAAAAGCTGGTGTTACTCCTGTGGTTTCGTGGACCGCACTGCGATATGACAGAAGGAATGGTTGGATGTGCTTGTCCCAATCTCTTTGTTTGCTCTCCACGACCTTCGCCAGGTACCTTTCCAGTGATCGGTTAAATCGTTCAACCATGCCATCTGATTGCGGGTGATAAGCCGTGGTCCTGGTTTTATGTGCACCCATCACGCGACAAGTCTCCTTGAACACCTCAGATTCGAAGTTCCGGCCTTGATCGCTGTGGATTTCCAAGGGTACCCCGAATCGACAAAAGACTTCATGCACCAGCTTATCAGCCACTGTGGTAGCTTCTTGATTTGGGATTGCAAACACTTCAGGACACTTCGTGAAGTAATCCATCACAACCAAGAAGTATTTGTTTCCGTCCTGGCTCTCAGGAAACGGCCCAGCGACATCCAACGCTATGCGCTCCCATGGAGCTCCCACATTGTACACCTTTAATGCACCTCTGCTTCGAGTATGTGGCCCCTTGACAGCCGCACAACTTGTGCATTTGCGGCACCAATCCTAGACGTCATCTCGACAGTGGAGCCAATAAAACCGCTCCCGGATCTTAGTAAGGGTCTTCTTAACTCCCATGTGACCTCCCGAAGCACCATTGTGATAGAGCTGCAAGACTTCCGGCACCTTAGTTTTGGGCACTACCATTTGCAAATGGCACTGGTTACCGCGAGCGTTTTCCCATTTGCGGCACAGAACTCCTTCCTGGACGACCAAGCTTTCCCACTGTGCCCAATAACTCTTGGTGATGGGGCTCATTGCTGCGATATCACTCCATTTGGGCCTAGGCGCATCTGATTTCTTCCATTCAAGAATCGGCTGTACATCCTTGTCATCTTGCTGAGCACTCTGCAAAGCTTCTCTCCATTCGTCGCTTAGATCCGTCTTTAACATCCTCACTAGCGCTGCCTGCTTTGCTTCCTGTCGGCTACAGTGCTTGCACTGGTCGGGACACGGCCTACGCGATAGGGCATCTGCGTTACCATGGGACTTGCCGCTGCGATGTTGTATTACAAAATCAAACTCTTGCAGTAGTTCAATCCATCTGGCTACTTGTCCTTCTGGGTCCTTAAATTGAAGTAGCCATTTTAGCGCAGCGTGGAATTTACGCCCCAACAAATATTTGTTGAAATGCTGCAATGTCTTTACTACAGCCAAGAGTTCCCGCCGGGTGACGCAGTAGTTTCTTTCGGGTTTGGATAAGGCCTTGCTGAAGTATGCTATAACAACTTCTTGGTCACCCTTTCTCTGTGACAGCACGCCGCCAATTCCGGTGTTACTGGCATCTGTGTCAGCTATGAATTCATGCTCATTGTCAGGGTAGCCTAGAATAAGTGCAGTACACAGATGTTCCTTGAGCTTCTGGAATGCAACATCACAGCTCTAATTCCAACAGAACTGTACTCTGTCTTCGGTGAGCTTATGAAGAGGTCGAGCAATGTCAGCAAAGTTCTTCACAAACCGTCTATAGTAGGAGCATAATCCGAGGAATGCTCTGACCTGCGTTTTGTTCTCTGGAACTGGCCATTCCTTCACGGCAATGATCTTATCTGGGTGGGTTTGAATACCGTTCTCCGAGACCACATGTCCTAGAAAGTTCACATGCCGTCTGAATAACGCGCATTTCTTCGGACTCAGCTTCAAATTAGCTCCTCGTATCTTTGACAGCACTTGCTCCAAGTTTCGAAGGTGATCCTGGAAGGTGCGCCCCACGATGATGATGTCATGCAAGTAGACCAGGCAGGCGTCTCCAATCAGTCCCATAAGCACTCGCTCCATCAGTCTCTCAAAAGTAGCCGGAGCGTTGCACAATCCAAAGGGCATGACGTTAAATTGCCATAATCCTTTCCCTGTGGAGAATGCCGTCTTCTCCTTGTCTCGAGGATCTATTTCCACCTGCCAGTAGCCACTTTTTAGGTCTAAGGTAGAAAACCACTTCATCCCCGTCAGCGTATCCAGTGTGTCATCGATCCTTGGCAGCGGGTAGCTGTCCTTCTTTGTGATGTCGTTTAATCGGCGGTAGTCTACACAGAAGCGCATGCTGCCATCTTTCTTCTTAACTAGCACCACCGGCGAACACCACGAGCTGGATGAAGGCTCGATTACGCCTTCCTTCACCGTACCGTCGATCATAGCTTCCACTTCACGTTCCTGTGCCACTGGCACACGTCTTGGTCGCTGGCGAATTGGAGCTTCACTTCCCGTGTTTATTTTGTGCTGAACTAGTGCTGTCTTCCCTATGTCGGCATCACTGGTCGAGAAAATATCGGCGAACCGGTTCAACATCTTCTTAGCCTTGGTCTTCTCTTCTTCTGACAGGGTACTTTGGCAGTCCTCCAAAAGTGAAGACACGTCGAATCGTGCAGCCTGAATCTTGGCGCTGGTAGGTTGCTCCTGACATCTACGCATCCAAGCCGCTCCTTCATAGGTGCCCAATTCCGTCCCTTTCTTGAGCAACACTTCCTTGTCACTTGCATTTAGTGCGCGTACTGATGAAACTTTGGTACCCCTTACCAAGGTTCGTGCAATCTTCCACGATGCCTCTTTCTCTAGGCCTTCGATAAGTACGCAGCGGTTCCCTCGACCAGAACTCCCGGGTAAACAAACCGGTACAACCGTTTCCGACCGCGGTTGAAGCGTGACATTCTTCATGCAGTACACTTTTCCTGAAGTTGCACCTTCCATGAAGACTTCTTCCGAGCCACATTTCAACACTCCCTGGTTAACATCGATCTCGCAGCGATACTCCCGCATGAAGTCTAGGCCCAGGATGCAGTCGTCCACTATATCGGCCACGATGACTTTGTGATGTTTTTTGTTGCCTAGCTTCAGATCCACCTCCATTTCACCTCGGACGGTTATGTGCTGACCGGTAGCTGTTCTCAGATTCACAAATTCATTGTTCCTGAAGCAGCCCCGAAGAACCCGTCTTGCCAGATGGAAACCGACGACTGTCCGAGAAGCACCCGTGTCTAATGTCAGCTTGCATGGTGTTCTGTTAATTTCGCCTTCGATGATCAGGCTGTTCCCGTCACATGATTGCGAGATCGAGATACTTGGGGCTCTTCCATTACCAGCCAGCACCCGCCCCGCAGTCCTGGCTTCTACTCGTTTCCCTGCTCTCGCTGCCTGGCAGGCACATCAGGCGACCCCTTTGGTGGAGACAGGGTGTCACCAGGCTGCCTACGCTTTGGGCAGCTCAAGCGGATATGGCTTCTTTCTCCGCAGTTGTAGCACCGAGGTGACGACAAAACTTCCCTGATGCGGTGACCTCGGTCGTCGCGTCGCACTGCTTCCACCTCCAGAGCGTGGGCTAAGGCGTCCTTGAGGTCCTTGAAGTGCCCAAGCCTCACTGCTGCTCTTACCTCCAGGTCCCGGATCCCATCCGTAAACGCCTGTACGAGGTTCCCGTCAATAAGCGCAGGAGACGACTGGTATGCCTTCCTGACCAGCTTTTCCACCTCTAGAGCCCACTGCTGCAGAGTTTCTCCGGTGCGTTGCGTCCTGTCCTTCAGCTGAGCACGATACACATGTTCGAGGTGCGCGTCTCCGTACCTCGCCTCCAGCGCCTCCAGAAGCTTCTCGTAGGTGACGTCTTGTCCGAGTGCCTCCAACACTGTCAAGGCCCGGTCGCGGAGGCCCAAGGTTAGGGCGGTTAAGGCCTGTTCTTTATTCCACCCATTTGATCGCATCACAGCCTCGAACTGGATCTTGTATGCAGACCATGATGACGAGCCATCAAATGGTGGAATCTTAAATCCACGAGGTGAGGGCACTACAGCCGCTGGTGTTACTTCGAGCCCACGCAATTTCTTCTCCACTTCAGCAACACAGGTCTCGTGGTGGTCATGTACACGCTTCTCTATAGATGCGACGCGAGTCTCAAGCTTGTCGTGCACGAGCATCTCTACGTCGCTGATACGACGTCATAGTAGCTATATGCATGCAAAGTCTCAGCCCGATCAGTTTTAAATTGACAAAGTTTCATACAAACTTTCATCCCCTTGGCGGTAGAATTTATCAAAACCCTTTCTTAGCGGATGCCTACGTCATGACATCTACCTGCATGCCAAATTTCAGTCCGATCCCTCCAGTGGTTTGGGCTGTGCGATGATAGATCACTATGTCAGTCAGTCACCTTTTAGTTTTAAATATATTTAGATACAATTTCTGACATTCATAAGAGTCACCTTGTGACCTAAGTGAATATAGTATTTTTAAATTTTGTGGTATTCATTTTATAAGAGCATCGATTTCGTTACCATTATTTTATTATACATATTCAACAATAATAACTCACATCAAGAAGGGTTTGTCGCGCTATAAATACAGTGGTATTTACAAGGCACGCACACAGACGCAGTGACAACGGCAAACGGCACACGTCCTGCCTTGATGAGCGCTCAGCGCGGTCTAAAGTTCTGTAGACGCGTACAGGATTTATATAACGATTTCTAGCTTCGTTTAAAAATTAATTTAAAATATTTGTAATCACATTCAGAAGCTGATTTTTTTTTCCTAGCAAGGTATTATATCAAATCTTATTAGAGACTATTTGTTTTTTTATTTCTTAGTGTATTTTATGTGATAAAAAATAATCCATTTATACGTAAACTGTCAATTTAATGACATTTTACGTAACATTTTTTGGTTTATTTCTGAATGAAACCTAACATTCTGGCACAATCATACCAAGGGGCAGGATCTTGTTATGTCGTAGATGCATTTAAAAGTTAATTACTCACATTATTTTCGATGTTATGGACCATCGCGTAATGCTCATAAAATGATTTCTTCAAAACATGCTTTGCGGAAACTTGATTTTTCTGTTGTAGGTAATTAAACACTTATTTTTACTACAGTCATACAATGGTAAACGAAGTGATCTAATAGTATCGTCGTTAATTTCTTAATTTGTTGATATATCTGAGTCACAATCACGTATCTCCCCGCGTGTTAATCGCCAAAATGGCTTAAAAAACGGGAACGGCCTCTTAAACAATGTTTTAGGCATGGTGATTTAGCGAGGCCCTAACAAGAAGCTCAAGACCAAGTGCAGCCTGACCGTCGCGCGTCGGTGGCATTCTTTTTTGGGTTTTCTGCAGGGTTCTATCATTCAATTGTTATTCGTACGCAGTCGACGCTAATAGCGTTAGTTTTGGCCGAAATTGGCACCTTGGCTACCATTTTGCGGTTGACATCGCAGAAACGATGAGTTTATTCTATCAATGCGAATGCTTTTTATGCGTTGTGTATTTGGCTACGACCTTTCTATTTGTTTGATTAGATCACGTGACTTTTCTTTCACTCCATACATTTTTTGCGTTGACGTTTGCAGAAAGACGTCTTGGCTAAGCCTGCTTGTCTGGTTCCATTTGAGCTGAAGTCCCTCGTAAATTTATGTATTGGAATATTAAACATAAATACAATACATAATATGCAACATTTCACCAAATAACAATTTTGAAAGGTGTCAGTCCAATTTGCAGACACAATTTGTTCGGGTTATAAATATAGTCCGGTGGGAGATGGGCTCATAATTTAACGGCGATTTATATTAATGTCGTCACACCACAATACAATTTTACTTTACGTCCGACCCCGGCTCTAACAATTATTACCGTTTGGCCACAGATTTAAGACCAGATGGAGCGTATTCGTCCGACTAAGTGAGGCACGTTGACGGCTATGTGTGCGCGACATTTGGCGACTGGCACTGTACGGACACGCGCGCCTATGTGTGTGTAAAGTTGCCAGATTATGAATAATCTCCTACTACCTTGTAGGTATATAGTTTTTGCAAACGGATATAAAAATATTACATATTTTATATTCGTTTGCGGTTTTGAAGAATTTACCATGGATTTAATTAATGCTTTTAATATGTAATGCTGTTATGAAAATGATTCAAATAAAAGAAACCATTAATGTATGCTTTTATAAATACATTTCTTAAATGTAGGTACTGAGTAAAGTTTTAACTAATTTTATTCGTAAATTGAGAAATAAATAGATTATGTTTTGTGATTAATACCCTCGATCCAGAAGAAATACTTATATAATACCAACTACATATATTTACGAATACCAATCATGGGGTTCAGATCTTAGATCGGCGAATATGTTGTTTATTTTTTGTTTAGATATATATATTCTCAGTATAGTATCTGGAAATGTTTGGTTAATTGCAATAGGCTTGCGTCCTAAATATTAATTAGCTATAAACATTTTGTCATGCACACAATAAATTATGAATATTATGATTCATAAATCAAAACAAAAAAACATTGCAATTAAAAATTAATAATGGCTGCAATCAATGATTTCTGTTTCTGTACTTAATGTACACACGGCGCCAAGTCAAGCTAAACAGTTGCAGTACGATTTTGATACTTATTCCCTACTCTATAAGAACGGTACAAAGGTCAAAGTGTATAAAGCTTGACGAGGAGCCATGTGTACACGAATATTTGGATCGTTTGGGGATCGAACTCAAAACAATGTATATACTAATGGAAATTCTATTACTATATTTTATAAGAAGAAAGATAATCTACAATATAATTTTACATTACGTTAATGTATTTTTCATTAACATGACCATCATTATTACATAATCAATAGTCAAGTGCATTTTCCCTAATTAAGGGAGAACGGCGTCGACGTAAACTGGCAACACTTACATATTTTCTGCAGAAATACGAATTTTATCGAAATAATATTATAAAACAGTCAAATAATCCATAGTTATCTGTAAAAATATGTTACCATCTTCCCGTTTTTGCTTTTGGAAACAACTTTTACAATGTTTAAAAACGCAAGACGGCATTTTATGAATTTAAAAGCTTGATTGATCGTGGCGTGTGAACTGTGCGATGCTTCGCAGCGCACTGAGCCGAGTTTGTATTCGCTTTTCAATTTTGTATTTGCTTTAGTGGCCTCACGCAAGTGTTCCGCGCGCTCTGTCTGCCTTTTGTTCTGTAGTCTTAGCGTTTGGCGGTATTTTCACCCACTTTGACATTAGGGACAGCTAAACGGCTTAATTGAAATAGACTAGAGACATGGGCGTAGCCAGAGCCCGCGTAATTATAACAGAATGAAAAATACAACGATGTTTGTTCATTTTGAATTAATGTAATTATTTTATATTATGCTGTGTACTTCCAGAGAAATATGATATTCATTTCAGAGTTTAATGTAGGTGCGGTGGAAAGACAGGTAAGCAACTGCGGAGTAAAGTAAATAATTTAAGCACAGTAGGTACCTAGGTATGTTTATATACCTAAGTACTCTATATTTTATTTATACAATCACGTATCTCCCCGCGTGTTAATCGCCAAAATGGCTTAAAAAACGGGAACGGCCTCTTAAACAATGTTTTAGGCATGGTGATTTAGCGAGGCCCTAACAAGAAGCTCAAGACCAAGTGCAGCCTGACCGTCGCGCGTCGGTGGCATTCTTTTTTGGGTTTTCTGCAGGGTTCTATCATTCAATTGTTATTCGTACGCAGTCGACGCTAATAGCGTTAGTTTTGGCCGAAATTGGCACCTTGGCTACCATTTTGCGGTTGACATCGCAGAAACGATGAGTTTATTCTATCAATGCGAATGCTTTTTATGCGTTGTGTATTTGGCTACGACCTTTCTATTTGTTTGATTAGATCACGTGACTTTTCTTTCACTCCATACATTTTTTGCGTTGACGTTTGCAGAAAGACGTCTTGGCTAAGCCTGCTTGTCTGGTTCCATTTGAGCTGAAGTCCCTCGTAAATTTATGTATTGGAATATTAAACATAAATACAATACATAATATGCAACATTTCACCAAATAACAATTTTGAAAGGTGTCAGTCCAATTTGCAGACACAATTTGTTCGGGTTATAAATATAGTCCGGTGGGAGATGGGCTCATAATTTAACGGCGATTTATATTAATGTCGTCACACCACAATACAATTTTACTTTACGTCCGACCCCGGCTCTAACAATTATTACCGTTTGGCCACAGATTTAAGACCAGATGGAGCGTATTCGTCCGACTAAGTGAGGCACGTTGACGGCTATGTGTGCGTGACATTTGGCGACTGGCACTGTACGGACACGCGCGCCTATGTGTGTGTAAAGTTGCCAGATTATGAATAATCTCCTACTACCTTGTAGGTATATAGTTTTTGCAAACGGATATAAAAATATTACATATTTTATATTCGTTTGCGGTTTTGAAGAATTTACCATGGATTTAATTAATGCTTTTAATATGTAATGCTGTTATGAAAATGATTCAAATAAAAGAAACCATTAATGTATGCTTTTATAAATACATTTCTTAAATGTAGGTACTGAGTAAAGTTTTAACTAATTTTATTCGTAAATTGAGAAATAAATAGATTATGTTTTGTGATTAATACCCTCGATCCAGAAGAAATACTTATATAATACCAACTACATATATTTACGAATACCAATCATGGGGTTCAGATCTTAGATCGGCGAATATGTTGTTTATTTTTTGTTTAGATATATATATTCTCAGTATAGTATCTGGAAATGTTTGGTTAATTGCAATAGGCTTGCGTCCTAAATATTAATTAGCTATAAACATTTTGTCATGCACACAATAAATTATGAATATTATGATTCATAAATCAAAACAAAAAAACATTGCAATTAAAAATTAATAATGGCTGCAATCAATGATTTCTGTTTCTGTACTTAATGTACACACGGCGCCAAGTCAAGCTAAACAGTTGCAGTACGATTTTGATACTTATTCCCTACTCTATAAGAACGGTACAAAGGTCAAAGTGTATAAAGCTTGACGAGGAGCCATGTGTACACGAATATTTGGATCGTTTGGGGATCGAACTCAAAACAATGTATATACTAATGGAAATTCTATTACTATATTTTATAAGAAGAAAGATAATCTACAATATAATTTTACATTACGTTAATGTATTTTTCATTAACATGACCATCATTATTACATAATCAATAGTCAAGTGCATTTTCCCTAATTAAGGGAGAACGGCGTCGACGTAAACTGGCAACACTTACATATTTTCTGCAGAAATACGAATTTTATCGAAATAATATTATAAAACAGTCAAATAATCCATAGTTATCTGTAAAAATATGTTACCATCTTCCCGTTTTTGCTTTTGGAAACAACTTTTACAATGTTTAAAAACGCAAGACGGCATTTTATGAATTTAAAAGCTTGATTGATCGTGGCGTGTGAACTGTGCGATGCTTCGCAGCGCACTGAGCCGAGTTTGTATTCGCTTTTCAATTTTGTATTTGCTTTAGTGGCCTCACGCAAGTGTTCCGCGCGCTCTGTCTGCCTTTTGTTCTGTAGTCTTAGCGTTTGGCGGTATTTTCACCCACTTTGACATTAGGGACAGCTAAACGGCTTAATTGAAATAGACTAGAGACATGGGCGTAGCCAGAGCCCGCGTAATTATAACAGAATGAAAAATACAACGATGTTTGTTCATTTTGAATTAATGTAATTATTTTATATTATGCTGTGTACTTCCAGAGAAATATGATATTCATTTCAGAGTTTAATGTAGGTGCGGTGGAAAGACAGGTAAGCAACTGCGGAGTAAAGTAAATAATTTAAGCACAGTAGGTACCTAGGTATGTTTATATACCTAAGTACTCTATATTTTGTACCTGCAGCTGAAAACGAAATACCTATTTTATTTAAGATTGCAATTTCACTCTGGACTGACTCTTGCGAGAGCTGATTGGCAAACAAATAGGTATCTACCTACTTATAATACCTACTTATAAGAATATTTTATCATATTGAATGAATTTGGTCCTAATATGGATCTTAACATACTTACCAACTTTGCATAGCAAAATATAGCTGAACAGTAACAGGCAGGCAGTGCAGTACGGTGGAGAAGAGTGGAAAGAGAGGTACGCAAGAATTTTAGTGAGCTATAAGATTTTGTAATTATATTGCCGTTTTTTAGTAGTCAAGTTAAGCACAGGTCTCCACTTAGATGGGTGACCGCGTGTGATATGGACACCAAAGCGCTACCGTGCTTCGGAGGCCACGCAAAGCTGTCGGTCTCAGTTCTTATCTCAGGACAAAAATCGTTAGACCATGTTGGAGGCCTTCATGTGGTTTAAAAACTCCAACACAGTCGACCACATAGTCATAGGAAAAACAAACAACCAGGAATGGACCGGCGGCGGGACGGAGCGTCCGGGTAAGTACTACCCTCTCACAGAAGACGGACGTAAAATGATAGTAATTGTCATGCTGCGTTAGGTGACTGACAGTGCCGGATGCCCAATTACCCTCTACCGTCTCCGGTGCCCTTTCATTCTTCAATAGCCCCACAGTAGGCAGCGACTTGGTTGTATTTTATTAAACCTGCCTTTACAAAGGTTATTTATAATACAGCCATGTCAATGGGGGCGGCGATCTCACTTACCATCAGCTGGGGCGCAGGTTTTTCTGCCAACAGTATTTTTATTGCTAAAAAAATTTTCAATCGGTGCCGCTAGAAGACTTTTCGATTCCAGCTTACGTCTTTTCTAAGGTGATGTCAATTTTCTGTCTTAATATACATAAATAAGCTTTCGTGGTAATGTAGTATAATTGTCTACCTTAACTTGACCATGCATGCATAGCAAGCCGGAATTTCGAGGTCCAGGAATCGAAATTATTAGCCCCTTGGTAAAAATGAATGAGACGAAACGTAAAATGTAAGGGACAATCTGATAATAATCTCGTTAATAAATTCAAGTTGTGTCTGGGGACTAAAAGCTATTTTGGTAAGCCAGAATGAAGTAGAATTTTTCGGAATTCGTGTTAAAACTTATCTCTAAGCACTCATTTTTTCAAAGCACCGGGATCGATAAAAAATGTTGGTAAAAGTGAACAATGTAAATGTGTAGCAATAAAGTGTATGAGAGTAGGGCCTGAACCCTCTGTGGGGCACCCAGCGCGCTAAAGTGTTATAAATCGCGAGTTATCGCCTCCGAGCAATAACTACTTTATGGCGCTATAAAGACAACGCAACCTTATCTATCACGGGACAGTCTAAGAGATTTCACTAAAAGATTGAAAGAAAAGCCAAAAGAATTTGCCAAAATATAAACTCAAAGTAATTGTGTTGCTGCTTAATCTCCTTATTAGGGTTTCCTTACGGTTTGTTTGGGGATGCTGGACTTATGGATTAATTAAGATTGAAGCGAGCTTTTAGATAGACCCGACGTAGTTTTACGATGTGCTGCCTAAGAAGGTTCCGCCTTTTAAGCATATTATAAGACCGTGCCTGGTTATAATGTTTGTTTGAAACAAGTGAATTAATAAGTGTTCACTGACGGTACCAGGACGGGCTTCACGCTCTATTTACCTCGAATAGCGGCTGTCGCTTTACCCCGCCATAATCGAATTTTGCCCTTTCGAATTGGACATTGTTTATGTATAACTATGGCTGTCGAATAAATAAAATGGGTCACGTCGCGGCACCGTGACGTAAACGTGTTAGACATAAATATTTTAGTCGTATGTACATTTTGTTGATAAATAGCTGTGTGTGGTGCTTAGTAACAACATTTGGGGGCCGCTTATTGTGATCTATTTAACTCGCGTCTAACCCGTAATGTCGCACCGTCATCGATCTAGTGCCAAAACATCAAATATGCAGCCCCTCATGTGCTTTACTCAGCATTGATGCTGCGACGTCAATTTATATTCACGGCGTACATGTAGGAATCGTAGGCTTCGAAGAAATGTTTCACCTGAATTCAAAAAGGGATCCTTTAAATGTTTACCAAATACAAATGATAGTATTCTTTGTGTATCGAGGCCAAAATTAAATCTATTTACTCGTTTATTAAATTCACAAAATTTCCGGTGGGGCGAAATATTCACATTCCTAAAAGCTTTATTGCCAAAAAAGGGTCGCTTGTTTACACAGTCCCAGTAAAGCGGGTAAAGTCTTCATTTTTAAAACAAAGGCGTGGGATGCTCGCTTATCCCGTGGGGCGGACGATCTCGTCGAAGCAATTAAATGTGCTCCGCGTTCACATTCAGCGCACAACATCCGCTGATCACACGTCCGCACCCGGAAATGTTGCTCGGTATGATGGTATCTCAATTGACCACGTTAGGCTTTGGACAGGACGCGTGTGTACTTTTCCAAACCGGCTGCTGTTTTAAATAAAATGGGCGGTATGAGCCAAAATGCCTGCTATGAAAAGTGTCATCTGTGGGAATGTTTTTATGTGTTTGGCGAGAGTAGACCTTAATGGAAAATCGGGAGGGCAGAGTTAGAATACACTATCAAGTGCGGAGTGAAATTATACCTACTGTAAACTATATTGACAAAAAAAATTATGGATAGGAATATAAAACTTTCGTATCTACTATATGATTACATTGTCTATATTCGTAAGTACTGCACTTTCAGATATTATGCCGCATTGGATTTTACTTATTTATTTAAAACTTCTGGCACAGAACAAAAGTATGTATAGGTAGTCAATGCTTAAGGTATTCCTGCAAGTCAGCTTTTGTGTGATGCAGCATAATATGGAATGAATCTTGCTCAAAAACGGACTTCAATTTAGATGTAGTTGTACGTAATAGTTACTATGTTACGGGAAAAAGGTTAAGCCCTTTTCTTTATTGGCTTACTTTGGGTTTTCTTTAGTTCTGTATGTTCATTGATCCTATGTTTTCACAATCACAATAATACTTTAGTTATTACTATTGAAAAGGAATTAACTACCGGTTAGTAATATATTTATGGAAACACCTATATTACCTTGTTATGAGATGATTAATGGTAGAGCCACACACATGGCATACATTACTTCCGATCCATATATCATGTCAACGATAGATATTCACGACGTTCGTGTGCTGGATTGCGTACAGAGCTTTAAATCTGACATGTTATGACGTCAGGTGCACTATTTATTATAGGGAACTTTCTACTATCTTTGGACTGAACGGAATAATGAAGTTTCAATCCTCTACCTTTACACCCCTTTACAATCTACTGCTGGACTTGACTTAGATTTCTCCAGTCAATAGGAGGATATTACCTACACCACGCCTGACTACTATACAAACAGGTTGGTATGGGGTTTGATGTCGCGTCATTCGTTTCGTCGCGATGGTCAATGACTGAGCATCGCTCCTGATGATGTCCCGTGCAGAAAAAAATTGTCGAGTCGAAGCATAGTCGGCGCATACAGCGGGATACTTCAAGTCAGGTACCTATCTTCCTGGAACACCAGTCTATATATTCCTTATCCTCGACTGCACGGTTGGCGTAGTGGTTGATGGTGGTCGATTCCCACACGAGACAACACTTTGTGAGATCCATAAATTGTTGTTTCGATTCTGGATGTTCATTGTGTCCGTTGGTTGTATGTTTGTAAAGCACCTCGCGACACAGGATTTATTCCTAGTGCGGGAGTTGTCATTTTAAAAAAGAAAAAAGTAAAGAAATATCTCTTTTCATCAGAGGAGTTCGATATTGTCAAACTTTTTCTATTGCAATAGTTAGAGTGGTCAATCGGAGGGTGCTTGGTGGGTTCCACTTTATTTTCATTAGTTTCGTACTCTATTTTAACCCTTTAGGTACAGCATTTTCAAATAAGTTAAAACACGTATTTCTTTATTTCTAACCAAAAAGCCAAATTTTATTGTGCTAGCTGCAAACTCTGACATGTTCATAAAAACTTTCAAACCCTTAAATTCAAATTTGCACAATTTCATGACTCTATTTTTAGCAGTTTATGTTCTGCGATGAATGTCAGTCACACAAGTGATTTCGTACACATAAAAGTAGGTACCTTTATTTTCCATAATCAATTACTTAGTAGTTATCCGCGTGGTTAGTTTGCCCGTACGTTCTTTGGTAAAAAATGCAGAATTAAATTAATCTAGTTAATAACGAATACACGATATACAAGCGATTTCGCTGTGTATCAAAATAATACCGTAATTACCGTATTCTCTTTTATATTACATTTGCCTTCTTGTTCTACTCTTTTTATTATAATTTATCGGATTTGTAAGGTGAGGGTAACTCGTGGTCATGAACTGCTAACTAATTGATTGTAAATTGCTGCAGGTTCATATACCTACCATTATTTTTCGGAACATTCTGTTCCACCATAGATCAGAACAGTCATGTTCGCGAGTTGCTTACATCAAAAGACGTAAACTGGATGCTCCTGTTTCACCATATTCACTTTGGGAGGCTTACTAAATGAACATAATTTATTGCTTGAGTATGATATCAATAACTATTAACTTTTGCAATAGTAGATAACTCACAATGTGAAACAGTTGCAGCTCCTTACAAATATAACATGTAAAAGAATTATACTGGCAGTTAAAAAGAGTGGCCACGAGTTTTATTGCCCGTTCTTTCTCGTGGTTCTACCTATTGCATTGCGAACGTGGCAGTAAATGTAAATGTAGAATCATCTAGTAATTAACTTTAATATTTGACGTTCATAAGCGTCACTTTGTGACCTAAATGAATAAATGATTTTGAGTTTGAGTTTTGAGTTTGAGTACCACTAAGTGCTCGATCATAGTTTTCCTTTTATTCTTCTAGAACATATTATATTCATCAGATTTGTCTCATATTTTATTGCAATCTATATGACAGCACTTTTCGCTAGAATGTATCTTCTACGAAACATTAGCTATTCATAACGATGGAGCGAACGGGCCACCGCCTCATAAACTGCACAAGCAGTATTATTCTGAAAGGTAAATAAACTCCAGGGAATTTAACTCCTTAATGGTTTTATTTAAAGTATCAAACTCCTTAATGGTTTTATTTAAAGTATGTTTTGTCTCTTACTAACAACCGAAGTGCAGATAAAGCTCTCTCCATCTATAATAATTAGGAGGAGAAGAAATAATGCTCGCCGATTGTTTGTCGTTTGGAAGTTTGATTAAGTACGGGAAGTTCAAATAGCTGGTCGTTAAGGAGGTGGTTTAGCGGATATTTGTTAAGACAAAAGCCCAGATTTATTGCGCAATTATAGTTAAGTACGTATAGGTTTGTTGTATTGTCAAAGATTAAGCACCGGAACGCACGCAGAGAATTTAAGTGAGCGGTGTAACGTACGTATCTCATCCCATCAGCGAATTGCAGTCCACTGCTGGACGTAGGCCGTCGACATATTGCGTCACGAGACCCGATCTCCCCTTTGTGCCATTCATCTCACAACAGCCACTCTCCTCAAGGTAGGAATCATTATCAGCCTTTATAAGTTTACTGCTGGACTAGGCCTCTCCTTTGAAAGGAGAAATTTGCTTACTTTACCACGGTGGCCAAATGGGTTGGTACAGGGTTTGAATCAAGTTTTCCTTCTTGTACAGTGCAGTTCTCTGCACTAACTGACCCAATATACATCGTATCTATCTACATTTAAATGAAATAAAGCACCAGTATTGAAGTGAAGTTTAAGCGAAATTTAGCACGTTCAAGCGGCTAATAAATTTGTCCAATTTATCGTGAAATTACTCAATATTGGTACGATAACTTTTAGTACTTTTACATCTCTCGCCCTACCGTGCCGTCGATATAATATATCGACATAAAAGTCTGACCCGCTTCCACACCCTGTTACAAATAACCAACTCAATTGTCGCGTTACATATTTTACGTACGTTTCATATCGGATGAAGCGGCGACGCGCGGCTGTATTCCACGCCGTGTAAAATAAATGAAACAACATAATTCATAAAATAAACATCCTTCGTACAATACGATAACAGTTAAAAAGAGCGAAACCCGGCCCAGTAAAAGTTGTCATAATGTTTACTTTTATTACGCTCTTTATTACCCTATTTTTTACGATGATGCTCGAGCGCTGACTGAGCTTAAACATTTTTACATTTAAGAGCATTGGAGACAACTTCCTTAGTACCTACAATACGTGCAAACAATGAAAAATCAGAGTGGTATCTGAGCCCTCACACATATTTCACTTATAATATTTCGATAAAAAGAAGCACTTCATATTATTATTTCGATCAATTTGCCAAATAGCCTAAGTAACAGTAACGTTTGTCATTATTATCTCATATGTTTAGGTAATGTGGGGTAAACTTTGTTTTGGGGTCAACCTTGTTAACTCTGGGGTAATATTTGATCGCTTTGCCTGTATGTCTAGTGAGTGCAATCTCAACTCTAGCTGCGTTCAGCCTTCTTTAGTCGGCTGTTAGGCAATCGATGGTAGAAGTGTCATTAGGAGTGTCTTCGTTGTCACGATACCCGCGAGGCAAAACCGATACCGCACCACTCCGAGCTTTTCCTACTTAATACTGTAAATCTCGCAAAAGTTGTTTTTTTCGTTTTTCTATATAATTTATTATTTCAGCTTATCAATCACCTATCTTTATAACCTAAAGTTACTAGGCTCCTATAATCACCAGTAGTGCTACATCTGCTGCGGCTGATCGTCTACTCAGTTCTACGTAGAACCCACCAGGGTTCTACGTAGAACTGAGTAGACGTCCTATGAGGACCACCACAACCACCTCATAGGACATTTCAGAATACTAATTAATAGAAGTATAGTATTCCGGACAGAATCGGAATATTATGGACATAGTGATTTCAAGTTTATAGCAGTGATTGAGTGACAGCCATTTGTAGTAATTTGTGATAGTACCAGTAGCAAGTACGAATTTTTAAAGATAGTTCTCGTGTAGTGGAAAATGACGTCACATCTGCCATTTTGTGATGCATCCATCATTAACGAAAACGTTTTACCGAAACTCGTTTGACGTTTAAATTGATTTAAGCCACAATCGCCGTAGCTTCAACGTAGCGTATTGCACCGTAGCCATAGCACCGCAAAATTAACAGAACGTCCTCGTTACGCTCAGGAAACGCAAGGCCGGCAGTATATTGAAACTTTTGCACTCGATCGTCACGTTTGTATCGCTACAAGCACGCAGATGCACGCTATGATCGCGAAATTACAGCGCGTTCGAAAGCGTAGAAAGTCGCTGTCATTAACGAACTATGACCACAATACAGTATTGCGATGACGTCGCTCGACATTACAAAGTATAGAAAGTTAAAGCATAAAGTAATAGTACTTGAGATAGTTGACAGAACATAGGTAAAGAATAAAAATATAAAACTTTCAAAAACCGAGTTTTTGTCTAACTACTCTAACAACTATTTATATTAGAAAAGCACTGCATAAAAGTACAACAATTCCGAAAAACACAATCGCACCCCTAAAAAGTAAGTAACGTTTAAAGTAAGTAGAATTAAAAATTGCTTCATAATATTTACCATTTGTTAACACTGCAATAACACCTCGACAGAGCTTTATAGCATCTTTTATTTATTATTGGAAAATCGTCGTTCGTTTTAAAAGTCAGTGACAAATAATATGGCGCTACAAATACTTTTCCGAAACATAACATTCATAAATCATAATCATAAATCATAAATAATTTATTTGCATGAAAATGGGTGTACAAAGGATGTTACAATTTCGTTAAGTCCATTTAACCATATTTAACCTCATCAGGTGTGCAAATTAAAAATACTGTTTTTATTACATAATGGAATTCAGAAAAAAAATCGAAAGATGAGCTAGTATGTCAAAGAGTTATAACCTCAGTCAGCAATAATAATACCATAATTAATAATACAATGTCAAATGAGTCAATATTTCGAGAAAATGTCAAAAAGTAATAATTAATAATACAATAATTGAAATAATTGAATATAGAGAATTCAAATAATAATACTGGTTAATAAATATATAATAATCAATTCAATGTTTTAGAGCCATTCATTTACAGAATAGATCATTCTTTCAAGAAGTAACAATTTCAGCTTTTTCTTGAATTTTGATAGAGGAAGCTCTAGAAAATGAGATGGTACATTATTGAAGATTTTAACACACATGTAGTAGCAGTTTCTTTGAAACAAAGTTGTCTTTGGAGCTACATCTAGTACAAGCCGTTCTCCACGTCTTGTGTTTCGATAATATACGTCTTTTGCCTTTAAAAATATATGAGGATTAGTTTTTACGAAGACGCATATTTCAAAAATATACATTCCAGGCAAGGGCAATATGTTTAATTTTTTAAAGTGTGGTTTGCAAGATTCAAACGGTGGTATTCCAACTAAAGCCCTGATACATATTTTTTGACACAAGAAAACCCTTTGTATATCAGAAGAATTTCCCCATAGTATTAGACCGTATCTCAATACAGCACTTACATAACCATGGTAAGCTAGAAGTCCAGTCTGCAAGGTTGATGTAGCTCTTAGTCTATTAAGTACATACGCGAAACTATTAACTTTATTACATACCCCATCTATATGCTGCTTCCAGTTGCAGTGCCTATCAACCACTATACCTAGAAATTTGGTGTGTGACGTTTCATTTATTGTTGTGTCATTGTGTACTAGTACCCTAGGAATGGCTGTTGATTTATAAGTTCGGAATTGTATGTATTGTGTTTTTGTAAGGTTTGCATGTAAGTTGTTGTCTTGTAGCCATTTAACTACGGAGTCAATTGTGTTATTGATTTCTATATCGTTTTTACTTGGTATAATAATAGACACGTCATCTGCAAAGAGGATACATTTGTGTTGTGTAATGTCAGGCAGGTCATTTATGTACAGTAGGAAGAAAAGTGGCCCAAGCACACTCCCTTGCGGAACACCACAACCGTTTGTAATATAGTTTGATTGTTCCTGTCTTACAACTGCATCAGTACCTAAATTAGCTATTTGAACACATTGCTCTCGGTTATTAATTTAGCAACATTTTGCGTCTCGATTCTACCAATAAGATCGATCTCGATAATACCAATAATGGTAAGTAACTACCTTACCTATGTTCTGTTTGATACTATTGAGCTCTCTGATGGTTCAGTTTCTGGTAAAATGTTGTAATGGATAAGTACCTGATTATGTGAGCGCTTGTGATAATAATAATCATACAACTTCGATCAACAATTATTGTTGATCGAAATCATACAATTACGTTATTCTAAAATGATTTAATAATATCAATTATTTTTAATTTGATGTAGAAATTAATTTCATCGTCATAATGATTTGTAACGAACATGTAACGAAAAAAGAACAAAATAATGTTACCTATGAAATATGAGTTTTGGCAGGATAATTACACAGCGTCGGCATTGTGTTCTTCGCAATATCATGCAATAGATAAAAGGTAATCACAGTACATTGTTGCTAACGGCGCTTGCTCGAATACATTGTAACATTAGTGTTACAATGTCCAAATTAGTGCATGGTGCGCCTGTAGCAATCAAATAAGCTAATCAAGCTTGCGTTACACTCTAATTGTACTTTGATCACAAATAGAGACGACACTGATTGACAGCCCGGATGACGAGGAGTCCAAGTAATGATCCCTACACTGTCACTGTCATACTGAGTATTGATTTCGCCTAAGTGAATATCAAGTGGTTGCACAATTGCACATTGCATACCATATAGTATCTTTATGTGTTGAAGTCAGTATGCGAGTTTCTCATCCTTTAATTAAGGCATTTTATCATCCAGTTAATAATTGCATAATATTATAGGTAATGTCCTATGCTCAGCAGTGGTATGATATGATGATGATGTTACTTATGAGAATTGGCTTTCTCGTCGATGCAGTACAGCAAAATATGATATTTTTGTTGATGTCATTAATTATTAAATTATAAAATTATACTTACATATATTTTGGTTAATTCTATAATTATTTACTTAATTGTTTACACATGACTTTAAAAGTGTTTAAATTTCTTGTAGTTTAAAGCCCATAGCGGTGGAGCCCAGACCATGACCAAAGGACCATGTCCAGCAATGGACGTCTATAGGCTGATATGATGATGAAAGCCCATAACCTGTTTCTAAGTCTCAGGATTACTAAGTACGTACATACATCCAATTCCTATTAAATGTCACTGTCAATGTTGAACGGTAAAAATATAACAAAGGGCTGAAGGTACTTTGATATAAAGCAAGATAAAGTTCGGGTTACGAAGAAAAGCTTCATCTTAAGTAATGTTCTTGGTAATCTTCCATTGTTATTATTACCGACGATTTCAGTCTGGACGCGGATTATCTTATAGATACACAGCTATTTATCAGTTGATGGCGTAGATGGCTGTGAAAATAAGCGGTGTCGCGATAGACGATAATTACCTACTATTTTGTATAAGGCTATCATTAGTACCTACCTAAAGGTAGTGAGCCCTACTCAAATGGCAAAACTAGCTAAACTTACCTTCACTTGAGTCGATAGTATGCTGTCGAAATACTAATTAATACTTGCTATTGTTACCGCATTATTATCTTTCTATAAGACCTTGAATTGGCCTCAAGCTTACTCCGAGTGTAATCAAAATAAATGCTATGTACTAATTGTTTAGCTAATTACTACTTCTTCTTTTAAGTATGCTGTGATTTTAACTTTGAGCATTAACCTACATATTATAATGTCAAAGTGATATGAAGATTTGATCGAGAAATATATGGCAAATCCATGTCGAAGTAGAAACGGAATACGATGGACCTTGAGGTCCATAGTATTCCGTTTCGTAAACAAGTTAAAGAAGTGTCACTGAAAAATACGGAAATAACGCGGAAATCATTTACTTGTACATAGACCAAATGTGTAGTTGGGTGAGTGACAAAAAAAGTACTTTGGGCTTAGCTGATCGACGGTCATTTTCAATAACCCTCGATTCAGCTACTGAGGGTAAATCTATCTTTTTGTACTTACCTGCTTTTCAATAGTACATTAGCATATGTCATTATGTTTGGGTCATCGATATACTAGTTTGGGTCTATCTATTTATCATTGAGAGGACAGATAGCCAACCCACAATGAGATTTCTATACAATCGCTTCGTTTCTGCGGTTGAAAATACGTTTGGTGTCATTTTCGGATCGGTGAATCTATTTCATTTAATCTACCGAAGTGATCAATATGTGCCAAAGAATAGTCGTTGGAGTAGTCGTGTTCTAGAGTAGAGACTCTATCTTGGCAAACGTTAAGTGTGGGACGCCCTCCAGCTAGGTGGAGTGACGATGTATGCAAAGTGGCTGGCAGCGGCTGGATACGACAAGCTACGAAAATCTAGTTCAATCGCGTTTTGGAAAGGCTTATTATTCAGCAGTGGACATCGGGAGGATGGATTACGTCAGCAGGGAGGACAGTGATACAGTATTATTTAACGTGAAGATAATATTAGTGCCCAGGTTATCAAATCAGTGTAAACCACGGCTGATTTATGTCATTAGATAATTATATGAATATTTACAATTTTAAACGATACTAAATAAAAGGAATTAAGAAAATATGCTTGATGTA
This sequence comes from Euclidia mi, assembly GCA_944739405.2. Taxonomy (NCBI): domain Eukaryota; kingdom Metazoa; phylum Arthropoda; class Insecta; order Lepidoptera; family Erebidae; genus Euclidia; species Euclidia mi. The sequence goes on from OX123204.2 coordinate 32,757,693, forward strand.
TCTAATTGTTTCGTGTTTGAAAACAGCCAGACCATTACGAGTTCAACACGTCTTTTCATCTAAAGGTCTTACCATACGTGACGTGTTTTTCTCGTGGCGGACGGAATGGGACGATTTTTTCACATCGTCGCATTTAAAAATATAGCATTATACGGCTGAATTGGTAGAATCATAATGGACTCTGTAAAGGATACTTGTATATGTATATATTTATATATAATATAATTATCTATTATACTTTTATGTGTACCTATATATGTATTATATTTTGTATGTATATATTTATAATAATATGTTACTGTTAGTATGCCTATTATTACATATTTATTTAGTGTCATACCCATCATTTATGTTGTTTTAAATTAATATTATTTGTTAAATTACTCCCTCTTTAAGCACCAACTTCAATCATCTCTGCATCACCCAAAGGTTAGCTGGAAGAGAATGCCTCTGGCATTAAGCCCGCCTTTGTGCATTACTTTTTTGTAATTGTGCAACAAGTTTAAAATAAATAAAAATATAACAAAAAAGAAAACACGTGGCGAGAAACACGGACGAAACGGGACGGTAATAGATATTTTATAATATTCAGTGCTCCCCCCCGTGGGATCTCCACCTTGTCTTGGTGGAGGGGCTCAGTAACCGTGGATTGGTCACCCGCGGTGAAGCTAAGAGGGATCCAGGAGGGGACGCTCCGCGTGGGCTTGGAGGGGCCTGCGCAGGATGTGCGTCCAACGGTGCGGGTGCGGGGGACAGTTCTGTCTGTCCCTCGCAGTCGGGTGCGGTCGCGGGAGGAGAGGCGTGTCGGTGTTGCGTTGCCGCGCGCCCTATCTCCCGCGACCAAATGGGGGCGCACCATTCGATGCGTCGCGGTGGGGCCGCAAAGGAAGAGGAGATGCGGTGTTGCGTTGCCGTCCTCCCTATCCTCTGCGGCCGCTGGGCGTTTTGGCGGCGGAGTCAAACACCTTAATCCGTCGCCAAGGGGGTTTTGTTTGGGGCCCGCCTGACCATCTGGCGGGCCAATACCCGTCGGAGGGTGGCGACGAGTGCTTTGGTGATGCCCCACCCTCCGACACACGGGTACATGGCGGAAGTCGAGGTGGTTTTTAGTGGAAACACCACATACTCCGGCTCTTATTTCCCCCAAGAGTCGGAGATCCGAAGGGATTTTCCATCTCGTAAAACAAATAAAAAAATATATATGCAGTGCTATTGCCATAGATAGTATAAAATGTTAGAATGGTCCTAGTAAGTAAGCTCTACGTGAAACAAATTACACCTAGGTGTCTGAATACGACTTGGTTCTAAGTAGATATTCTGAACCTTTATAAAGAAAAAAATATACCCGTCCCGTCCTTGTTACGCCCGAGGAATTTAACTGTTACGTATGCTAAGACCTTAAAAGTAATTATCAGTATTTAATAACATCGACGAACTTTAGTGCTGTCAATATATTTTTGTGAGTAACTAGCCTTATAAGTTCGCGAATACTGAATATTTATTATGTTTTATTCAAAATCGTGGCAATGGGACTGGCACATAGCTTGAAGAACCGATTGGCACCTTACGTAAGGTCGTTGGTGCTGGAAGGTTCTAGAGTGGCGGCCATATACCGCACGGCACAGAAGTGGTAGGCCTCCTGCAAAATGGACTAACGATCTTGTTGCGAACGCGGGAAGCGGTTGAATGCGGGCAGCTCGAGAATGTGGTCTGTGTGGAGAGCCTATGTCCAGCAGTGGACGTCTGTAGGCTGACATGATGATTCAAAATAGTGCAATGAATAATTAATAAATCATACATTATCTAATTGTGTCTTTTTTCATGTGACTGTTTTACGATACTTGTACTGAGACAAAGGCACTCTGATGGAATGCCACAACAAGTCACTCAGTCAAGCGGGGACCTTTTCAAGCCTTGCTTTTCCTTGGCGATCTATTACGAATTACCATATAAACTTCAAGCTCATGCAATAAAAGCTACGAAGGGTGAACATTTCTTATGCCGTGCGATTTACCTGCGCGCTATTTACGCATTCGAAGGGCCTGACTGTACGCGTGCTGCTTGCGTGCCGCTTCCTACACAATGCAGGAACAAACTGATCTGTATGCACGCGAAATTCACACGCGTAATTCATGCGTGTCATGCAAGTGCTGCGTATGTAACGCGCTAGAGACGCAACGCAGTTGTTGCAAGTAGCACGTGCACAGCGCGCGGCACAAATTAATATACCTTTTGCTATCTATCTATCTATATCAGTTAAAAAACACCTGTTTTAGAATCAGCTGTTATAAATTTATTTAAATAAAATACTTTGAGTATATAAAATATAATTTTAATGTTTAATAAGTATAGCTAACATCTAGTACCTGCCAGTCAAGTGTTATCTCCACTTTATAACAACAAGAGTAGCACAACACATTCACTAGCACTGCACCTTTATGATGGAGACCTCAATAATCAACATGCAGCAGTATTTTGAGGAGCGGATGGCCAAATTTGAAGCGGATCTCAATAAGAAGCCTTCTAGTTCTGGCAGCTTGGCAGAGGAATTTGCAGCATTCAAAGACTTCATTCTGCAAACACTGAAGTCCTTTTCCCAGCAGTTAGAGTCTGTCGTCCGCCAAGTGGACAGTATGGAGATGCGCAGCCGCCGTAAAATGATCCTGCTGCACGGTGTTGAGGAGAGGAAGAACGAAGAGATAGCTCAAGTGGTAACACAGGTCATAAAACAGGATCTCAAGTTGGATTCTTTCACAGCGTCAGACATCAAACGATGCCATAGAATGGGGCGTCAGCTATCCGGTAAGAAGGCAAGACCCATCCTCATTAAGCTCCATAGCGTTGCGGTACGGGACACCATTTGGTTTTCCAAAACCAAATTAAAAGGAGCGGGTCTTACGCTGTCTGAATTTCTGACTCGATCGCGGCATGCAGTTTTCATGGCAGCGCGAGAGAAGTTTGGTGTCGCGAAGTGCTGGACCAGGGAGGGCTCCGTGTTCGTCATAGATGCCAATGGTCATCGACATCAGATTTCATCCACGGGCGATCTCGACAAGATCAAGGGCTTGGACCCGGAGAAACCTGCGACGAAGGCGACCGCAACGAAAACAAAACGAGCTCCAGCACCGAAAAAATAGGATTTTTATGTTCTTTCGTGTTTGTTTACATGACCGGGTGAATTACTTTTCGTCTTAGTTATTTTCTACCTTCTTTCTTATTCTATTTTCGAAGCTATACCTTACATTTATTTTATAAATCTCACTTTTTCACTGTTGACCTATAATAACCTTCTCATCTGACAGCTGTCATGTCAAACCATAGTGTTCTACACATTTGAAACTCGGGCTTTTAATCCTTGCTCTTTTCTACGGAGTACCGAAATTTTAATTCACCTGGTCTAGTTCTTCCAACTGTCGTTTATTTTATGTTATATTTTTTTTTTCAATTTTTTCACTTATTTGCATCTTGGTGTGTTCAGATATCTGTTTGTTCTGTTTTTGTTACTCGGGAGATACTAAATTGTTTATTTACGTAACACGTAACTGGCGGGTGGAGTTAACGACTATACATAAATATTTATATATATATTTTTTTTTCTTCAATATAAGATATATATTATTTTTATATTATATTAATTATTAATTTTTAAATTTATACCTATATTAATAATTTATTTGTGTAATATTTTATTTTATTATGTTAGATGACCATTTTAGTAGTGATAGTGACATTTTCCACTCTGTTTGTTGTCATAATGATAGTTTTGTGAGCCTTCCTTCTCTACCTGAAATACTTCAATCAGAGTTTGCCGATGTACCCCATAACTTGAATGTCGTTCATATCAACGCCCAGAGTATTCCTGCCCACTTCCAGGATATGCTGACTACTTTCGACTGTAAAAATATCCATGCTATTCTTATTTCCGAATCATGGCTGAAACCATGTCTCTCTTCTGTTTCTTACACTTTACCTAATTTCCGTTTAGTAAGAAACGACCGTACTGTTGGCGGTGGTGGCGGTGTTGCCATTTATCTCCGTAATCATATTCCTTACAATGTTATTGATATGTCAGCACAGCCACCCCCGCTTAATGCAGGTGAACATCTCTTTTTAGAACTAAGTCTCGCTCATACGAAGGTTCTGCTTGGTGTCTATTACTCGCCTAACTGCCATATAAATTATTTTTCATCTTTCGAGCGTATTTTAGAAACTCTTACAACTTCTTACACTCATACAATAATCATGGGCGATTTTAACACTTGTCTGTTAAAGCATGACTCTCGCTCTTCTTCCTTATGTAGAATAGTGGAATCCTGTAACCTGTCTATTCTTCCTCTAAATGCTACACATAACTTTCCGAATTCAACTCCTTCTCTTCTTGATCTTATCTTTGTTTCTTCACCTTCTCTTGTCGTCAAGCATGGTCAATTTTCAGCTGATGCATTCTCCTACCACGACTTAATTTTTCTCTCGTATAAACTTCGTCCTCCTAAGCCTAAGACTAAAATTCTTCTGCAACGTCATTTTGGTGGCATGGATGTGGAGAGTCTCCGTAGTGATGCTCGCAACATTAACTGGGAATCTGTGGAAAGCGCTCAATCCATCGACGAAAAAGTTGAAAAACTGAATAGTGCAATTATTCGTCTATTCGATATTCATGCTCCAGTCCGTGCAATAAGAGTTAAGCACTTGCCTTCGCCGTGGCTAACTAAGGAAATAAAAAATCTGTTATCAAAGAAAGCAATGGCTAAAACCAAATACAAATGTCGACCGACTCCTAGCAATTGGGAAAGCTATATTGCGATTAGAAATCACTGCAGCAAGGTGTGTAGGAACGCACAACGCCAACACATCCATAAATCTGTTGAGAACGAAGACCCAGCTAAAGTCTGGAAATTTCTAAGAACACTGGGAGTTGGAAAGTCTACACATGATCACAGTTCCAATAATATTGACATCGATTTACTAAATCAGCGTTTCACTTCTTCGTCGCAATTTGATGCGACTACTAAAGCTAAGACTTTAGTCGATCTTTCCACGCTTCCAACTCCAAATTATCCACATTTTGTCTTTAATCAAGTTTCTGCGTGTGATGTTAAAAGGTGCGTATTATCGATTTCTTCCAATGCTGTCGGTAATGATTGCGTCAGTCGTAAGATGATTCTTCCTATCCTAGACGAAATCCTCCCCATCCTTTGTCATATACTTAATTATTCCTTATCCTGGGGTGTATTTCCAACTGCTTGGAAAGATGCCCAAATTATTCCTTTGCCCAAAAAATCAAAACCTACTTCCTATTCTGACTATCGTCCTATTTCCGTGTTACCTTTCCTTTCTAAAGTGCTCGAGCGCCTAGTCCATGTCCAACTCACTACTTTTCTTAACAAGAACCTCCTATTCAATCCTTTACAATCCGGATTCCGTCCTGGTCACAGCACCGTTACGGCACTGACCAACATTACCGACGACATTAGGTTCGGTATGGAGAAAGGCAATTTAACGGTACTTTGTTTACTGGACTTTAGTAACGCCTTTAATACCGTTGATTTCCACACTCTACTCGGTATATTACGCTCTATTAACATATCTCCACCAGTGATTGATTGGTTTCATAGTTACCTGTTTGGTCGTCGGCAGCGTATACGGGTCGAAGACTCTTTCTCTTCGTGGTGTAATACGACAGCCGGCGTTCCACAGGGTGGCGTTCTCTCTCCATTACTCTTCTCAATTTTCATAAATTCCATCTCCTATCAACTTCAGTCATCCTACCACCTTTATGCAGATGATCTTCAAATTTATACACAGGCACCTGCACATGAGCTGTTTGAAGCATTTCGCATCATGAACTCCGATTTAGAACGGATATCTGCTTGGAGCCTGAGATTTGGTTTGCAGATCAACCCTTTGAAAACACAGATTATCGTTGTTGGTAGTCCCAGGATGATTTCTCGCATTGACTGGAATCTGCTACCCCAAATTACTTTTGGTGGTATCCCAATACCTATAAGTGATTGCGTGAAGGACTTAGGTGTTTATATTGACAAAACTCTATCTTGGGGACCACAAATCACTGAAGTTAGTCGCAAATTGTTTGCTGCGGCGGGGACTCTGCGAAAACTGCGGAACTTTCTGCCGATTGCCACTAAGATTGCACTTGCAAACTCTCTTCTATTACCTATCCTTGACTATGCCGATGTCAGCTATCTAGATCTCACTGAGGAGCAACTTGATAAGCTTGAGCGTCTTCAAAACTTCTGTATTAGGTTCATATTTGGATTACGTAAATATGATCACGTTTCTAATTTCCGCAATAAGCTCAAGTGGCTGCCAATTCGCCTTCGGCGGAATACTCACATTCTTTCCTTACTCTATAATATTCTCTTCAATCCTTCTTCTCCATCTTATTTGAAAGAACGCTTCAAGTTCCTAAGTGACTCTCATTCAAGATCGGGTCTTAGGTCATCGGTAAATTTGAGATTGGAAATTCCAATGCATTCCACTACTTTTTACGATAAATCCTTTACTGTTCAAGCGGCACGGTTGTGGAATGCGTTGCCTGTTTCCATCAAACTGGCTCAAAATATCACATCCTTTAAAAAATTAGTTAAAAACCACTACTTATCTCTTTAACTTTCCATAACATTGTCAAACTCACACTTTCTTTTTCTCCCTTTTTTACTATTGTCTACTCCCATTACTTAATTCATTATATTATTGTATGTATATATGTATTGTATGTATATATGTATTTATATTATAGTATATTTATTAGTTTATTTGTATAGTATAGTGTGTATTCATATTTTGTATCACTAGTATCCTACTACGCCAAAACTGCCCTATGTCTGGCTCCTTACTTCTCTTTTTCCATAAGGGTTGCCTGTAAGAGATTGCTTTTTAGCGATAAGGCCGCCGTTTGTGCAACATATATTTATCTATTGTAATTTCTGTGTTAAATTCATTTGGTGTACAATAAAGATTATTATTATTATTATTATTATTATATCGTCACGCCTGTCTCCCATTGGGGTAGGCAGACTATGGAACGCCACATGCTTCGGTTCAAATATACCTCTTTCGCTTCCTCGACATTCATTAACCTCATCATGCATGCGCGTCGGTTATAGGTACTTTTGATTTGGCCCTTTTTCAATACGTCACCTGTTTGGTCGGCGTAGGTCCGCCTAGGGCGTCCCCTACCGACATTTCCATTAATTCTCGCAAGATACACTCCTTTCGTATTTTTTCTTTCATCCATCCGTTCCAAATGTCCAAACCAACGCAACATTCCTTTTTCAATCTTTGTCACTACATCTTCTTTTAGACCACACTTCCCTCGTATCACACTGTTTTTTACTTATCCCTCAGCCTTATTCCGCACATACTCCTCAAAGCTCTCATCTCCACAGCATTCATTCTACTTTCAGGCTTCTTCTGCCATACCCATGATTCACTACCATACATCAGCGTTGGCGCCAAAACTCCCTGCAGTATAACCAGGCGAGCTTGCCTTGGGATAATACCATTGCTGATGATGGACTGTAAGGCGCCATTCACACTATTCCCTGCTTTCACTCTCCTTTCAATATCTTCCTCACATTTTCCATCTCTCGTAAACAAAGACCCTAAATACACAAACTCGTTCACTTGCTCCACTTTTTCATCTTCTATCATTACGTCACATTCAGTTACTCTATCGTCCCTCTCTATGACCATGACTTTGGTTTTGTTTACATTCACTTTCATACCTTTCTTCTTATACGCCTCATTCATCGTGGTGACCATCTGCTGCAATTCCGACGCTGACGATGCAAATAGAACCTGATCGTCAGCGTATAGCAGGGTCTTAAACACTGACTCACTCATTCTTAAGACATTCAGAATCTTTCAAATCGGCCAAACAACTGTCCATGAACAGATTGAACAGCCAAGGAGACGCTACACATCCCTGTCTAACACCACGATCAATGTTGAACCAGTCCGTATAGGCCCCGTTTATTCTGACACAGGCACTTGAATCCCTATATAAGGATTCAAGTGCCCGTATCAGACTGCTGCTCACTCCATACGCAGAATGTGTTGACCAAAGTTCATCCCTCACCACTCGATTGTAAGCCTTTTCCAGGTCAATAAAGGCGCAGAAAACCTTCTGGTGTTTGCTTAAGACTTTCTTTGCAATGCACCTTAAGGAAAAGACTTGATCCGTACATCCCATTCCCTTTCTGAATCCCGCTTGCACATCCCAAATGTTACTGTTCGTTTCAGAGATCACTCTTTCAATCAGTATATTTGCATACAATTTGCCAACAACACTCAGGAGGCTGATACCGCGATAATTTTTGCATTGCTACTGTGACCCTTTGCCCTTGTACAGTGGCACAATTACGGCTTTGTTCCAGTCACCTGGAACTACACGACCGGACCGCCAACATTTATTTAACAGTAGGTACAACAGGCTTGCCGTGACGCTTTCGCCTACCTTGAGCATTTCAGCAGATATCCTGTCATATCCCGCAGCTTTACCCGTCTTCATACTTTTCAATGCATATCGTATCTCTTCCATACTTATTCCACAATTTTTTTTTAATATTTCTGGCGAACAAATTGACTCCATGCTACCTGATGTTAAGCAGTCAGTGAAGTCCCATAGTGATGGCCATCATCCCAGCAGCCAGCATGGCATTATGGCATGATGGCCCTCACCTTGACGGCCTTGAGTAAAGCTTTTTCACGCCCCGCTTAAAGGACCCGGGATCATAAGTGGAGGGAAACACTTTCACAATTATCTTCCTCATTTGCTACTATATTCCTATTGTCACTCTCTCCTCGTTCAATATACCTTTTGCAAACGTAGTTTATTCACAGTAAAATCACGGTAGTCGCGTCCTCAGTCTAATACAAGGAAAAGCACTTGAAAGAGATTACCAAGAGCACCGATATTGTGTCGATATTATTTTCTATGAAATAATATTAAGAAGCTTCCTCTTGTAATATTATTACCTATAATACTTGTATCAAAAACTCTGTGCTCCAATAAATATTAAGATAAAGTGTTACACTTCAATAAAGTAAAGAAGTAATTAGAGCTAAAACTAAACAAGTAAAGGGGTGAGAATGGTAATGAGTATTTTAATTATTCATATTGTAACGTATGTCCGGTACCTACCGAATATGCGTCATAATACCGTCCATACACTCGGCCAATCAGAGAAGGCCATCGTCCGTGCTCGTGGAGTTTGCCTTATATGGTAATAAACCGACATCAACTCTGATGAAGACCTCTGGTTTATAAAGGGGCCGACAGAGAGGCCGGCACCGGTACTGTATCGTCACTCTGCCCAAACTACGTGCTACGTCAACGTCGTACGTGTATCCTTGTCTCAGCTGTGGGTAAGTTACTACATTTACTGCGTTAGCGTACTGCCGGCTAATCTCTCTACCTGCTAGCTAAGGCTGGCTGGCGCCGCCTGCCTGACTCTATTGGTTGTAGCTCTTCTAATGCTGCTTCCCTTCAGGTTCTAGGTCCACCTTGAGGCTGCGGGCTACGCTACCCTAGCTCTATTCTTCTCTTCACTTCACCTGCACCGTCTTCGACGACACTTCTGCCGACGAGTCTGGCCCTGCCCCAGCTCATCGCGCACACACCGCCGCTTGATCGCTGAAACCAACGATCTGCGAGGATCTGCCCCTTTACGCGCAGCCCTTCGAGAAGCCTGCCCTGCACACTACCGGAGGGAACAGCGTGGGAGATTGCAGCCCTTAGTGTTCAGGACAGTGTCGTGTTATTGGTCGGTCATACTCGTGCATAGGAAGTGAGACAATACTAGGCAATAAACGTATAGAACCTCTTCTTCGTTTCATTCTAGAACCCGTTACAATTTGTTACAGATGTGTGGGGACGGGGAGTTTCGGTAAATTTCGTGATTGCCAGGACCTTGTGGTTGAATGCTTAATACGGAGCTCGACTGCTCGCCGCGTACTAAAATTGCTACCGTCTCTATTGCCACAGAGCAGATGCCGCTGAGGTGTTACTGTCTATACAATAAACATATTTTATAGAAGCTTTTGTGCAGTAGGGACTGTAGTATTGTAGCGTTACTTAGTTGCCTGTTGGTAATAGGTTAACACTGCGCCGAGTGTGGTGGGTTCAATTCCCACATGAGACAGCACTTTGTGTGATTCATAAATTGTTGTTTCGAGTCTGGGTGTTCATTGTGTCAGGATTTAGTCCTAAAGCGGGCGTTGTCTATTAAAAAAAATTGGTTGGGTGACCGCGATTTACGTGGTCACAGATTTACGTGGTCTCCGAAGCACGGTAGTACTTCCACGACCACGTAAAGCTGTCGGTCCCGGTTCTTGTCTTAGGACAGGAATCGTTAGGTCATATCGGAGGCCTTCGGGCGGCCTGAAAACTCTGACACCACAGCTGGATTTTAGGTATTGAGTCTTAATTACTTAGGTACCTACTTATTTTAAGGTGTACTTCATAATTTTACCGTAGTGACGTTTTGAGCGAAATTAATTTGAAATGAATTAATAGCCTTAAAATAAGTCTCTACGAAATTAAGATACGTTATTAAATATTGTATTTTGTTATATAAGTAGCTAAAGCTTAGTAAAATTATTGAAATACTGTTTGTGTAGAACTAGCGACGGTTCTGATGTTTCGCTAATGTTCGCACACCTTTCTGTAAAAAAGATACTAAAATAATGTTTGTTTGCTGTAGAATAAATAATCACCTTCAGGATAATAAAAAAAAAACGATTAAATGTTGTTGTATTAGATTTTGCTTATAAAATTACTTACAGCACTTATCATACATAAAACGTACAAATATACCCACCTAAGTTTAACAAAGCATACGGGTCCAAAATGATTTATAAGAGTACAAAATGTGACGCATGTCGCCTCCTTTAAAATAAGTTTATTAGAAACAGAGCGAAATGTGTCAACATACATCAGATTACGTTGAAATGTGAAAAGCCTTACCAAAAATTATACAACATACCTACTCATAACTCCTACGGCGATATTTGAAAATAACGCCATCTATCGGTAAATAAGAGAACTAGAAGAGAATGGATATATCGGTAGTTTAAAAGTGTTTCATCAATTCTCTACTATATAGCGTTGCTGTTATTTCTATTGGAAGTTTCGATTCTGTTTCTGACTGTTAGGAGAACATTCTAGGGAAGATTAGAATGGACTAGTTTGTTATCCGGCCGGTATAAATACCGCGTGGACGGGTGAATCGACACGGTACAGTTGAATAAGCAGAGCGATCAACAAGCGAAGGAGTGCGAAGAGTAAGTGAGTCGGAAGTGTTTTCTAGTATTTTAATTGGCGTTTTATTAGTGTGTAATTAAGTGTTTTAATAAATAAAGTTCTGTTTAGTGGCATAGTGCATTTAATTTATCGCCGAACCCCAGCTCGTAACAATAATATTGTTCTGTCGCCAAGATATTAAAGTCAGTCCATTTTCATTAAGGCAATATGTTTTACTGTTGCCGAGTGAACAAAGATGTTGCGATAAAAAATTTGACAGGCGTGCTCTGATAAAATGTATGAACAAGAGGTCGAGCGAGAGAGAGCGATGGTCGACGAAAGTGCCTACGTCATTTTAGCTTGTATGCTTACTCTGTACTTCTACGGGGTATAGACTCCTGCATATGTGTGTTGACAAAAAGCACTTAACAGTGTGGTAGTTCAGCAGTTGTCTTGTATGTGTCTGTAAATAGTTCAACTGCTTCCAGAAGCAGTTAACCAGGCATGTTAACCGTTGATAAACAGTAACCGTATTCCACGGATATACTACCACGGATTAAGTCTTTCAGCAGTGTAAAAGCAATGCAGAGTAAAAAAACCTGTAGTTCAAAAAGAAAATGTACTTATTAAAAGGAATTTCGTCACTCCTACCGCAAAGCCTTAAGACAAAGGTCTTCAACGAGTGCGTCCTACCCGTTATGACTTACGGAGCCGAGAGGTGGACACTGACGGGACTCAGCGTGCTATGGAGAGGGCTATGCTTGGTGTTTCTCTGTAGGATCGAATTCAGTGGGCCGGCCACATTTGTCGAAGAACCAATAACCGTTGGAGTAGTCATGTTTTAGAGTGGAGACCGCGCCTTGGCAAACGTAGTGTAGGACGCCCTCCAGCTAGGTGGAGTGACGATATACGCAAAGTGGCTGGCAGCGGCTGAACATGAAAAGCCTACAATCGGGCTCAGTGGCGTACCATTGGAGAAGCCTATATCCAGCAGTGGACTCTTGCAGGCTGATGATGATGATGATGGTGATGTAAAGGAATTCATTAGCTAGCAGATACTTAAATGCTCCTTTACGAACAACAGTTCTCACCCACTGAAAGACTTTGTAAGTACGGACGCTAGTGTAACATGCCGTTATTAAGTAAGAATACACTAGTTTCCTTGAAACAGCCGTTGAAGCTGTAACTAAAAAGACAATACTTCAGCACTCACTTGATAATAACTTTAGGCAAATAAGAAAAAAATTCAACAGGTCTTGGTCATTGTCGTGCTTCATCCTGATCGTATACGAGTGCGATTTCTAGTACTTTGCTTTGCCACAGAGCGATTGCAGCCTGAGCCTGGCAGCCAAAATTCTTCATTTGAATATTGAAAAACCAGTTATACAAAACAGTATGGTATAGAGTCTGTACTGTCGGGTACACTGTGCCGAGGTGTCGGTAATTGCGTTAGTTGTCGGAGTCGACCGTCGCGGCAGTAGGTCGCTCGCCTGATTAAACTGCTCGAGCCCTATTACGGCTCAATTACATTTTAAATACACCATTCAAACCTACTTAATTGCGTTTGTACGTATGGGTGTGTAACCGCTGTACCGATTAGAATTCTGTAGATTTTCGGTTTATGAAATCTGACATACTGGCTGTTGATTAATAAGAGTATATTATTCGGCAATCAACGGTGCTATAGAGGCGTAAGAGCTTACGTTTATTAATGACTATCTTTTGTCCACGGCTTTGCCTGTGGGAGATCGGATATCGGGATACTCGGACCATGATTTATCTTTAAAATATAGTTTTGAGAAACAAAGCTGAATGCTTTGTTTTAGTTATTGTAATTGGGTGTTTATTCATAACAGAATCAAGTTATAGTAATTCGTAAAACTAGTGGTACATATATGGCCAGCCTTATCGCAAAAAACTATCTTTTTGTTGCTTGTGACATCATTTGTAAACACCATGCGTTTTCATTCTTCCAGTTTAAATGCAGAACTAGGTAGAGCGACGATATTAGCGAAGTGGCTGGGCACGAAGAGCCAAAAATTGAGCTCAGAAATGTTCCATCAGAGAGGCGTTGGAATACCGCCGTATTCCAAGATATGATGATGATGATGTTAAAATACATATGTATCAACGGAAAATTTACCACCCCTAGTAGCTAATTCTGGTGTCGTAGTTCATAGACCGACTGATGGCCTCCAACATGGACTAACGATTCTTGTCCTGAGACAATAACCTAATCGACGATTTCGCGTGCCTTCTGAAGCACGGTAGCGATTTGATATTTCGACTCCGCCACTTGGCCTACCCTAGTACGGGTGGACGAGTCCGAGGACCGTAAAAAAATCGCGTCGGATTTGTAAAGGGACATCTCTAGACCCAGACCTCGGGTCCATGTGGCGACTTGACAGACCCCAGCGGTTGCCACCGTGCGGCACCTTCAGAGTTACCTACCAGAGTCACCATGTAATTTCAAAGGTGCCGCGTGCGTTCGTCCGCCAACCACGCACCGTCTGGAAAGCGGGCTTAACACGTCATGCCGACGTCGCGAGCGACGGAGCGCACAATCCAAATAGTCACCTGTGATAACGTTGTTTAAGTTCGCTGATCTTTTTCGAATGGCAAGTCACGCTTTGAGTGCTACAATATGTGGTAATTGAACATTTGCTACGAAACTAGTGCTACAGCGTCTTCGCGTAGAAGTATTAAAAATTTTTGCTTCTAGCCATACTTAAATCCTTCCTACATTTATCACATGGTAGCGTCTTCGTCTTCGAAATTACGTGTTCAATGCCGTTTGCCCAAACGTATGTTTCCAGTTTAAAAAAGGTTTTAAAATTGGTCACGCGTAAATCGATAAATCGAATGATATAACCAGATCGTGTTACAAGTGCAAAAACCGTTTAATATCAACGCCCAATGATAACCACCACGGTATGCACCTATGAGGTGCATATGACATTTTGGCGTTTTTTCTTTATGCACCGATGAGGTGTATTAGACTTTTGGGGGGTAAACGAAAAGTATTAATAAGGTAGTATTTTTTTCCTTATTTATAGTACAAGGATATTTTTATAATAACCACAGCCTTATATTTCTTGCTTTCTTATTTATAGAATAAAAATGTTTTCAAAATTGCCAGAAACACAATAACATAATTATTTGCTTGCGTGCCTAAATAAACAACATATTTTTAATAAATGTAATAAAAAACAACGATATGAACGCGTGGGTGGACGGATTGTAATTATGTTTTCTTAGAATCGTCGAAGCGTTTCAAAAGCCTCTGATTTTACCTTTTACCTTTTTGAAGTGTTGTTGGCACATAGCGCAAAGAACATATTTCAACCCATTAAAATAACATGCTTGTAATAAGACGCCCTGTAGAATTTTGTTATATTAACTTCAGGTTGTCATGGTGATGAAGGGAAGAAATAAAATCGTATCGTTCCGTTTGAACATACGAATATGTTATGATACTTATTATAAAGATGGATTAAGGATAATACTCGAGCCGCAGTCACCCTTAAAAGTGGTCTTTATAAGCTTAATAACAATAAATATGAAACAATTTACATGTTATTTTTTACTGGTTTGAAAATAAGATAGTGAAGTTTTCTATTTTTTTGTGAAAGGAAAATTATATAGCACCAGAAAATGCCAGCTTTGATTAAAGGGCAGAAAGAGAAAGGGTATAGAATAGTCCGAGAATGTCCTCTGCATCTCTGGTGGTATCTCCACTAAGAGATTCCTGGAAAACTGAACGTTAAAAAAAAATCATGTCGTAGTAACCTTGAAATGCAAATTCATAAAATGTAAAGTGATTAATTGAATCCATATTTGCATATCAGCGTTACATCCTGTGCATGCAGTACTTTATCTGTCAGCCAGTCAGTCACTTACTATATTCTAACCTACCAACAGTACTTAGAACTGCTAGGTCTAGTCACTTGATAGGTTTGGTTTATAACGGTTGTCCTCTCTTATTCCTGAGCCTGGTTGATCCACTCATCTGTACCCGTGCAGCTGAGTGACGGATTCGAGACGGCTAGAAAAAAGATTCCACCGCGAGTTACGTTGGTGTAAACACCGCCGTCATCTCTCATCGAGCATCACCTTACACTTTTATTAGAATTGTTTAGATTACGCCCGACCAAACCTTGTACCTTTGTTTTAAAATAAAGTCAGTTCTGTTTCAACCTTTAAGCCGGACAGTAGTCCGAGGGTTTTATTTTTAAAAAACCTCCCGCCGGTCGACGGTTCATATCTGGCGCAGTCGGTAGGATCTTTTCTGTTATACGGTTGCCGAAAATCTCTTTTCCGGTACATCCGCGACGCGATCACAAAGTTCCTACGTTCAACCGAGGAATAGCGGCGAGGAAAACCGGCGAGGAAGCAGAACTCAGCCTGACATCGGCATGCTCGTGGGGTAAGCATCAACCTCTGTTTCTCCCGAGATCTTTCCTATATTTTTATTTATTAACTGTGTATCAAACTCTACACCGTTAATTGATTTATGTGTACTGTATTTTGTGTGTGATTTCCACTTTTTACAGCTATTTTGTTGTATTTTTATACTTTTAGTGTGAATTTGTGTATTTTACATTGTGCTAAAATGGCTCACGAACAAAAGAAATTAGACATTTCTGTAAAAGAAGAAAAAGTCGAAATCGATTATAAAACTTTATCTTTTTTCTTGCCCGCATACGACGGCAACAAGAAAACGCTAGCATTTTACATTAAAAGCGTAGAGAATGCTTTAGAATTGATAGAAAATAGGCAGCATCCACGCATAGCATGCTTGATTAGGAATAAGCTAACAGGCAAAGCAGTAGAAGCATTATCAGAATGCACTGAATTTAATAGTTGGGAAAATATTAAAGCTATACTTACCCGTAGATTTGGCGAATTCCGAGACGAGGTACAGGTAGTTCAGGAGATAATGAATATTAGAAAATTAAGTTTAGATATAGATAGTTTTGCAGATAAAATTAGAGAATCAACTTACATTTTGATTCACTTAGATCAAACCAAGAAGGATTACTATGAAAAAATGGCTATCAATGTATTTCTAGACCAGCTAGATCCGATCTTAGCACTAAGCGTAAAAGTCCAAAAGGCAGATTCCTTAGAGCAGGTTATCGTCCTAGCTAAACAGGAGGATCTTAAGTTGAAAAATAAAAGATCAGTAGATTTTAGGTCAAAGCCTAACCTCTACTGCGTTTTAATACCAGAACCCGCTACAAGGCCTAACCCGAATCAGAATAATAATTACCGTTTTTAGCCACTTTCCGTTAACCCATATAGGTCTCAACAAATGGCACAACCTAGATTCGCTAGCTTTAGTGCGCAACAGCCGCAAAGACAATTATACCATCAGGTACCTAACACGCAACCTATGTACCAACCCGATACGTATAGGAATTCCAATAATATCCGACCTATTCCCATTGTGAATAAACCCGTGCCTTATGCATCCGTAAATTTCCATACTGAACCAGACGATTCCGTAGAAGAATGTCACGATTTGGAGTTCATTAATTTACATTATCGTAACCGCTAACCATATATTTACATTAGAGAATTAGGCGGTCGCTTTTTAATCGATACTGGCGCGACGCAATCACTCATATCACCTAACGCAATATTAGAAAACAATGCCCACTTTGAGCGTGAAATACACTTCATAAAGACGGCGCATAGTATAACTAAACACGATACCGTTGTTTATATAAAACTTCCTTCACTCTTCAATTGCGACTATACTCACAAGTTTCTTTTGTTTGACTTTGACCCAGACTTCATCGGACTGTTAGGTGTTGACTTATTAAGAGCTTTAAACTGTAAAATCGAAATGAAAGATATGACGTTAAGAACAGACTTTGTTTGTATTCCATTAAAGGGCGATATGAATTCGTATACAACAATAGAGCCACAGTGTGAACGGAAAGGTAACATAAATAATAATATGAACGTCGACGCATTATCCCGTGTTGAAATACTTTATAAAAAAGACGTAGAATTATCAATTAGTAGACATGATTTTAGACAGTGAAAATCAACCCGGAACGTCGCGTGATACGTTTAGCGATCTTGACGGAATAGACATCGAAACACTTATTGACACCTCGACAATATTTGTTCCACCACAGTCAATAGACAGCCGGATAGACATCCCGAAGCCCATTCAGTTAGACTCAGACAATCAATTAGATTATAAAATGCCCGAAACTTTAGATGCCATAGGCAGGCAGTTAAAACAGTTTCATATTCGAAATTGCCCTGGCTTTGAGTATAGAGTAGACAATAGAACCTAAGGCAAGAAAGTAATTAAAAACGTTTTTATTCCCATTAACGAAACTGAACAGCAAATTATAAAATTCCTAAAGGAACATACCATACCCGACCGTATATTCCATTGTTATTTTTACAACGAAGAGTTATATCCCATATTTTGCAAAGTACTTAAAACCATTTTTAGCAATAAAGGCCCAGAGCTAATACGTTGTACTACGAGGATAACCTTAGTAGAAAATAGCAACGAACAAATATATACATAGATGTAAGCAGAGACCAGGAAGATGCAATTAGCTTAGAAAACCAAGTTCAGGAAATAAGGAAATTAACAGTAAATAAGCAAAGCGAAACCTTAGGAATAATGTCCGATTTCATTAATGAATATCATAGTAAATTAAAAAGTATTACTATGAATCAGAAAGAGTTAACTAAAGCGATCGGAAAATTAGTAGAAGAAAATCAGGAAATAGAGAATAAAGTATATACCATGCAAATATATAATCAAATTGAAACATGCTTACAACAAGTATATGATAGATTAGTTAACTTAGAGAATGCCATAACATTCAGTCACCTAGGACGGCTACATCCTAGTATAGTCGAACCTAGCTATCTTATTGCAGAGTTAGCGAGCATCCAAAAGGATATGAGCTTCAAAGATTAGCGGTTGCCTTATGCACCAACAATGAAAAATATACCTATAATAGAAAAATCTATTGTAGTCAAAGCATACAGTACAAATGAATCGATTAACTTTGTGTTAGAGATCCCCTTAGTAACTAATCATCCTTATAGTTTACTCCATTTATACCCGATCCCGAATGCAAACTATTCTATCCTAATACCTAAAAATCCTTACCTGATCTTGGGCAGCAACATGTTTGCGTATCCTCGCGAGCCATGCGCCTCCATCACCGACGAAACCGTCATCTGCCATCACCTGGAACTACAAGAACTCATCGCATCACAAGACTGCGTCGCACAACTGCTACAACACAAGAAACCATACAACTGCACTTACGCCACAGTAGAATTCAACGAGAATATTATACACCAAATTAAAGAAAACAGCTGGATCGCCATCCTGAAACAAGAAGAAGTAATTAAGACAACTTGCGGAGAAGAAGTACACTACCAAAGGAACAGCGGCGTCGTCCTGATATCAATCAATAACCAATGCACCATTGGCATAGAAAGAAGAACCCTACGTACACACAAGAAATTTCTCATCAACAGAGAAAGCGTTCCCCTACCTAGAACACAGTACAGCACAACGAATAAGCACTTACAATTGAATCTACAAATAGAAAATGTTCAGCTCAACAAACTAGACAAACTAGTAGAAAAGACTAAAAACTTACAAGAAAATGAAGAAACAGTCATCATCGCTACTAAACCCAGTTGGCCCACCATATGCCTGTATGCGATCATGACACTAGCCGCCATAGGCTTCATCACCCAACGATATCTTCACCGAAGGAGAAGACCAGCAACGACCGAAGCCAAGCAGCTCCAGCCACAAGAGCCCTTGCTACAGGACCAGCAGTCTTCGGCGTGCTTCTCACTTAAGGGGGGAGGAGTTACGTTGGTGTAAACACCGCCGTCATCTCTCATCGAGCATCACCTTACACTTTTATTAGAATTGTTTAGATTACGCCCGACCAAACCTAGTACCTTTGTTTTAAAATAAAGTCAGTTCTGTTTCAACCTCTAAGCCGGACAGTAGTCCGAGGGTTTTATTTTTAAAAAACCTCCTGCCGCGGCCGGTCGACGGTTCATATCTCGCGACATAAGAAAAAACATAATAAAGGTTAATATTGCTTCGTGCCGTGTTGTTTTGTGTGTTTGTTGTGTGTGTGTGTTATAAACTGTTCACGGGTAAGTTGCTTTTGTAATTTTGAGTCACGTGTAAGTGGGAATTGATTCCATATACGTAATGGTAAAAGGACAAGACTTAATCTAAGCTTGCAATGGCCGATTTAGTGGTGGTATGTTGTTTCATTTTATACTAAAATGTCCAAGATTACCCATTGTTTTTTTTTTATATTTACTGACATAACATTTGTAACATTTTAATTTGCCTTGTAAATTATAAGCTTATTCACTTATAATTATTTTAGCAAATACATAAGTACAACATTCTTAGATAAACAATGTTTTATTATTAGACCTGCCTAAAAATGTTTTTCAAAGGTCAGCAGAAAAGTTGGAAACAAGACCATAAAATAGCATATTTTTTTATTTATCTTTGCTTTGACCCACTTCGGCGCTTTATACGGTACATAGAACATTTCGTTTTCAAAATTATTTAAAATATTCAGAATATTAGAAAGCCAGACTAGTTTAATGAAATGAAATGAAATGAAATGAATATTTATTTCGTGTAAACTTTTTTAAAGTGCTTACGGAAAGTCAAATTAAAATTGTTCAGTTTATACATCATTTATATTTTTGTGTTGAATTAGAGCAGCTCAATCCCAAGCATTTTTATCGCCTATATAATCAGTAATTTTATAATATGCTTTTAAACACAGTGTAGTTTTAACAATAATTTTGAATTTATTTATAGATAAATTTCTTATATTAAGAGGGAGCTTGTTATAAAAGCGTATACACTGCCCCATAAAAGAGCTACTTATTTTGTGGAGGCGGGTGCTATGAACTATAAGATTATTCTTATGTCTAGTATTAACAGTGTGTAGATCACTTTTTTTACTAAATGTGTCAATGTTCTTGTGGACATATAACAGATTCTCGTATATATATTGCGAAGCAACAGTTAGAATGCCTATCTCACTGAACTTTTCTCTTAGAGAAACACGAGGACCGAGGTTGTAAATACCCCTTATTGCTCTTTTCTGCAGAACGAATATTGTGTCAAGGTCTGCAGCATTCCCCCAGAGAAGAATCCCATATGACATAATACTATGAAAGTAGCTGAAATAGACCATTCTAGCTGTTTCTATATCTGTGAGGCGTCTAATTGTCTTAACCGCATAAGCTGCAGAACTAAGTTTGCCCGAAAGTCTTTCTATATGCGGACCCCATTGAAGTTTGGAATCAAGCATAATACCTAGAAATAAGGTTGTCCCGACGGGCTCAATTCTGGTTTCCTTCAGTTGTACATTGGTTTCCATCTGTTTAACATTGAGCATGGAGAATTTTAAGAGTTTAGTTTTCTTATCATTGAGTAATAAATTATTTACATTAAACCAATTAACAACTTTAGAGAGTGCGTTGTTTACTTCGTCAAAATTACTCTGTTGTCTTTTAATATTAAAAATTAAAGAGGTGTCATCCGCGAACAACACAATCTCATGATCGTTCTTTACGTAATAGGGTAAATCGTTGATATAGATCAAAAATAGAAATGGTCCGAGTATTGAACCCTGCGGGACGCCCATTTTTAAGGCAGAACCTGGCGATGTCTTATCATTAATCTGAACCTTCTGGATTCTGTTGCCCAAATAAGAAACTAGAAAATTAAGAGCTTTGTTCCTAATGCCATAATGATATAATTTCCTGACCAGAGTATCATGATGTACACAATCAAAGGCTTTGGACAAGTCGCAAAAAATTCCTAAAGCATCTTGCGACTTCTCCCAAGCTGTAAATATACTTTTGAGTAACTCTACTCCTGCGTCAGTAGTTGAACGACCCCTCGTAAATCCGAACTGTTTCTTGTGAAGAAGATTATGTCTGTTAAAATAACTAAGCAATTGACTAAGTATTAATTTTTCAAAAATTTTACTAAGCGTTGGCAATACAGAAATAGGTCGAAAATTAGAAGGGTCTGATGTGTCGCCAGATTTAAATAAAGGTATAACTTTACTATATTTCATTAAATCAGGAAATATTCCAGAAGCGACGCAACCATTGAACACTGTTGCAAGATGTGGAGCTATTATGGTAATAATAGATGAAACAGTCTTCACTGACAATCCCCACAAATCCATTGTCTTTTTCATATTTATAGTTTTAAATTGATAAATTCAAATTCAAAATCGTTTATTCATTTGGGTCACAATGTGACGCTTATGAACGTCAAAATAATAAATTTATAAAATAATTACTTAAAGACTCTACATTTACATTTACTGCCACGTTCGCAAAGCAATAGGTAGAACCATGAGAAAGAACGGGCAATAAAACTCACGGTCACTCTTTTTCTTCGCCAGGTTTTGCATAATACACATAATTTACATTTTGTAAGGTGCTGCAACTGTTACACCTTCTACATCGCTTGTATATATTTACTGTACATAATAATACTCAAGCATAATACTTTTGATGTTCATTTGCTTAGTCTCCTCAGAATAGACATGGTGAAACAGGAGCATCCACTTACATTATATATACCTAATAATGCAGGCAATCCGCGAAAGTGATCAGACCCATGATGGAAATGATGCAGTTAAATATTAAAATCTAATACCAGCCCGCAAGACCGTCATCGACCAGTCATCGCAAGTAGCACCCATTCACGAGTATGACGCATGTGCCAGCCATCATCCCTCTCGCCATATTAGAGGGACAGGGAGGACCCGACACACGACGCCACCACAAGAAATGACATTTGAGTGAGCATGACGATAACGGTATACGAACCGGCAGTAAGAAACAATCTATTGGTATACTGACCATGACCGCCAATTACCTCCATTTTCCAGATCGTTATTATGAACATAAATCAGAGGACCGCGTGAAGGAATGCAAATGTAGAAAGAATTTTGTGAAGGTGACAAGTGAACAACGATATGATCAGAAATAAATAATGTTAAACTACATTCAACAAATCGTAATAATATCCAAATCCTGCAAAAATCATGTGTTCACGAGGCACCTCCACTTAACATGTTACTAATTAAGAAGAGAGTATTTTACACAGTCATAAAAATAACAATAATGGTGAATTTAAAAAAAAGCAACTAGACCCATGATGTCTTGTCATCTAGAAATTCTTTAATAGTGTAATAACCCCTTTTTAAAAGAAAATTCCTAGTAGTGGTTTTAAATTTGTGCAGAGGTAAATTCATTATTTCCAGGGGTAATTTGTTGAAGAATTGTATACCGAGTCCCGCAAAAGAGTTATGAACTTTATGTAGACGGTAGTTAGTGCCCACTAGTTTATGCTTATTCCTTGTGTTCACTTTGTGCATGTCACTATTTTTACGGTAAAGAGTTAAGTTTTTCTTAACGTACATTAAATTAGCAAATATATACTGCGATGCAACTGTAAATATTTCTACTTCTTTAAATTTATCTCGTAAAGAATCTCTAGCACCTAACTTATATATTGCACGTATGGCCCTCTTTTGAATAACAAAAATTGTCTGAATATCGGCCGCCGTACCCCATAATAGTATCCCATAAGACATTACACTGTGAAAGTAACTAAAGTAAACTAGTCTAGCAGTATCTACGTCTGTGAATTGGCGAACTTTCCTAACTGCAAATGCTGCAGAACTAAGTTTGACTGCCAGACAGGATATTTGGGCACCCCACTGAAGCTTACAATCTAAAGTTAAACCTAAAAATACAGTTGAATCAACTAGGTTAATTGTTTCGTTATTTAAAATTATATTAGTAAGAACATTTTTGACATTCGGCAAAGTGAATTTCACACATTTTGTTTTGCCAGAGTTGAGTAGCAAATTATTTGTCGTGAACCAATGTAGTACTTGCGCAAGAGAATTATTTACGCTGTCAATGTTACTTGTATTACGATCAACTTTAAAAATAAGTGAAGTATCGTCAGCAAAAAGAACAATATCACATAGATTTCTAACAAGGAATGGCAAGTCATTAATATATATTAAAAAAAGAAACGGACCAAGAATAGAGCCCTGTGGAACGCCCATTCCCACTGGCAAACCTTGAGACCTACTTCCACTAACATCTACATACTGAACTCTATCTCTAAGGTAACTGGCAACAAGATTGAGTGCGCTATCTCGAATACCATAATGGTTGAGTTTACGTAAAAGTGTATCATGTTCAACACAATCAAAAGCCTTTGACAAGTCGCAAAAAACACCAATGGCATCCTTCGAATTTTCCCAAGCGTTAAAGATATGTTTTAATAGAGTTACACCGGCATCAACGGTGGAGCGACCCTTAGTGAAGCCATACTGCTCACTGTGCAATAAATTATTTGTGAGAAAGTGGCTCTCTAACTGATGCAAAATAACCTTTTCAAAAATTTTACTGATTGCAGGCAAGATAGAAATTGGCCGAAAGTTACTAGGGTCGCTCTTGGATCCTTTTTTGAAAAGTGGTATCACCTTGCTGTGTTTCATTAAATCAGGAAATACCCCTTTATCCACGCATCTATTAAATATTGCAGCTAAATATGTAGCTATGCTAAAAATGATTTGGCGAACAAGACTAACTGAAATACCCCATAAGTCAATAGATTTCTTAATATTGATGGTCTTGAATGTCTTGAGGATGTCATTGGTGTCAATGTATTTAAAATTAAACAGCACATCACACTCATTCACATTGCCCCTAACTAACATCTCTGCTTTGCTTGGGCATGAGTCTAAACATTTGGTTGTTTTCACTGGTATGTTTATGAAGAAGTTGTTAAAAGCCTGAGCAACATCAATTTTCTTTGTAACTATTTCTCCATTACATTTTAATTCATAGCTATTATCTACTAACTTAGCTCGACCAGTCTCACTGTTAATAATGTTCCAAGTTGTTTTTATTTTGTTCTTGGATTCTTTAATTTTATTACTTATAAATATAGACTTAGCTGACGCACATGCTCTCTTAAAAACTTTTGAGTAATTTCTTACATATTCAATAAATGATGGATTAAAATTGTATTGCTTCATACCATACAGATCATACAACCTAGATCTACTTTTGTATATTCCTACTGTTGCCCAATCACAAAATTTAACTTTAGAGCTCTTGGTAAATGTCTTCTGCTTAAAAATTTTATTCTACTCATTTTTAATAACATCAAATAACCACTTATATAATTCATCTGGATCATCGTGAGTTAAGTCAATGCTGGCGATCTTAGCAGCAACATCATCACTAAAGCGATTAAGGCGAGCAGAGGTCATAGGCATACATGTGATTTTTTGTACTGTAGGGGTTGTATTAGTTGGAATTACAACCTTTTGTCCACAGTGATCCGATGTCAAGTCACTCAAAACAGCTTTACTTAAGTACAAACAATTGCAAAAAATATTATCTAAGCATGTAGAAGAATGTGAGGTAGTTCTGGTTGGTTCAGAAAATAACACATTCAAATTAAATGACATAAATAAACTAACTAACCTAGTACAAGTTGGTGATTGTTCTAACAAGTTAACATTAAAATCACCACATACGATTATTGACTTCCTGCTGGAACTTAAGTGTTTTAAGACGTCCTCCATGATGCTTTCAAATTGGCTAAAGTCACTTTGCGGTGGTCGGTATACACAGACTATGACGTGTTGCTCAAGTTCAACACAAGATATCTCAGCGGTGCGCTCGATAGAAAGTTCGGCTATGTCCTTTCGTTCTTTACATTTAATACTATTACAAACATATATGAGAGAGCCACCACGAATAGCGTTCTTTCTTACGAATGCACTAATCACTGTATAAAATTCATTATTGAATATTAATTGGTCACCTCTTAACCAATGTTCCGTAATGCATAATACATGCAACTTATGTTTCTTTAAAAATAAATCTATCTCTAATTCTTTGCTAGATAGGCCTTGTATGTTTTGATGAGCTAAGTTTAAAACACATGAATGCCTATCTGTTGTCTCATCTAGTAGTTTAAACTAATAGATTTGTCAATACTACTATTGGTATAACTATTATCTACCAAATTCCTAAGTACTCTAGTAGTACTGCGTTCACTATGTAAATTAAATGCTAATAATTTAGCAAGTTGTCGCCTATATATAAAAGAGAGAAACATAGTATCTTTTGATAAAAAGAAATTACTAATAAAAATATTAGAGTCAAAAAATAAAATATGGTCAATATGACTACAAGTGCTATCTATACTAATATAATAAAGCGGAAGAGTTTGTTTGTTTGTTTGTTTGTTTGTTTGTTTGTTTGTTTGTTTGAACGCGCTAATCTCAGGAACTACCGGTCGGATCTGAAAAATTCTTTTTGTATACGATAGCCCAGTTATTCCGGAAGGCTATAGGCTATAGAACATAACGCTTCGACCCTTTGGGGCCGGGCAAAAGGCTAAAAAGGCTAAAACATAATGTCGGCTTATCTCAGGAACTAGCAGTCGGATTTTAAAAATTGTTATTGCCTATGATAGCCCAATTATTCCGAAAGGCTATAGGCTATATAAAATTAGGCCACAACTTTTAGGGGCCGGACAAAAATAATAAAATGGTCAAACGAGAAGGGGGAGGGTTGGGTCAAAGGCAAAAAAAAGGCTAAACAAATAGGATACAATCTATATGGGTATCGTTTTTGAGATTTTCGGGACGCTGATTAATAATATGAAATTTATTTAGTGATCCAAGATGGCGGACGGGAAATCAAAGATGGCGGATGAGAAAATTTTAAATATCAATATGGGTATCGCCTTTGATATTTTAAGGGGTGGAGAATCGAAATACAACATCTATTTCGTGATCAAAGATGGCGGATGGGCAATCAAAGATGGCGGATGGGAAAATTTTAAAAAATCAGTATTGGTATCGTCTCCGATGTTTGAAAGGATGGGGAATCCAAATACAACATCTATTTCGTGATTCAAGATGGCGGATGGGAAATCAAAAATGGCGGATGGGAAAAATTTTAAAAATCAATATAGGTATCGTCTCTGATGATTTAAGGGATGGTGAATCCAAATACAACATCTATGTCGTGATCAAAGATGGCGGATAGGAAATAAAAGATGGCGGACGGGTTTTTTTTTTAAAGTCGATATGGGTATCGTCGCCGATATTTAAAGGGATGGGGAATCCAAATCCGACATCTATTTCGTGATCAAAGATGGCGGATGAGAAATCAAAGATGGCGGATGAGAAAGTTTTAAAAAATCAATATGGTTATCGTCTCCGATGTTTTAAGGGATGGCGAATCTAAACACAACATCTATTTCGTGATCAAAGATGGCGGATATGAAATTAAAGATGGCGGACGGGATTTTTTTAAAGTCGATATGGGTATCGTCTCCGATATTTTAAGGAATGGGGAATTCAAAACACCATCTATTTCGTGATCAAAGATGGCGGATGAGAAATCAAAGATGGCGGATGAGAAAGTTTTAAAAAATCAATATGGGTATCGTCTCCGATGTTTGAAGGGATGGGGAATCCAAATACAACATCTATTTCGTGATTAAAGATGGCGGATGGGAAATCAAAAATGGCGGATGGGAAAAATTTTAAAAATCAATATGGGTATCGTCTCTGATGATTTAAGGGATGGTGAATCCAAATACAACATCTATTTCGTGATCAAAGATGGCGGATAGGAAATCAAAGATGGCGGATGGGATTTTTTTTCAAAGTCGATATGAGTATCGTCGCCGATATTTAAAGGGATGGGGAATCCTAATCCTACATCTATTTCGTGATCAAAGATGGCGGATAGGAAATCAAAGATGGCGGATGGGAATTTTTCAAAGTTGATATGGGTATCGTAGCCGATATTTAAAGGGATGGGGAATCCAAATCCGACATCTATTTCGTGATCAAAGATGGCGGATGAGAAATCAAAGATGGCGGATGAGAAAGTTTTAAAAAATCAATATGGTTATCGTCTCCGATGTTTTAAGGGATGGCGAATCTAAATACAACATCTATTTCGTGATCAAAGATGGCGGATATGAAATCAAAGATGGCGGACGGGATTTTTTAAAGTCGATATGGGTATCGTCTCCGATATTTTAAGGAATGGGGAATTCAAAACACCATCCATTTCGTGATCAAAGATGGCGGATGGGTTTTTTTTTTTTTAATCAATATGGGTATCGTCTCCGATGTTTGAACGGATGGGGAATCCAAATACAACATCAAGCAAAAAAAGCATCTCTCAAGGCCGTCAAAATGAGGGCCATCATGTCACATTGCTTAACCAGCAATTGGGGATGGTGGCCTTCCCAATAGGACTTCACTGTCAGCTTACCATCAGGCAGCGTGAAGTCAATTTGACAGGTTCTTTCTAATAAAACATCTATTTCGTGATTCAAGATGGCGGATGGGAAATCAAAAATAGCGGATGGGAAAAATTTTAAAAATCAATATGGGTATCGTCTCTGATGATTTAAGGGATGGTGAATCCAAATACAACATCTGTTTCGTGATCAAAGATGGCGGATAGGAAATCAAAGATGGCGGATGGGATTTTTTTTCAAAGTCGATATGAGTATCGTCGCCGATATTTAAAGGGATGGGAAATCTAAATCCGACATCTATTTCGTGATCAAAGATGGCGGATGAGAAATCAAAGATGGCGGATGAGAAAGTTTTAAAAAATCAATATGGTTATCGTCTCCGATGTTTTAAGGGATGGTGAATCCAAATACAACATCTATTTCGTGATCAAAGACGGCGGATAGGAAATCAAAGATGGTGGACGGGATTTTTTTTAAGTCGATATGGGTATCGTCTCCGATATTTTAAGGAATGGGGAATTCAATATTATATAAAAATCTATGTTCGTTTTTGCAGCATTTATAGACCCTGGAATGATAAGAGACTAAGCGCTAAGTCAATGGTTACTTTGGAAAAGGGGCTTGGAAAAAAGGGGATTCAATAAAAATTCTTAAAAAGGCGATACGGAGTTCGCTGGGTCAGCTAGTTATATAATAATAGATTCAATTTACCTATCTGGTTATTTTTTTTATAAGATAAGTTATTGGAATATGGTAATGCACAGACAATAAAGTTGCACCCCACTTTAGAACTTTGTTCTATCATAATATCTGATAAAGCTAATATCCTATCCTAGCCTATCAAAGGCCTTTGACTGTGTGGAACATAATACGCTTTTACTTAAATTGAAACTTTATGGTATTAGAGATACCGCACTCAATCTTGTTGCCAGCTACCTTAATTATAGAATTCAGTATGTAGATGTTAATGGGAGTAGGTCTCTAGGTTTGCCAGTAGGAATGGGCGTTCCACAGGGCTCTATTCTCGGTCCATTTCTTTTTTTAATATATATTAATGATTTGCCGTTCTTTGTACAAAATTTATGTGATATTGTTTTGTTTGCCGACGATACGTCACTAATTTTTAAAGTTGATCGTAATTTAAGTAACTTTGATACCGTCAATAACACTCTTGCACAAGTATTAGATTGGTTTTCGACAAATAATTTGGTACTCAACTCAAGCAAAACCAAATGTGTTAAATTCTCTTTGCCTAATGTCAAAAGTGTTCCTACTAATATAATTTTAAATAAGGAAACAATTCAACTAGTCGAATCAACCGTATTCTTAGGTGTAACTTTAGATTGTAAGCTTCAGTGGGGCGCCCAAATATCCTGTCTCGCAGTAAAACTTAGTTCTGCAGCGTTCGCAGTTAGAAAAGTTAGGGAATTCACAGATATAGATACTGCTAGACTAGTTTACTTTAGTTATTTTCACAGCGTAATGTCTTACGCAATAATGTTATGGGGTACAGCTGCTGATATACAGACTATTTTTGTCATTCAAAAAAGGGCCATACGTGCAATTTATAAGTTAGGTGCTAGAGATTCTTTACGTGATAAATTTAAAGAAGTAGACATATTGACAGTTGCATCGCAATATATATATGCTAACTTAATGTACATTAAGAAAAACTTAATTCTATACCGCAAAAATAGTGATTTGCACAACGTGAACACAAGGAATAAACATAAACTGGTGGGAACTAACTACCGTCTACATAAAGTTCAGAACTCATTTGCGGGGATTGGTATACGATTTTTCAACAAATTGCCTCTTGAAATAATGAATTTACCCATGCACAAATACAAACGGACAATTAGGAACTTTCTTTTACAAAGGGGTTATTACACTATTAAGGAATTTTTAAATGATAAGACACCGTGGGGATAGGCTTAGGCTTGTTTAACTCACGATTATTTTATTTACATGTTAAGTGGAGGTGCCTCGTGAACACATGATTTTTTTTGCAGGATTTGGATATTTTTATGATCTGTTGAATGTAGTTTAACATTATTTATCTCTGATCATATCATTGTTCACTAGTCACCTTCACAAAATTCTTTCTACATTTGCATTCCTTCACGCGTTCCACTAACTTATGTTAATAATAACGATCTGGAAAATGGAGGTAATTGGCGGTCATGGTCAGTATACCAACAGATTGTTTCTTACTGCTGGTTCGTATACCGTTGTCGTCATGCTCACTAAAATGTCATTTCTTGTGGTGGCGTCGTGTGTCGGGTCATCCCTGTCCCTCTAATATGGCGAGAGGGATGATGGCTGGCACATGCGTCATACTCGTGAACGGGTGCTACTTGCGATGACTGGTCGATGACGGTCTTGCGGGCTGGTATTAGATTTTAATATTTAACTGCATCATTTCCATCATGGTTCTGATCACTTTCGCGGATTGCCTGCATTATTAGGTATATATAATGTAAGTGGATGCTCCTGTTTCACCATGTCTATTCTGAGGCTAACCAAAAGTATTATGCTTGAGTATTATGATGTACAGTAAATATATACAAGTGATATAGAAGGTGTAACAGTTGCAGCACCTTACAAAATGTAAATTGTGTATAATGCAAAACCTGGCTTTGAAAAAGAGTGACCGTGAGTTTTATTGCCCGTTCTTTCTCATGGTTCTACCTATTGCTTTGCGAACGTGGCAGTAAATGTAAATGTAGAAGCATACAGTAATAATGTTTTAAATTTGAGTATAAGTAATTATTTTATAAATTTATTATTTTGACGTTCATAAGCGTCACATTGTGACCCAAATGAATAAAGGATTTTGAATTTGAATTTGAATTTGAATTTCTTTCTTGGTAACTAGTAGGCTATCCCCATATAAAATTATAACTGTAGAATGTTTATTTAGTCTAGCATACTCTAATTTATTAATTAACATAGACATTCCTTGTCCTGGTGAACAAATATTTTGTATTGACCGATCAGTATAACTATTAATCAGGCTACCCATACCAATTCCTAATTGGTCAGAAAAAATTAAAACATTGTTATCTAAAACCTTATTATTTTCATTATGTAACAATGTGTCAGAACCATGACATGTTTTCGAAGGATATTTATCTTGAAAGTCACTATATAACTTGGTTGTACAATTAGGTGAAGCCTCTAACTTAATAACATCTTTAGTAGTCACAACGGTAAATTTAAAGGCTGCACCACATTCTGGCACGCAGTCCCTAAGAAGCATTTCAGCAGACATGGAAGATGAGTCAAGCGACCCTGTAGTTATTATAGGTATATTAGAAAAAAACTTCTCAAATTCTGTCGTAACTTCCAGGTCCTCTGCAACACTCACATTATTGATATTTAATAAGAAGTCACGGCTGCGTGCTTTGGCTCTGCCAGTTTCATTGTTGATGACATTCCAGGTAGCCTTTATAGTGTTTTCTGATAATTTTATTTTATTTCTCAAATAAATAGATTTTGCTGTACTACAAGCTTGTCTAAATATTTTGGAATATTTTTTTACATAATTAATAAAGTTCTGACTATTATTATAAGTTTTTTCATCATACAGTTCATATAACCTAATCCGGCTTTTATGAATACCTTCAGTTGCCCAATCACTAAACATCAGACGGTCAGTTACATTTAATTTTTTGGATGTAAATACATTCTGAAATTCGTCATTAATCAAGTCAAACAAAGAGCTATATAACTGATCCGAATGGTCATGATGAGGCAACCAACGCATTTTTCGAGATAAATTGTCTTTAAAAGTTTTAAGTCGATTTTCATTTATTGGTATATATTTAATAATTTTTCTCTGGACTTTCGGGAATTTTCTTGGACAACAGATTAACTGCCCACTGTGATCTGACTGAAGCATATTAATCAAAGATTTGTGTAATGGTTTTATATTAGTAAATATATTATCAATACAAGTACCACTTGTGGCAGTCACTCTAGTTGGTTCATAAAAATTATGAGATAAATTGTATGACTTAAATAAATTAAAAAATTTGATAGTTGAAGAGCATTTTTCTACTATCAAACGGACATATGAAGCGGACATAATGGACACCCAGACTCGTAACAACCATAGTGAGGGAATCGAACCCACAACACGTGGTTCAGTGTGAAGCGTGTACGATGTATTTTAACCCAAAATATTACCCTGCAAATAAATTTGTATGACGCATAATTGTATAGAAATCGCGAGGATTTAAAATAATCTATATGACTATTGATTAGTAGGTATATTCTACTAATATCCGGGATGTAGTAAGAGGATGTTGATAAATCGTTTAACTCTGCAGCATTTATATTGATGTACGTAGATCAGACCCATGGTTCTCTCTGTTCCGAGTAAATACAGGAGCCAGATCGGGATTGATTGGTCAGACAGTAATGTCGTCCTATGTGTAATTCAGTTTCAGATTAGACGTTCACAATCCTCAAGATCTGCGACATTTGTATAGGATTATCGTTCAGTTCCTTTAATGTAAAACGGATAGCGGCTCCTATCTTTGCCTGAAACAGAACTAAGTTTTGGGATTAAACCAGCTCATAGATTACATAACACATAATTCCTTAATATGTATGTATATATCGGAATGATCAGCACGGGACGTCAATTGACTACGAAACGGAAGTGCGAAGATGGCGCGCTTCGACAGAGTCTAGTGACGTTCGCTACAGTTGAAGAGGGGGGATGACGGTTGACGTTCAACGGAGCAACGACAGCCATCACTTCTCTTGGAGCCTCGGGGCGGACAACAAGTACCTAGAAACTGTCAATCGTTTCGTGCTCAGTAATAGTTATAGTCAGTCTTGTTAAATTTGATTTGTTGTGAACTTATAACAAACTGTGATGTGAAGTGTTGATACCGGCCAAAAAATCAAGCAACCCGCCGACATCAGAAGTGGCATCATGGACCAGCGCGACCACAAGGCGCGAGCGAGGGCGACTGCTAACACTGCTAGTCTGCTATGTTGGTGAATCAGCTGAACTGTCAACTGCGACCGTGGTGAGCGTATTTTGTCTGATTTTTTTATTGGTACGGCCAATTTTATTTAGTGACGGTAGATGTGAAACATTACGCCCTTGGAAATGTTATGGTCGTTGTAGTGATATCGCCATCACATCGAGCCGAGTGTTATAGGTTCGATTCCTACACGAGACTGAGTTGTGGAACTGTTTGACTTTTACGGTGTCGTGGTTCCCATGGCATGATCTCATGAATAATCTTCTTTTTAATAGCTTAAAGAAGAAAGACAAAAAAAGTGGGTAGTAACGATTTAATTGCGACCTTTGCCGTATTTTAAGTTAGCGTATGGTTGTCTGACTACCACAGTGACCTAGCTATAGCTTAGATAGCGAACGGAGGTTTATGATACGCCAGTTAAAAAGAAAGCGATTATTTTTATTTCTTTATGCGAGGGTAGCTCGCACTCGCGAACCTTGTGATCATGTTATGCTTGCTTGCAAATAGATTATCTTGTCTCAGTCTTACTTTGTGGCCTGTAATAGTAACGAGAGTGAGCGTACAGGCCGACTTGCATTATTCCAAGCAAGTGCGTTTGAGTGAAACGTGTTAGTTATTGTTCTAGAGCAGTTGTAATATTGGTTGTAGAACCAACACCCAGCTTTGGTTGGTTTTCTGCTAAATCTAGAATAATAACGCCGGTCTAGACTGTCCTTCGCAGGGCAGCGGCGCTAAAGTTGGTAAACTAATCGAATCGTACATACTAAGTTCATAGTGTAAGACTGTGCGGAGCTATTGCTTCTGACTGTGCTGATTTTGCGTAGAACAGCTTGTAGCTTTTATTTCTTAAATAGATGTGTGTACTGCAGTGCTGTTTAGAAGAGTGCGGTTGGTTGGTTAGTGTAACCTGACCATAGTCAAAAGATATTACTAGCGCCATTATTTTATCGACTCGTGGTGTTGATAATGCGTAACGGTTTTCGTTTAAACGTGATCAGAGCCTAAGTAAAAAGTGACACTGTTACTCGTTGTAATTCTGAGTTGTACAGATGATTTCGGTGTTGCAATCATACCTGCTTCTTTTTGTGCATAAATTTTTAACATGGCACATTAAAATGTTTCTTACTCTTATTATTAGATGGCAGCACTAGTAAAGTTAAATTCAATTTTAAGATTTTACGCGTGAAAATTGCCTACTGTGTTTTTGAAATTCATGTGATATGCTGGGAATTTTTATCAAGTGCCCCGAGTTCTTTGGCCGATTCCAAGTTAAGCTTAGGACGTTTAGGGGTGATAGTGTTTCTAGTAGAAGCTGTTAAACTCGATTATCAGACGTTGAGTTTTCATCGTAGTGCGTTACGATAATCAGTTTGAGATTTTAATTTTCATTGTAAGTAGAACTAGGTTAGTGATCGTTAGTGATGATTGTATGCTTAACCTTATTCTCATTAAATGGGTACTTTGTTAGTCGTTGTTGTGATAACCTTGTGGTACCCACGTTTTAGTTGGTGTAGATTTGCATAAAGTGGATAAGCCGTTTGTGCGGCTTCATGTTTAGCCATGCGTTGCCGTTGGTTGGACCGGCAAAGTGCCTTTCTGGTTAGCCTAGTTTACCCTGAAGCTTTTGTGTTAGCTATAGTCTCCGTTGGCGCACAAACAAGACGCCCATTAGTGCATTTATCATAATAACACAAACGTTGTCCATAATCTTGAACGCGAAATGTCCGTTGCTGTATCGCTAATGATTAGGTTAGGATAAGCTTCGTATTTAGACTATCCATGACAAAATTATATCGCTGAAAAGACTGGTTGGATACTTGGTAGTAAACTTAACACTAGAGTATCAGCCTAGTTAAATTGTCTTATAGTCTGCTATGTGATAAGAAAAACCAAAGAAACATGTCCAAAAAACCTAGTTTAAGATTACTTTGTTAAACGCTCGAAATGATTATTCGGGTGGTGTTGTGTAACCGGATGGAGGTTGAATAGCGTGATGTTGAAGACCCGATGGATGTCAGAGTATGAGCAATGCAATATTTTAACCCTTAATTCGATAATGTGGTATATATTGGACATCAACTTTAAAAAAATATACAATAATTTTTTAAAACTATATTGTATTTATTTTAATTCCATTATTTTATTTGTAAACTAATATACTGTATATAAAATTACGCGTAAGGTGCGCGTGCTCATTGTGGGTTAGTCGCCACCGAAATGTCTGGAAGGTAGCACGTGCCGCGACCGCTCTCGGTAAGACCCGATTTATTTGTTATTTTACTATACAATAATTACTCATCTTTTCTAAATATATTTTATAAAACCTATGAATCTGTGAACATAAACTAAAATTATAATACCTGTTACGAATTTACCGTAATATTCAATGAAATTAGCATGTCCAGTATATTTCCCATTGCCAAGTAGGTACTATTTTAATGCGATTTTGGGATGTGTAGTATATTGGACACTGCCAGTTAGTTAGATAAGTAACTGCTAATATGATTTTATAAACTAAGATGCGTATTTAGTAATTATGTGTAATGTTTTTTTCTAACAATTTGTATTAATTGCAGGTGTTCAAACAAACATCACATGCATCAAAGTTATTGGCACTAGTGCCGCCAATTAACGCTTCATCAGACGTAGAAAATCAACAAGTTCGGATGAAGAGGTTTTTATAAACACATGCCGCCAAGACAGTGACGATTTGTCCTCTGACGCACCATCTATACCGTCGTCATTAGAAAACTTGGTTATTTCCGAAGACGATGAAGATAGCAATAATGCTTCTGGTGATGAGATATCCAATAGCGAGCCAGAAGATCAAGAACTAGCAGTGCCTCTAACACCAATTATCAACCAAGTGTTGCCGTCAGGTAAATTATGATAATATTCCAACTTTGTCGTCCATTCAGTCTATACCGTCTGTTCAAGATATATCACCGATACCCAATGCCGTGAATACCAGATCTAAAAGAAGGCGGTATATCAACACCCACTCTCGTGTTCATAATATCAGGCCCTAAAAACGTAAACACACAGACTACAAATGGAAAAAAGGCAAATTCCTGCACAAAGCCGAAATAACTAATTGTGAATTTAAGAATAACTTACATGCCGATTTCACGCCTATAGATTATTTTTGGAAATACTTTTCTCTGGATATTTTAGTACATAATACCGACTTTTATGCAGTTCAAGTTACCGGCCGATCCATCAATATCTCTGAGGACGAAATGAAAGATTTTATTGCCATTTTATTACTTATGGGTGTGGTAAATTTGCCATCATATGTAGATTATTGGTCAAAAGAATTACGCTACCCAGCTATTGCTGAAATCATGTCACTGTCGAAGTTTGAAACCATACGCAGATACATCCATTTTGCTGATAACTCTTGTTCAGATTCAGATCGCTACTTCAAAGTAAGACCTTTTGTAGAGAAGGTGAGGAGAAACTGCTTGGCCACCGAAGAGGAAATGAGATATAGTATTGACGAGATGACCATACCGTATAAAGGCAAAAAGGCGGGTAACAGGAGACAGTACAATCCCATGAAACCCAATAAATGGGGTTTCAAAAACTTTGTCCGAGCAGGCATGTCGGGAATTGTATATGACTTCCTGCTTTATGGAGGTGAAGACACATTTAGATATATCCAGTTTTCACAAGCCGAAGAAACCTTAACCTTAGGAGCTAAAGTTGTCGTTGCTTTATGCAAGACAATACAGACAAGAGCCTGCGTCGTGTATTTTGACAATTATTTTTCGACTCTAGATTTGGCAATACACCTTAGAGACGAATGTGGTATCTTTAGTTTAGGCACTATACGCCAAAACAGGCTAAAAGGTTGTGACAAACTACTGATGAGTGACAAATCTTTAAAAAAGAAAGGTAGAGGTTCTTATTGCCAAGTCGTTGACAATACCAATAAGATAGCAATAGTAAAATGGTACGACAATAAGGTAGTCACTCTAATCAGTACGTACGCTGATGCTTACCTTGTAGGAAAAATAAAGAGGTACAGCAAGGAAATGAAAGCCCGAGATGATGTGGACTGTCGAGAACTTATAAAGCACATTAAAAACACATGGGAGGCGTCAATCTCGCAGATATGCTGGTTGCGTTGTACCGGACTACTTATAAGAGCCGTCGTTGGTATACTGCAATCTTTGCTCAAATGCTCGACATTTCTGTGAACAACGCATGGTTAGTTTATCGCAGAGATTTTAGTAATCGGGCAGTGAAGCACACGCCTTTGAAGTCTTTTCGGTGCCAATTAGCAAGAGACTTACAGAATAAAAGTAGATCTCGTATATCTGTAAACAACAACTGTCGAACAGATGACAGTATCCGCTATGACAGTATTGGCCATTTCCCTAGTTTTGGAGAGTCATACGGTCGCTGCAAACTATGCATCAAAAATAAGACTGATGTTTATTGCGTAAAGTGCAACCAAAGACTGTGTTTAGTACGTAAGAGAAATTGTTTTTATAATTATCATAGTAAGTGAAAGTTTCTAACTATGTTGACTGATTATATAACATTTTTTTTTAAATTTTATCTGAAATTCAGAATAATAATGTTACGAATGAAAAGATTCATACTGATTATATTGTTGATCTCACTTAGAATAAGTAAAATGTTCCTCATTCTATTGATAAAAAATAAAGATTTTATAATACAATACGAAACATGTCATTGTTTTTTCATTTTATTATACTTTATTTTATCACTTGCACAAAATAGAAAGAAGTCCTAGAAAGTAATAATTCGGCAACGTGTAATATACAGCACATCAAAATTATCGACAACTTTATGACAAGATGCTGACAAGGTCCAGTATACTGGACATGCATTTTCAGGAAATGAGGTAATACCAGATTTTTTAAATTATTTTTTCATATCCTAACAACTCCTAGTAAAGCTGAAAATGTGAAAAAAAACATGAGTTTTTAAAAATTTTCCTCTTGCCAAATTAAGGGTTAATGAGTTTCCTATTATTTTAACGAGTATGTGTTGTTTAACATGTCAGCTTCGAGAGAAAGAGTTAGTTGTGATTTTCATTAAAACCTGTAATGACTTTGATCGCAGTACCTTTTATTGCCCACCGACTTGTGCCAGGAATGGCCGAACGACTAGGATTGCTGTTCGAGAACTTTTTCTTAATCCTAGAGCGAAGTACATTAAAGTGTGATACTATTAGATCATTTTAGAATAACGTAATTATTTTATTATTATAATCACAAGCGCTACTATAAACAGATACTTATCCATGACAACATTTTACCAGAAACTGAAGCATTAGAGAGCACGATAGTATCAAACAGAACATAGGTAAGGTACTTACTTACCATTATTGGTATTATCGAGATCGATGTTATTGGTAGAATCGAGCCGCTAAATGTTATGTTTCGGAAAAGTCTTTGTAGCGCCATATTAATTGTCACAGACTTTTAAAACGAACGACGATTTTCCAGTAATAAAAGATGCTATAGAGCTCTATTGAGGTGTTATTGCCGTGTAATCAAATGGTAAATATTATGAAGCAATTTTTAATTCTACTTACTTTAAAGGTACCTAACTCATAACTTTTTAGGGGTGTGATTGTGTTTCTCGGCATCGTAGTACTTTTGTGCTGTCCTTTTTTTATATAAATAGTACCTAGTTAGAGTAGTTAGATAAAGAGCCGGTTTTTGAAAGTTTTATATTTTTATCCTTTACCTATGTTCTGTCAACTATCTCAAGTAGGTACTATTACTATATGCTCTAACTTCTCTATACTTTGTGATGTCGAGCGACGTCATTGCAATACTGTATTGTGTTCATAATTCGTAAATGACAGCGACTTTCTACGCTTTCGAACGCGGTGTAATTTCGCGTTCGTAGCGAGCATCTGCAAAAGTTTCAATATACAGCCGGCCTTGCGTTTGCTGAGCGTAACGAGGACGTTCTCTTAATTTTGCGGTGCTACGGCTACGGTGCAATACGCTACGTCGAAGCTACGGCGATTGTTGGTTTAATCAATTTAAAAGACAAACAAGTTTCGGTAAAAGATTTTCGTTAACGATGAATGCATCACAAAATGGCAAATGTGACGTCATTTTCCACTCGACGAGAACTATCTTTAAAAATTCGTACTTGCTATTGGTAATGTCACAAATTACTTAAAATTACTGACACTCAATCACTACTATAAACTTGATCACTATAACCAAACTCTTCCGATTCTGTTCGGAATACTATACTCTTTTTTTATTTCATCACTCGTCATCAGCCTTTAACAGTCCACTGCTGGACCAGGCCTCTCCTTGAAAGGAGGAATTGGCCTACTATACCACGCTGGCCAAACGGATTGGTATAGGGTTTGTATCAAGTTTTCCTTCTCTTACAGTGCTGTTCTCTGCATAATAATATGCTCCCTCTATCGGCTCTTACGACACCCATGGGATGATATGGGGTGGTGACATTTGGTATTCTTAATCCGTCACCACACGGACAATTTTTTTTATTTAGTATTCTGAAATGTCCTATGAGGACCAGGGTTCTACGTAGAACTGAGTAGACGACCAGCCACATCAGATGTAGCACTACTGGTGGTTATAGGAGCCTAGTAACTTTAGGTTATGAAGATAGGTGATTGATTAGCTGAAATTATAAATTATATAGAAAAAGAAAAAAACAACATTTGCGAGTTTTACCGTATTAAGTAGGAAAAGCACGGAGTGGTGCGGTATCGGTTTTGCCTCCCCGGTATCGTGACAACGAAAACACTCCTAATGACACTTCTACCATCGATTGCCTAACAGCCGACTAAAGAAGGCTGAACGCAGCTAGAGTTGAGATTACACTCACTAGACATACATGCAACGCGATGAAATATTACCCCAGAGTTTACAAGGTTAACCCCAACACAAAGTTTACCCCACATTACCTTAACATATGAGATAATAATGACAAACGTTACTGTTACTTAGGCTATCTGGCGAATTGATCGAAATAATAATATGAAGTGCTTCTTTTTATCGAAATATTATAAGTGAAATATATGTATTAGAATAATAGCTAATATATGTCACACAGAAAGTACCAAACCACACTTTATCAAATACAAGGTTCTCACTTTAACAAATATGTACATTTAGAAATTTGTAAATTTGTCCGATAGCATCCATCACTGTTTCCTCTGGTAAGCGATCAACGCCCATAACAACGTAACCATCGACCTTCAAATAAACTAACAATACCAAGTTCTACCTTGTCTAAATTTCGCTCAGGACCTCTAGCAATGTGCGTAAAAATTTATAACAAAATTCCAAATACAATAAGGAGTACCTATAGAATATTAAAATATACCTAATCGAAAAATGTTACTACAGCATAAATGAATATTTAGATGACTAATAAAACTATTCCTAATTATGAATAAAGCAACAAATAATGTACTAATTTAATATATAATTTCAAACACAACAAATAAATAAATAAATAAAAAATATTAAAGCTCCTTTTAACCACTTTTGTGATGGGTATAATAATAATTTTCTTATAATTGTATAATATGATAATATATATGTTACCTTGTCTTATATGTGTTGTAATTTGTAACATATTGAATATTAATTTATATTTGTATAATAATTTATTAATTGTAATTACTTTGCTATGCCCCAACAGGGTCCATAACGCCACCTAATTTTAAGTTTTACTATCTAATGTACCTATAATGTGTATGTTGTTGATGCGGTCCTTGCATATGAAGGCTGAGAGACTACTCTGATTTTTTATTATTTGCACGTATTGTAGGTACTAAGGAAGTTGTCTTCAATGCTCTTAAATGTAAAAATGTTTAAGCTCAGTCAGCGCTCGAGCATCATCGTAAAAACAGGGTAATAAAGAGCGTAATAAAAGTAAACATTATGATAACTTTTACTGGGCCGGGTTACGCTCTTTTTAACTGTTTTCGTATTGTACGAAGGTTGTTTATTTTATAAATTATGTTGTTTTATTTATTTTCACGGCGTCGAATACAGCCGCGCGTCGCCGCTTCGTCCCGATATGAAACGTACGTAAAATATGT
The DNA here is from genome assembly GCA_944739405.2 of Euclidia mi. Taxonomy (NCBI): domain Eukaryota; kingdom Metazoa; phylum Arthropoda; class Insecta; order Lepidoptera; family Erebidae; genus Euclidia; species Euclidia mi. The sequence goes on from OX123204.2 coordinate 32,798,447, forward strand.
AACGCGACAATTGAGTTGGTTATTTGTAACAGAGTGTGGCAGCGGGTCAGACTTTTATGTCGATATATCGACGGCACGAGAGGGCGGGATATGTAAAAGTTAGCGAACCAATATTGAGTAAGTAATTTCACGATAAATTGGAGAAATTTATTAGCCGCTCGTAAGTGCTAAATTTGCGCGACCGGTCGGCTCTAAACTCGCATCGTTCACTTCAATACTGGCGCTTTATTTCATTTAGATGTAGATAGATGTCTATTGGGTGAGCTAGTGGATAAGATTACATAACATAACTTCACGCCTCTATCCCTGAAGGGGTAGGCAGAGGTATATTTCACACCCACACTATATAGGGGGCGAGCTTATTACCATCTACCGGGCACATTGTTAAGCGAGTGATAGTTAATATGTTTGATACACACATAACTTTGAAAAATCAGAGGTGTGTGCCCGGGGAAACTGGGGATCAAACCCGAGATCATCGTCTCGGCAGTCCGTTACGTTACTAGGCTATCATGAAAGTCATATTTTGATATAAAACATAGATATTTAGATAACTTTCGTTAATATAATAATTTAAATTATACCCACTTTGTGGAGAGTGGCTGGTTGTGGATGAATGGCACAAAAGAGAGATCGGGTCTCGTGACGCAATATGGCGACGGCCTAGGTCCAGCAGTGAACTGCAATATGCTGATTGGATGAAATACCTACGTTACTCTGCACACTTAAATTTCTCTGCGGGTGTTCCGGTGTTTAATCTTTAAAAATACAACACACCTACACGTACTTAACAATAAATCTGGGCTTTTGTTTTAACAAATATCCGCTAAACCACCTCCTTAACGATCAGCTGTTTGAACTTCCTGTATTTAATCAAACTTCCAAACGACAAACAATCGGCGAGCATTATTTCTTGTCCTCTTAATTATTATAGAAGGAGAGAGGTAAGAGACAAAACATGCTTTAAATAAAACCATTAAGGAGTTTATTTACTTTTCAGAATAATACTGCTTGTGCAGTTTATGACGCGGTGGCCTGTTCGCTCCATCGTTATGAATATCTAATGTTTCGTAGAAGATCCATTCTAGCGAAAAGTGCTGTCATATAAATTGCAAAAAAATATGAGACAGATCTCATGAATAAAATATGTTCTGTAAAGTATAAAAGGAAAACTATGATCGAGCACTTAGTGGTTTAATTCTGCGTGATAATTAGTGAACCTAGAAAAGCAACAATCATTGAAACTTGCCAATAGGAAAGTTACTTCTTTTTAAAGATTACAATTATGTTTTGTTTCGTTAGCTAACTTATATTTTGACTCATGATAAAGGGACTGCCATCTGTAGATAATATAAAAGACAATTCCATCTATGGTTTCTTCGATGGCAGTTGGAGCAGAGCGATCGAGACGAGTCGTGTGGTGACAAATTAAGAAAACAATATGTCACTACCCTGTGTAATCACGCAGGTGTGCGTAAGGACAACAGACGAGGCAAATTATATACCTGTTTGCGAAGAGACGAAAGACTCGACATCAAACCCTGTACCAACCCGTCTGTCTAACGTAGTATATCAGGTTGAATCCTCCTATCGACTGGAGAGGCCTAAGTCCAGCAGTAGACTATAAAAGACTGTACGAGTAAAGGTTCGAACCTTCATTCTTCCATTCAGACAAGAGACAGTAAAAAAATCCCTGTAATAAATAGTGCACCTGACGTCATAACCTGCCAGATATAAAGCTCTGTACACGATCTAGCACACGAACGTCGTGAATATCTATCGCTGACATGATATATGGATCGGAAGTAATGTATGCCATGTGTGTGACTCTACCATTCATCATCATATAACACGGTAATATATGTGTTTCCATAAATATCTTACTAACGGGTAGTTAATTCCTTTTTAGAAGTAATAACTAAAGATTTATTTTGATTGTGAAAACATAGGATCAATAAACATACAGAACTAAATAAAACCCAAAGTAAGCCAATAAAGAACAGGGCTTAACCTTTTTCGCGTAACATAATAACTATTACGTACAAATACATCTAAATTGAAGTCCGTTTTTGAGCAAGATTCATTCCATATTATGCTGCATCACACAAAAGCGGACTAGCAGGAATTCCTTAAGCATTGACTACCTATACATACTTTTGTTCTGTGCCAGAAGTTTTAAATGAATAAGTCAAATCCAATGCGGCATAATATCTAAAAGTGCAGTGTACTTACGTAATCATATCGTAGATATGAAAGTTTTATATTCGTATCCATCATTTTCTTTTTTAATATAGTTTACAGTAGGTATAATTTCACTCCGCACTTGATAGTGTATTCTAACTCTGCCCTTCCGATTTTCCAGAAAGGTCTACTCTCAACATACATTCCTCATTCCTACAGATAACACTTTTCGTAGCAGGCATTTTGGCTCATACCTGCCATTTTATTAAAAACAGCAGCCCGTTTGGAAAAGTATACACGCGTCCTGTCCAAAGCCTAACGTGGTCAAATAAGGTCCCGAGCAACATTTCCGGGTGTGCACGTGTACTTGTGTCTGCACGGCTATTGGCGGATGTTGTGCGCTGAATGTGAACGCGAAGCACGTTTAATTGCTTCGACGAGATCGTCCGCTCCACGAGATAAGCGAGCATCCCACCCCTTTGTTTTAAAAATGAAGACTTTACTCGCTTTACTGGGACTGTGTAAACAAGCGTCCCTTTTTTTGGCATTAAATCTTTTAGGAATGTGACCGCTCCACCGGAAATTTTGTGAATTTAATAAACGAGTAAATAGATTTAATTTTGGCCTCGATTCACAAAGAATACTGTCATTTGTATTTGGTAAACATTCAAAGGGTAGGTACCTTCTTGAATTCAGGTGAAACATTTCTTCGAAGCCTACGATTCCTACATGTACGCCGTGAATATAAATCGACGTTGCAGCATCAATGCTGAGTAAAGCACATGAGGGGCTGCATAGTTGATGTTTTGGCACTAGATCGATGACGGTGCGACATTACGGGTTAGACGTGACTTAAATAGGTCACAATAAGCGGCCCCCCAAATGTTGTTACTAAGCACCACACACAGCTATTTATCAACAAAATGGACGTACGACTAAAATATTTATGTCTAACACGTTTACGTCACGGTGCCGCGACGTGACCCATTTTATTTATTCGACAGCCATAGTTATACATAAACAATTTCCAATTCGAAAGGGCAAAATTCGATTATGGCGGGATAAAGCGACAGCCGCTTTTCGAGGTAAATAGAACGTAAAGCCCGTCCCGGTACCGTCACTGAACACTTATTAATTCACTTGTTTCAAACAAACATTATAACCATAGCTGGCACAGTCTTATAATATGCTTAAAAGGCGGAGCTTTTCAGGCAGCACATCATAAAACTACGTCGGGTCTATCTAAAAGCTCGCTTCAATCTTAAATAATCCATAAGTCCAGCATCCCCAAACAAACCGTAAGTAAACCCTAAGGGCCTATGCAAACCACGTTTTTTAAACGCGCTGTCGACGTGCGTTTGTAGCGATACAGACGTGTTACGCACGCAAGTCAGACGCAGCCTGTAGACCTTTGCACACCTGTATAAATTCAAACGCGCGTGTGTAGCGATACAGACGCGATGCACAGGCGCGTGTGTAGCGATACAGACGCTCTCAGATTATAGAACAAGAATCAGATGGAGCGCGCGAAACAGTTGCGTGAGGCCACTAAAGCAAATACAAATCCGGCTCAGTGCGAAACGAAGCATCGTACAGTTACGCGCCGCGATCAACTCAACTTATAAATTCATAAAATGCCGTCATGCGTTTTTAAACATTGTAAAAGTTGTTTCCAAAAGCAAAAACAGAAATATAGAATATCTTTTCACAGTTATCTATGGATTATTTGACTGTTTCATAATTTAATTTCGATATAATTCGTATTTCTGCAAAAAATGTGTAAGTGTTGCCAGTTTACGTCGACGCCGTTTTCCCTGTATTATGGAAAATGCACTTGTCAATTGATTTATGTAATAAGAATTGTCATGTTAATGAAAAATATATTAACATATTATAAAAGTATATTTAGATTTAACTTTATTAGCAAATATTGTTATGGGCTTTCCAATATGTATACATTGTTTTGGGTTCGATCCCTATACGATCTTAATATTCATTTACTTAATGTGTAGAAACAGAAATAATTGATTGCAGGCATTAATTTTTTTTAAAAGCTTACGTTGTCCCACTCCTGGGCAAAGGCTTCCCCCAAATCATTCCAGGTATGCTTGTCGCACGTAATCTCAAGCTAGCTCTTGTGGTAGGCGTCTAGGTCATTTCGCCACCTGTTTCGTGGCCGGCCTCGGCAACGTCGTCTATCCTCTGGTACCCACAGTGTTAATACTCTTGCCCAACGAGCCTCGTACATACGGCTGACGCTGCTCGCCCAGTTCCATTTGAGACTGGCAGCCTTTCTTTCAACGTCTTTGATGCCTGTTCTAGAACGCAGCTCGGTGTTCCGTATCCTGTCTTTAAGTTTAAGATCCAGGATGCAGCGCTCTATGGCTCCTTGGCGTGACCTGTGAAGCTGGGTAGGTAACCAGGTTTGAGAACCGTACGTTGGAATGGTCAGAATAAACAATCATAATCATGAGTTTGCGCTTCTAATATTTAAATTTTTTAATAGTAAAATTAGTGTTATCTACAAATCTAATATTTAAACTTTATTGTGTACTTGACAAAATTTCGCCGGATTATGAATACCTTTACAAGGATGAGAGAATTGATCTAAATTCACATGTATAGTGTACGTCGCTTTCATTAATGTTCACTGTCTCCGGTGCATGATTATTATACGTAATGAAATCTATTACAGTTATACAGTAAATTATTCAAGACCGCAAACTAATGTCAGTATATAACTTTCATAAATACATTACAAAACTATGTGCAAAATAGCGGGAGATTGGGTGACGGATTAAGAATACGGAATGCCACCACCCCATATCATCCCATGGGAGTCGTAAGAGCCGACGGAGGGAGCATATTATGCAGAGAACAGCACTGTAAGAGAAGGAAAACTTGATACAAACCCTACAATTCCTCCTTTCAAAGGAGAGTCTTAGTCCAGCCGTGGACTGTTAAAGGCTGATGATGATGAGTGGGAGATTATTCATAATCTGGCAACTTTACACGCACATAGACGCTCGTGGCCGTACGGTGCAGTCGCCAAATGTCACGCACACATAGCTGTCAACGTGCCTCACTTTGATGAATGCGCTCCATCTGCCTTTCGTTCTAATAATCTGAGCAAACGCTATACTAACGCGCGTGTGTATCGATACAGAGGCCATAATAAGGAGATTAAGCAACAACACAATTCTTTAAGTTTATATTTTGGCAAGTTCTTTTGGCTTTTCTTTCAATCTTTTAGTGAAATCTCTTGGACTTTCCCGTCATAGATAAGGTTGCGTTGTCTTTATAGCGCCATAAAGTAGTTATTGCTCGGAGGCGATAACTCGCGGTTTATAACACTTTAGCGCCTTGGGTGCCCCACAGAGGGTTCAGGCCCTACTCTCATACACTTTATTGCCACACATTTATATTGTCTCTTACCAACATTTTTTCATCGATCCCGGTGCTTTGAAAAATGAGTGCTTAGAGATAAGTTTTAACACGAATTCCGAAAAAGTCTACTTCATTCTGGCTTACCAAAATAGCTTTTAGTCCCCAGACACAACTTGAATTTATTAACGAGATTATTATCAGATTGTCCCTTACATTTTACGTTTCGTCTCATTCATTTTTACCAAGGGGCTAGTAATTTCGATTCCTGGACCTCGAAATTCCGGCTCAAGGTCAAGTTAAGGTAGACAATTATACTACATTACCACGAAAGCTTAGTATTTATGTATATTAAGACAGAAAATTGACATCACCTTACAAAAGAAGTAAGCTGGAATCGAAAAGTCTTCTAGCGGCAACGATTGACAATTTTTTTAGCAATAAAAATACTGGTGGCAGAAAAACCTGCGCCCCAGCTGATGGTAAGTGAGATCGCCGCCCCCATTGACATGGCTGTATTATAAATAACCTTTGTAAAGGCAGCTTTAATAAAATACAACCAAGTCGCTGCCTACTGTGGGGCTATTGAAGAATGAAAGGGCACCAGAGACGGTAGAGGGTAATTGGGCATCCGGCACTGTCAGTCACCTAACGCAGCACGACAAATACTGTCATTTTACGTCCGTCTTCTGTGAGAGGGTAGTACTTACCCGGTCACTCCGTCCCGCCGCCGGTCCATTCCTGCTTGTTTGTTTTTCCTATGACTATGTGGTCGACTGTGTCGGAGTTTTTAAACAACATGAAGGCCTCCAACATGGTCTAACGATTTTTGTCCTGAGATAAGAACTGAGACCGACAGCTTTGCGTGGCCTCCGAAGCACGGTAGCGCTTTGGTGTCCATATCACACGCGGTCACCCATCCAAGTGGAGACCTGTGCGAGGGTTGCTTAACTTAATTACTAAAAAACGGCAATATAATGATGAACAAAATCTTATAGCTCACTAAAACTCTTGCGTACCTCTCTTTCCACTCTTCTCCACCGTACTGCACTGCCTGCCTGTTACTGTTCAGCTATATTTTGCTATGCAAAGTAGGTAAGTATGTTAAGATCCATATTAGGACCAAATTCATTCAATGTGATAAAATATTCTTAGGTATTATAAGTAGGTAGATACCTATTTGTTTGCCAATCAGCTCTCGCAAGAGTCAGTCCAGATTGAAATTGCAATCTTAAATAAAATAGGTATTTCGTTTTCAGTTGCAGGTACAAAATATAGAGTACTTAGGTATATAAACATACCTAGGTACCTACTGTGCTAAAATTATTTACTTTACTCCGCAGTTGCTTACCTGTCTTTCCACCGCACCTACATTAAACTCTGAAATGAATATCATATTTCTCTGAAAGTACACAGCATAATATAAAATAATTACATTAATTCAAAATGAACAAACATCGTTATGTTTTTTATTCTGTTATAATTACGCGGGCTCTGGCTACGCCCATGTCTCTAGTCTATTTCAATTAAGCCGTTTAGCTGTCCCTAATGTCAAAGTGGGTGAAAATACCGCCAAACGGTAATAATTGTTAGAGCCGGGGTCGGACGTAAAGTAAAATTTTATTGCGGTGTGACGACATTAATATAAATCGCCGTTGAATTATGAGCCCATCTCCCACCGGACTATATTTATAACCCGAACAAATTGTGTCTGCAAATTGGACTGACACCTTTCAAAATTGTTATTTGGTGAAATGTTACATAGGTATATAATATTATGTATTGTATGTATATTTCATATTCCAATACATAAATTAACGAGGGACTAACAGCGCAGCGGCGAGTCTTAATTTCTGTTATCGGAGGGGATCTTCCTCCATCAGTCGTAGTTCAGGCCATGTTGACGGTAGACGTCCGGTGGGACGCTGTGGTCTACTTCTGTGAAGCGGTCATGCTCCAGAAGGAGGCCGCCGAGCAGGATCGTGAGAGAGCCGATCCCACTCACAGACTCAGGCGGCGTCGTTGCGGTGGCAATGGCCGCTAGCCTGACTCTTCCTTGGGGCCGTGGGCAATCAGAGATGGCAATCTGGCTGTCCGACCACGAACGACCCCGAGAAGACAGCGGTCTCGGATAGCCGAGGGACCATTGGACTCGCACAGTACGAGGAGGCGAAGAGAGGGCACTACCAACCTAGCCCCTTCAGAGACTGAGCTTCTACTACGGGACAAGCGTAACGGGACCCAGGAGCAGCACATCCGCGTTCCCTAAGTCCCATTCTTTTGAGCGCTAAGGCGGCTATCGTGGTGGTTTTAGTCGGTAAACCTGTGTCCCGGGGAGTCCGACATACCCTCTCTGCCGGCCCCGCGGAGAGGCACTCGCAAAGGAGCTTTCCCACGAAAAAAAAAAAGACGTAATGACGATGATGATGACTACATTAAAACAAGATTCTCTATTTCATGTTATTCTCGGACGGAGATGAGGAAAGGTTTAATTGGTTAGAATGCCGTAACAAAACACTCACAGATACGTATCTGCATTATTTTTATAGAAATTTTAATTAAGTTTTAGACATTTACACCATACCTACTCTCTTGTTCATTGTAGATATCACATCAATAATGTTATGTTATCAACTAAACCCTTTTTTGGGTCTTTGGGTCTAAGAACGTGTACTGTTATGATATATCTGTCATGCCTTGTTCTGTAACCCCAGGCATATCTATCTACCGACCCTCAAACCTGAAATATGACTAAACTACTAAATAGGTTTGATATTAAATTTGAAGAATCTATATCTACCTTAGGCTCTATCATTCGACAGCCGTAACCAGGAGCAAATTAATTAAAGAGAATTCACTTGTAGAATCTTAAACAGGAACCATTTCCCATGGGAATTAGGTATCCTTCTGTGTTATTTAAAGTGACTTATCGCTAGGCAAAAATACATACCTACCTAAATAAAAACCTATAGATAGATAGACCTACTATCTACCTATAGGTTTTTTTTAGGTAAGTATGCCATAGGAGGATTTATAAAAATATTAAAGTTAGCATCAATGTCGTTATTTATTAGAACGGTTTAATTTTAAAACCTAAACTTGAAACTCAAAAGAAAGAGATCGTCATAAAATGTCGAGAATAAACTTGAACGTTAATGACATAAGTCATTGTACGTATGTGCCGTCAAAAACACAAGTTATTCTGATTGGCAGTTCCAGGATGATTTCCAGGGTAAACTGGCCGCAGCTGCCTCAGATTGAGTTCGACGGTAAAATCTTAAGAATCTCAGATAGTGTAAAAAACCTGGGTATTTATCTGGATAAAACTTTATCATGGGGAATTCAAATACAGGAAACAAGTCGCAAACTGTTTGCCTCAGCAGGGTCGTTGCGTAGGCTGCGGAACTTTCTTCCCACAACCACCAAGATTGCGCTTGCACAATCCTTGCTTCTCCCAATACTCGATTATGCCGATGTCAGCTATCTTGATCTTAATGAGGACCAACTTAATAAACTTGAGCGTCTCCAAAAT